>JACXIV010000045.1:261999-861999 GCA_014737475.1 Bombus confusus
AACCTTTGGGAAATGTACCCTATTTATCTTGGCGGAGAGCTGGAAGACCTTGGTTCGTATCGAAATCAGCGTTGCGATGTCTCGTTCTTTGGTTTAACGAAGATTTACCGAAGTAGTTGGGAAACTGTAAAAAATTCCTGAAAATCGATAGATAAGAGAATAAGTAGACGAAAGTCAATTCTCTGTAAGTAAGACAGGTACGTAATTGGTCTTTGTTCGGCGATTGACTGATCGAAGGCTTTCAGACAGAGGTCGTTAAACGTCCTCGAGTTCTAGCAAGCCTAAGCCACATCAGAGAAAGGTTTTCCAAGCGAACTTGTCAGACGTTGTAGCGAAACTTTGTCGCAAATAACTTGGTTCGGGTGGCGTCTTCTCGAGTCGCCAAGTCCATAAGACTTTTTTCATCCCCTGAACAGAATATTCCGCCGAAATTTAGTCATTTACTTCAGAAACATTCTACGTAAAGGGAGTATGAGGCGAAAGTAAAAAAGGGCGAAGAAAGCGTTGGGACGAAAAGAACGTCTACAAGGGTGGATCAACCGGTGCAGATTAATCGATCCGTACATCGAGGCTCCGACCTTTTAAGAAGTCTAGAAAAAAAAGCACCGTTCCCTACGGCGTCTCTTGGTGAAAACTAAGACAGTATATACCAAGGATCTCGTATAAAAATGCGTAGAAATGTTCTGGTTGAACGACCCTGCGTAAAAAGAATACGAACGCGTCTCTTCGTCGGAGATTTAAGCAAAGATCTATTCAAGTACGGGTATAACTCGTTTCAACGCAGAAGGACGAGGCGGTAGGAAGAAAAAGAAGGACGAAAGGGCCTTGTGGAAGTTACTTATTAGTTTTTAAGCCGCTTGCATTCCCGTGGAATTAACGACGAGCAAATAAATCCTGGTGGAAAGGGACAGATTTCGTCGAACGAAGCCCTCTTCCCTTTAAAAGCACGATAATTAACGCGCAGCCTCGTGTTTTCTCCAGCTTAGTGGATCTATCGTTTTGGACAACGAATTACGTAGCACTCGTCGATCCGCCTGAACCATTTAAGCGTTAAAGTTAATGAAAATATACCACGGGGGGGCGACGTAGCGCCATGAAATCGAACAACCAGGATCGAAGGTTAAATAAAGCCATTGTTCGAAAGTTCTTTAATTAATAGGACGTTAAGGGGCGCTCGATAAAACGGTTACCGAAATGTCAAATCGGAGAAACTTTCTTGAAGCGATAGGGAAAAGGTCGAAGAAAGGGAAGAAGAATCGTAGAGAGAAAGTTGGTTGGATCACGGGGACCCTAACCTAGACCTAACCCAGACCTGGAAAGAGATTTCGGCGTGGAATGGTAGAGAGCTACAAGAAGGGAGTCGCTTTACCTTTGTACTTTCGTTAATTAAACCACTACCACCACCCCTCTGTTCCAACCGTTCAACCTTAATTTCGAAATAGGTTACGAGCAGCGGACCGTGCCTTTTCACCGCTCTGGAAACAATCAGCGACCCTTAAAGCTCGATAGCACCAATTTCACCAAGAGAAATTTTGCCAGAAAAAGGAATGAACCGTGTCGTTAAGTGCCATTTATTCGGTTAATCTGCGAACAGGGGTCTCTCATTCATTCTATGGGAATTGTACGAAGTTTCCTTACCGTGCTAATAATTTCTCTGCAAACAAAACTTAATGTTCTATTTTTTACGATTATAATAATATATGTAATCAGTAACAGTAGTAGTGCGCATCAGCGGAATATATCACATTATCCATACGCGTATAAATCCCTTTAATTAGCGAGAAGGCTACGAAAGAGTTAAACTCGTAATTTACCAGTGTAGCGCGGTGCTCCATACATCATTACAAAATTCTGAGCCATCCTACCATCAAGTAACCACTGCATCCTATCCAACAGTTAGCTGGTGAAAATTATTTCCATCCTTTCACCAATCCAATCGGCGTCCCACGGTGAAAAAGGGGAGAAAAAGGAGGAAACGCGTACGCGGTTCATTCCAGATTGGAGGCGGAGTATTTGCCGAGAGTCGTGGCACGCGTCGAGCACTCCGTCCTCTGAAACAGTTTATTCGCTTTATTCCTCCGAATTACAGCTAGCAGGGAGATACGATGTCCGACTCGCGCCCTCGAATACGAGAGAGTCGGCTCCTTCTCAGGAGTCGAGCGGCTCGCTGATTTGCGAAATTTATTTGTTGGAAAGTTTGCTCGTTAAAAGCACACGTACACGGCCAGCCTTCGCGTTATCAGCCTCTTTCACCTTCTCCCGCGTTGAAACAATGCTCGTAACGGTAGCGGAGCGGCCGCCAGATAAGGTACGCGCGTTTTTTCCACCAGTTCGCCCGCCATTCGCATTTCTCTCGGTTTTTCCATCCTCCGCGTTCCACTGCCTAGTTTGCGCGCGCCCGCGCGCGCGTGTGTGTGTGTATGGAACGTACAACGGGTATGTTTTTTACGCGTTTTTCCCCTCGCTGTACATTATCAAATTGGTATTTATCTTTACGATTCTTCGTAGTACACACCCCTTGCGGAACCGTTCTTCCGGAAGGTATATTGTTCGCGCTCTTTTCTCGTGAATTCAATGCGTTCTCATTGATCGCCGCTGGAATTTTCTCCACCTCTCCCTCCACCGTTTTTTCTTCGTCCTTTAGGATGAACATCGTCGTTAGCCGTTCGTTTTGTCGAATTTTTTTTTCTCCTTCAATCTAAGCGGCTGTTACGGTTCTTCGTTTGTCCTTCTTCTGATACTTTTGCACTCTCTTTGTATACCTTTTTAGTCATAAAGATGTGGTTTTTTAGCCTTTCTCATCCAATTCTTTTTTGTTTATCGTGGTTGGTCTCTGCAACTCCTTTATCCGTAAAATTAATTTCCTTGGGTCGGGGAAGTGGTATTTCTTGCTCTCGAAAATGGTGGTGAGATTGTCCGGAGCTACATTGTTTTTGTACCTTGGTTCAAAGACTTGCTCGTTACCGAACTATTTTAGTATCTTTTGGATGCTTCGCGATTCCTATTTCAGTTATAGTTTTCCAACATTTAAATACAAAGAAGTCGTCAAAAAGGAGAACTTTTAAACATTGGAAATTGAATCCGCGATTTTTTACAGCAGCCATCTCCAATTTCTATTTCATCTTTTCAAACAAGTTTCCTGTTACTGTTTCCTACCTTTACATCTCTTCAAGCAAGCTCTCCTCTCCCAAGCTAAATTCCTCACATTCGTGCAAAGTATATCGCCACTTTTCAACTTGTAATCGTATCCTTACTGCGGCTGCTAAAAATTTTTCATATCCGTTTCTAGGAGAATCTCGGGGAAAAATTCTGTCTTGACTTCGTTGAAAAGAATCTTAGGCGAGGGATCGCAATTCACCGGCGCTAAGTCCGTCAAATGAAGCGCAATTTGTAACGGGGAAGGAAGAGCTGGTGCCAGTTTGTTTTCGCTCGCCCTGTCCGCTCTAAATCTTCATTTATCCTCGGTTTCAGAGGGAGTCAGCCAGGCTTTAGGCGCGGCATAATTAGTAAGTTCTTTCAACGTTGGCCAGGCATTGATCAACTCGCTCGAGATTAAATTTTCGAATGGTCCCCTATCGATCTTTCCTAATTACGCGAGAGCTGCCTCGTCTCAAGGTCAACGGCCAGCATCCAACAAAGAGAAAACACTTTTTCAAAGAAGGAGACGCCGATGGACAACGATGTCTACGGATCGTACGGAACAATTAAACGACGCGAGAACAGGGCGATTATATTTCCTCGTTAGCACTACTCGATGGCTGCCAATTTGCATTTATACGACATTATTTACTCTCGATTCTGGACTGATCTCTTTGAGAAATCTCGAACAAACGTTCGGGAAAAGGCGACGCTTAATCGAAAGAAGAGGCTGCTGAAAATTAGCGGTAGACAGGTAGAAGCAGGAGAAAAAGAACGGAGAAAAGAAAAGGAAAAGGAAGGAAAAGGCTGGAAGAGAACAAGACGAGACACTCGTTGTCTACCAATATTATCACCGGTCGTTATTGAAAATCGCTTCTGTTTTATGATATCGCGCCGGGCGTAATGGCCGCCACCACCACCACCACCAAGATCCAAGGAATTGCCAATCTTATCTGCAACGTATTAATGCCTCCTGGAAATTGCTTTCGTCGAGATCACCGTTTTCTAGCCTCTCGCTGCACGAGTTTCTCTCTTCCTTCGAGCGCTTGTCCCTCTCTGTGTCGAGTCACAATCTTTTACAAAGCAATGAACTATTTCCGAACAATTCAATCGCTTTCCGTAGCGCCGTTTAGATTATCTTTATAAGAATTATATTTCAAGCCGTCACAGCCGGTCGCTCAACGAATTCTCGATGTTGGATCCAGCGATCTTAAGCAGAAGTTAGTATACACGGCGAGTATACACCAGGCAACGAACTTGCCTCGCGAAAGAAAAGTCCAGGCATCCGGGGCTTGTTAAACGGGTTGGCTGGTATCCTCGAGACCGCCGCTCGCAATCGTCTCACATATCATTCATTTATTCCAGCCTGGCGCCAAAAGAACGAACGCGAGATCGCGCTGAGTTCCTCGAAGAGGAAACGGGCACCGCACCGCGGGGAAAAACGCGAAACGCGAAACGCGAAGAATCAAGAGAAAGATTCTCCTCTCGTCGTTGTTACTTTTTGTCGATTCTTTTCTCTTTGCTTGAAAACTTCCACACACGCACGCACACATATACACACACACATGCGAGTTAGCTTTTCTGTTTTCCACGACGAAAATCTCGAGGAAACGGGTCGTATGACAGCCGAGGAGGAAAAAAACAAACCGGGTATCGTGTTCGGAAAATGTAAGTCGCGGACGATGCAGTTCCATCGAGCAAGCTTTTTTACGACTCGCTCAATTTTCCGAGATACTCGTTGACAAAAGTCTGCCCTTGTCAGACTTGTCCCTTCGGTGACCCAGTCTTTCAATCAAAACTTTCCCTCCAACATCCTTTCATCCTCCTTATTTCTTCTTGTTACATCGCGGACCTCGAACGCAGAGAAATGAAACCCCTTTGAGAAACCGTGTCTTTCGAAACTGACCTCGACTTGTGATACACTCCGTGCACGAGTTTCGTTCATCTTTTCCAGGAGCTCGCTTTTCATCTTTCCTTTCGATTTAGAGATTAAGATGGACGTTTTTAAAGACGGATGCTTGTACACCCGAAGATTGTTTTTAGGCTGTGCTTTACCGTGTGCTGTGTTTCTTTTTTGCACTAACGTATTATTAGAAGAGACTTCACCAGTATGAATTTATGTAGCGCGTAAAATTCTTCAGACCCTATAAAATTTTGAGATCACTGTGGACGAAATAACGACGGACAAAATATTTCGGAAATGAACATTTGAAAACTTGAAAATTAATTTTTCTCTTTACTGGTGGTTATAATGGGTTAACGTATTAATAAAAGCACCTAATACATTTTCGATCGCAATTTTTCTATTTAAGTAAAACTCAGCAGATTCTTCTACCCCTCCACGATAATTTCCAGTAGCAGGCAATTTTCATAAGCCGAAAAATATTTGGAAAACGTGACGTGTCGGTGGAGGGAACAAGCAAAGGCACGTGTGACGAAGCTGACGAGGGTGTCGAAAGTAAACGACGGGTATGTCGCAACGGGATTCGCGACGTGACTCCGGTGAGCACATTAGAATAACGTCCCCTGTACCCAAGCTGCTACTAATTACGCGGAGTTTGTATTAATGCGGACGTTAGCATTCCAGCATGGCCATCCTGGTTTCCGCGGCCACTGTGGCCGTTGGTTACGTGTCGTCGGGCCTCGTTCCCTCGTCATCATCGTTGTCGACATCGTTGTCGTCACTATTCTATGCCAACAACACCGGTACCAACGGTCTGGTTCGATGGTGGCTCGTCAAGAGACGGATAGCCGATGGTTTTAACTGCTTGCAGGTGTCCTGTTTGGATGGTAAATCGTTTCGCTCGTTTACTTCCGGATAGCTTTCTTCATGATTATTTCAACTTAAATAATTCTTTGATATCTCTGAGAAGATACGTTAATCGGTCGAATTCTATTTCACGATGGGATTCTCTTGTTAGATATAATTACAGATATGATTACTGTTGATACTTTATCGAGTGAAATGCTTTATTAAACTCTGGCAACCTCGTGAAGATTGAGAAGTTGCGTGGACATCCGCATAGTGCGCGGTTTTTAGCGATTAGGATATAATATGAGAAACTCGGAAGAAATGTAACACCAGTGATAAAACCTTCGATCGGAGAAGATTGTGGATTAAGTTAAACTTTCATAGAAAAATCTCTATGCTTCCGAGTATCGGAATATTTTTTCCATATATGTTTATGAACGCTTGAGAATTCGTAACAGAACCGCCTGGGTAATGATACCAGAATACAGACTGGATGATCGATGTAGTTCTGTTTATAAGTCGTATATGACGGAAGAAACGTGGTAGGAAAACACGGAGACTGAACGTCATTGGTCCAAAGACCGCCGGCTGGCATCCGTTAATGAGCGGCGTTGTTACCACTTAGTTTGAGCGATCCACGCGGCCAGGTGTGTCTGTCCGCGATCGAGGTCGTACGATTCGCAGAAAACAATCACGCTCGGTTTGAAACGACTCAGGCGACGAAACGCGAGCGGGAAAACGTCTTCTTGAACGGCTGAAACGGCCGATCGATGCCTCGAAAAAGGTATTTCGAATTTCCGAAGACGGCCTCTTTGGTTTCCGTCCGACCTACATTCGTTTGTTCTTCCGATCCCTTTGTTGCAACGCTGTGTGCAAGAAGAAAAGCTGCGACTCGAGAGAGCAAGCTTTGGTTTTTCAAGAGATATTCTGGAATATTTAGAAAGACGAATGGTAAGATATAGCGAGTGGCCTCGTTGACGCTGCCGTGGTACCTTAGATGAATAATTTCGAGAAGAATTTAATGGAACGAAAATACCTTTAACATTATTTCTTTTAGTACAGAGAACAGGTTTTAATATTACTGACTCAAGAAATAACTATATTCGGTCTTTGCCTTTTGTATCTTGTATATTTTGCATTTTTAATAATTGGAAGAACAGCTTTACTACTTTTTCATAGGAATATTTGCATTTACAATATTCACACTGGTAATACGGTTTTCGTATCACGGTACAATAATACTGAAGTAGTAACAATACAAAAATCGTATTATTATTCCCAAAAGATTTAACACGGAACGTGTTATAGAACGAATAAACGAATCAAACGTGAATAAGCGAAGGAAAAACTAAATAAATAATACAAAACTGTATCTGAACTGCGCCCGAACTAGTAAAACAGGAGCATCGTTTTATAACCAGTATTACAATTGTTCTGCATCGGAGAGGGTAGGAAACGTTTGCCTAGTTTCATGAGTGACGCTATGGTTGATAATAATTCAACAGATCCGCGCGACAAGTCCGGAGATGTCGTGATACTGAAATATGCAGAAATGTTGGAGAGAAACGTCGATCCGATGTTCGGTTTGAGGGGTTACCGAATGTTGGGTGGCACACATCGGAAGAACCATTCGACTTTCCAAATGACTGGTGCAATCGACCTTGCAAATGGCAACGATAGCCATCCAATCTCGGTCGACACTCTCGAGAGTTGCAAAGTGGATGGTTACGAGGGCAGAACGACATCGCACGTGTACGTTTCCGGCGACTGTTTCGATCGACCTCTAGCTACTTCCTTCGAGTACTCGCGCGACACGACAAATCAATAAACAAATCCTCTTACGAAAGAATTTCACGGCGAAAGATTTACGAAAATTCTAACTAAAACTATAGGCTTTATCTCGAAGAAAAATATTCACCGAACGAAGAATAAAATTGCCTTTGATTTTAAAACCGAATAAACAATGCATAACCACGATTGTACGTACCAGTTACAATCGCAGGAACATCGTGGATCACTGAGAACAGTTTTATCGAAATTCACCAGTCCCGGATGTGTTAACTTGTAGAAGTTCTGTTCTCGACGTTCTTCAATTTTATCAGGATTTTGCAGTGAATTAGTGTGAAAGTCGGTTACATGGAAAACTCGAAGGGGATAGCGAAACGATGGAGAACAGTCTTGAGCGACGCGTTTACAAGAGGCTGGGCGATTATTTAACAAACCAGTCCGCGAGCACTGTATCTCACCGTTCGCAGGCCGGACCAGCCGCGATCCTAATTAAGAGGAATGCCAGTCTCACGATTCGTTCTTACGTCTTCGTGCGAGCGCAATTGTCGGCTCAGAAGGTATTATCTTTAACGAGGAATTGCGTCCAGCTCGACGATACGTCGTGGAATCTCCTCGCTACCGGACAGTTGACGACGTTCGCGAACGCTAATCGCGCTATTAGTCAACGTGAATCGTGATCTCCGCCTTAATTAGACTTCCCGTTTCTTTCGTTTACAGACAAAGTCCTCTTGTGGACGATTTCGCGAGAAACACCGTGGAATGCTTCTGTCATTCGAGAAGTCGAATTCGGAAATTTCTCCTAGTTACTTTGGAAAGTATTTTATGAGATGTTTTCTGCTTTCTTAGGAATGAACGTTTCTCAGGAACGTGACGTAATTACAATACGATAATCACAGCGTAGATATTCATGATCCACGCTACGAATTTCTCCAAGTTTGCATACTATACACGAGATAAAAATAAATCGCGAAGAAACTCGAAGAAGTAACTTCACTTACTTCCAGCGCCATCCATAGAAATCAACTTATAGATATTTGAGAGCAATTCGTTTCCACTTACATGCAGGGATACCAACTCTTCCCTCTGCAAACAGCAGGCTTACACGAAGAACAAGCAGGCGATCGAGGATCGTTTAGGCGTCCTTAATACGCAGATAATTCGCCGGGGGATCGAACACGACGGAACACGGACGCGTTATAATTCACGGTGTCCTTTCCGTGGTTAACACCGCGGTCTGGCCCGGAAACGGGACGTGTTCTCCTACCATCGAGAGGGGTAGCGACCGAGAGAAATTATTAGCCTAATCGCAGGGATTGATGGCGCGACTAGTAATGGGTCGGCTGAGCGACCGGCTTTCGAGCTTCCGCATCACGTTCCTGTCACTCGGCTCTACGGTGATTATGGAGATGACATTAACGTCCCCGAAGGGACAGTTACGTCTGCTGCTTCCGGCGGAGGGACGGTGACGCGTCGATTTTGCGAGCGCGATCAACGACACCTCCCCTCCTCCTACTTCCTCTCTGCTAGATCTTGCGAGGAAGCGCGAAACTTTCGTCGAGTTCTACCATGAGTTTCTGTTATTGAATGAGATTTAATCACGGAGTCGCGTACGCGACGCCTGAGACGCTGCAACTCCCTCTTGGAAGGAGAACTGCTGTGCTTGTAATGCGAAATCGATGGCGGAAGGAAGTTTTCGACGCGCAGGATTGATCATCGTGGGATATTGTTTTGGGATTTTGGTTTCGGTAGGAAGATTATCGTGTTATAAATATGTATGTGGAATTTTTAGGTGGTTTCAGGTAAGCTTGGGAAGCGAAGACTTGCGAGGAAAAAATCTAATTTATCGGAATATACTTTATTTGATAGAGGAGCTTTTGCAAGCATTTACTTGGAAGATCGCTTAAGACGGACATTATTTATCATTTTGTAGGGTTCTATATCTCTGCTATATTTGAAAATTTAGATATTTAAAAGTCTTGAAAATATTTATGTTTTTGTAAGCTTCTATATCTCTGCCATTAAAATATTTGAAAGTTTTGAAATTTTTATATTTGAATATTCGGAAGTCTAGTAAACGAATTGTTTGTTGAATTGTTTGCTCTCAGAAGTTCATTAATATCGTCAATATTTCAAGGTCCCCAACGAAAATGCGGTTTGCGAATAAATATTGACCACATCGTATTCACAGTACATATCGATCCTTTTAGTTGAGAATCTTGATATATTGACAATATCTACACATCGATAGTAATAGTAAATAGATATAACAGATTAAGAAAAATTCAGTTGTAGCAAATTAATATCTAAGCTCTTTCTAACGAAAGCAAAATTCGTTTGAATTTCTGCACGCAGTCTCGATTCGTGGAACGAACTTTGATTGTGCGTAAAGTGCAAGAGCATGGTCGAAAAAAGCGGGAAGGAAATGGGCAGACAGGCTTGGTCATGGCGACGGAAAAAATTACGCGACGGCTTTGAAGCGACGCCATCGTTATCCGGACAGTAGCGGGCCATAATTTAATGGCAGCCGATGAACGTCGCTAATAGGTAGTTTCTTTTTTGCCGGGACCGTGTCGCGGCCGAGGATGGGTGTCGCGCGCGAGCGCGCGCCCGCCGGAAGAGAATCAATTACGAGCTTTTAGTCTCGTTAGTTCGCGCGTCGAGGTGACACGACGACGTGTCATCTTTCCTTTTAAAGATAGAAAGGCTATTAATAAATGTCACGCGTAGATAAAGTCGTCCACCTAGCGAACAACCAGCTAGATCCTCGCGCACGCCACGCTCTTTCCTGTTAAAAATATTATTTAACGCCTGCTGGGAATATTTTTAACCCGTGTCCTGTTCACCATCAACCTTTTCTCTTGTTCCTTTTCTCTAAAAGAAAAAGTCAACTTTGAAATCGAAAACGCGAATCGTATAATATCAGAGGAACGAGACGGAAACGTTTTTAATGGCGACCACGTGTGAAAGACGAGCAGATTCAGCAATAAGTCAACATGCAAGGCTGGTATACCGGTTGAAATAAATAAATTAACGTTGCGCAGGCGAACGAAAATATCTGCTTCGAAACAGAGGATTAATAATCTTGTCGTTCTACCGGAAAGAGGCACGTAGGAGAGTAAGAAGGGAAAAGATAGAAGAAAATTTAAGAATGAGAAGAAAGTAGAAAATGAGGAGAAGATGAAGAAGGATGGAGAAAGTCTGGTGGAGTGGTAAGGATGGTGAGGAAAGGAGAAGGCGTGATCCAGAGTCTCTGGAAGATGATGCACGAGCTTGCGGGGATGACAGCCGCATCCGGTACTATCCGGGACACACGGAGAAATGCATTTTCTCGGGGTTTATTTAACTGCGCCGCGCCAGACGATAGAGCGTCGCCACTGTTTCCCAGCTAATGCGTCTTACCCAGCTTTCTCCATAGCTTTTCTTTCTTTCTCTTTTGCTTCGATTCACCGTTCGCTGTACTGTCAGAGTTTGAACAGAGCAAAATATCTCACCGCCAGGGAGTGACGCACTTGCAGTTGAAATTGTCAGATATAGTATTAAAATTAGAGAGAAAAGGCAACTGTTATTTATAAAAAAAAGAAACAGAAGCAGGTATCGAAATGAAAGCACAAACGGTCGCGAAACACTTATGCTCCAAATTTATAGTGCAACAAACAAAAAGATCGTTACACGTACATGTGTACGTGTAAGTATTCGGACATTGTGTTCGAGGAAATGTAATTCAGCGTTTCATCGACATCGCACCTATCTCCATTAAACGGCTAATAACGCCCCCGATACGTCGTCAAGCCTGTCGAGGCTCTCCATAAATCTTTCACCGTTGCATGGACGATTTTCCGCGAAGCCTCGTAAACACGTGATCCGAGGGAGGAATCGCGTGGCGATTTAATTGCGAGGCGGCGTTACACGACGAGCCGTCGACAGGGCCCTCTCTAAGCTCGTTTATTTCTGGCCACGGTGCTGGTTACTCGCATGTTAAATGTTCTGTCTGCGTTCGAGGATCGGTGCGGCATCGTCGTGTCAGCGGCGTTCACTGGCTGATTCGTTCGATTAACGTCGGGGATGGCAGCGTCTGTTTCGCGGCACGATCAAAGCGGTTCGTAGATCCTGTCTGACGACGACGACGACGACGACGACGACGACGACGACGACGACGCGACGGTGTCTTTTCTCTGTTGCATCTGGACCATTTGCCCGGTCGTTTCGGTGGCCGGTTTTTCGGTTCCCGTTCCCAGAGGATGGACGCGGGTGCACGTGTTTAATAAGGCCGGGAACAAATTGACGCGAGTAAATCAAACGAGCCAACGCGGCTATTTGTTTTTCGGAATCGTTCCGCTCGTTGGCTGGAAAGGGAGGAAGAAGGAGGAGCGGTTCTCGGATGAGCACAGTAACCTGTTTGTCTGACGGGAATGCTGATGGGGTCAGAGGAATATTTAAAGCTTGACAAATGTACCGCTTTAATCCTGGCGGGATGGTTAGCGGTTAATATAGACTTCCATAGCTCTGACCGTTTTGACGACTCGATTAAACGCCTGATGACATCCATGTAATTAATATATCTTCCTAGAAACCAAATGATTAGCCTTTTGAGGATTGAATTTTTTTAAGTTATGTAGGAAAACTTTTATCGGTTATTGATCGTAGAAACACATCCTTTCTGCATCTTCTTTCGTAAAAAGGATATAGTACAACTAAACTTTCGGATCAGAATTTCACCGACGATGAATACTGTGGCTACGATAACGACTGCCACATCGATTACAGCATCTACGTATTAACTAATTAGGTCGAAGTGGATTAAATCTCGTATCGTGTAGTGGTACTTTTATACGATTTCAAAAATGTAAAATACTCGATTGAAAAACGTTTCATTGGCAAATGAGATTACGTTCCACTGCTTTTCGTATGTACATGAATCGTTTAGCGAATTTAGTTAGGCAGAGCATAAAAGGATTAATCAATAGAGTTACCCAATTTCGCTTCCATAACATATGTCTCAAATAACATCTGAGCTCTATTATCTATTCTATAACCATTATAACTGCCTTGCGTAAACTCCAATTAAGAGCAACAATTTCTCATTACCACGTATGCATATAATTCTGAAACTCAAAAAATATCGAACCGACGAATTAAAATAATCGGAAACCATGATAGAGGTTCGACGAGAGACGAACACGAGGCTGGATTTGTCTTCCTTTTTTCTTTTTTTGGTGTCGCGAATTGGGACGTTGTTAACGTTGTCGAAGACTTAATTGCTCGTTGGAGAATTCCTTTGAACTTGTACGTGAGCTGGGCTCATTGTGCGCGCGCTCGTCGCCAGTACACGCCGCGGCGTGCGTCCCTTTCATAAAATTCGTCACGTTCCGGTTTATTACGATTCAATCTCGGGGAAACGCCGGTGCTCTTCGCGACGACAAAAGACGCAGCTCGAGCCGCATGCGAGCAGACGGATCGGGGAAATCCGCGACTCGTTCCCCGTTCGCTACGTGACGAAATAAACGCGCCCGCCTCTGCATCGGGTTCGTTTTATGCTTGCTTGTTTCTCGCAGGATGACGTTCAATTGTGAATTAACATTTCGAAAGCCAGAATGAAAAGACGTTTAGAACACGTGAATCCTCTGCAAAATTTTGACGTTGAATCGGCGAAAGAAACGGTAGAAGACTGCATAAGAGCGCATAAGAGTTCTCGTGAATGAGAATTTTATACGATTAAAATATGTAGAACGTTTGGGTTAAGCATTAAAGGTGGCCATTGTTACCATTATGCTCTTTAGAATTCGCTTCCACCATTTTTAATGTTATAAAATGACGTTCTTTTAAATAAAACTTCACCCACGCGTACTTTCTTCAAAACTTTATGTATTTAACGAAAATTAATTTCATAGAGAGAATTTCATGCATTCATCCCGTCGTTTAATTAGTTTCAATTTTATTTTTTCAACGGCTTCTGGCGATTTTGTTCGAATTTAATCTTTAGTAGAAAAATCGGCTGAATATTCTGATTATTCGTATCGACTGGAAAGCGAGATTCAAATATTTCTCTTGTAATACTTGCTGATATTCGATGTCCAAATTGGTTTCGCAATTAAATTTTAACGAATGAACCGCAACTCTGGTGCAACGATACGTAAAGTACGAATTGTTAAAAATCTAGAGGAGGTATTTTTCCTCGAGATATTGAAGCAAGAATAGTTGTACAAAGGGAATATATAGTAGATTAGGAATGAAAGGAAGGACCAGTTCCTTTTTGGATAGGGACACGTGTTTGCGATGCAGCGGACCAGGAACGTCAGCAATGGTTCGTTCGCAAAGGGAAATCGCTTTTTAACGGCTTCGAAACGTCGAAGACGCGAACAAATAATGTGCGAAGCGACGAGACCTCTGGAAGATGGCGCTCGCCACGGAAGTGACCTGAGAACGAAGACAACCGGAAGCCCATCTGTTCGCTCTATTTCGCTGCGTAATGACGCGTTGATGGCTCGATATCACGCCACACTGTCGTAAAATGTTCCCAGTGACGTTTAATTTTCTCGTTGACAACCAACAAAATATAACTTAGATAGGTTAACGAAACCTCAATAGTAGAATATCGTGAAATTTTCTGCAGAATTCTCGAACTAAATACGTTTTCTCTCGAGAAGAAAATCAAAAAATTGGAAGAACAGGTACTCGTACATTTTGAACTGACCGAAGTTGGTCTACTTGAAAACGTTGATTTATATACCGAGTGTGTTGTTTGCTTTTCAGCACGAAATCACGTTGAAGTTTCGTGTTGGTCGATAATCATCGACCGATTAGAGTGTTCTTGAATGATGAATCGCACAAAGCCACGATGAAACATCAATATTCCGTGCATATATTTTGAAAAGAGCGGGACTTCTTTTGTAAATTTGAGATTCTCGATTATCTCGGCTCTTGTTCAATCCATAATTGCGTGGAAGAAACAATACCGTACTTTTCTCGCTCGTAGACGCGTCAAAGCGATCACGCGATGAATTATGCAAATTCATGGGCATTTGCAATAAAACTGGCGCCGAGGCGACAATGTATACAGGATTACTCAAAATAAATATTACATTTTAGATAGAAGTAGTTTCCTTGGAAGATCGTTCGTTATACAGCTTCGTTTTTTTTTCAACTTTTTACAATTAAATCTCTTCCAGACAGCTTTCTTAAATTAGTAATTCTAATCGTAGATACTCGATGCTATCTTCCATGCTCCAGATAATCCAAATTATGATCTTGTAGAAAATCGTTCAACAGCTCGAATTTCTGTTAATATTCTGACGAGTTGAACTGAACGGGACACGTGTCAACTGGACGCAGGATTGAGGTCTCCGAAAATCAAAGCAAACCTTGTGAACCAAACTGAATCCCGTTCCAGCGATCCAGATCGATCGTTGGGATCGCAACACGGCCGACACGTCGGTCGACGAAATTTACTATTCGCCGATCGGGAGAGGTTAAACCTTCATCGAGTCATATCTCGTCTCAGGATTTGGCCGAGCGTTCGTTCGTCCCTGCTCGCTGTCGTTGTAACTTGCAACGAGCTGTCGTGCTGCCGCGACCCGGAACTGGCCAACACAATGTCGGCCCCGCTCGCTGCAATTTACTGCTGATGGCAGGTAATTCCGACGGCTGATAATCGCGGCAGCATCCGGCGACCGACTGATCCGCACAATAAATACGGATACCTGGCCAGTCGGTGATTAATGATCGCCAAACGTTAGTTCACCTACGAATTTCCAATATTTGCGACTTTTTTCTTGGATCGTTCGAATCTTCTTCGATATGAGGACCCTCGTAATTGTCTCCATTGCGATCTTCTGCTTAGCCTTCCTCTTTGTTCAGGTAAGAATATAGTAATTCTCGTAGTTCTATGATTCGCGTCTTTGTTTTTGAAGATGATGGGAGAGGAGAATATTTTAAGATGAAGCGAACTTACTAGTCTCGTTCAGTCAATATTGTAATATTGTAGTATTGTACTATACTTTAGATGTTTTATATATGTTTGGTTATTACATGCATTGTGTATATCTTTGCATCTTTAAATCTCCAACAAATACACGAAAATGGTAGTTATCGTAGATTTGGATATCGTACGATGTACATCCACGGAGTCCAATTGTAATAAAAGTACATTTCTAGCGTGTTCACGTAGGTACCATAGAGATACGATAACGTTCTACGCGAACGTGAATGCGACATTTGTTTGTTATCGTTCTATAAGAACTGAAGAAATTTTTAGCTTATAGAAACTCGTCTCTCTTCTTAACAGACCGAAGCAATACCCCAATTGCAAATTGTCGATTTGATGAACAAATTCGGTGGCCAGGACTCGCTCCTTCGCACGATGACGTCTCTGATGAGTTTGTACACGAAGCTGACTCAAGAGTTTGAGACACTGATCAGACAAGGGAAAAGCGTCAACCAAGCCATTCCAGAGCTAATAAAACTGCTACCAAATATGATGTCGTAAATTTCAAATCGCCCGGCTCGTATCGTGTCAACCTTGGCCTCTACGTAGATTCGATGCAATAAAAAGTAGAAACACGAAGAAAGTGAATATTTTTATTCGATAACCGAGAATGGAAGGTGAAGTGGTCGGTTCAGACGCGGCTGGTCTCGATCGCCAGGAAAGAAAAATAAGAAAATTAAAGTTTCAAGGTGAGCATGAAGTTGGAGTTGTAAATTAATGCGGCGCGAATTCAGTGGTAGAGCTGGAGGAAGGACGATACTTGACTATCTTCATGAACGGTTATCGAAGTGGTCTCGAGCGGAATCGGCGTGTTGATTGGATGGAAGCTCGATCAAACGACGCGACTCCTCGAGATTCCACGTCGTGCGCGCCCTGTGTTCGCGATCGAGATCACAACCGCTTTGCGTACAGTCGGCTGAAGAGTTCCTTCCACTTCCACTTTCACTCTGGCGACATATCTAGGACCTCTTCCATCGAATACGGAAATATATATTTCAGAAAATATTGAAGCATCCAATTTGAGTATTTATCCCCTGCAGGATGAAATCATGGTGCTTGAGTTAGGAACTTAAATTGAAGATTTACGTCTACACGACGAAATTAAGCGATTTAACTTGCTCGAGTTCGATCTTCAACTAAGGAATAATTTGCAGGAATCGACATTTCCCATTCCACGTTTACATGTCGAAGTTGTGTTGTTTTTCGTGCGAGTTATTCGTTTCCTTTTTATATGCTGAAGCCAGTGTATACGACTTCAGCTGTGAAGCGATTTACAAATTCGGCCGTGTCTGTGTCATCGCGTATCGCAAATTGAGCGCGGATAATCGAAGGGACTGGAGCTCTGACGAATTCTAGCGAATCGTAGCGAAAATTTCACGATGTCGGAAAAGCGGGCCGCGAAATCAATTTAGCGAAACAGCGGCAGCGTGTCAGATAAAATAGCGACGACGGATCTCCCGGGAAATTTAGAACTCGACCCTTCCAACCCCTTGCGTTCCTATTTTTCCCGGGGTTGACGCGAATCGAACAACACGGACATTGAACTTCGCCGCGGTTCAACGACTAGTTTCGTCGACTGTACTACGCGTAACCAGGTGCAACGCGACGCTCAGACGTTCTGGAGCACCTACTACTCGGCCGCGACTGCGGAGGGTAGGTAAGAGGGTAGGTTGCAACCCCCGTCGCGTAGTCTGCCACTCTCAATGCCGCGCTGGTAATAACGAACTCTGAGCAAAAAAAAAAAAAACGTCAGCGAGTTTTCGCGGGGTACGTTCCTTCCTTAATTCGACGATGCTATTGTGGATACTAGACGGGTTTGGAAACGTGGTACGGTGGTAAATCTCTTAAATCGAGGTGGAAGGGGATTTACTGGAGTAGATAATAGGTAATATGGATGTTGTTTACCATTTGTCTGCTATCCGTTTAGTTTGCCAAGCGAGTAGCGTTTAACGTTAACGTAGAAACTTTGTTCATGTTTATTAATAATCTTGAACAACAGTTAGATTAATACGGATTAAATACGGTTATCAAAGTGTACGAAACGAGCGTAGAATTCCATAATAGAGGCGATACGCTTATAATTTCTTTGATGATATCTTAACCTGTAACTTTTTATATAAACGGAGAAAAATTCTTAAAGAACTTTGAAATCAGCAAAACGATGGCTTAAAACTTTCCTAATTTCACGCGGACTACGTTATATTTCAAAAAAGGTCCTTAACATCGACGTCAGAGAGTCATCGATTCGGCACGAAATGAAATCAAGAAATTTGCTTCTTGGCGCAATTCCATTAAACCAAATAATTTCCCTGGAACGAATTACATTGCGTTTGCACGAAAGTTGCACATTAGCTTCCAGATTTAAAGCAAAACCACTCTGGATACAAATATCTAAGATATTCCGGAGTCTGCGTCTGCAAATCCTAATATTCCAACAATTCGATTCACGACCATGCAACGATACTTAGAAGCTGTGCAATTTAAACAAACGACTCGGTACCTTCGGTAGAGGATCAGGAACAAGGAGATGGTATAGGGAATGGGAAACGCGTCGCAGGTGCAGTTTGCGAGCAAGGACGAGGACGGTGGTTACAGGCGGATGGGAGCGGGCACGACGTTAAGCTCGAGGGTGGAAGAAACCTCGTACGGAGGGGGTAAGCGAAGTCTCGTTAAAAATACACGCGTGACAAGATCCTTTACACGGCGCGACTTGGTCGCGTGCTGTAGCCGGAGAGGCTGTTTTATGGCCCAGCACTCGTTAGTAATTGAATACTTCGCCGAGGAGGAAACGCGCCGGCCGACATTGTTGTTCGTGGCTTCTGTCTCGCGCTATTCGCTCAGTCACGCTAAACGCGACGATACTCGCACCTGCTCGATGTTCCACCATCGCTTTTACAAGGAGATTTCTGGCGGAAGTGTGCTATGTCTACTTTCCTACGTGCTAACTCGCTTGTAGACTTCCTTTAGGAGCAAATTGTAGAAAGCGGTGAATTTGTAAACTTCTTGAATTTTGCGCTGACATCGACAGAATAAAAAGTCTTTGCCAACGTTCATAGAGGCTGACTTTTGTTTGTGAGTCCTTTGAGAGGAAATTCCTTTGTTATATAGCTTACTACACGATGATGCTAGCTGTAGGTGTAAAACTTTTTTCCAATACGTTTTCCAATTTCTATGATTGTATCGAATCTAATCGACCAGATTTGCTTTTTTTTTCTAAAAGCAATTTTCCGAAAGACAAACAACATTTGAGGCGCTGTTTTATCGATATGAAAAACATAGTTTGGTTTGCGCTTAGAGTCTGTTTGCCTTTTATCTGTGTGAAATTTAATGGAATTACAGTAAAACCAACGAAATATCAGTGAAATTGCCGAAGTAGTAATACGCAAGAAGTTAAAATACAAAATGCAGCTTGTTCGTTACTCCGATGGCAGAAGAAGGAAAAGAAGAAGAAGCAGAACGTTTTCGCGTTTCAGGGAAACATTAGGCTCGGTTTCGAGCGTGGAAATTCGATAAGGGCAGCCCGCGTGACCGGCCAATAATTCTGCGGCGATGCTTTTGCGCAGACTTCCGGCGAGTCGCGATATATCAGTCCGGCCGAGGCAAGCCGGAACCGGAAACCGTCAATCATAGGACTAAGTTAACGCGGAGTCCGCTCTACTCGCTCAGAGAACCGCCGCGCTATATCGCAACGCGAACTATTTTATGGACCCTTCCCCATCTCCCTTCTACCACCCACTCTACCTGGTTCCTCCTTCCGTGTCGACCCGCCTTTCCTCTCATTCCCAAACGTATACACTCACGTATATCCACAAGCCATCGTCATCCCCCTAAAATATACTTGCTAGCATGGAGCATCGATTTTTTCATAAATAACCGCCCACCTGGCTACCCCTAGCCGGTAAATCTCTCAATCTGGCTATCCTCATCCCTAAACTGCGTCTGGTTAATTCCATCGGACCGCAGTAAGCCTGGATATTGGGGCGGAATCTTCCCGGAGCAACGTGTCTCCGCTTCTAACGGCCTATGTTACGGTTCTTTGATGTACAGCCCAGAATTTTTATATCGGTTATGGTTGGCAATATGTAAGAACGTTTCCAGGGATAGAATATGGGTAGAAGATTGGCTAAAGTGGTTAGGAGGGTTATAAATGTGTTGGAGTCGACGAGTATGGTTAACACGCTCATTGTTACGAAACTATAAAAATTATTTATTAGAATACGGTACACGGTAATCTTGGGTAATGGAAAGCTGACACCGACGTGTTAGGTATTGCGAAGAAGCAGGGCACGAATGATGACCAACGAATATAAACGCACAATATTACAATTTTCTAAAAAAAAAAAAAAAAAAAAAAAAAGAAGAAGAAGAAGAAGAAGAATTGAAAAAGGAATATATGAAGCGAAGTGACGTTGATTTTTTGATATTTGAACTAAACGAAGGTAAAAGAGCGTTGATTACGGAGGAATATTCGTGGGAAATTGAAGAAGTTGGCGCGTGGTAGACCCGGGCTTGATCTATCAAGGAACGTGGCCTGAATAATTGCGCCGATGGGCTCGGTTTTCCCTCGCAGGCTGAAAACGGGCCGTGCCATTTTCTTGCTCATAAAGGTCGAAATTTTACGGAGCGTTTTACGCCCGGTCATTAGCGAAATCGGTGCGGCGGTAGCTTACGTTCTCGCTTTTACGGGCAACCCTTCCGCCTCGGCCACACTGAGAAAATAAAACCAGGGCGTCTCGTAGCCGTTTCACTTTTAATAGAAACTCGGTCCGTTCATCGTCCGAACGAAGAATATAAAAAGGGAAGTGAAAAAAGGGATAGAAAGTACGCGTGTAACACGGAATCTATAGGTTGTCGATACTGTTACACGGTTAGAGCGTCGTTGACGTAAATAGAGTACGGAGATCGTAAGTTAAATACGATCGAGCCTACTCGAAGGCCCATCTCGAGAGAATGGACCTTGCACGTGACGGTTGTTCGTTCTAGCAACCATAGAACCTTACAACTGCGCCTAAGCTTCCTTTTAACGCGTCTTGTTTTTCTTGGAAAAACAGTATTTTCTTTTAATTCCCCAATTTCAACTTCAGTTTGAAGAAGTTGCAGTATAGTACAACTTCGACGCTATATAAAACTATAGTTGGATGTATTCAAACAATTCCGAAGCATGAAGGTATAGTACACGGTAACACGATATAGGATAAGATAACTCAATGGTTTCCAACGCTGAAGTTAACTGGACTGGAAGTTAATGTTCCGTATTTTTCCATATTACAAAGTCCATTTTCCCATTTGTCCTCATTTCATATCATTTGCTATAAGCAATCGCAGGAAAGTCCTATTCCCATAATAGTTTACCAAAATGAGCACGTATGTTGGAACGAAATACCAAGTTTCGTTTCCACGTGGCGGAATCGTGACAAATTTGTAGCGACGTCGCGTCGGTACGTGGATGAGAATGAAAAAAACCATCCGGGTACCGGTCTATCCAGGATGGCTTCTTGAAAAACGGTGATCCCCGGATTCGATCCGGCGGTATTCAATCGGATACCATCTCTGTCGCTAATCCCACTTTTGATGGAAACAAAATTGGCCGATGTAGTGCGGCGTGCCGGGGCCCGGGGGCCGATACAATATTCGCGTTAGGACGTAAAGCGTCGTTTCCAAGTGTTCCCTCGGCTGAAATATTGCGACGCGTCGCGCATACGCGATGCCCCCTTGCGTATTATGTAGATACCATTGAACTGGAAATCGCAATAACGACCGTTGGATCGGTGACATTTCAGCCTTTTTCCCTCGTCCAACCCTCTTGCAGCTCTGGCTTCATACCCTCTATCTGCCAGCTCGTGTATGTGTTTATTTTTTCTTCTTTTTTATATCATTTTTCAGTACACAATGGGTTCAGGTTCGCGACAGAAGGTTAGCTGAAGCGTCCAGCCTCGTCACGAGTCTCCTCGTATTTTTTCCGGGTCACGTGAGTTACGAGGCTCGGCCGCGAAACAGTGGTTAAAGGCGGCGGACTCTAATTCTTCCTGGGCGGACGTTAACAGCCCTGAAAGGATAACCACGTAGCAACGGTACGTGATACAAGATACCGGTGCTGGGTATCTATAATTCATGTAATCAATTGGCGAAACGAAACGATAACTTAGCCGCGGTCCGCCATTCGCTTTTACGACCGTTTCATCCTGCCAGGGACACAGTTCCGTGATGGTCGTCGGTTGTAACGTTTATCGGCCAAGCCATGACTCCTCCGGCTAACCGGGACCATCCCAAGAAATTAATAGTTCACGGGATAGAATCCTTCGATGTCGGTTTAATTACTTACTCGCGGTAAACGATCCTGATTCGATTTGACGGTTTTCAAACGGTGGTTGAGATATTGACACAGGGGGATTGTGGCGTTCGTGGATTACACCGGGCCCGAGGTACCCAGTCTGCTTAGCCTACGTCGTCTTTGGGTTAATAAGATTCGTGGTTGAGATAACTCTGAATTATGATGGATTTGGGTTCCGGGATCGTGATTGCTCGGCTTCCTAATTAGATTAGGCGACTTTAGATTTCGCAACGACAGAGAATACTCGATGAGAGATTCCTTCGCTTATAAAAATCCCGTTTTATTCTTACGAAGGTAAATTTTTATTCATCGGACTTGTCTTCATTAATGCGAGGTTAATTTAAAAGGCAATTTTTTTAACGAAGAATATTCTGTAGGAATGATAGATTAATAACAGATTAATATGCTAAGCATTTATAATTTACACTGTGCTGCATATTTGGTATTCATAGGAAAGTATGCTTCTTCGAAAATCGATGCGTAGCACTTGGCGAAAATTCTCTTGCTAGACATTCCATTATCAAAATATTCTTCCTCCGCTATCTACGATCTTCTCGCTATTACAGGTATTCTAAATCAATTCTCTGCCCGTCGATATCATCCAAAAAAGCAAAGGAAATTTCAGGAAACTCCCGCGTTACATTTTACGCCTTCCCTTATTTATCCAGGAAAAGCTCGATCAAAATCATTGCTTACATTTCGCACAGGCGGTCGAAAGCACGGTTTTCTCATCAAACAAACAGATAAATAAGATTCGTGGATCGGAGGGGGATGAGGCTGACCCGTGGCTGCGCAACGGAGGGAGCGACGCCCCAAACTTGCAAGGGGAGAACGCAAGCGAGAACGCGTGGCCCGCAAAAACCATCTCTCGAGGGTAAGAAGGTACAAAGGCCGACTAGATGAAGCGCACGGGTATCTAATTCCGGTATCAGGGGGGGGGGAAGGAAGGAGCCGGCGTACGGCGAAGGTTCGCCAGATGACTTTCGAGACTCCTTCGCCTCGGTTCTTCCTCATCATCGTAAAGTTTATGCCACGCCGTGTTGTATACGCTCGGCTGCGCTATTACAGCCGAAGGGTGAAGGCGGCAGAGGCTGGTGGCCGCTTCGAGCAACAGCAGCGGAAGGAGAAAGGGGTTGAAACGGGAGGATGGAAAGGGTGGCTCTGGTGTGGTAGTCTGCGAGGCGGGCACGTACAGCTTTCGAGGCGGTACGAGACGCAATTTCAGCCGGCTCTTTATGGACCATCACAGACGACGACTAAACTTCGAAGGTGGCCATCTTCCTCCTACAATGTTAACTATATTCCCCTGTAGCGGAGAGACGAAGAAGAACGGGGGCAAAGGAAAGGAAGGGTGAAGTCGACGGTGGTGATGGTCGTAGGCTGGGAAAAATTAGCAGGAAATTCGAGACGGCCGGGATGAAACGTAGAATACAATATCCTCGTGGCCGCGAATGGGAAAACAATAGGCAGCCTCGAGCTCGAGACCGGTATAATCTTATTACCCGGTAAAATTACGCGGAAATCCTGCTTACTTGGAGCGAAGAAACCAACGGAGTTCACGGACGAAGATCCTCTTCGCTTCAACTCTCTTCGTTCCACCCTTACGTCCCTCTCACCTGGCTGCCCTCTGTGTGTTTCGAGTCGTCTTCTCACCTTCTTTCCTTTTTATCCATCCCCTTTGCCTCGCATGGAAAAACGTTTCGCTTTCCAGGAATTCGCCTCTCCACCAAGGCGGATCTCCACCGGTGGCTCGCGTGCGTTAACTCACGCAATTTCGACGCGCGATTCCGACGAAAGCGAATGCGGTTGGTATTGTTCCCATTCCCGGGATCCCTAACCGCTGTACGAGCTGAAAAAAAGGTAACGTATTTGCATGAAAATATCTGCGGCCGTTTCGAGTTCTCTGAAATTTCTATGGACGGTGAATGAACGTGCCAGCCGATACCAGTGCAGGAAACACGTGGAAGGGAAATAGGTGTGGCCGCGAGTTCGATTCGCTTTTGCTAACGAGACACGCGTTATTTGATCTTCAAACGTTTCGTCGTTTGACGGGACAAAATTTCAGTGACACGAAGCGCGGAGTAAATTTTTTGTAAGTATAGCGTGTCGGCGAATTTATCGTGGCGATATCAGTGACTTAAAACCGCGTAAAATAATTTGTTTAATCAGGGAGAGTTACTAGTTTTTGAGCAACGCTCTCCGGTTCTAGCAGAGCAATATCTAAGAAGGAATAAATATAGACGGACGTTTTACCGTAATTAAATAGCAATTTAGAAGTCCGGTAATTCCGCCGCAAGTTCCTAGTGGTCTAATTGATGAACGTTGATAGTCTTGACTAGTTTGCACAAGCGTACTCGAGGAGGTAGCTGATAGTTTCGAATGCCTGTTAGTAATTCGGTTGATGAAAAGACGGTTCAGTTTATATATCTTGCACGTACACGCGATCTCACGAATTAAATGTAATTTTACCCTGCTCCTTTTGCCTCGCGTGCGTAAACAGCGAAACTTTATCGTTCGTTTGGTTTAACTGTATATTTGCTCCGGACTTTCCTTTTCTACCAACTTGCTCTGTTTGAATCGACCGAGTAAGCTCGCGAATTTCGCGCGTCTATTCAACGGAATTTCAAAGTAAATAAGCCGAGTTATCTCGGATAGAGAGAACCGCGTAAGTATTATGTATATAAGTGAAGTTACGAACTTTGGGAGCGATCGTTCGGGAATCTGTTCCTTTGGAAGGATACAGTAAAAAAGTACTTAAAAGGTGCCATAAATTAGATAGCTTTAGGTACCACGTTGTACAAAAAAAAAAAAAGAAAAAAAAATGAAAGTTCGGTAGTAAATTTTACAAATTACGAATTTTTTGATTGTCATATTTAACGTAAAATTGCAAACTTGTGGAAAAGAAGTCTATAACTTACAGCCTGCAGCTTGTAACTTGTAAATTCATTGATAGCGTTCAAACTTATCATACACGCATTTCTTATTAGAATTTTTAGATTCATAATTGCCTTTATTTCCACAGCTTTACCGCTATGGAACGAAAGTTTTAACGTGTCTTTAATCAAGACTTCGTTCAAACAGAATTTTCAGTGAATTCAATCGCGAAGAAATTCCGAGCAGTTTTGGTTTTTAAGGTCAGTTTCGAAGTTTCACAGACCGACTTTAAAAGGTTGTACAGAAGGGGAAAGGCTTCTCTAGTCACGAAATTTCGCGAAGCTGGAGGGCCATAGGTCGTCTCCACGCGACCTAATAAACTCGTTGGTTTCACGGGTGAAACCGGTCGAAGTTCGATGAACGACACTCGAAGTGGAGTCAGCCGGAAAACGAGCTTTCAACGGGCTGGCCGTGGTGTCGTTCGAAGAGAAGAGTAAAAAAGGAAAAAAGAAGAACGACCAGGGGTCGACCATAGTGCTAGTGATGAAAAAACAGCGTCGCGATCTTCCTTTATCGTAAATCCTCCGATCGAGACGTGCTCAAGTGGTCATCTTGGGCGATCCGAGGCCGAATCACTGAAAAACGAGGTCAATAATGTGAAAACGGCCGGCTACCCGGCCTTCGTTGTAAATTCGACGTGGAAGTCGCGAGTTGACGCCTTGTATATATCGATTATCCGTTTAGCTGGCCACTGCAATGCACCAGTCGCTTTCTACGCCCGAACCCTCGTCAATTTGCATTTCACGATCTTCCACTCTGAATGATAACTGCGTGCGATTTATATTCTGCCGAGACTTTGTTTTCTCGTTCCTTTTCTTTTGTTACTCGCGCCACACGTTGTTACTTGTTACTTGGATTATCTCGTGCGTTCTGCAGATATTATTATTCGCTGCGAATACTTAAACACAAACAGTTCCATTTTCCTTTCTCGTGTATCTCTTTTTAGAATTAACTACTTTTTCTTTCTAACGTTGATATCCTCGAAATCGTATTAAGCACGCACCATAAATATCGAGATACTTACTCATCACCTAGTACTTATGAAGAATTCCCAAAAAGACGGAATCTTAGTCGCGAAAATCCAAGCAACTTCACGTTGTATACTGTGTACGGAAGCCTTAAGGATCTTCAGGACAAGGAGGCAAGCCGTACACGATGATGCGCATCGCGAATTCGCATTTGCATGAATTTCATAGCGAAACAATTTCGGCTGGGCTAATATCGCAGCGAGCCAGTAGAAAGTTCCCTCGCTGGTCAGACGCGCTTGACGGTGTGGTAAACGGAGGTACTCGGATTCGTTGTTGCTAGTATGGGGACTGAAGCCATCGAGGTTTGGCGGATCGCCCGTTATTGCAACGGTGAAGTTTCGGTCCAGGTAGCTCTCTCGAACCAGGTAGCATGCGAAATTACGAACCCATTACCGTAGACAATTTGGAAAGCAACGTGTGCACCGTGGCTGATTTAACGTACCTGCGGAAATTAATCCTCGTTCTACTTGTCTATCGTCTATAAGTAGAATCGGTGAACTCGATTTTCATCGTAAATTAGAGTTGTTAGTGGAAGAGAATGGAGTTGTGGTCGCGTGTCATACCTAAACGAGTCCTCTGGGACGATTTGCCAGAACGTTAAATATATTTCCTGTGAATTAACAGCTTGCATTAGGTGAAGAGAAGCTTTTGAGAAGTTAAATCGACATAAGATACGTATCATGTTCAAACAAGCAATGGATTATGGGAAAAAATATTTGAGAAAGTCGCAGCTATTCTTCGACGGTAATTCTTCAAGTTTGAGTCAAAGTCTGAGACTACTTAGCGTTAGATGTTTCTTTGATAGTATTAGTAGGTTTTCCAGTTCCATGTTATGTTAATTTCATGCAACGTCAACCTTATGACACGATCATGAGCGGAATGGTATCATCGTACATTGTGGTTCTATCGAATAATCTTACCAATCGTTATCGAACGACACTCCATATGTAATAGTCTTATTGGAACGAAAGAGGACCTGAATATAGAAGGAACGAGAAACACGGAAATCGATCGGACCAGAGGAAAGAGCAGGATGTTTCTGGTCGGTAGTAGTGGTAGCCACGATGTCGAGTAATCGATGTGAATTTGAAAGTTTCGAGGGAAGAGTATGTTCCGTCAGAAGAAACCGCTTCTCAGGAAGTTCATCGATATTCGCCCGCTTTCGGCCGTGTTTCCCTGCATTCGTCGATTTTATGGGGAACCTCTGTCGATCATATATCGTTCGGTAATATACCTACAGCAAGCGATTTAGGCGTCAATATTCGAACGTTCCGAAAACTCTGAGCCACTCAGAGTCCGGAATCCTGGATAACTTCTTTCAAGTCGAAATGAGATAGATCAGATAAAAAAAAAAAAAAAAAAAAAAAATGGAGTAAAATCCCATTAGTGTATCAAAGGTTAACATAATATATAAAAGGATGTAAGCGAAAGTGTCCTTGAACAAAAATAAAATCAAGTCCTTGATCTCCCCTCTAAACTAATGACTACATACGGTTGTGCGAGAATATGAGAAGCGCAACTTTAGATCGGATAGAGCAGGAATGTGAACTGCCATGTTGAAACAGCGGACGAAATTTCATTGAACAAGAAACGATGGAATTACGGAAAAAACAGGGAAACAAATAAAAGGGATGGAGAAAGGTGATGGAGAGTCGAGGGTACAGCCGTGTTTCGCCGGTACGGCGGGGGAAACAATAAATGGCTGCGCTTATAACGAGCGCGATACGGCCGAACATCGCTGCAGGTTGGAATCATAAATCCATGGGGGATTAGTAAATATGCCTAGCGGACGGTGCGTGTGCGGTTCGAACCAGGGGAAGGAGCATAGTGTTGCGTGGAGTTTGTTGGAATTTAGCGGGCAAAAAGGCAGAGATTAAACCAGCGATCGACCATGCTCTGGACTGTTGCTTAACTTGGCCGCTTTAAAAATGACGTTAGAGGCGGTTTATGACCGGCAAAAGGGCTCAGGACCCCTTCGTTCCGACTCGATGGACGATTATGCATTGATCTGTCTCGCAAACTGTTCGCATTCGTCGAAATATCCTTCGTTACGATCAATTGGGGGATCGTTCGCTGATTAAATATTTAAATGAAAGAAACATGATATATATATAGTACTGGTATTGTCTGTAAAAATCACAATGAATTTTGGGAACGAATCGTGAATAGTGTCTGAGCCCAAAGATGAAGTAGCTGGCTATAGGAATGCAAATTAGCGCTGTTACAGAGGAGAGCAAATTATCTTCCGAGATATTTTATTCTTTTCTATCCTGTGACGTTTAACATTCCGGCATTAAATTATATTTGTCTACACGTTTTTTCATTCGACATTATATTTCATTCCCGTCAAACTTCCGATTGCTACATTTGTTTATTGTCTTTATAACAAAGTCTAGTTTCACATTTAACTTTTTCTGTAACTTCTAAATACAAATTACATATAACGTTTCGATATTTTGTGCCAGACGTATTGTTGAAGACGTATTGAAGAATCATAAAGTTAGGGATGAACGAAAGAATAATGAAAGTCATCCGACACACTCCACAAATCGTCTTCCAAATCTTGCGACAAGGAGATTCGTCGAAACGTGGGGGAAAAGGTAGATAAACAATTGGGAAGGGAGGGTTGGAGATCGAAGCTCGGCCTTCCCTCGTCCTTGGCATTAACTCTCGTCGGGCGGACTCCGTGTATATATAACGGCAGGACCACGTCGAGGGGCGGATGTATCCCACTTCCAAGGTCGTTTGCACAGGAAAACGTCGTAGTTGATGTTAATTCACGACGTCAACCCCCGGTGGATCATCAAGCCCATTAGTCGCGCAGCCTGGCGAACCTCCTGGCATGGAAATGGTCTGTTTACAGGATCACGGTTCACTGCGTTTAATTTAGCAGGCTCTCCTCGCCCGACGGAGACGACGACGTTGACGGCGTCGCATTCGAATCCCATCTTCAAAGCGGAATACCGAAGCATGCGGTTCCGAGTGATTACACGCCAGCCTGACTCTTCTTTGCCAGACCTTTCCTCACGAGAAGAAAGTAAAGGAGCTTTCATCGACTCCGGCGCGCACTCAATTATAGATATAGAGCCGGCTAACTTTTGATATCTGCTGTATATTTCGTACAGCACCGACACGTTGGATTACGTGAAGTTTCGTATAACGAGTGGAAAATTTCAGCTACCTTCGAGTAACGTTATATCCGAATCATAAGGAGTTTGAAATAGCATACCCGTTCAATTTCCTGCCTCTTTCGATTCTTACAGAAATTTGTTGGCGTATTTCACTCAAAGAGTCGAACATCTTGGAGATTTTAATAAACTCTCGTCGATACCATCAGAATATTCTACGGTAAAAGGAAGATCTCGACTGTTTTATCGCTTTAGTCTTCAGCAGTAGGTCTATTTTGCTTCATTTACTTCCCTTTACCTGAAAATGCCAGATACAAGAGCAAATATCGTCGAGCAAGAGGCGCTAGATTACAAGGAACGATAATAGCGAGCGAAGATGTCCAGGAAGAGGAAGAAGGGAGAATCGAAAGGGGTCTGCAGGAAGGCACATCCTTTGACTAGGCAAATGAGTAGCCTCTCGTGACGGTCTCTGTCAAACAAAAGAAGAGAGGAGTCACTGTCTGCGGGTGCAACCCTTACGACTCAGCTAGCTCCGTCTCTTCTCGCCGTTGAAACCCTTTGCCTCGCTAAAGATGAAAGATGCATGCTAGGACCGCATTACTCTCGCCTTCTGTAGGCGTTTGCGCTTCGGTGGGGTTCCGATGCTCGGATGCGAGCCTCCAGCCACTTAGCGATACGATCGTTCATAACGGGGCTGGGATTCGACGCTTAAATGGATCAGGAAAGCGACATAGAGCTCTGTTTACCGGCCCTTTCATTCTACCACCGTCTGATATCCATTCTCGAGGATATATTTCCCTTTTGGTGCTCAAGACAAAGGCTCCAGATCTTTGATTTCCGGAAAGAGTAAACAAGTATTCTCTGTTGAGACTGCTGTTAAGATTGCAACTTTTGGAAATTCGTTGACTGAACTAAAATTATGAATTTCGTCGCTTAAACGAGACTCGAGTGAAATCGTTATTTAACGTAAAACGTTTTTGCAGCATATTTTTGCAGTGTAAGAGACATTAAGTGTAAGAGACGTCGATTGAGATTTTATAGTGTACATTTCAATCCTGGTATTCCTCAGGCACGACTGGAAAACGTCACGGGGATCGATAGGCGTCTTATACGGAAAGGATCTCGAGGCAATGCGATATTAATGCAACTGGGCCGCAATAAGATTCAAACGATCCGTGCTCCCGTCCCGATGATGGAAGCCGTAACGTCAGCGTTCCATTGTTATTTCCTTCGCGCGGTGATTTCGACTTTATCGCGGCTAACGCGAACGAAGCTGCTCTTAACCGGAACATTTACGGCCTGTGTTCTCGCTGCGTATTCGAACGTCTCTTTCATGTGCTATGAAAGACGTATCAAAACTGCCGAATGAAATATTTCGATCTTTCCCTTAGTTTGATAGTCGTTCGATGAAGATCTATCGTTCGATATTCCGTCAACGATGTTCGTCTACAAGATTCTTTTCCAACGAATTGATGTTTGATAGTTTGCAAGCATAGAGACTCTGAGAAAGTTTATGCCAAACTTCAGGGCCATCTAGTTCTCATCGAAATAAGCAAAGAAGCTTTAATAATGGATCCGAATATCGTTAGGAAACTACGGAGTTTGAAACTACGGTACGTATTTCTTACCCCTCTGGTAGACTCGGAATAAAACGAACCACAATGAGAGACTACGTTACCTTGGTGAAAGGTTACCACGAGCATCGAATTTCTAATTAGTAACTGAAAGCATGGGCAGAAGGCAGCTCGATTCTTCGACGCATCGGCTGTTTATGGTCGACGAATGAGGAAGAAAATGGTCGGGAAACGAGCTATGAAACGGTGCTTAATAAAACGCTCGTAAGAATTCCGACAAATAAGAGGCCTCGTAAGTGGGAGCCCGTGGCAGCAAAGTCGGCCTCGTCGAGATGTCTTCCAGCTAACTAGATGAACGTTCAATCCGGGATGATCAAAGCAACACTAGCTTGGTATTTACGAGTGTTCCTCCATTGGTGACTTTGACGTAACGTTCCTCCCTGATTCCAGTTAACTCATGCTCGAACGCGCACACGTTTCGAAACGCGGTGTTAACCCTCTACAGTCTTTGTGGACTTTCTAACGACAAGGTTGCTGAGATAAACACCTTACACCTTATCGCCCCTTCTCCTCGCTATATCTATACAGAAGAAGCGCTCCAATTTATTTTCTACTTCCTCGCTGACGCTTCGCGAAGACTCTGAAGTTTTCCAAGTACGCTTTGACCAAAGAGCGTGGCGCCGGGATACAAGTATTCGAACACTTTCGGCGGCCTGTGTACATCAGACTTTAAACGATCGATTCTCCACGACACAGTTAGTGAACGTCGATCGATCGAAGGAGCGTGGTAATACACGAAGGACGGAAGACGCGACGGAAATTCCGAAAAGCTGATGATTCCTCAGGTGAAGCAGGAAGACGAAGCAAGCCGGTGGTTCGTGGAAGACGCGGTTAATGAAGTAGGACGGGAAAACGAACGGCTGTTCCGGCAAGCTGCCTTTTCCGTAGACTAGATTTCGCGACAATGAGCACTTCACGGAATCCCCCTCGACTCGAATAATAGCGCCTCTCGAATGCAACGTGTATACACAGCCGGCTGGCCGGTTCCTTACGGAGGACGATCCCGAGCGCGCGCGGGATCTCCAATTAGAGCAACTTCACCGCGGAGAGAATCGCTAACGAGCTTTGACCGAGAAAACCAGGCCGTATCGATTCCGCGGCAAACTCGACAAGATTTACGGCCGGCACGCTTGCCTTTGAGACTCGCTCGCGGTTACCACAACTGACGTTCCATCTCGCTCCTTTCTCTTTCTCTTTTTCTTTTCCCTTCTTTCGATCTCCTTTGGTACCAACGAAATTATCCAGAGATCCGGCGCGCGTACTGGTCTAGCTTGATCTCTCTTTGAAGTGGAAAATTTAGGAATTTTTCAATCGCTCATCCGAATCTCTTACCTTTGAATAGAAAAGAATTCTTTCGAGACGTCTGTTCCTTACTACTTTGTGTATTCTTATACCTTTAAGAATATTAAGCCTTCGTGTTAGAAAATATGTACGGAATATTCTCAGCACAGGTGTTGAAAAGATTCTAACAATACTGTTGGTATCCTTGTACCGTTAGTCTCGTAAAGGTCGAGAAAAGATCACAGCCGGGATAAAACTAAAATAAAGTTTCTTGGTTACAAATACGATCTTTAGTCATCGAAGTCGCCGGGACAACCTTTAGACGTAAACGAGAAGAAATTACAGAAGCTGCGGAGGTTGAGCAATATTCTTGGAGCAGGGGCAGAGATTTCTCAAAGGTAGCAATATCGAGCAACCTTTGAACCATGCTGGATACCCGTTCGGTACTCCGTTCATTATGGTACGCGCGATCGAACACGATCGGTACCTTTCAGTGGCTTCGTACTCAATAAGCGAGCGGCTGCATAGCTTGGAGCAAAAGTTGCAATTCTGAAAATGACGCGAGCTCCTCGTATGGATTCCGGATTCGATGTACGCGTTCCCGTGGCTTCAGGTTCGGTATAGTACGCGTCGATAAGCCAGTAATAAGATACCATTGCCAGCGATGCTCGTCTAGAAGACGACTTTAAGGGCTGCCTACGCTCTTCCTCTTCCACTCGCTTTCTTTTTCCAAGGATACGTCTGATGCGTGTGCTCGCTCGTCGTTGCGCGAGGACTCGTTGGCTCGTAAGATGCCACGAGGAGAGACGAGCTGACAGTATGTCGAGCTGATGCACCGTTGTGTCGGAGAACCCGCCGGAGATAATAACTTCATACGTTGCGCTGGTGGTCCATGCTACGTACAACAGAGCGAAATCGACGTAAGCAAAGCCACGGAACAAAGCGTCCGCCAGGGAGACGCAGCCTCTGATCGCAAGGTACCTGATTGCCCTTGTAATTAACGATTCTGACTCGAGGCAATTATTTTATATCACTTAAACGAGCAAAAGGAACCGACGAGAATAGCGTATTTCACATGGAAATCGATGGCTTCGAGTTGGGTTTGAATTTGGAATTTGGAACTCGATGCAGGCTGTTTTTTAAAAGGAACATTCAGACTGCTTCTATGGTTACGAGATGTATTTGATATTTTAGGATGGCAAGTTTCTACTATTTCTCATTTTTAGATATGACTACGGTTCATCCTGCTTATCTCTTAGGTTCGACCGATTCGCCTTCTATATCCTCGATACCTTGCAGTAAGTTAACCTATTCCTCCGAATCTGTGGTCCATCCATCCTCTAAAAATCTTCCTGCTTCTCTTCTCGGAATCAGTGGGCCACGCGTGATGGAGCCTCGCCCTTTATTTCTTGGAATCAACGACCCACGTTCCAGCGAGTCGATCAAAGATCCACCCGACGTAGAAGCATTTCTCAATATCCTGGTTCGTATACTTATCCTTCCTCTTTCCAAACGTGGCCTCGTGAAGTCTTCTCATCCACGTGACCTATACAATTGGGAACAACGAACAGGGATGAATTTTCTTTTAAGATTAACAGAAGTTATATCATACAGGTTGTTACGAAATAATGTCTAAATATTCTAAATTGGACGCAGGAAAGCAAACATGACAATGGCTTCGTAGTGATACGTTGAAACGATACTTATAAATAGAACATTTCAGGGTGAGCAGAATATCGCCCAAGTCGCGAGGTGATTGCCCGCGAGAGATTACGATAGCCGATCATTACGTTACATAAAATTGTCCCGGCGGCTCGCGGAATAATCACACGCCTCGAATTTTCTCGGCCCGATCGGCACAAATTTCCCTGGAAAAAGATACGATCGCAACCGATCGGTGACAGGTAAACGTGGGTGAGCACGGCTGACGCGTGTAAGTGCACGCGTGCATGTGCACCGCCGAGGCATGCAGCGATCGTGTAATAAGATATTACGAGAGCAAAGCCACGAGAGGCCGACGGGCATAACCGGAGAACGAGCCTGGTGGTCTCTGCCGATTCTACGTGCTCCTCGTGCCCGTGGAAACCCTGTCTTCTGTCATCTATAGCTACGATAGCTTGTGAACACTCGTGTCTCTTCTAGAATTATATATACTGTTTAATAATCGTCAGGTGTCTTTATTCCAAGTATCTTGGTTAATTAGCCCGGTTTCATCCAAAGTTTCAGCGAACTTCGTACAGCGAGTACTTGTTCTGTTGTAATTTGTCAGATTCGTTAACGAACTCGTGGGTCTTGGGAGGAGACGAAGATGGTGGTGACAGATGAGAAAGTTTCGATTTTATCTATCTTGAATACCGAGCGTCTATTAATTTATCTTGGTTAATAATTCGAAACTTTGATGTTAGAGTTTTGAATTTAATTCCATTATCTCGCAACGAACCGATCATCTTTATTTAATACCAATTTGAACGCACAATGAACTAACTTGGAAGATCGTCATTCGTCGTTCCCTTTCTACACCGAACAAACACGTAAACACACTGTCAACTTACGATAGTCAACCAACCTAATTAATACCTAGTATCTTCTCTCAACAAGCAACTCCATGATCCCTTTAAATGTCAGTCACGATTCTCCCATCATGCCGAGTCAACGCCGTAAATACGGTAGCCTATGTAACAGCGTCGGATCGTTTGGACAATCTGCATAAGACAGTCGATCGGGGTGGCGCGGAAGGACTCGCGTGAGAACCTCTGCAGGACGCGGAGGATGCGGCACGTCGTCGTGGCGGACAACTGGATGGATGGACGGGACTTGGCTCGGTCGGCTCACTCGGAGCGAGGCGAAGGGTATTATTAGGACCGGGGCCGAACGTAATGACTTAATACTACGAGGCTGCCCTATGCTGGAAACCGTCTGCCTATGCTGCCTCGGGAACGACTCTCGAGTCTCTTCGGGCTAACTTCGAGTTAGCCTCGCGAGTCTACGTCCGTAGATCTATCGGTTTTCTCGGCGAGATTATTGCTTTATCGAGCGGAGATTTCGAACGGAGATTGAGTATAATAACTGGCGTTAGTCGGTGTGTATGCTAAATATTAACTTTCTGCTGGAGATGAAACGGTAGCAGATTCGGAGGATCGTAAACATCGAGGGCAGGAATTTAATAATGTTCTTTCTTGATCGAGAGGATCGAGTTGGAGTGCGGTGTGCGAGTATAGAGCGAGGGAGGATAGCGTGTGCCTCGTGGTCGGTACTTCTATCCATATCGGGTGTGATAGACGCGTTGTTCATAGTTATTGCAAGAAAAGTATGTTCGGGCTTTCTCTGTTGGTAAATAATTTACAAGTCTTTGGAAAATAGAACGTTGGAAGCTGAGTTTACAGGCTCGCGAAAGCTAGATTAAGCTGAATATAAGACGCAATACAGATGTTCCCCACTTGTTGTAATAGAAGACGTTCGTTCTTCTCGCGTCTTTAAATAATGTAGAAATCTTTGGAAAGTCGAATCTGTAGAGAGTCGAGGTTACAAGGGATCATAAGATGGAAAATATTTCAAGCCCTTCTTCATCCAATACTCAGGGTAGAACGTATAACCCTAGAGATCGGTTTAAGCCGCGATCCATCCCGTTCTTCCTTTGAAGCGGTCATAGCTCTCGGGAACTTTCGCGATATTCTTCCCATTTCTGCTTCGCGCTTCTAGTCAGCACGTTTTTACGTTCGCCTGCTTCCTTCGTACTTCTCAGTTCGGTAAAAACATAGAAAACCGCGAGATGGAAGATGCCATCCCCCAGGGACCCTTTATTGGAAAGTATTTCTCTGGTTTCCCTTGTATTCTTGGCAAGTTCCGCGCTTGCCGCGTAACGATGGGAAAATTACAACTCCTGGACCATGGCATTCCTTCGCAACTCTCTTTTCAGGCACCGTTACTCGCTGCGCGACGAGAAAACTAGCAGATTGGTACCTGGCGACAAATCCGCTTCCTCGAAACGTACCGTCTCGGCGTCTCGATTAATCACGAAATAATTACTGCAATTAGATGACTCTTCGTTCGCGTTATATTATTCGCTCGAAGCTACTCCATTAATATCCACGCTACAAGAAGATTAACAAAAAGTAGACAAATAGATGCGGAACATAAACAAACAACCGGTAATATAAATAAACAAGTACAGAATGTAAATAAATGAGGGGAGATCGTAAATACACGCACTGGAAATGCATTCTCGTGTATAATTACTGCTTCGCAAGTAGTTAAATTCTAATTAGTATGTCTTTCTTCTTGCATACATTTGTTAAGTATTCATTTGTTTCCCTGTTACATCTTTAATGTAAAGCACAGCAGGAAGATTTATTTAGACAAACTATTCTACTTTACAACGTTTTCGATTATAAGCTGGCTCGAGACTGCTGGCGGAAGGTCGCAAATGAATTTTTCTAATTCTTCAAAGATCCCTCGGAAGGGTGGCCTCTCGATCTTTTTCTTTCTTTCCGTGCAAAAGGCTGACTGGTGGAGTAATTGCCTTAATCGTCCCGCTATCTGGAACACAGCGTCGGGCCATTAATAGCCTCGTCTTGAGAAACTGCTCGTGGAAATGGAGCATATTTTTACTCGACAATAAGATGCCTCTCTGCGCAGTGTTGCGTTAATAATGCACGCTCGCCGTACAAGAACACGTTTTACGAGATTTTCATCCGTTTCACAGTTTGCGACGTTGTCGAGGTATAAGAAGCGAGAATTCAACGATACTTTGTGGCCGAGTAAAAACACGGACGACCCAAGAATGAAAAATTCGAGGCGCTATTAGTCTTTGCTCGGCACGTTCCACGGATTTTCTGTAAATCAGAATCTCTTGCAGTATCTAGGAAAGTATCCTAATCGCGATATGGTTGATGATCGAGCGGTTTTCGTGGAATTAGCATAATTACCGCGTCCACGGTGGAAGGAATCGACGCGAAGACTAGCGGGGAGAAATTCGTGGAGGGGAACAGCTGTCAGGATGGGATCCTGAGGTATTCCAGGAGGTCAGGGTCCCAGTGTTGCAGACAAAGTCGTCAAAAGTCCAAACGAGCCTCTCGTTTATCCATCACGGCATCGTAGCTTCGGGCCAGCCAGGGAAACACGCTAATCGCGGACCTCTGTGACCCGCCATTTTAGCTCGTTCTCTACCTTTCTGCTTGCAAGCGAACTACGTGCCTTTGAACAGATTCTAGCGCCCGCGTTTATTACAAAATTTGTTTGTCTGTAAGAATTTTGTTACCTTTCAACGTAGCTTTCGCGGTAATTGGATTTTTCTGGCGATTTTTTTCGGCTCGAAACGATACGTTCGGCAGTAGGAGAAATCGGAGCAGAAGAAACGGAAAGTAGGAAGCGTTGATCCAAATTATTTTACTATTCTCATCTCGTTTACGTGCCATTTTTCGCCAGGTGCAACGCGTCGATATTCGTTCGATTCCCGAGAGCACTGCACGGAATAAAGAAGCGAAAAATAAACCAGTTTTTGAACAGTGAAGCAACCTTCTCTGGAGTGTCGTTTGTTCGTTACTGGTGTCTTCTAAATCCAGGTTATGACGGACATAATCTAAGGGAAATTCGACGCGTGCTACCGCGAGTACGTCCTTCGTTCCACTTTATCGTCCCTCGGTTTCCCATCGATTTCCCCTTTCCTCTCTCGACTCGAGACAGGAATTGAAATCTTTACACCGTCCCTGTTCGACGTGATTCGAAATTGCGCTCGTTTCTACGGATAAATATATACGATTCACGAGGAAAACGACGGCGGGTCGTCGGACGGTTGTCAGAAGACTGGAGAATAAGAGGAACGATGGCTGTTAAGTCGAGTCGCACGACCAGAACGGCCAAGAGAAATACGTGGAAGCAATTTCGTGCGGCGCTTCAATAATTATAGTTTGCAGCGCGTAAATCACTTCGCCGAAAGCGTGCTGGCTGGGACGAGTAGCGGTGGCGTCAGGCCGCGCGATCTTTGCTCGAACTAACTGGCCTCCTGGAACGGAAGGCCTTCATCGTTCCGCGGCCGGCTCTGTTAATGTCTTTATTATGGGCGACGATGCCCGCTGTCGGCGAATAAAACGATCTGGCCGTGAAACGGAGTGGAGGAAAGGAGAGAAACCAGTGAGATACGGTACACCCCCGTTCATAAGTAACAGGACATTTGCTGGTCTCGTACAGAACGCGATGATCGATCCAGATAGCCAGGGGACCGATCGGCTAGAATGTTGTATTCGCAGAACAATTATTCAAGATACAGGATAGAGGACTGTTGGAGTCAGAAAGATATTTGAGTCAAGCTAGATAATGTAGCCTGTAATTCGCCAACTTGGATTATGAATAATTTTTAAGTAATCTATATTTGGAAACAGTCCATTTAACTCGTCATTAGTGACGCGATAAACAGTGAAATATATCGTGTACATTGACAGCTCGACGACCTATGTTCTCTACTAGGATGTAAGCTCCACGATCTTAAAGTTGGAGCAAATTTCCTCTCGTAGTTGTAAGAAGAAATATAGAATATAGCGTAAGAGGAGTTCCTGGTGACAGATTGATCTTGGTACATATATATATATATATATATATATATGTATGTATGTATGTATGTATGTATGTATGTATGTATATGGAAATATTTGGTCAAGTTTTGAGAAGGTGTAGGAGGGAAAGGCGCGGGAACATGCCGGAAACGTAGAGTATTCGAGTCACAAATCACGTAGGATCGCGTCAGGGATTGAAGAGCAGCTGAAATTGGCTGACAATCGTCCGAAACGAGGTCATGGAAAAGCAATTGCCACTACGTGAACCGGATCTTGGAAATTCCCGCAAGTGGAAAGTTTGCAGCGGGGAAAATTGAGCTTCCACAAGGGAGAGAAATATTCGGGATTGGAATCGGTTCAAAGGTCGACGATATACCGGAGAACCGTAGACAGTTTCACGAACGATTAATACACCTGCCGTCGGTGTCGGAGAAACGAGACTCTGTTAAACGCCAATCTATTCAGCGGACCTTTGACCGACCCTTTTAATCTCTCTAACAATACTAGAACATGGTTTTCTTTGGCTTCTCCTAGAATAAATACACCCTATCTGCCCTTATCTCTGATCCAGGATAAAAAAAGATACGGTCGATCCTCTTGCAGCGTAGACACGTTCGTTCTGCTCGTCGAACGGATTTATCGCCGGTTACGAAAGGGGTTAATTACCATGTGCGAGACGCCAGTCCCTTTTTGGTTGGGGCGGCGAACAGGTAGTGGAAAAGCGTTCGTTTTTTTTCGACATCCGCACTCCGTGTGATATATGCCATTATTATCTGGCAGTTAAGGCCATAATCACCGTGGCGCCAGGTAGGATCCGGTCTTTATACGTTCGTGTCCGATAGATACCGTAAATTATAACCACTGATCTTTCTAATGGTCGATCCTTGATTTTTACTTGACTAAAAAATTAGGTTACGACAGGTGTATCCAGATCTTCCCAAGCGAGACGTCGTATTAGATACGTTTCATTAGATAAATTTTTTCGGTGGAAGAACAAGAAAGTGGAAAAAGAAAAGCCGATGGAAACCAGCTGACACAATTTCTTCAACTTTTTTTCAAGACTCTTCCGTTACGCAGCTTTTTCTCATTACGGTCTAATGTTCAACACGTTTGGAAATCTTACGACGTCTTGGCAAACATACCTCTGCCTGCAATAGGAATAACGCTTTATTTGCCAGTCTACTTGATAGTCGCGGTATCTATGCATGGTCTGCTCTACAAACTCGTTCCACTCGAATAAAACACTCGGCACAAAAAGGTAACCGGTTCGTTAATTTTCCCCGGTTTCTTTAATGACCGAACGCAACGTCGACCGCACTTCGATGATCGCGAACGTTTGCCGAGGAACAATCGCCTAACGACTGGTTGGAAGCGTTAACAGAGCTAAACTTTTTCCTCGCCAGTCGGGAAAAATACCATTCGGGATATTTGCCCGTTTCGTTCGTTTCGTTGCTCGTTAATGAGCTCGGTAACGTTGTTAATTTTAACGTGGAAATCTGTGTTACCTGTTGAATAAAAGGTTGCCCCGGTAATGAAGCCGATGATTAAAGCACGGCCTCCTATTTTCCACCGGTAATTACCGTATTGCCACGAAGAACAACCAGTTTTTCCCGGCTGCGTTCCCGCCCGCGTCAATTATGCTAGATTTACTTTGAACGTAATTGGAAGCCGCGCCGGATGATAAACCCGCGATATCTTTCGCTTCAAATCTTCTCGCGCGTACATCAGGTGATGGTTTCGTCTATTTTCACTCTCGTGAATCTTTTTTGGGGTGGAGATGAACGAAGCGACGTTTGCAGCTAAGACGATCGGGCGCAAATGCAAGAAATAACTAAACAAGCAGAAGTAAAATATATTTTACGATATTTGGAAGATAAGACACGCTTTTATTCGGCTCTCAGTTCTTTATGGGCGTCTGTAAAAATATGAATTTGCATAAATATTCACGGTGCAGTTGTAGAATTAAAATGGTCGCACTAAAAATAGCGTACCTCGAAATTTCTTCTTACGAACATTCCAACGATCGATTATACCAGGCTGCTACGTAACAGTCCAGTAATCCTTCTTTCGAAACACGATTACAATTCGTGTAATACCATTTTCAGCGAAGATCATCGCGTTGAAGGAGATTTCGTTCGTCGACCGTAACCTTCACGCTTAAACCTCCGACATCATCATCCATCTTCTGACCTCGTTTATCGATTCGCCACGTTGCAAATCTCGCCGAATCGCAACAAACTTGAGTTCCTCCTGACGAATTCTAACCTCGTTTTACGAAGGGCTGCTTCGAGAAATCTATTTTGTTCCTGTTATTAGCGGGAACGCAATTTGGTCTACCTGGTCGCGCGCAGCTGTGCCCTTTCCTTCTGCGGTCGAGAAATTACGCGAGTTCCGTCAGTGCACGGATTCACCTGCTCGCTAATGACTCTATCGAGGCCAGACCGTTCAGATCGCGCCGTCTCCACACCTGTCTAGGCCGGTTTCTCCGGAAGTTCTCTCTTCTGATTCGTAAGGGGTCTTCGAGTCACGTTAGATTATAGGTAACGGCATAATAGCCGATGAGCTACCATTTCTTCGATGAGAAAACGAGGGTTGAAGGTGATATCTATAATTGCGACTTGATGAAAGAAGAGTTTTGAGTATTTAGGAAATAGCTCAATCCAGCTGATTAGAATTGAGGTGGCCGTAAAGAATTAGGAAGGCTATTAAGGTTGGTAAGCGAATAATGGGGATTTCATCTCAATCGTTTGATTCCGATAGGATTCATTTTTCTTCGCTACGCGATACTGTATAGTGTGATCTGTAGATATGGGACTTTTAGTGGGTAATAAAAATTCGCTTACTCTACCTTTATAATTATATTTGAGAAGTTTGCTGTATTCGTGAACTTTCCTTTAGAAAGAAGGCATGGACCAATTGTCACTCGCTCCATGGCTAAATAGCAGCAAGTAGAAAAACGATAAATCCAATAATCCAATAACTAAAATCAACTTAACTTTACAATTCTCAACGTCTTCCATTATTTTCTATCGTGTATACTACGAGATAGATAGAAATTAATATGGCGGGATCGCGTTAGCGAAGAATAAAATACTTGTACGCTCGATCTGCAGCATTCTCCGTCTGAACTTCGGCTAAATAGATATTCAGCGTATAGAAAGATAGTACCAACGCGGTGGTAGAGAGATTCAAGGTGGTTGCTAGCATGCCGTCTTAAGGACAGAAGAAGGAAGAACGCGGCCTCTGATGGCGTGACTCGTGGCTCGGCGTCGCGAGGAACGGGACTGAGGGAAAATTGGAAATGCGGCTAAAAAGAGGAAAAAGTTAAATTAAATACTTCGCAGTCGGTGGCGAGCGCAGACACGCGCTGCCGCATCGGCCCATCCTTTAACTCGGATTTTTCAATTTCCTCCGGGAACCGGCAGTTTCTTCTTCTTCGTCCTCCTTCGCTCCTTCTTTCGTTCCCTCAGTCACCGTTCCTCCGACCAACGTGTCTCGCCTTATCCACCGTCGGTGTTCGGCCGCTTTTCCTTCTTCGCTCTTCTTTTTGGCCCTCGTCCCCGCGAACCGAGGCTCAATGTCACTCCGACGGTTGCCGGTGCCGCAGGCCGCACGATACCTCGAATATCTCGTAGCTTCTTTAAGGTAATCACTTGAGAAATTGCTCCCTTTGCGCGTCGCAGACCTCCCCCCTCCCACCCTTCTCCGCTTGATCCTGCCTTTTCTCGGATTCAATTTCTGCGATGTATCTAACTGGAGGAATCTTGTTCGACTAACGGATGACGGTTAAACGATGGGTTAAATTCTTTCAGCAGCGGTGAGTACCGCAGTTGGAAAGTTTTATCGTGAACGTGACACGTTTGCGAATTTATCGGTAGAAATTGGCGAGCGAAGGGTGAAGATTGGCGTATTGACAGCAGTAGCGGCATGTCTGCGATGATGAACAGATCGTCGCTATCCCCACCAGTTCTTGCAACTGATTTCGAGGAGCGATCTGTTATGGTAGCATTGTTGCAATTAGCAACTGCTTGTCGTCGATTTGACAGTTGGGAATTGATATTTGCGTAGGTAGGAATTTGTAGCTGACGATCCACGTTACGCTTGCAAATGCACGTAATTGACTGCTCGATCCGTGATCTGAAATTAATTATCGAGATCTAAGTTTCAATTCTTGAAAGAAGCGGTAGCTACCACCGAAGTTTATTCGTGCGATGAAAATCGTTCTACTGCAGATTATCCAACGATTATTTTATCGGTTGCTTTCCGAATCTGTGAACCGTGGCTTTTGCGATGCAGCTGTAGCCAGTGGAAGTTTCTTGCGTGCAGGCTGAATAACGTTGAAGTTGGTCCATGAATTCTATATTAATCCAGCGTAAACCAGGAGCAGAAGTATTACGGCGTATTCGGGCTGCTGGTCGACCGCTAAATGAAATCTCACGTGCATCTCGTATGAACATCGATACACGGTCTTCAGGGTGTTTATAATTGGCGGAAAGTTGGAAACAAGGGCTCTCGTCTGGCGAAACTTTTGCTGAATTTAATTATAAAAAAAGAGGCGAAACGAAGCTCGAGATTCTAGAGTGGACTCTGGCCGCAACTTTCTCGTCTTTTTCTGGTAACGCGTTGCAAGTATTCCGCTGCTACCTCAGTGCCAATTTTCAACTACAAGAGGGGTCTAAATTAAACGAATATTCCGGCATTTAACACCGTAATACCACAGCGAAGAGCTTCGAACGTGCAGCTGCCTTTTACGTGATTCAGATGAGAGAAGAGGATAGTTTCACAAGGTCTTATGGATCCGAGATTCAGGAAACGCTGGAAAAGCGGAACGACAGGCAGACGCAGAGTGGCGTGAAATGGAAGTCAGAGCACAGGCACGTCGGTATCATCGGTGTGTAGCGGTCCTGTCAATCAGAGGTCTTAGACTATGGCCGCGGCGCGCCAGCAATCTCTGTCGACCCTCGATATCCCGCGACTTCGCCGGAATAAAAGCCTGTTCTCAAAAGCCTCCGCGACATCGACAACCTGCCACCAGTTATTCGTTGTGGATTTCCCGGGTCAACGGACACGCTTCCGTCTATCGCTCCGCTCGAGATCGTGTCTGATCTTAGCGGTAAATATTTATTTCAGTGGCCGATCGAGCGGGACACCTGTCGCTTGAATATACTTCGCGAAACGTACAATCGAAATATATGAAAAATTATAGGTAATGGGAAGCATCGGTAGACTCAAATTATACAAACTATTCGTCTCTGGGCAAGTTTCTGTAAACGGAGAGCTACTGCATATTTAACGAATCGTAACCAGTACATCGGAGCAATCAAACGTGCATGTACGTACATAGATTTTTACGAGCGTATACATTTCGATCTTAAATGTTTGATTCGTCGGAACGACAGTTCGTCAGAACGAGCATCGACTGTAACCACAGCCTTAGTCGTTTGTGATAGCGACGAACAGCAGTAAATAATAGAATAAAAGAAGGATTAAAAATTTTCTATGCACGAAGCTCTCCCGTTCCAAGAATAATCCCGCTGATCGAGCGGATAGATTCTCTGCGGTTCTTCGTGGTCGTTCGATCTGGGTCGTCAAACTCTCTCATAGGCGTTTACCACCTTTGTAACACTTTTATACCCGGGAGGGTCTCTCACGCTGCCTTTGAACCCGCCAAGACGGGATAATTGCACGTGACAGCCTGTCGGCGTGGACGCGCGAACGCCTTTTTGCCCTCTCCTCCTCTTTCTGCTTGCCTTCCTGTGCACCGCGCACCTTTTGTTTCTACGCTCGTCTCTTTGTTATTCGCGGCGTGGCGTTCTGCGTTACAAGGCTGGTTTTGAATTAGCGTCCGCGCGAACGGCAGGCATTCTTCGACTTTCGCGCGGTTACAGCGAACAATAACGCCCGGGGAAATTGCTGAATCAACTTGTCGCGCGAACGTTTTTCATCGGACAACCGGAGGAATTTGTCGCTGCGGAGAAGGTGGCGATGCTTCCGCGTGGTGCAGCGAAATCTCCAGTGATCTGTTTTCTTTTAACAAGACCAGACGTTAATGTATACGAGTTTTTATTCCCTTTATCCTTTCTCCTATTCTTCGCGAACAATGTCAGTGTGGAAAGTGGAATATTTTAAAGCCGACGACGCGAGATTCGTTATTTACACGTAAGAAGAGCGCCGGGTTGATTCGAAGATTCGAAAGAGAATTTCTCCGATTTTCAAGCTGCTTCGTCGTTTCACTTTCGCTCGGCCCTTGCCGGACTGATAGGTATTTACGATGGCCGCTCGATTTAATCACGATTTATGAGCACGACTCGACTGATGTACGGGCGAGCACGGATCTTCCAGTCACCCAGAAGGCGAACCGACCTTTGTCGTCGCCGACTTTTTTCGCGGTCGATACAACTCTGCTCGGCCGCCACTTTTTCCTTTGATCGTAGAGCCCTGAACCTCCTGCTCGATCGATTAAAACGACCTACAGAGTCAGGTTAAAGAGGGTTGACTGATAATTACCGGGCCCTGATGATGGAAGTTCAGCTCGTTTGAAATCAATCGGCGACAAGTACGATCTCGAGATACATACTTGTATCTTAGAATACTCGAGACAAAACCTCTTATGACAATTCCTTTCGAATCTATTGGTCTACCGTTTACAATTTTAACTTATTTTTTATCATCAGTTAACAACGAAGTGCTAATTCTGACTGAATATTTACAAATTGTCCAAGTGAGGCAAAGACAAGAATTCGTGGTGAACTTTTCTTAAATCTACCGATATTTATCAACCTTAGCCCTAACCTTAGTCGTCGGCCGTTAAGCAGACTTCAATTACCGAAAGAAATAACAAATTTCCAACAAAATAGCGGTCCCAAAAAGCTAAATTAAAGGACCTAACCATGAATCCCAGCGAAGAAGCATTAACATGAAAATATCGTTGTTTTTATTGAGAATACGAAAACGTTGGCTCTTCGTGGCTCAATCTCGACCAATCACGAGGTCTGTGTATCCTTTTCTTCCGAAGAAACGAAGATGTCGTAGATCATCGATGGCTAATCGAGCTGGTGCCGTTGCTGTCTGGGACGCGTGTGTGTCGTTTCTCTCTGGGACGCGTGTGTATCGTTCGAAAGAACGAGGGGAATAAACGACGTAATGTATGCACGCTCGCCGCGGGAGATCGACTTAATGCCTTGGTCAAGTTACTCGACCCACCTCCGCCATAAGACACCGTGGCTCGTTCGAACGCCATAACTCTTTTCCCGTAACCTGTCCGCCGTGTAATTGCCGACCTCTGAACACGAGGGAAACGCCGACGACTCCTTTGGAATCTTAAGGTGTATTCAGCCAGGATGATTGGTTGGAAAACAAACTCGCCTCCGAGCTGACGATCTCGTAATCCTCCTAATTTCCGCGGCTTGTTCGATCTAACGGACGCCGGCATTTGTAAAAGGAATTTTTAAATCGACAAATATATACGTTTATTAGATTTTCATCAAAGTGTAGTCCGAGGATCAACCTCCCTATAATTTAAAATACAATGGTACAACAAATTACGCGCCTTAAATGGTCATCGCGTAAATGCTTATTTTCTATAAAAAAATAAAGAAACTACATATTTACTTTTGCCAGGATCGCAGGAAATTCCACCTGTTCTAACTACTACTTTCTTCTGGCAACAAACTTGCCAAAACTTTCTATGTTCTAAAATATACCACGAACGTTGGATCAGTTCCATCATCGTAAGAATCCATTCATTTCGTAGGATTAATTGTAACCTCCTTCCAAATTTAGATATAGTATATAGTATACATGTGACTCTTCGCGCCATTAATTACCCAAGAATCACGCTTTGCCTGTAGAACACGTATGTTGAAAGAGGCTGTCGTTTCGAAGTGAAACGGCACGATCGCGCGATACCAAATGTACAGAACTTAACGTCTGGCCACGCGAACGTTCGTGCAGGAAACAAATACACGCGGACGCGTCGTATAATAGCGAGGAACACGCGCGATAGACACTGATATCGATACGTTAACGCGTACGGCTCGTTGTGGTCTCTATATTAACCTGATCTTAACGGTGACGTCTGTAATTCGCCTGGCACGATTCGCCTCGGTATTCTCGTATAATTCTTCCCAGCTGTTCGACGCGCCTCTCGTACGTTTACCGCGGCTCGCGAGAATTATTGCCGGGAATAGATCATCCGTTGAAGGCATCTGAGAATTTGTTTAGTTCATACCAGACTCTGAACGCAACTTTTTTCTACCAGAGCTGTGAAAAGTCTATACTACAAATCGAAGACTATAAAGGAAGAACATGGTAGAACACATTTTATACACGTTTTACAGAGTTTTAAGATTTAGCATGTCGTTAATTCCACATTACCAAAACTGTTTTTACGTTTGATTCTGAGGGTAAATGTGCCTTCTTATTCTGCTTAAAATTGGCAAAATATCGCTCGTTATAATATTCTAATATTGGAAGTATTAAAATATTGCCGGTCTTACTTATTATATTCTTGAATTCCGTAAGAAGATGACATAATGCAAATTGCAATGATGACAATTGAAAATTCCAAGACGATTTTCCAGAAACAATCATTTTGCCTTATCTTCCTCTACTTTTCAGTTTATTGAATCGATTAGCAGGCGTTTTGGAGGACTTAAAATTTTTCCACAGTCGCTCCAAGTTTCCGTACTACAATGCAAAGCTTGTCTTCGCACATTCCTTTCCTCCAAATACAAATCACGGCAATATTTCAGAAGCGGAAACTTTTCGCGATCGACACCCTTTAAAATTTAGTTTTGACGTAAATCCTGTGTGCTTCCTGCGGAAAAATGGAGCTGCGGAAGTCGCCGCTGTTCCGGCCGTGCGATAAATAAAAGAAAGTTCCATAGGTCGTTTCAATTTACAAGTTCTTAGCGGGCGAGCGGCGCCGAGGATGAAAGAAGCGAAACACGCTCGAATTTACGGGGAAGTACCGAATAGATACGACCGTGCGATATTTCAATCGATAGACAACCGACCCGATTCCATTCTCGCGATTTCTCTCCTTTCGGTGCGTCTACGCGTGAACTTCTCCAACATTTTCTCCGGCGTCGTGATTGATTTCTTTCCGCTTGGAGAGATCGATTGCAGAAATCGCTTGGTATCGAACATCAAAATACTTCGAAGCGATTTGGAAGAAGAGGAAGAAATATGGTTACGGTCCTGAACGGGACCGATTTGTGGAAAACTTGTTGAAGAAAGATCGTCGAGGAAAGTTAGTCGATTATTTAATACGACGGAAGATTTGTCCGTAGCGTTATTACGCAAAATATTGAATTTTATGATCATAAACCGTGACGCTAAATTGTATAAACTGTTTCTGAATAGAATTTAGTGGTAGTACGGTGGATTAGGGGTTGGACTTACAGGTGGCTATATTCGCGTTCATATGTAAAACAAAGGATGAACGTGGATATATAAGGCGTGTCAGTTTAAAATATAAATAGGTGTATGCGTGATACGAAGGTTCACCGAGTCGAAAAAGACGAAGGTACGAGGGTTAATATGATTCGGGTATCGCGAGGGAAATTTCGTAAATGGAGGTATTCCGGCGGTTGAAGATCATTTATCTTTCTTTGCGTATTATATTTTTACTTTATCATCGCTCCGCATTGTGAGTTTCATTATTCTAAAAAACGATCGACGTACATCGAATGTACATAGAACGAAAAAAATGCTCGCTTAACAAACACAATGAGTTTGCGTTTCTATTTAAATTTATCAAATTTCACTCCACGAATCCTCGACTTCTTCGATCCGCTGTTATTCTTGCCATTCCATCATCGGTAAGAAAGAAACACCCTGTACGTAGGCGTACGCAACCGTATAATGTAGTCAAGCCGTCCATGTGAACCGGAGACACCATCTATCATCCTGATCTCATCCGGCGGCTTAGGCGACCCCGATACGTCATTTTCCAAATCTCGAGCCGGGACGCCTCGAGATTCACGGATCGACGCGGTTTCACGACATGGCAGCGGAAGTCGAGAGGGGTGAGGAATCGGTGGCGAACGTGGAAAGCCAAAGGCGCACCGGTCGCGTAGGAAATAAAGCCGCGTCGAGACGCACCGACGCATTTTTCCTACCCATCAAAAGCGACGCTTCTACCTTGTCTACGTCTTGGATCCCATCCTCCGGATAAATAGTCGCTACCCTCTTGAGATCGTCGTCTCACGAAATATTTGTGCGTTCCTTTGAAAAGGAAGAACGAGATTCAGTGCATATTGTCTCGAATAACTCGTTCAATTTCTCATATTCATGCAACAAAATTTGTAGATTATCGGAATTGTTTGATCACGGACAAATCGCGATATTTCTACAAAAAATGCAACACTTTCGAAAGCGGTAGTTCCTTCTTTCGAATGGACTTCGCTCGAGCGAAAGCCAGAAACCTTCCTTGAGAGTCAGCTAGATGTATTTATTTATGGGTCTTTAGAACTCTGTTCTTAGCGTTTGAGCAACGTTTAAAAGCGAAGGAGTATTATCGATATCGAGATTCGTCTGCTTGTGGCTTGTAGCGCGACTATTCTGATATTTACGGTACGGTGGTTTAATAACGCGACATAAAGCGACACGTAAGACCGTCTCGATGACGCTATCGAGTTCCCTTGGTTTGGCGACATGGCACACGAGGATGCGTACAAGCGGATAGAACGCAAAGGCATCAATTAAAAAAGTCGTGTCGCATTATGCGGGGTTCGATGAAGAGGAACGTGAAAAGGAGGGCTGGAATGCTATTACACGATCTTTAATTGAACGACGTGCTTGCTCCGTACACCAGACTCTTGCAAGTCGCATGCAGTTTAACGTCTGTCTCGCCGTCGCGTCGTCGAGACGAGGAGCCGGCTATGGTTATGACGTAACTATGAAACTTTTCATAGAAAGTGAAATAACTAAGGGGTAAAAAATGTCAAGAGAATATTCGTTTGACATTTGAATATTTAAAAATCCGTAGAGATAAGATCTGCAAATTCGGAGGCTTTCAAACATTCAAGTTTACAAGCTTTTAAATGCTCGATCCGCAAATTTTCAAGATCTAAGATTTTCTCTGGGAGATCCTGAATTTCACGCGAGCGTTCCTACATATCGAGCTGGAAATCGCCAGAAGCTTGCAGCAGCGGCGGCGGCGGACGCGCATCAATCTTGGCTGTGGGGCTATAAACGTCGCAATTAAGGCGGTCATTATGGTTCCCTCGAAACCAGCCGAAGAACGCGGTCATCGATGACGCGAACGCCGTTGGTAATAATCGCAGATCAGTTTCTCAGCCTGTCGAGATAGCACACGCGTGGATCGCGAATCGTCCAAGGGTTAAGTCACTGGAACCTGCAATCAGAGGGAATACGGTTCCCTCTGGAGGACGATTTGAATAGGAGGGGACGGGAGATGGGAAAGGTGGCGACGTGGATGGCAAACGGAGAGGATGGGCAGACCCGGTACGAATGCGATTCAATACGAAATTGCAGCCCTCTCAAAATTCATGACGATTTATACGCATTGTATGCCGGATGCGGTGGGCGTGTGCGTTGCGCTCGCGGCCTCTCGCTCCACGCACGGTCATATATTAATTACGCCTGCCTCCCTATCGGTTCTGCTGCGCTTATCGACGTACATGCGTGAGTTTTGTTCGATAACGTGTTTTCTTCGTGTTTTTCAATAATTCATCGATATTTGATTCTACCTAATTGCCCACCTATACCGTACAGTGGCTACAAAAAGTATTGACGCATCGCACATCCACATTCGTTATAGCATTTATATACCGATTAATCAAGTCCAGGTATTTTGGATACCGAAAAGGTTCAAGGAAGCTAAGCTTAAAAGATTCTCGATGCTATAATATAGAGATTCGTTGATAGCGATATCGATGATCGAAAGAACTGTATGATGATTGCTTTTCGACGGACCATTCGAAATCGTTACTCCGGAATTGATCAGAAGTATTAATTATCAGCGTTGACCAAGAGCGAGACGGGGACCCGCCCCAGTGTGTCGAGACAGCGGCAATTCGTTGTCCGCGGGGCTAGTGAAAATTTCGGGGTCCTCGAGAGAAGCTCCACGCCTCCCGAAATTTCAAATTCGATTCCGCCTCCGGCGCGTTTTGCCATTGACTTACGGCCAGCTGCGTCACTCGGGGCGATCTATTCCCATAATTACAAACCCCGTCCCCGGACGCATCCAATATTTATAGATATCGCGAGGAAGACTCGCGCGAGCCCGTGGAAACCGCCTCCAGCAGGTCCTACACGACATCCTCGGTAAACAAATAAATCTCTAACGAATTCGTTTCGGGATCATCTCCGAATTGCCTTGGAAGATTTCTAACGATCTCGATCTTCTGACACGACGTGATATCCTTTGATGCTAGCCTTTAAGCCTTAAATCCTCCATCATTGTATTAAATTGAATTTAACAACCAGTAGGATATTTCGCTATAGACTTTGCAATTCCCAATGTAGCAACATACTATTGCAACGATATTCCCAGAAACCAGCTACCGCGTGTAATCCTTTCTTCTAAATAATTCTCTGGTTCGCACCACCAGAAACACTAGATTCGCTTGAATTTCGTTTCGTGGCACACCAAACTCGTGATCTATTTTTTATTCGACCAAACTCGACAGACGCTCAGAAAACTGTGCAATATGCCTGAACTTTATAAAGACACAGGTTTTAAAGCAAACAATCTGTGCTCAAAGCGCCTTAAAGCAAGTATTCTCGGATGCTATTCATCGTAAAGCATCGCGCCTTATAAAAAGAATCACAAATTCCGAGAACCTTAACACGAGGTTCAGCCCCGGGGCCTGCCTGCTTCCTCAGAAACTATACCCACGTAACAGCGTGTTTCACGCGTTTGTATCATTGTAACAACCGTCGAATCCGACCGCGACGCTGACGAGAAGACGACGACGAGGGCGTCCCGACGTATAAATAAGCCAGATCTGTCGGTAGTCGGACCGAGAGGGACGCGTCACTGAACAAACTTTGGGCGTAACCGGACATCGCGTATAAATTTCGTGTGTGCGTGAGCCGCGCTCTCTTTTCTCTGCGATCCGAAGGCGTGCAATGTGCACGTATCGCGCGTACACGCGCGTACGCGCTCGCGAGGAGACGCGTATATTATAAGCGCGCCGGATGCGCGGATCGGGCGTGCTGTTGCGTGCAACGTGATTTAGTGGCGGCCCCGGGGCCTGATGGATCATCCATTGAATGGTAATCTTCGCTCGAACCCCGGGACTAGCTCCGAGGCTCGTCTTCGCCGACTCTTTCTCTTCGTTTCGTCTCGTTGCTTCGTTTCGTCTCGTTCCTTCGTGAATCTCGATGACGTCGTCGAGTTTGCACGCCCGTGGAATGTTCTTTTGGAGAAATGGGCGGAGGTTTGATAGGAGTGGCGATCGTCAAGGTGTGTTTCAAGTGATTCTCTGGGTTTACCGAGGAACTGGTGGTCTGAGGTTGGCGGTGCGATAGAGATCGTCTTTGGACTAATTATTTGCGCCTTCGTTCGTTCGTAATTATTAGCATTCAGGTAAAAGGAAAAAGAATCAACTACGATCGAGGCATGAATCGATCAAATTCATAGATACATATCCGAAAAGGACGAGACGATACTTCGTCTTTCACGAGCTTCAAGATTTTCCAAGAACGGTACTACGATCTTCGCGTTTCATAGACCAAACTCTGTAGAATCGATCGCGTTGGATGGTCCAGGCTACAAGGCCGCGTCGCGCGGATTCCATAAAACGTTCTCTAAATTGACAGGCGAGGCCTATCGCGGTCTGAACGGTTCTAGCGAAATTCCCTGTGTGGGTACATCACGAACAATGCTCTGCGAACAAAGGCTACGGGAGATGAATATCCAACGCTACACGACGTGTGTACCAGGCTATATAACCGAAGTCCGTGGCACGGCAGCGAGACGAACACAGATATCAGAAGAGTGTGGCTGGTTGAATGGCTAACAGGGCCGAACCGCGAACATATTCGTTTTCTATAAGGAGCATGGCGTTTGGCTAACAGGGTCTATCAGGTTGTGCCGATCAGTCGTTAGCGTTTATGTAGCAGTTGGCAGCCCGTTGCGAGCTACTTTCAAGGATGCTGCTTCTGCTGCAGGTGCCGCTTGCATCCCTTTTTCTTCGTTTCTTTTCTTTATTTCCTTTCTCTTTCCTTTTTTCCTCCTCTTCTTTTCCAGAGCTGCTTTCCGTCTGCTCCTTTTTTCTACCTCTTTTTTTCTTCCTCCCTTTTCGATCTTCTTTCTCTGCTTTCTTCGTCGTGCCCGTTCCTCGACGTATTCTTATTCTCGTCCATACCGGAGTCGAGGAGGAACGAGTGTCAGAAAGCGACCGGAGGTGTGGGCCAGCCGATGAAAGATACCACCCGGTAATGGTTTATTTAAATCAGCCTAGTGGGTCTTCCATGTGGACCGACTCCGACGAAAAACCTTGTTAGGCCGGCGTCGCTCGTTTGATACGGAGACACCGACCGGTTAATTGACGCTGGCATCTCTCGATCGCCAAATCCACGATAGTCAGCCCGGTCTTCTTCCTTGAAATATAGCAGCCACCGTTGGAGTTAACTGATCTTCGGGACCCATGTCGATCGAGAGCAATTTTCTTCGAAACGATTGTTACATGTGACATTATACAAAACTCCCCAGCCTCGTTTAGCAAAGCGTTTAGCAAAGCGTTTTAAGAAAGGTATCGCGAGTATTGTAAAATATATACAAGGGGTTGTCTATAAATAAGGAAACTCAAAGGAAAGTCAAAAACATAGATCGATAGCATTCGCGAAAAATTCTACTTTATTAAATAATACTAAAAGTGGGAGAATCCAAGAAAATAAAATATATCCACATGCTAGAAAAGATTTCGGTGCAGTAGGTGGTCCAAGACTCCACGAAGGAGCGCAGTGCATTATACGAAACATGGGAGCGATCGACATTTAGATAGTCGACTTCGCGCGATCGTCCCGAAGCACGGTGGAATACACATCGGATCGGTGCATGCAAGCCGAATTCTCAAATTCGAGTTCTTCTTGCAGCAAGCTCGCATTTGCAATTCTACCCATCGCGGTGCAAAATGGTCAGCGAAGTGAAATATCGATTCCCAATGCGAGGGACGTTCTCCTGGCCAGCCAGCGAGTCCCGCGAAATTTGATTTACGCGTAACAACGCGCGCGCATCGTGGCGCGGCCGTCACGAGATACAACATCGTACTGCACACACAGTCACGATGCAAACTCATTCCGCGCGAAAGTTGGCACCGATGTTCGACCGCGGAGCCGGTAAACTGTTATTCGCAGCTCTCGAAAAGAAACCGCCCACTCACGGTCGGTGCGCGAAATCCTCGTCAACTGCAAACGACTAGCTCTCAAGTTTTCGCAAGTTTCGCCGTGGAAACGTTGCCACGACGACCGGAGTCGACGTCACGATGACTCGAAGAAAACTCCCACGGGTGTCAGTGTTTTAAACGAAAACGTCCAACCGAGGCAGAAGCGTTTTGCCATTCATCATGCCGGAAACTGGAGGCTTTCCGTGTTCCCACTGGCCCCTCTATTAACAACGATGGCAAATACGGCTGCAAGTTACGCATCCGCGATTTCCATCAGCATCTAGTCCTCGTTGCTCTCTGCTTCTATCTCTTATTTCCACCTCCACCGTCTTTCTACGAGAGAAGTCTCTCGATGAGTAATAGCCGCGCCAAATGCAGCGATTTCTCGCGCGTCATTAATAAACACGCAGCCGGGCCGCGACAAAGCCGCGATCTCTGTCCGCCCCCTCGAACCACGAGCCAAAGTTACCGAAACGCATGGGGGAATGAGCAATTAGGGACGGGTAACAGCGCGCGATTTACTACGATCGTTTCTCGGATCTCTTGCCTCGTTGGAATCACGACTTGCCCGGAGTGGAAGGATTGTTGGAGGTCGAAATGGTGCTAGATCTATTTTTGATGTGGATTTCACGAGATGTGCAATGGCTACAAAAAGTGCCTGCACACCGTTGTATTTATTATAGCACTTGTACGACTATTTATACTAATTAATCGAAGACCACAAGTGAAAAACACGATAAGTCACATTTATGCATTTTATGCATTTGAATAAAATTCAAAATATAATAGAATTTCCATATTACCAACATCGCTATAGCGGTGTCATCCAAACAGTAGTTGGAATTACCGTGTCGTCACGGAGCAGCTACGTGGTCACGCAAGAGCGTAAAAAGAAGAGGAAAATTAAAGAACAACGATGAATCGCAGTTGCGTCCCGGAGATCCGGCCGTCTCAGAATGAATTACGTGCCAACGAATTAATACCTCTTACACGAACAGCCGACTTGGCAGATCTAGAGATACGACACGTTCGCTGTACCTTACAAGACACGTGAGAGGATACTTTCTTGCTGACCAAAAGTGGGAATGGCCCGAGAACCGACCACGCTCGTACAATTACCAAAAATTATTCGTCACGTCCGAATCATATATCGCACCACGGGAATCCGTAAAAAACCACTTAAAACGGCAGAAGGAATAACGGCAGGCAGCGCGAGACATCCAAGAGCAGACGATAATTTAGATCGCTTATCGAGATAGAAGACGGGCAGCATCGCGAAGGGCAAGGTGCGAACGCGTCGGAGAAAATGGAAGCCGAAGACCACGTGTCCGTCTGATTTCACGTATCAGTGAGACTTGCGATCTCAGCCATGGACACGAATGTGTCCGATCTCGACCTGCGATACTGTCTGCGTTACCAACGCGCTTCGTTCCGTGTACCGTTTTCATTCCGTACAGCCATCGCATCCTTATCTCGCGCGACCAATCGGTTTTCTTCGGCTCGAAACGCCGATAATCCGGCCGAACGCTTTCAAAGGTGAATCTATTCCTCGGATACGTTCGACAGATGGAAAACAGTTATCGAGCTACTAGGTCCTGAGGTGTTTGTCCGAGATAGGGACGCCAGACGATGGTATCTCGTGGTGTAACGTGGCTGGAATGGGGGAGAGGATTGAAGTTTACTTGCGATCGTATCTCCGAAGCTGGTTATTCGTTTTTGTGCTCAAACGTACAGTAAATTGCGTTGTTCGTAGTTACGGGCGAAGAAATTAATTTTGGGTAGAATAGTGCTATAGCGTAATTGGCGTGAGGTTCTTTGCAAGAGAATCTGTATTTTAATCACACGGTCCCATTGGTGTACAAATAATTCGCCATAAGCAAAATTTACATGCTAACTGTGCAGCTCAGATAAGAAGCTCGATTAATGGCAAAGAACGTGTCGTCGGTTAAAGACGTCAAGTTACCGAAAGATTTTTCCCGGCCGGCGCCGTTCTCCCGGCGGACGTTCCAAGTTATAGTTAGCCTCGTAGCCGGTTACGAGGAGAGTTCGCGTGGCGCGTCTAACTTCCGGGGAATCGTAACTTCGTTACCGTTTCGTAAGCAGGCCGGAGTTGTCTCGAATTAGTCAGCAACGTTCCACCCCCGCGGGATTGAATTAATTGCTTTTAAGAAGTTCGCCATGCGCGTCCCGTTAAAAAGGTCTGACATCCTCGCGTGAGACAGCTCGACGTTGCTTCGTTCGTCGTCGACGAGCGATTGATAAAGTTATCGTCATCCAAGCCGGCAATTCATTCGATTCTATTCCCTTTTGAAATTAACTTTTGGTAGAATCTTCTTCCGAAGAGACATTGGTCCGGATCTTTGCGTAGCTTGGAGTCTTCGAGTATGTTCGAGTATGTTCGAGTTGGTGAATATAAACGGTAATGAGTTAACGGGTCGAGACGTGGAAAGAAGGGCGAGTCTCGCAGGATGGCAAGGAAGAAGAAACAGAGGCGGTGCGCTGTATGTTTTGTCCCATAATTAGTCATTAGACGTGGAGCTTGCGAGAAACAAGAAGTTCGTGATGATGATGGCGGGGAACACACTACGCTACAAGCAAATTGCTCCATTTAGAAGAACAAACGAGTAACTATCTCCTGGAGAAGCAAGAAAACTACGTGTTCCTTAATCCTCTTATTGTCGACTATTGATCAAACGTCACGTGCGACTTCGAACATTCTAGTTTAATAAGCAATTCTCGACGGATATTAACGAACGTTTCGAGAACACGTTTCGTAAAATACAGTTTTTTTTTTTTTTTACGAGAAACTGGAGCAACTTTGACGATTCCCCTAAGACACGGGGTTGAAATCGCCGGTGAAAATTAAATTTGGTCGGAAAGAGATGGCCAACTAACAGCAGAGACGAGATCTGGCTGACCGCCAGACACGTTGGTTCACGCTGAAAAATTACTGCGGCTATGACAGCTTTCTTTTATCGCTTCCTAAGCCGAATTGCTTTCTTTCTTTTCGATGGTGATCGATCAAGACCGCGAATATGGAGTGGCCGCGCGTCCCTCCAAGAAAGGAGCAGAATATTTACCAGTTTCTTTTCTCCGCTTTTCTGTCTATCCTGGACACATTGCCCCATTATTTGTTGCGAAAGCCTAGCCTTTTACTCCTCGTCGACCCAACCTGTCCACTATCTTCTTTTCTCTCGTTCGTGTTCTAGTTCTATCCGAGCCATCTATTTAACATTCATGAAAGACATCGTTAAATAAAGCGGAGGCAGTCTGTAACCGGACCGCGGCAAATCCTAAAATACTTCTAAAAGGTTTCGTCACAGTTAAACACTAGTCCCACTCCATTCAACCTTCGCTCCTTTTCCATACCGCCTTTTACCTTTGCTTTAAATAGTTCAACCAAATTTTCAACTACTCCCGAGAAAAGTTGCAACTTTTCCATCAAATCGTCCTCCATTCACTTCGACGCGAGATGCATTTGCAACGTATCAGATCTATTCTCGACCAGCTGCTTCGTCGTATCAAGATCAATGAAACTGTACAAACTACTAGCCAACGAGGTTCTCAGAAAGATACCATCCCGCCCTCGTCCCAACTCCCGAATCGGCCACTGGTATCGCACAGAGGGGTACGTTTGCTAGATTCGCTTGCACCCCGAATCGGATACGAAAATCGTGGGATGCGGTCGGTAGCGGGTTGGAGCGGGATCGTAGAAAGCGTCAGGAGCGATAAACGCGCCGGAAGAAGGGGTAGAGCCGGACTGGAGGATGGAGAACATGCGCGAGAAGGAGATTGATTAAAACGCTACTGGAGTTCGGCGTTTTCCTTTCACCACTGGTTCCGTTTGTCGGCGACGCTGGTTTCGCAGCCTCCTTCGCTTATCTGTCAACACTTACGTTCGTCGATATCTCCGAATAATGGTTACAAAGAGAGAGAAAGAGAAAGAGAGAAAGAGCCAGGGGTTGGTCATTGGAGGTCAGCGAACCAGCCCTGACAACAGAAGCTAGCCGGCGGCTAGATGAAAAAAGTTTTCGATCGAATCGGAAAGGCTTTATTATCGATCAGTATGGGGGCACTGCGCTCTTTCCAGAAGAACTTTTCCCACCCCGGGACTCGTATGCGAGACCGTTTACCCTCCGTAGCCAACCACACGGCCGTTGCTCGCCAAGTCGAAGCGAACGGTGTCTTTGTTTCTCGAGACGGCCCCTGGCGGTTTCCAGATTTCCAACACCGTCGTTTGGAGTTTCCTAGTTGATGGCGAATTGATATTGTTCTTTGACCGAAGGATTGCGTCCCCGTGCACGAACTCTCGGATTCCAGACACCTAAGCGCGCTATCTTCCTCGCCCTTTTCTTTGTCCCGCTATACCCTGTACACTTTTCAACAAGTACACCTCGGTACCAAGACGACTTATCTGGTTCCTTCCACGAACTATAACACATCAACGCCGACGCATCGATCAACAGCCGACAAAGGCGAAACTCTTTCCGTTAAAACGATAACGGACTCGAAAATCTGGCCATCTCTGGTTCTCAATTTTCCTTCACGTCCATCGAGGATCATCGATGAAAGGGATTCGCAAAAAATCCAGCCATGGGGGACCATGGGCTAAGCCCTCGGGGAATACATTCCGAGGTTAAAAGCACGATGAATAGGCCAGGCCGACCGGCTAGAACTTTGTACGCGAGACGGTTACAAAATGGTCTCGCGAATGTTTGCGCAGTGGGGCGGAAGGGCGCGGCGGATCGCATACATACTCATCTACTTGGCAGACCTCAGCGAGAGAAGCAGCCGCGCGAATGAGCCGCAAGTAGTCGTGATCCGACAATGCGCAGACACGCGACAACGCAGCTCATTAACACCACAGAAATGATTTCTTCTCTCCCTCTCTTTCTACATCCGTCTTACCTCTGGTTAATTTCTTCTGCAGCGCTCCCCCGGTTCTCCTCAGGCGTCTTCTCGTGCAGAAACGACGTTGGACCTCGGTGAATGTATGCTTCTAGTAAATAACGTTGTTTATTTCCATCACTGTGTACGTCTGCGTTGTGCTCATCTGCCAAATGTACGTAGAGTTTGTATTTTACGTTTTCTTCCCTCTATCTACCATTATCGCAGCAAAGGATTTCGAGATCTGCGATTTTATTGGATGTTTGGTGAACTATTAAAAAGAAAGAGGGAATTGTTTTACGGTTATTTACCGATTCCATTCGATCTTAGATAGAACAGGTGAGAACGAAATATATTTGTGCCATTCATTCCCATAATTTACCGCGCCAATTAAACCAAACTACCTAAAATACTTCCTTGCTCCCTCTCGATCCATTCGTCTTCCCGTGAAAGATCCTCGAAATCGTTCGTTCGAGAATTCGCTCCGAAGTCAACATCCTCACCAATCGATACTCCCTTCATTTTTGTAATCGCTTTCGCAGTTTCCGTAATTCGGAACGAGCTTCTTTGTTTGTCGGGGGAATTAGCAGCGTCTGCTGTTCGACGAGAGAGACAGCTCAATTCTCGTCCAAGCGCGAGAATACTTTAGCGTCGAATAAAAGAAGAACGGAGCGAGTGTCGAGCGAGCACGCCGGAGTTCGCCGTGAACTCGAGGCGTAACCAAATACCAAGCTCTCGCTCTCCTCTTCTTCTGTTCTGTGGGAGGGAGCAGCAATTTTCTTAATCCCAGTTCAGAGGCGGGAAAAGTGGAGCGGGATTTTCGCATCGCGAAAACCGCCAAGTCAGCTGATCAGACGGAGATGACTCTGAAATTGAAACGGCGTTCGACGATCGTCAGGCTAGCGCCGCCGATCGCCCACCTGGCTTCCGGCCTATCTGCCCGGTAAATTCCGATCTCTTGATTCCGCTCTACGAGAAACACTCAGCTCCTAACCCGTTTTCCAATGAGATTTCTTAAATAATTTCGCAGCACGAACAAGAAAACGTGATTTTACGATCGCTTCCGTATTTCCTTCCCTGTCGGGAAGAACATTCAGCTTTGTAATCTCCTTACGCGGCTTTACGATAGCGTACTGCGTTCACTTATGCAAATAAGAATAAAATACGCGATATATTCACCAAATTTTGCAAATATTCCAATATTTTCGTGCACGACTATAGCCTCCTCTTGTTCCTTCGTAACAACAGCGCGTGTTTTCGAATTTGCTATAACAAAAAGGAATCGATGCACTGTTTGCAGCGTGATAATGGAGCAATTATAAGTAATAACAACGGTACAGGCGCGATGTCGATCGGGTTAAATGATTATTATATTGCGTGAATGGATGTAAATAGTCGAGCATGCAACCGGACAATCGGAGGTCGGTTTCGATGGCATCAGACATAGTTTCGTGGGTGTCTATCAGCATTCCCGTGATGGAAACTGTGTCAAATATGTAGAGAAGCGAATCGACAGCGATCCAGGTCATCGACAGCGGTTCCCTTTGCGAGTCTAATATTCCAATCGGCCGACCAGACAAATGAAACTGTCCTCGATCAGTAGTATAAGGCTTCGAGCTCAAAGGAATATCTACGATATCGAAGCCTACGGACGTGAATATCTCTTTCACTTTGACAAACTAACAAACCTGATCCTGACATCACTCGACCTATTTGAACTTATTCATGCGTTCCTATGTTTCCGGCCTATTGTACTTTCAAAGGAAGAATGTAGAACGCGTAAAAATGGTTGATAATCGAATTGAACGAATTAGAAGGTAGCTTGATTGAAATATCCTTTTGACTGAAATTACCCTGTCTCATTTTATTCCCGTTTTAGTAGTTTGAGAACGCTCGAAATATCAAAGAAGGTTGATTATTGCTACAGCGGATGAGGAGAATGCGCGTGTAGAGCGCATGTAGTGTCAGTCAGAAAACGAGGGGCGCGTTGGAAAGTCCACGATCAAATATTCAACAGACGCTGAGCTGCAAAGTGCCAGAAACTCGTCCTGGTGGCGCTCTCCCTCGGGAGATCGTCAGGGAGAAGCGAAAATCCGGCCGGTCGTACCGCCAGCTCCAGCAGACCGACTGGTAGAAGAAATCTCTTCTCCGTTTCGCTCTCTGTCTGTCCCTCTGATACCTTCAACCCCCGCCTCGTCCTCTGTTTTCGCTGTCCGAGTAAAATATTAAGACACGAGAGGAAGGGAGACGCGGAAGTTAACGCGATGCCAGCCCGCGATTCGATTATCGAGATTGCTGCGAGCCGCATGAGTTTGTGAATATCAATCTCACGAAACCGACCACCCGTTCCATCCCACTGCTACCGTTTCCTGTGGAAGTTTCACTTTTAATTCGCCTTCGCGAGCATCCTGCGCGCTCTTACTCATCGCGACTGACATTTGATCCAATTTAACATAGCTGCAGTCCATGTACTGGGTGTCTCCAATCGAATTTCCTGTTCCTCGGACTGTAGTCAGTTGACTTGTATCTAGCTGATGGGGTTACGTGAGTTTTCACGAAGCAAATCTTTCGCTTGGAAAACTTTACGGTCTCAGAGATTTCCATACGATAATTTTTATTCGTGTTGGAAATTTTCCCTGTAAGTCGCTTACAGGTCAAGAAACTATCCTCGTCTTTAATGGTCGCACTCTGTACGTCTTAATAATACTTCTCTGAACAGCAAAAGAATCAACGTCACAGACACGAGGCATGCGAGATTAAAATCAACAAGTCTCGGTAGATTATCTTACACTGGCCGCGATGTAATTTTCTAGAAACACCCGCGTATTTTCACGTATTCGAGCGTATTACATGGAAATCGTTCAGAGGGACGAGCGGAGGAAGACGGATAAAACGGCGAGACAGAGCGGCAAGCAAGAGAAAGAGAGAGTTATCGTGGTAGTGGAGATTAGCCTGTAGCCTCGACGGCTGAAAACGGACTCTGCTTTAAATCTTACATGAGGGACGTAATGTCAGGGAAATTCAGAGATGTGATCCATTAGCAACAGCGGCTCTTGGGCAAGGAAACGAGGGGGCGCGTGTCCCACGAGAAATAACCGTAATCGCTATTCCCCCACTGTATACCGGCTTTCTCTCTCTGTCTCGCCTCTTCATGCTACATAGTAAGACGAAGACAGACGAACGTGCACGTTTTGCTTCTCCCGTTTACATATTCACGCGACAGGGGGTGGTTTCTAGGGATGGACCGCGTAAGCTGCTGGCTACTTTCCGAACTGCGGTAAGTAGTGGCGCTGAAAGTGGCTTTCGAACCGCCTCTTTCCGCTGCGATGCATCTATCGACCGATAAATGCGTCTCTTCGAACCATCCGTTCGGCAGAAATTCTTGAAAAAGGAAGGTTACAACTTTGATCGAAGAAATAATTTGGAAATTCGTACTTTGCTTCGAATTGATCGGATAATATCAAATTTCTCAAATAATTATTGTATTTCCAGTACTTTTTAGTACAATTCTTCGATGTCTATTGACGAAAGGGGAATATCGAAGAGATTCTAACCATTCTAACTTATATCGCAGATCTTCGTAAAGGTTTTTTCTTTCTTTCGTTGTAGCGAATTCGGATTGGAGTTGGGGAATCGAATTAAGAAACGGAACGATGGAAAACACGTGTCGTCGCAGCAAAGAAACGAAAGGGGAAAATCCCCCTATTTTTATTTCCATAAACGAACGTCTAGTGGATATTCCACCCTAAACTCGCGTAAGGCGAGAGATTACAAAGCCCAAGATCCTTTCATCGAAACGTAGCTACTCTTAAGGTTCACGCTGGCACAAAGACTATAACATTTCGCACAATATTCGTACAGTGGCGAATCTTGTACCCCAGTGAAGTCCTAGCTGGCGACAAACACAGCAGCCAATCGTTTAATGCCTCTATACGCGTTTCCTTTGCGAGCGTTCATTTTTCGAGAACGGCAATCGCAATAGAATGCGGTTTGGAATAAGAAAGGGATGCAGAGGGTGGGGCACAAGGAGGAAAAAGGAAACCAGAGTGAGCGGCGACAAGGAACGAGGAAGTCAGAGAGAGAGAGGGGGGGGGGGGAAAGGAAGCGAGATCTTTCGCTTTATGAACGATCGGAATTTAAATTGCTTTTCCACCTACCAACCCCCTTTCTTTCGGCCTCCTTCTTCCTTCCTTGGCTACCGCTCTCTCGGGCTGGCGAAGTTTTCGTTCCTTATAAATCCCAATACCCTTTGGTATCGGCCGCGAGAAAAAAGGAGGAAAGCAAAGTAGCAGTCGCGAATGGAATATGAAAATATTTGGCGGAGACCGGTGTGTTTTTCCGCCGCCTCTTTGTACCTTGCGGTTGCACGAACTTTGCTGCCGCTAAATTGTGCTCCTGCACGATGGGTTCCACGTCGTTTCAGCGGAAGATCGTCGTCGTCGTTCGTGACGAAAACGACGTTTTCTCTCCAACCGGCGCCGATCCTATTCGCGACATCTTTCTTCCGCAGATTGAAACAACCAATAAACGCATCGACCGTTTCGATAAATCCTCTGAACGGCTGTACGATGGAACAACCACAGCGGTGCGCTACGCTGGAAACGCTAAATCATCGTCAAAGGAACGAACGCCCGCGGCCACGCGATAACTCGAACCAGTACCGGTTTGACGTGGCCAAAAAGGAGAAGCGCGAAAGAACTGGCCGCGAACCGTGCAATTATAAACCGTTCGCGAATGTAACTTGCCACCGACGGAGCAACGTCTCTCTCGAACAGCCATTGGTTACGGGGCGAGTAACGAAAGGACGAGGCTGGTTCTACCGTTTCGAAGCCTGGGGCTCGGAATTCTCGGTTAGGAGACATCTGGTAGCCCGTAATGGCATTGGAAGCGGTTCGGAATTAGCGTAAAAATTATTCGTCACAGATCGACCGATGTCTGTTTGTCTGCATGCGGAGCGAGGGTTCGTTTGGTTGAAGCGGCGCGCGACCAAACGCAACGCGACAAGAGGGGATGCTTTGTCGCTGGATAAACGCGGAATAAAGAGGCCTGTCCCCGGGAGAGACCTAGTTGCAGGATGTTTCGCCTACCTGCAGCTCACCGATACAATCAAAGGGAAATAGGCAGTAATACGATGGTATACACGGAATCAGTGAGCGGAGTTTTTCGTCGGTATTAAATGCGGATGGCCAAACGACGAGGGATGGATCCTGGTGAGGCTCAAGGAACCGTAAAGCGGTACTAATTTCTCGAGGTTTAAACCGATGGGCTCTCTGTTAGAGAGAAGCAAAAAGAGAGTGGCTCTGTATGGAGAGCGAAATGAGATTTTCTCTCGAAGGGAATGTCACCGTGTCCTTAAGATAAAGAACAAACCGGGCAAGGGAGCACCTGGCGAGCGAGAAGGCGAACACAGGCAGTAAGAGGAAGAAGAAACCGTAGGATGGTGGAGGAGGACTGTCCTCCTCGCTTTGGCATCGAGCATGCTGCATCAAGCCGCTGGAAACGTCCTAATAAAATCAGCCGAATTAATCTAATCTCGACGGCGATCCCTCAGGCCTCTGGCACAAAGGATCGCTGCCCTGAGCTAGGTAATTCAATATGATTCGACAAACAGTTTAACTGGGATTACGTCTAGTGTAACTGAGCGGAAGTAATTGGCCCTGACTCCTCTCTTTTCTACTCTTGTCCCCTTTTCTCGCTGTTGGAGACTCCCGACAACCTTTTTCTTCTCTTTCCAATCACTTTTCTAACCGATTGTGTGGCTCGCCTCGACTTTTGCCCTTTAATAGCGAATTAATACAGCAACGAAAGTAAAATATTCTAACGAACGAACAGAAACCGTGAACACGTTCTCGATATGGGCAGGTTTAGAAGATTTATGCGGCGGGAATTAACGAAAACGAGGGGAAATACTCTCGTCCCTCGACAGTTCTGTATATCGTGGATTACGCTAACCGAAATTTCCCTTCGCGTCGAGTAATCTCGAACAAATTCTCAACTAGAAGATTCACTCGATCGAGGCAAACAGGAAGTCGCGGTGAACGGAAATTTATTTGTGTGTGATCCGTCTTTAAGCCGAGGGACGAGTCTCGAAGCGTTCCCGGCAAAGCCAACTAATAATCCGACTTGAACCTCTTGTCCGCGATTTTCCTCCGTGCGATCCTCAAAACGAGAATCCGTTGACGGGTATTAGTTCGTGGGTGGAAAACATCTTAAACACTTCATGCGACAAAACCTTACGGTAAAGGAAAACCTGCAATAAAGATGAATGGAAGTTGTAAACGAGCAGCTTACGCATTTCTCTAGCTCATTATGTTTCCATGACGAAATCTTCGAACCTTCTCCGAGTAATTATAACTTTATGCATAGTATTCCTTGATAATTGTACGTAATTAGCCGCATAATTATTAAGCGTCTAAATCGTATACCTCGAATAATCGCAAAAAATTGTTGGGTGAGAGAGGAAACTACTTTTGCGGGAAGAAAACCGCCTGCGTGAGAATAGCCACTTGTCGGCTGTTCAAACTTTTCCTTACCAGGCAGCTACTGCCCTCTGAGAACCAGCGGTCTCGTTATATTTCGCTCTAACGACCGCGAACTCTACCTGGACGAATATTTCTTCCATTTTAACTGCCGCGGATAAGATACTTTTAGAGCGTAAAAAGAAGAGAGAGAGCTTCGTCGATTAAGAATTATTTAAAGAGCCCATTTTCGTGGGCGCGTGGACGATCCGGGTCACGGTAAGAGCCATTGTGAAACACCTTCGACTTCTTCGACTCGCGACCCTTCCGTCCACGCCTCTTCTGTGTTTCACCGGTCAAATCTCCACCGGCGATCGATCGCCGTTGTTGGCCGCATGCAAAGCACGATATCTTAACGAGAAACGCAGCCATTCTTTGCAAGCTTGTTCTCCAAACTCCGATACGATCCCAAGAACACGTTTCACGACACTTAAATCAGCCTTGCCAAAGGTAACACCTTATACCAGGAAACCTTAGGCAAGTCGATCCTCGACGTACATTTATATTACCCAATTCCGAGCCATTTCGATCGGCAGAAAGTCACTTGTGCCTACCATCGGTCGTTTCCATTCCGTCAATCCATCGTCGACCCTCTGTCAAACGAAACGAGGATCGAACGACGCGAGAACACGCAATCTTGTCGACACGGAGCGATCAGCGGTGCCCGAGTCGAGCCAGGATCGCGCCGTTGTAAATCCTAATCTCACGACAGACTCCGTGCAGCTTGTTAATTAGACGTCCCGACGTTGCTTCGATAAATAACCAGGGCTCCAGGCTGCTAATAGGGAGAGGCCAAGCCTCCATAATTAGAAAGCGAAAGTGAATCGCGGAGCAAACAAGAGAAAGTCGAACTTGGTTATGGGGCCTAACGCCGAACTTGTGGCCTATTCTTCAATCACATAGTAACTTTAGAACAATAGGAACCAAATCTACCAGTTTAACATTAATTACACCCAATCCAGTTCCTGACAATGCACGCGAGTTTACACGTATTAAAACTTTACGCCTAAAATTTGTACCTTTGAATTTTCGTTCAAAGCTATCGTATCACTTATAAAGAAAGAGTCACAAGTTTGATGTATTCCAAAACGACGTTCAACCAAGAGAAAAAGGAAGGACGAAGAACGCCAAAAAGTCGAAAGTATGGCGAACCGGACGGCGAAGCGCGGTTTTCAGGTGGAGAAAAGTTTGAATAAGAGGTCGAAGGTGTAGCTGAAGCCGGCTGATTAACTTTTTCGCGTTTTTTAATCTCCGTAAATTATGTAGGTACCGGACGGTAGGTGGTGTGCCTCGAGCGTTAAAGAGTGCGGTATACGCCGGCGGATATATACCGGCCACGGAGTGCAGCTGAATTAGCAAGATCTATCTCGCTGGTCGGGGGTGTGGGTGGCAGATGCGCCTCCACCCTTTGACCCTGCTGGACGCGACACAGAGTTCAATTATATTTCTTTTCCTCAGCCGTTTCTCTGTCAGGAAAAAATCCCGGTTCTGTATGAATCACCGTTGTGGAAAAATGTTTTCGAATTTTGCGGCGCGTGCTTTGATTCGATATCGTCGATGTCTCTGTTTTTTCACACGCTTGATAGCTGTTGGAAAAAGGCAGGCGTGTTCTTTGAAGCGATTTTGAGACCGTGCTGCTCTGTGACACGATTGCGCTTTATGAACTTCTATCGCGGGGGTTGTTTTGTTTTAATCAGAGGGTAGTTTTTAATATCGTGCCCGCGAAATTGTTGAAGCTCCGTAAGATATTGTGTTTTATTAACGTTGGTCTCTATGAGATTCTATAGAAATTAATATAAGGTTTACGTGTAAAGAGGATACCAAGGGCTTAATAAAACCTCTTCAATTTACAGTCATCACAACTATGCAGCTAAACCACCCAAGAACGTCTCTTCGTCTGCCCCTTCAACGAGAACAAGCTCCAAAGATGTTCATCCAGAAAGATAAACAAGCCTATCCGTCTCGATAAGACACGACGGTGTTCTCTTCTTATTTCTATCGTCCCGTCATTATTTTCAAGGGCCTTCTCAAGAGTAAGAGGACACCAGGAGGCAGAGGGAAAAATAAGTCTCCTCGACTGGAAGAATAGTATTCGGAACAACGCGTCACCGTGACTGCAATGGTCCTCGTCAAGCATCTGTCTCCTTGATATTAGTATTTACACGGCTCGTGGGAGTACAGGAATTTTCTTTTTGCACGATGAAAATATTTCGTCTATAGTACATCTATATTTCAATGAAACTCCATTTTATCGTATATTTACTTCACGAAGAAATACGCTGTCCTTCCAAAAGAAATTTCTCGCAACTCTATGTACTTTAGCCTTTAATAATTAGATTGCAATGACGAGGTTAACTTCGGGAGAACAAAGACTAAAATTCCAAAGAGACCTCAAAGCAAAGTTAGCCTCTGCGCTTTACACGTTTACTCTTTCCAATTATTTCTTCACCGCGGCGAAAGATCTAATTAAAATCCAGACAATAACTGGCCGCAACCTCTTCGGATCTCCGCGAACCGCACAACTATTTAGCTTCGCCAAACTGACGATCAAACCATCGTGCACGCAGCAAATACGAATCACCGGGGTAATCTCGCCGATATGGTTTCCCCTCCTTAACGAATGATCGCACTGAACCGACGATATTATTTCCTCGTAGCATCGCGAATCGGTCGTCACTGGGCAATTCGGCGCGCCGGTGGATTCGACACAATCCAATAAAGCTGGCCAGCCTCGTTTATCCTATTGCAATTACCCTTGCAAATGGCGGTCGGTGTTCGCCCGACGCAGGAGCCGCGCACCAAGTTCTCGGACGGGGTTTCGCGATTATGAAAAAAGGAGCAGTCGGCTGGCTGTTATTAGCCGGTGGAATATATTCGGCGTAATAAGCCGCCGTGTTAGTTGCTTCTTATTTGAATTTACGCTCGTCATGGGAACTCGCGTAAAACTACGAGTAATGGGAGATGGCGCCGCTTCTGGCGGAGAGAAGCAACCACTAATGCAGTCGTTCATGGTGACCGACCAACTTGCATTTCCAGCGAGTCCGTGACTCGTTTCAGAACTATCGTGGTTCCAGGTATTGCAAGTTAGCGGAAGTTATGCGTTCCTGGCCAAACTTATACTCGCAAACTAAGACTTCGGTGGATCATGAAAATTGATCGAGTCGATGGAGAGACGGTGGGCGTAGCGGTTTCGAGCTCTTCCCGGAATTGAGTGGTAAAACTTGTGGCTCCCGGAAACGCGTAACTCGCGATACTTCTGCTGGACCAAGTACCGATCACGCAGCATGTACGATGTGAATTTCAGATGGATCTCGAGGCAGGAGTAGTTGATTTGTTGTTATGGAGCCTGGGTTGAGTAATCGTCGGCAAGAAGGCGCTGTTTACCGTACAGCTAACCGAGGAAGGAGTAAAACGAATCGTCTATAATCTGCTCCCTTTCCTTGATAGATTTACGCGATACACGAAAATCTAAAGTAAATCTGGAGCGATATATCGATCGAACGAAGCAGCAATTTTTATCGATTACGAAAGGAAAGTGTTTGAAAATGTACTTGCATGCGCTCAATTCGTGAGCTGGAAGAAACGTTGAAGCAATTTCCAAGATCTCGCGATCGGCGTAGATATCGTTGCAGCCTGTTTATTGCTCGCGTCTTATTCCACGAGTCTCCATCGGCCGATTGATCGCTTCAGTTATGTGTCATTGTTCGTAGCGTTTCTTTCCATCGAGGACAGTCCGCGTAATTGCCACGTTGCTGCGCCATGACGAAGGTCGTATAGGTGTCTTTCTATTGACGCGATGTATGGGACTGGCGAGCTTGTAATTTCAGTCGCAATCCGTCCCCTGTCTGCCATTTGCTTTTGCGAGCGAGTCGTGAATCAAGACGACCACCGATGGAGCACGATGGCGAATTTCTCGCTAGCTTGTTGCTACGGTTCACCGTTAGTCGACAAGCTTCAAACGGGACGAACTCGAGTGTCTATGTAGATATTTCCTTTCAACTTCTTGCGACATATAGGATTACAGCGGACGCGTTTTACGACGAATTGTCGTTTTGACAAATATATCTGAACGATGAAATACGTACATAAATTCTTATAAATGACATCAACGAGGATTCGTCAGCTTCCACTGTAATCACAGCCTCGATCAACTTTATTGTTAACTATAGCCTCTCAAATGTTTTTTCAGCAACGTCATCCTAGTTTCGAATCATGCAAGATACAGCCGACCTAACTAATTACCGAGATACATACCTTCGTGTCGCATATAATTTCGCTAATCGTTCAGAGGTAAGTTGCTCTTTTATCACGACGATCTTCCCCATCTTTATATCGCTATGTTTACAGTGGATGCCCACGAAGTGTCGTTCAAACGTTCAAACACCGAAATGCATACATCCGTAAAAATCTGTACATATTTGGTTGCTTCGACGTACTCAATTGGTTAAAGGAAGCATCCAGTGTAATCATAGTGCAACCTTAATCCATCCTTTAACCAACAGACATAATCGTCGTTCCACTGACAGATACCAGTTTCATCCTCACGTCCTCGCGTTCACAGAAACGAGTCCTGACGGTCACGAAAACCAGTGAGTGTTCCCGACAATCTCGTGGGTCGCGGAGGAACAAACGAGGATACGTGTTTGCTGATCCGAGCCACTCGAGCGTGACTGAAGCGCGGGGACATTGTGCGATTGTCGCGTTACAAAGACCAGACGAGAGCTTAAGGCTGCCTTAGAAACGAATCTAGCTTTGCCGGCATAAACAGTTGTGACAGATGCCAGGTTATGTAAACAGGCCCGACCGATTCTCGTGCATTGTGTCACCATGATCGGTCGGGGGGAACCGGCGTGTCGTTGCTCGACCGTTTTTAACCGGGCCACAATGCCGGGATTTGCGAAATACGCGCTCAGGCCGAGCCTAGATCCGCTGCTCGATCGCTCGACCGAACCCAGTTCGATCTGTTCCTTGGCTTTTCCACTTGGTCGATCGCCGAACGTGACACGATCGTTCGTGTTACAACGTTTAACCGCGTTTCTTTGATGTCACATATCAGTTTCTACGATCTTCCGAACATCTTAAAGAGATCCTTTGAGACTCGAGACGAAGAAAGCTTTGAAAGCTCTTGAATTTGTTTATGAAAAGGGATTCGGTACGTGTTGAGATAAATAAACGTTACACGGGCGAAACATGACACAGAGGTTGACAAGTTGTCAGAGTTTTATGCATGCCAAAGGTGTAATTATCGAGACAAGTAATATTTCAGTACGTAATGATTCTCAGTTTAGTGCGGCATATATTTGTGCAACTATAGACTACTTATAATACGTATATAGATCTTAGGTGATAGATTGAGCGGATTACAATAAGAATACAACACGCAGAATTGGAGGATGTAAAATTCGAAGAACTCTCGATCCTCTGCTTAAACGTTATTTCGCAACGCGGAAGTGGAGAATACTCCGTTCCACGCGGAAGAAGTAGTAATTCGAGCGCGATGTACTGCAGCGAGCAAAAAATTAATGGCACCAGCCGAGGGTGAGCGAAATGACGAGTTCGTGAGACTGATTTCAATTTGAAGGCAGCGGCAGTGCAATCGAATCCGTGGCATATGTTGCGCGTCGTTTACCTCCCAATTTCGCTGAACCACGCTCGATTATGGACATCTCAATGTTTCATATCTTGCGGTCGCCGGTTTCGCTGCAACGCACATCGAAGAGGAGAGAGGAAGGGACCGGTGATCGCAGAAAATTAGAGTGGTTTTCGAACAGGTTCTCCTTCGAGCTCGAATTTCGACAAAGTTCCATCCGAAGCTCCGGGCTACCGAACGACCGGCCACCTGGCCTTCTGTTTCGCAAACCAAATCTGTTTGCGCATTCATCGTCGGCGAATCGCGCATGAACTTGTCACGAAAACACGTATCTGTAGACTTCTGTTTATTAACCGTTTGCCGTACCGCCATCGAATCGGCCAAGAAAGTTGGTCAACGAATCTTGTTGAACTGCGCTCGTGATACGATCGCGAACCAAAGATTGACTTCTTTCGACGAATTTTAAAATGAGGCAGATAACGCGGCTTTTCTTCGGTTGTAAAACGGAAACACGGAATGTCATCATTCGCAAAATTCTCAAAACTCGTAGCAGGTGTCGATTAAAAAATACCAAAGATTCTAGCTGTAGATCGTACGACAACCACACGCTTTCTCCTACAACATGAAACAATTGGAAGGAGTATACACGTGAAACTCGATCACCGATGCATCTCCGCTTTAACTACCAAAGGAGCTACCAACATTGTTCGCGTTGACTCGTAACATCCTCCATACATCACCCAGGCCCTTTTCTACTGCCGCACAACCCAGTTACCCAACAAACGCGATAAGAAATCAAGAACCAAGCCGGGGGCCGGAAGAATCCCCACGACCACACCTTGACTGCCTCTGAATGGCTTGGGGCCAGGCGTCCCGCGGTGATGTAACGAGGCACACGAGGCTGGCCCTGAAAATTAGTGTGATTTTCATGCTGCATCTCGTCGCGATACGCGAACGGACGTTCCAATTTGTTCGAGGCGAAGGGACTCGAGTCGGCAGCTGGACTCGCAACGAGCGGTGTAAGCGAGCGATAACGCCTCGCGTGGTTTCCCGTGAAGACGATTTACCACGTGGCGTTGGTGGATCGCGCTCGGAATCAAACGTTTCTTCCGCAAGAGGCTCGCGGGAGGCCATTCCGGGAACCGCGAGAGTCGCGATGCTATCGGTCCACCTACGTGGCCCACGGCCCACCGACACCTGCGAGAATTCGCACGGTTGGGATGGCTCCCGTATGTGTAATGTACATCGGGACCTGCTGCATATATGTATGTATGCATTGCAGTTGCATACATGCATACGTGATCGCGAATAAGGATCGCTCTAGCGATGGGAACGAGGCGTCTTCTACGGATTCGGCTGTTTCGCTGAACCTCGTCGGTTCTTGCCACGGTTCCCCGAACTATTAGCTTGTCCCAATAGTTTCTTTCGTTTTATAAGGAAATAATAGGTGTACAACATTTTTCATTTTATATCATTTTATTGTATTATGTACGATCCATTTTGTTCTATTAAGATAAAGACCACGACGCTTGACGGATTAGGTTTCGTGTTTGTATAAAAATACATTGTTGCGAAAGACATGTTTGTAAGAGAAAGATACTTTTGGGACGACCTAATGTATTCTCGATTTTCATGTCTTTTCTTGCTGGATCTAAACTACGCGATACTTTCTCGTTCTTATTACGTAGGTTTGATTATTCTGTGCAAAGCGCGAAATTATATTGCCGGACGTTGAAGCTCGTACGACTGAAATAATTCTAGCTTGCTATGCTTATGAAGGAGTTGTTTATGCTGGCGCGTCTTTTTGGAGCAGAGAGGAGTAAACCGTGTGTTTCGCTTGTTACGTTCGCGTTTATTTTCTAGAAGCGTAGAAATGTGTAAATTTTGCGGTTTGCAAGAATTCCACGCATACGCGGAAGCGGAAAGTTTATCGAATTCCGTGGTGGTGAATGTCAAAGGACTGGGATTCCAGGAGAGCATTCGCGAGGAAGCAGCGTCCAGCCCTCCGTGTCTTTAGAGTTAGTTTCTCGATACAGGTCGGTGGATCTTCGATGCGTCCATTGTATAGACAACAATGAGGCCGGGATCGCGACGAGCACGCTAGAGTGACGATGTTAATTAAAATTTCAGAATGTTTTCGAGCGCGGAAACGGCTCGGGATTCATAACACGCCAGCGAAGCCGCTGGATGCGACGACTCTTCCTGCCGACAAAGGATCTTCACGGGCCATGCTCTCTTCTCTCCTTCGACGAAAACGTATTTTCATTCGGAGACGATCCAGCTTTCCGCTTCTTGTTTCAGATGCACGCCATTGTCGTTAATCGTCGTTATTGCTTCCCGTGGTTGAAGTTGTTGAACGTTTTCGTTGAGAAGATTCGTGGCAGAAGAAGAATAGGAAGAATATCGTCGCCAATTATGGGCAAAAAACACGTAGCCCTTTGGAAAAGGGGATCATCGAGACAATCGGGAGTTGTCCGCGTTCACGGCCCTTTATCGACGTTCCCATTCTATCGTCTTTCAGCCCTTTAAAGGCGGTGACTTGCCACTCTCGCCGCTACGGAAGACCTCGCTTCGTCGACAGTGCTGTACTTTATGGGGGAACGAGCAATCTGTCTTCATATTTACCAATTTCCTTCTTTTCCATCGTTCTATCGACTCTGCTGGTTACCGCGAAAGGTTATTCGCGGTGTCTTTAGGCGAAAGACGCCGTACCCAATGACTTTGCGAACTTCGTAATTTAGGTTCACCACTTTGAGACACTTTCAGGAACCTCGGATCATCGCGACTTCTTCTTTGAAGAAGGGGAATTCTCGATATCGGGGAATATTCGAGAAATTGCTTGCGTTCGAACAAAAGTTCCTCCGAAGTCGTGCTGCTCTACGTTTTCGTGAATAGAGAATTCAATTCAATATACGATAGAAATTCCTTGATAAGAATTATATCCTGAAATTTCGTCAGCATATTACAACTTTAATCCTCCAAGAAGCTAACCAATATTGACGAAGATTTCCTAAAGTCCCGATTCGCTCGAAAATAGTAACTTAGATATCGAGTGATATTTTTCCAGTAGCCGAACACTCGCAGGATCATGTGCACGAAACAACTCGACTACCGGAGACAGTCTTGTCAAAATACGTTAGCCTCGAATACGTCAACTAACCAAAATCTTTAATTTCGTTTACTGTATGCAAGGAGTAAGAGGAAATATTTGAATTTCTGCTTGCGAAGCAGCGGAGAAGGGCTCCTCGGAAGTTATGTACGGGTCTGTGGGACGCACCTTAACACCCTCACCGGTTCGGCACCTCGAGCACAGCAGGTAGTCGATCCATCGTGGAAGATCGTAGCGAGAGATTTTGAGGCGAAAGAGGGAGGACTGGCCTGGTTCTCGCGTCGCAACGCAACGCCGAAAAGAGCGTGCATAACACGGGTCCGGCATTGTCCTCCGCGAATGGAAAGGCAGAGAGGAAACGACAGGAGGGAGTTAATCGTATTGAAAATTCGCGCCCCGTGTCCGACTCCTCCCCGACCGGTCACGCAGCGACGAATCCTGACCGTAAAATCGCGGAAAGGCTGACGAATTTACCGTACCAAGGATTGTTCCTTCCTGCTTTTCACGGAAAACCCGACCGTGACGCATTTTCCTAGCAGCTTCTGCCCGTACCGATCCACGGTTTTGTTCATTTCCCAGCTGCGACGTCGTTTTCCCCCTTCACGCTCGTTTTATCCGATTCTCGTCGGCAGATGCCGAATTTCTAAATCGTAAATCGAAGTGCGACCAACAGACGCGATTGTAGACGGATATTCGTCTTTCGTATTGTTGGATTTAATCCGATGTGTATTGTGAAGGTGTTGGATTGATTGGAAATAACGAGCTTTGCGAGGAATTTGGTCCTTTATGAATGTATCGATGTTCTTTGTGGGATTTCTGCATGCCAGAAAGTTTCATCTCTGACTCAAATATCATCATCCATTAACACGATAGATAAGCAGAGCAGACCTACCATCGTCAACTACGTAGAAGTAGAGCAGCGTGGACGATCGAACGAGGATTCGCGCGAATCGATCGATCAGATCCTTGCGATTTCTCCTTGTCACGCTTTAAGGACGAGCAGCCGGTCTACGAAGACTTCGTGAAATGTAGCGAGAATACGTGACCGGGCCACATCGAGAACTGGAAGAAATGGCGCTGCTCCTTCGCGAGATTGCCACTGGTTAAATTTCGAATTCGGCCACCGAACTCGCTACGTGGTTATCGCCGCTTCCAGCTGGTTGGATCGCGCCGCGGCTGGTCCACCCACGCCGTCTATTTAACAGTACCTACGCTTTACGTCCACCTTCTCCGGCGAATCGGGATAAAGGATTCTCGCCGAATTCAACGGACGGAGCTTAACGATACTCGATGCTTTACAGCGGATATCCGACCTGCAACTTTCAATGGTTTTCGTTTAACTAGCCGCCCTGTCGATATTTGCTCCGCACGCACCAGGTTCACATTCTCCACAGTTCTACTGCTTTCGTAAGTCTGTAGCCACGTGATTTCTCGTCTCTATCCAGCTTCGGTGGATTCTTGATTAATTTCAAAGCAAATCTCCGCATTAATTCTTTATGATTTATTAGTTCCATGACAAACCGGACTCTATTTTATTTCGATACTTTTTTTTCTTTTCACGTGTAAAATATAATATATCGTTATTTTACCTTGTGACTTAATTCGATGGAAACGTGCCAAGATAAGTTTCTTCCTTTGTACACAAGTATGAAAACTTTCAACGTTACGAACTTTCTGAACGATCTATCGATAAAGTAGTTGATCGATAATTAAGTCAATCTGCGATCGCGTTGTTGGAAAAGGGCTATAAAGAAGATGCAATCATAGCGAACATCACGGGAAATACACCAAGTACACGACATCGATGCATCCTTCAGACTTGACGCGTATCAATCACAACTCATCAGCGAAAAAGCTTGGAGCGACGCGTTTCCACAAGACTCTCTCGCGCGATCGTTTCCATTTGTTTTCCGCCAGCGTTTCGTCGGGATAGAGACGAAAATTCCTACGTTCCGTCGACGAGGCACGCGTTTAAACGTGCGCCAATTGTACCGAACAATAAGTTGCATTTTCCAGTGCGCTGCGGGACCGCGATTCGGTGTTTGCCTTCCGCGGTACACGAGTTACACAGCGTTTCGCCATTTTCCCTCCATTGTGGCCGGCAAACTTTTCCACCGGCGAACAAATAACCGCCGCCGGTTTTTAATAACCGGTTGTTCGAGTTGTCGGAACAAAAGCTCGCTCTGAGTGTTAATTGGACGGCGATATCGTGGCAAACTAACTGACTAAAACGTTATGCTATCGTACGTTTCTAAATTTTTATTTTCTGCGAGAGTTAACATTGTATGTCGAAGGTAGAAACTTGTGATTTCAATTTTCGTAGAATCGTGACCTCGAATCTACTTTCGATAGAAAACGAAGAATCACGGAAGAGTCCGAATGCCGTTATCTTGACTCGAAGGTCAAGAGTAAAAGTTTTCGCCGAGATGTCCGATTTCAAGTTTCTTAGAGGTCGCGCGCTCGGGGCCTATCCACGAGCAAGATGAATAATCGATAAAAAAATCGAAAATTGTAACCTTTGGATCTCAAAGATAAAATGAATCGTCGCCAATATCCTTGTCTGGAACTGTAGCGGATCGCGAGCCGGACTTCCGTGTTGATAAATGGCGAAGGAAAATACACGAGTCCTATTGGAGCCGTCCATCTTCGACCGATTCAACGGAGGATAACCGAACGCAGGCGTAATTCGACAATTTAGCGGACGAGTACGGCTGTGTCTCACGACCGATGTTAATCAAACGCAGGTGGCAAATGGCATCGATCGCGGAAGGCCGATTCCCATGCTAAGGAAATTATTCCCTTGTATGGCAAATTCCATTAAGCGTCCCTTCGATTAGGCGCACGACGGATGGATCGATCAGCGCAAATATGCCGCGTAAACAAGCCACGGATTTGCTCCCAGGGAATCTCCAGAATCCCTTTGCGATGGACACGACCGGTTCGGTGAACTGACCGATCGACAGGATCGAATTTCTGCGTACAGTCGATTCGATCCACAAGACGGCTCTTCCATCTCGATTCGTTAGCTCTGCGGCTTTTCATTAACGTCGATAAGTCCTCTGCTGACTGTTTGCGGCTACCCCGTTCTGTTCGTCACTCCTCTGCCTTATTATCCGACGTACGAACCTTAATACGAAGATATTCCGCGATCTTCGTCGAGCTTCGCGATTCTTTGACCAAAAGTATCCTCTTGAACGCGGTTCCTTTCAAAAAAGCAATTCGATCGTTCTTACGCAGTTTACTTTTTCGTGCATTCGTCATCTATCCTCGAATTGCAGGAAGAATGCTACGGGAATTCGTAGGAGATTCGAGAACGTCATCGTACCAAGAAGACGACAACGTCCACTACGTGACACGGTTCGTGACCAAAAGCTTTCGAGGTTCTCGTGTGTACACTTGATACCGCCAATCATGCTGATTGTCCTGATTGTATCCCTGAGCCGTTTGCTCGGCGTGGCCTATGCGCAATAATTATATTAGCTTTGATGGCCGGGACTTCGGCCCGTCCCACATATCCTCCCAGCTTTGGTCGCGGTTCATCGGCCCTGACTAACTCATTAGCGATACTCTAGGTAAACAGAAGGGACGTGGATTGGCAGAATCAGGCCCACAAATTTGCCAGGGGCCGGCAACAATCCGCGGTTACCTTCGAAGGGACCTACGAGGATCAAAGACGCGTCCTGTTTGTTCCTTTATAATGGCTCGTTGCGTATTCCAACGAGAGTTTCCGCTACTCTTTTTGCACATAGTAGCCACCATGTCAGCCGTCAGAATTCGGAACCTTTGGGGCTAATTTCAGAATAGAATCTCAACAATGCGCTGTATTTTTCGACCAACTGGTAGAGTATCTCTTGCTGTCGCAACGCAAGATAGCAATTTTCTTCCTTTCTGCGTTTCTCTGTACATAGCAAGGAGACGTTGAAGCGTGTCTATTCAAATTCTTGGGTGGCCATGGTCCCGGCGACCCTTTGCACTCGTAGAATTTCTATGTTCTGGGCTAAATACTCTTCGTCCTCGTGTCAATTACTCCGATCCAAAAGCTCTCGAGAAAATCCCTTCGTTCCCACGATATTTCTTAACGCAAAGATCGTTCCAGCAGCTGGCCAATCAGGATGCATTGGCCGCTAATCACTCGTTTAACTTGCTCCTATTCATAGAGGCGCGCATCTAACCAAGAATTCCTCGCGTTATCTCTAACACGCGTACACACGGCGTCCATAAACCAACGGCATCCGCGACAAGCTTTAAGCTTAACTCGCTTGTTCTCCCTTGTATCGGCGTATAGGCGCGTTCCCTGGAGGATCGTCGACGAGGCCGTGTCCTTAGATAAATGATAGCACACAGAGGCGGTGGCGTGCGCGTCCATAAGTTCTCCCCTTAACAGGAGAAGCTACTCGCGAGGCCGGATCGGCAACGGACGCGTCGATATGCGCCGTTTACAGGTGGACAATGCCGAATAATCAGCGAGCGTAATGGAGTGCGGCCAGCAGAACAAGAGGGGGAGGGTCCGAGGTGAAAGGCCGATAGCGAGACTGTACACTGTACATTGTACACGCCGAACCTATACAACCGGCCAATACACTGGTGTGCACACGCGTGAGGACCCGTTAGACGCGCACGGCATGTTATTACAACACGCAGCTCCTCTATCGTATCTCCAGTTCGCACGGCTCTTAGCCTCTAATCGCTCCTCTCGCATCTGCACCTCCGAGCCAGGAAGTGCGTCCATCTGGGACGCACCGTCTCCTGCCCTGCCATTACGTCCTCTCCCTTCGCCTCTGTACCCCAATCCATACCCTTAGATCCGAATTTTCGATCGTTATTGTCAGGACAAGATGGCTACTGACCACGATCGACCGATAAAATTCGATCGTTCGAAACGTAAACGTATTCCAAGACCTTTTCAGGGTTTGATTTTTCTGGTAACATAATATAACTGTCCTAAGACTTTTGGACAGAAGTAATCGTAACGTCAGGTTTCGCATTATTCGCCATGATCATGGGCGATATCACGAACCGTATTTATCGAAAGTAGCAAGCTTCAGTCCGATCTGTTTCAGCTGCTTGGCAGCCTCGTCGTCGCTCCTCATTAACTGTTTTCCCATTCATTAGCCGCATAATAAATAGCTAAATAGGTGCTCGATATCTCGACGTCAGTCGCGCAAAATTGTCCTCGATCAAGCCACTCGACGTTACCACGATACCTTTATTAATTGGATTAAAGAAATCCGAACGATTGGGTCGGTACGTGGAGCTTTTGTAAACCACTCCGCACGAAATAAGACATAAATAAAACATTCGGACCCATTGAAATAATAACGACGATGGCAAACGTGAAATTAAAGATACTTTCAATAGCTTGCGTCGATTCACAAGCTGCAGCGAATCTTGGTTCCCCGGCATCTACACGCGATGCAGCAGTCTCTCCCTGCTGGGTGGGAAAGAATTACATTGGAATTCGACGATCGCCACCACGGCGCGGTCCGTTTTGTCCCACTCCGTGGCCACCACTTAATTTCCTCCTCCTTTCGTCCTTTCTTTTTTCTGCCGCCATTCTGGCCAGGCTACTTTTTCACCTCGAGACGCGCATCCTCCGCGACCGTCCGCTGTCGCATTGTCCTTCGCTCGAGGAAACTTTAATTGGCCCAACGACAGATCGATTTGCCGGCACCGCTAACGAAATCGTTACTTCCACCGATTTCTATCGCGACAGTCGATCGATACGTCCTTCTTCTTCGCGGATGCCTTCCGTTGGTTTTATTGGGACGCCGCTGAAAACAATGGACAGGACGTTTTCGCCGCGATTGTGAAAAATTGCGAGTGGTAATTTGTTGGTGCAAATTGTTGCTCGAGAATAGCAATGAAGCGAAGACGAGGACGGTAGGTACAAAGTGTTCCTTGTTTGGAGAAAAATGGGATGACTGTTTAATAGGGAGGAAAGAATTTTAAACGAGTCGTTCTTCGGTCTATCCACTCGCGAAGACAAGGCGACAGACGTGGAGTATTAACAGGAGACGAGTTATCGGAAATCTTTGATACGATACAGAAAAGTCTCGATAAATCAGTCGTTAGATTGGCACAATAGACAGGCGTTCTCGCTTTTACAGCCGGCGGTGCAGCCCGGATAAAGCTTTAATACAGTAAACTGAATTAAATTCCCTCTCAGATTTATTTATTCGTTCTACCTTCCTTCGAGACTTTTCTAACGATGATTGATCAACCGGGAAACGCGTCGTAAAAGAATTTCGATGCATCGATTCCGCGATGAAAGAAATGCCTATCAATTTAATCATGACGATCGTCTCATTACAGTGCCAATGCAGAGTTTCAAAATATTTTATACAACACGTACAATATGTACGCGAAACTTTTCCAAGTGTAAGTGTTCAAAGGATCCGATCGAATGTTACTCTCCTTATAGGATAAAGTACTCGTATTCGATGGACTTTGTAAGAGAAAAAATTCACAGGATGTTTCTATCCCGACAGGATCTGCTGCAAAAGATACATTTCTTAAGACAGATTTACTTTGAACGATCTTCGTTTCTGTTTACCAAGCGAGCAATCCTTATTGGAACTCAAAGTTCAAGTCTCAGGCTTGCCGATTCGTAAATTACGACGCACTCGAGTATGCTCGTATCTGGAATATTTTCCCATAACGTTGTTATTCCAATTCCATGTATTTCCACGTAGCTGACATTCTTCGGCGAAATTCCAACGGTATTCGAGGAGCGGCGAGCTTTTTCTTTTTAATCTCGCGACTGTCGCTGGCATCGGGAGGCAGGATGACATCTTCCGCGGCCGGTTGCCGAGCGTTCGCGGCACGTCGCGTGCATCGATAACGCGCGATCGCCAATATGAATTCCGGGACGGTCGCGTCGCAGGAATTGCTGCTTCGTTCTCGGTGTATCCGTAAGCACGGAGACCACAGGTGGATACGATTCCGGCCGGGTTAAAGGCAGCGTGAATGGCTCGTTTGAGATTACTTGGCGTTAATTCGCTGTACGGAATGCTGCATCCCGTACGTGTTGCGATAATAAAATCGATCGCGACCTATTACCCGGCTACGAGTTTACGAAGCTGTGACGTGTATCGAACGTGGCTGATTCCAGCTCAGAGCTTAAGTGGATCAACGATCAATTACGAAACATCCAGGCTTTGGAACGAACGAGTGTGAAAGATCTCGAAGAATTAGTATGGAGAGCTTCTAAAGATTCATCGGTTATTTAAACGCCAATAAATGACATTTAATCACCTCGAAAGACATTTCAAGATCAATGAATTTATCACGAAGCGGGTTACGCGCTTAATCGAATGAGAACACGTCCATCTCGGAGATGCGTCCACCTGGATAAGAATTTCCCGACCATCGTAGGATATTCATCGAAACGAAGTAAGTTTTACTCGAAACACTCCTTGGAATAACGAATAGTCGGTGCGACAGATGCGTGTAAAGCTTCAAGCGGAACACCGTGCATATTGGAAAAGTCACGTTCTACAGATTATTGTAACATCAAACGTTCTACGGATTATCGTATACCGTTGTATAATATACTGTTGTATAGTATTCGTAAATATCGTATCGTATAACGTTACGTACGAGTGGAAGGTAAATTAGATTCACAACAGATGCATAATCAAAGTCTTAGGAACACACGCGTAGAAAAAAAATTCGCCTGGAACGTTTTCCGCGCGAATCGACGTTACAGCAATTAGAAACGCTCAGGTAGATATCGGTTTCCGGGCCGTTTCTCGTTAGCAGTAAACAGGCAGGGTCGCGAGTCTAGGTGGAGGATCCATCAAACTCGGCCCTTGTCGAGACTCGTTCCCGCGTGCTCCTTTAATTAAGCGAATTAATTAAACGGAACGCGGGCCATAGTTTGGAAGGAGGCGGTAGCTCGCGAGGCTTCCTCGTTAGAATTTCGAAAGAGAGCAGCCGACCTGTAAAGGAACAGCCAACGGCATCGGAAGAGTAAATTCGAAACGTTGGGCGCTTTGTATTCTCTGGAACGAACGTGGCAGAGGCGCGGCGGAGAGGGTCACCGGGAGGAAGAAAAAAATTTGCGATAAATAGGAGAAAGGCGAGGGAAATAGAGGGAACGAGACGATGGTCGTTCGAACGAAAACCGCGACAGGGCTCTTTTGAACGGCGCCCCATTAACGAGGGAACGAGGAGCGCGCTCCGCGAAGTCATCAGGAAACTCGTCCCGCGCGTGCCCTTTTAATTACCGCGTTCCGTTTCCGAGGAGCAGAAGCACGGCACGCGCATTTGCATTCGCCGGAAGAACTGTTTAGAAGTTACTCCGGCACGTTGCACGGAAAATGCCGCTACGGTTATTTAATGAATAAAACGAGAAACGCGTGAGCGGCGGGGGGTAACCCGCGAGCGAAGTCGCGAAACCAGCCGCGTCTTACAACGTTCAGACACCGTGGAGACGACCGGACGATGGGACAGCAGAGAACGTAAGAAGGCGATGCTACGAAAATACCGGAGGAATCTGTTCAGTTTCACAGACTAAGACGCGAGATTGCATTTTAATAGAAGTACTACCTAGAGCTGCCTGAACGTCGTCGTTCGCTTGTCCGCCCGGCTGGTAGCCGAACTTCTTCTAGTTGCTCTAGACGGAGCTTTGCGTTTTGTGACTCCGTAGATCCCTAATAAAGTCAGAAGCGACCAAGTCGAGTGTAGATTGGCACACCGGCGACCATCGAGACACGGTAACGTGCCGCGCTCCTCATTTAAAAACCGAGAAGAAAAGCTAGCAAGCAGCGCTGTAATCGGCGCAGGAGATTTTGATTTTATACCACCGGTTTTAATAATATCGTTGAACCGGAGCTTTCGTTACTCGCATTGAAAGCTTAGAGTCTATCTATCCTGCGCGAATCTGAAACGTTGGTGACTTGGAAAAAGGAAGAGAGTCCTTCGGCGATTCTTTTTAATTTTGCCGCAGTTGATGCGAGATATAAATTGTTATTCGTTTATTTCGCTTTACGTAACTATTCGCGAAATGTATGCAAACTTTGCATCCAGTCGCAGAACGCAATTAGAACGGGACGTGGTGGAGACTTACCTACGAAGATCTCCTGGAGGGTCACCAAGTCCCGAGCATTAGCTTGCCGCGCAGATTCGACAATTAGAGATACTTTTCCGCTGCATCGTAATTACGTTTGTAGCTGTGCTCGTTGGCCACCGTTCAAAACTGTATTCACCACTCAAAACTAGGTCTCAGTTAACTGTCCAAGCAGCTCAGCGACATCATACCAGCAAAAAAAAAAAAAAACTCGTTTTCACTATCGCACGACGCTTCATTTAATCGCATATTCCTCGAACTCTTCGATCACGAGACTCGGAGAAACAATCAAGAACGGAGGAACGAGCGTGGCTAGAGCTACAGAGAACGTTCGTTGATGCCCGACGATGATTAACTTGCACCGACTTGAAAAAGTTAACGAATCGCTGAGTGCTAGTTTCGCGGAAAGAAATTCCCGCGTACTTTAAGCGGCGACAATTCGGCGACCAGCAACTAATTCATGGGATTCGAAAGTTTATTCCGTGGTCGACTTAATTTCTGGCCGTTGCCTGCTAATTGCCCGGCCAACTTTTCCGCCCGACCCGGGAGTGTCGCTGATCTCCCTCGTTTCCGCTCCACCGTTCCGCTTCCCGATTCGTTGCCGGACACGCGAGACTCGCGCACGCTTTCGCGGGAAAACTTGGACGCGTGACTGCACGTAATCCCTCGAGTTTTTGGAAAACGCCTGACCAACCCTTTTCTTCGTTTCGAGGAACTCGAAGGTGATCACGCGATCACGCGTGATTTACTTTGCAACCTCGCTCGCTACCCCTTCGCTCGGTCGCTATCCTGAAACCTTGTTTCGTTCGTTGTTTCTTGTTCGATCGATCGTCCGAAGAACGCTTTTAGGCAATTTCTTCGGCTCTTGCTGTTTTATTAGGAATCGCCTGAAAACCCTGCCGGACAGGATCAGCTCTTAACTATCGTCTCTTTTATATCCTGTTTCCGCTCTCTTCGCACGCATCATCTGGCGATGATCTTCGCCCGATACCAGAAACGTCCGCTCGAACTCGAACCTCGGAAACTTTTCGCCAAATCGCGGAAGCTTTTGTCATCTAACGCGATACGTTCGAGCGCGTGTCGTAACTCTCGCGTTCCTCGCGAGAAGGGCGCACGAGCCATTTGCCGGTCTTTGTTGTTGGGCGAAATGTTTCAGCAACGCGCGGAAAAGTTTGATCGGGTGCTCGGGGTGGGATCGTAAAGCGACTTTCACCGTAGAATTTCGGTTTGTCAGATACGGAGAAAGGGTGGTGGAGGGAACAGCTGGCGACTTACGGTCGGCGATTTCGCGTCACGGAGAGCTGATTTACTGGCGGCCGCTGTCTTCGGTTTGGAGCTCGCGGGGAAAAATTCCGCCGCGACGCGATGCTCCGGTCCGCTGACCGGGAAGAGGAATGCGATTGATTCGACCATGTCGCGTTTTATTACCTCCTGGCGAAAGATAACGGCGAGGCAAGAACCGGCCCGATCCTTGAAATTACATTTCCTGGAATCCGTCGCTTTATTCTTCCCGATAGTTGCAGGGTATTTCGGTGGTCAGCCGGAAGAATCGGTGGAGATCTATTCGATCCGTGACCGCTATGACGGACGATCCTCGAGCAGTCGGGTTTTTGACGTTTTGTACGATTATCCTATTCTCCTTCCTTTATTCGTCCTTTCGAATTCACTTAGAAATACGTTATTCGTATTTTGTATTTAGATTCATACGTTCATTCTCTTTCGTTCGCCCGTTCGTACGTACGACAACACTACTCGTATTTACAGTCATTTGCTCAGCCGTCGTTGCGTGCGAAAGTTTATTTCTTTTTATAAGGAAACAATCGACGCACGACATTTTTCGTTTTCTATTATTTTACTGAATCACGTATGGTCCATTCTGTTCCGTTTCCATTATTACGATCATACGTGATTCGATAAAATAATATGAAACAAAAAATGTCGTGCATCCGTTGTTTCCTTATAAAACGAAAGAAACTTTCAGGGCAACCTAATATAATTCTGTCGTACTTATTTTCGTAGAAAGCAATAATCGTGAAATGGATCGAGTACAAACGTGTATCTCGATATTCATATCATTTTATTACCAATTTCTATGTAATATTTCATTTATTAATATTCACTACTGTTCTTTCACACAATCGCAATTTACTTTCCTTCGTTAATCACCAAACGTAATATAATTACGTACAATAACATTTACGACCAAATAAAATTTACAAGAGGGCACTTATAAACAGATAAGAAGAAAATATGGAAGAAAATGTTTTCATTTAGGGTTTAGTTTGCGAGATTCGAACATAAATTCGATCGTCTTCGATCGAAGGAGACGCGTTCCTTCGACCGGAGGAATAGATGACCGGTTTTGTAACGTCGTTTTCATCGGGTGCACAAGCGTGCTTGCTGGTGACCGGGGGTTGAAACGAGGCGAAGCAACGTAGGAATCGAGAAGGACGTCGAAACCGGCATACCGGAAATTGCTGCTCGGAAATCCAATTAACGAGCGTGCATCTTTTTCATCGGTCGGTATATATCGATCATATTGAAACGAACGCTTATGCTATTGGAAGCTGCTCGCTCCGATCTCTACAGATCGCAGAGCCATCCATGTAACTACTTTGGACTTACTTCCTTAACTTGCTCGACATGGTCGTCTCGAACCGCTTTAATTATTTTATACAAATTAATTCGCGTGACCGTAGTCGTGTAGCCTTCTGCAATTATCGATCAAGATCATTTCGATTGTTATTCGTAATAATTCGTAATAAACTTCCAATCTTCGATTAGAGAAAATTCGGAGGAAACTTTAACTTTGAGAGGAAAATCTTCCAAGGCATTACTACAACAATCATAAAAATTTGATCACCGACTATCAGATTTCCCAGATGAATATTAATCTAATCGTTTCGTGTTCTCGCAAGAAATACGCTCGCGAATCTTTACGGCGAAATCGCAAATTGCTTCGATACGTAAGCATACGCGAATAACTTTGAAACAACCTGCGATCTACCTTGAAAAGATTTTTCATCGATCTGTCTTAACTCACAGATCACAGCCTGTAACTATTCATTCTCGCTCGGAGATTTGTCCTCTCGCATGTCGCAGCGTCTCGTTTATTCCGGTTCCACGTTCGTCCATCTGCATTCCTGTTTCAGGCGTAGGCTGGAAACGGTAGCTCCGTGGAAGTTCCAGGAATCGGCGAACCAGGCATTCCTGGACAGCTGCTCGGCTCACGGGGGTTCCGTTCCATCGGGTTCTATCGGGATGAACCGTATGCTGCGGGGAAGTGAAGCGGGTGGAGGAAGTGGAGAACGCGAGAATTCCTTCGACCATAGAAATTTTGCATTCCGAGGTCAGACCGCGCAATATCTAGTTCCGCGTTCGCTTCAAAATCGATTCCCTGCTGCTCCTCTCATCCAACCGTAATGGTTCCTCTCCCCCAGTGTGTACACTGAACCGAGTCGGTCGAATTTTCTTCGCGGGGAGAGATTAAAAGATCTATAGAAGGACCATTATATGCTCGAATTAATTCGAGACGTATCTTTTCTTCCTTTATTCGCGAACGAAGGAAGATTGGTCAGATTCGAGGTGGAGGAAAGCTCAAGGTCGTTGTAAGAAGATTCTATCCAAGGGGAGAAAAAGAAATTCTTCTCTCAGTCTCTGATTATGAAAACAATCCCTCTTCCACCGAGCCATCCCCTGACGTGGCCGCAGTCACCGGCCGAACCAAGCCGAGGAGGGCTGAAATAATATTGACGCAGTGTTTTACCTTCCTCCGGATCGAGCCTTCGTTTCCTTCGAACCGCCGTAATAAAGAAAGATCGGGCCGGATGAAATCCGAACCGCGTCTAACGGCGGCGAGAATGCCACGCCATTAATAATCCCATTAAACCGATCAAACACTGCCGGAATAAATCAATAATGGACTTTTACCCGCGAACGAATAATATTTGCATGCCCGCTCTACTTACGCTTTCCCTTTTTCTCCTTTATATGCTGTCTCGCTGTTCGGCCGAGTCGTTTCAAAATTTGTAAACTCGTCGCGAATGACGACCGGTACTCGTCGTCGCCAACAATCTCGGTCATTTACGATTAGTTTGCAGTTTTTCGAAACTTTTGCCGAGTTTTACGAAGAACCGTGCCATCGATGGAGTAAAACGGAATCGTCGACGGGGAAGGGGACGAATCCGAGACGAAAGAAAATATTCCAGAAGCATTATCCCAAAGCAAAGCTCGTCAATCTCGAGATAACAACTGCCAATCGCCGGAGAATCGTCTCATCCCTCGATCTTAAGATCTCACGCAAACAAGAAAGTGCTCGACTGGTTCGCCAGGCAGCGCGGCGGCGCGTCTCGAGGAGGGCAGCGGAATCGATTGCGAGCCGATCGGATAATGTCGCTCGTTAGTCGCAATGGCTGTTTTATTGGCGTCATATCGATTCGCAAATAATGAACGCTCGCGGTTTTTACTCTGACCGATCAGTCGACCATGGAAACTCACGGTTCAACCAGCGTATCGACTCTAAACCTCGCTAATCGCAGAAATGAATTTTATAAAGTGCGATATCGAGTTCGTTAATCATCGATAACCGTTCAACTCTGCCCCACGGAATTCCAGTATCGTTGGAAACGTAACTGCTGGCAAGGATTCGGCCATTACGTGATTTAGCAGCGGAAACGCGGTTGGCCGTGGGCCGAGAGGCTGCCGGGAACGCGCGACGAGAGCTTAAAGCTCTATCTCCAAGCGTCCAACGCGATACGTGCAGCATTTCCAACGAGCAGAAACTGGGCTTCCTCTTTTATTCTCGCTTTTTCTTTTTCCTTTTTCATCTTTCGAAGGGACGAAGGAAACTTCGCATTTGTAGCGTGAGTAATTTATTGTTATCCAGTGGCTCACGAATGAACGCTTACCGCAGAAAAATTTCATGTGTGCATGCGTCACGTGTTTTATATAAAACAGTTTGAAATTTCAATAGCATTGTAAAGAGTATATATAGAACGGATGCAACGATACGTAGAAAAATTCGTTGATCGAATGGATAGAATTCGATGGTGCTTCAGGCGATTGCCGGGTCATTGTGTAACAAATGCGAAACGGTATATGGGTAATTAGAATACGATGATTTATGATATAGATTGGGGAATTTTAATGCTTTCGAGGGAAATCGGTGGATGATCTTTGAAAACGGATTGAATAACATAAAACGGCGTGTGGTTTCGATAATGGATTTTAGCGATATACATCAGGATGAATTTGGTTATTACGAATGGTTATTATGGAAGCGAGAATAAAATAAAGCTTATGTAGAGAGTTTTTCAAATATCAGTTAAAATTTATGTGCGTATGGATTATTTTAAGCGCGAACCCCGATAATGGTACTAAGCGAAGCTCGTTCTTCGGCAACGATTCCCTCGGAGCTTTTTTTTAAACTGTGCCGAACAAACAGAGTGGCGAGATAACAGGTCGAACCGAACGATTTTCAACGTGGTTGGTGATTAATCGGATTTTGCGCGGCATGTCTGCGAAATTTGCCGTGGCATTTATCAAATTCCACCTTTAAAAACGGATTTGTTACAGCGCGGCCGGCTCGTCGTCCTGGCGAAACTGGCATAATTCATCCCGTATATCGGACCGTGCTTAATTGCACGTAACGTGACCGGTTAACGATTTAATTACGGCATACCGATTCATCCAAAACGGACGCGTTTTCGATCCTCGATCGAACTCGACGACGTTCGATCGATCATCGCGAGTAGACAAGAATATACGATACAAAACTCGAAACAATTATTAATAGCCACACCCATTGGGCCGCCAAACATATGAATAAGTTTCGAAGTGTATTATTTATTTGCGACTCTTCGTATCGAAATCAAACTTGAGGTGTATCCGGTCCGATCTCTTTCGTTTCGAGGTTTCTTCTGTTTCGTCGAACCACTTGGCGTCGCGGTACGTTTCCAAGATCGCGGCAAACCGATCTCGTTAAACCGAAATTTCCGGCTAATCGATTTACATCGATCGAAGAGGAGAAGAGAAATGGACCAAGAAGTGTAGGTAAGAAGGTAGAAAGCGTAGGACAGAGGACGGTCGAAGGGAGAGACACTAGCGAGTTAAGGGGGCGACAGAAAGTCGGGAAAATGGTAATAGACTCGATTACGCGAACGAGCTGAGTCGTACGGGACTCGATCTGACTCGGTCGCTTTGTTTCTTTGAATCCTACGGTCTCGCGGTTTGCTGCTTGCAAGTAAATTTGTCGATGATGTTTACGAATCACCGGTGTAGAGCGACGCTTTGCACAGTCATCATGGGACTACAAAGTTCAGACCGAGAATGTTTAGGAATATTCGATAGGATTTAGTGACACGCGTACATTGTTCAAGATAATTACAGAATCGTTCTTCGTGTCGAATTGGTTCTTACATCTACTCCGGGTGAATACACACATTTTTCAAGATTGTCCTCCTTAGTTTCTTTAATATCTTTAATACGATAGAAACGTTCATAGCCTAATTATTTTAAGCGGTACATTTTTTATTCGAAATTTCTGCGACGTCTACGTGTTTCATCGATGCTTTTATACAGAAGGAAAGTTCAACAGCGAGGAAGTTGAGTTAATTTGCCATTCAGAGATAGAGATAGATAGATAGATAGAGAGATAGGTAGACAGATAGATAGAGATAGAGAGAGAGAGAGAGAGAGAGTGAGAGACAAGTTACCCCTTTTTTGCTTGGCTCGAGAGGACACGAGGGCTACGTTTATTTCCAGGCCGAGTCCGTCGGTCGAAAATTGGCGCAGGGCTTCCGGAATACTTCCTTCCGGCTTTAACGCGTTATTAAGCAGGAAATTTCTGCCTCTTTCTGCCAGCTTCGCGACATAATTCATTCCCCTTGGTTTCTCGTCGGCGGTTTCGCGTAATATCTCCTCTCCGGCAACGATCCTTCGTAAGCTTTCGTTTAACAACGTTTTGCTTGACGTACCGCCAACGAGATACGTCGATCGCGACGGGACCGACTCTTCAAACGACATTTGGCGTTTCGAATCAATTCCGATACTTGTCTCTCTCTGTATCTCTCTCTCTCTCTCTGTCTCTCTTTCTCTCTCTCGCTCTTCCCCGCCACGATAAAAGCTTGCTCGATACTTTGAAAGCGTAGCCGATCATTTAAATATTCATGCGAACGTGAAGGAGTCTTAAAGCGAGCGTAACCACCCATTGAAATAGGAAAATAGTTCCTTTGTACGCACAGACGCTGGCGAAGAAAACTCCAGACGAGTGCTGGTTCGTTTTTTACTTTGGGAAACGAATTCTACAGGGTGTCTCTGAGATAAACGATCGATATTAAGTGTAACAGTCGAAATCCTATTATCGTTTATTTAAAATCTCTTCCGCAGATTCTGGCAGTCCGTATACTTATCGTTGTACTTTGTAAATTACCAGCTGTAAATAACGAGACAAATAATGAAAAATTCGTTTGTATGAAAATCTCACGACAGTGTAAATCTAGAAGCTCGTGCAAACTCGAAAGGGTAGGGCTATCCATAAAGAATATACAAACAAATATTATTAAAATCTCGGCAGAATGTTCGAATATTCTAAGATGCAATATGAAGCAATCCATAGCAGCGAGACTAGTATCGGTAAAACTTGATTTCCGCTAAACATCCGCTTAGCATTCCTAGAAATTCGGGAAACATTTTGCAGGACACCGAAAAAGTCGACGATCACCGGGTCTTGTCGTCGGCCATTTTCCGCGGAAAAAAGCAAATTTCCCAGTCTCTGGGCGCGCAAGCGTCTCTCTGTCCGCCGCGAAACATTATCGAGTGCGTCTCCACTCTACTCCGCTGCTGTGCGGCACGTACACAGAAGCGCACTCTCCGACAACCGGATCCGAGCGAGTCGAATTAAAAGAGGGATTCTTTTGAAACGAGCACGCCAGCTTTTACACTTCGATCCCCTTTTTGCGCGGCGAGGACGCGCGCGCGGAACCTGCGTCGCGTGAATACGAGAGCCACGGACGCAGTGGCGGAATAAAAAAAAAAAAAAAAAAAAAAAAAGGAAGAGGAAGAGAAAAGAGGAAAAAAGGTGAGCTCGTTTTATTCCGAAATCGAAGTAACCGTTGTCGCGAGGTCGCCATGACCTGCCCGCCTTTTTCCCCTCCGCTTCCCCTTTTTTTATGCCCCTCCGTTAAGGGTGTCCATGCCGGGAATCGTCTGAATAGATGGAACGAGGGAGTTCAGCTTTGTTTCGCTCGATAGAGAATGTCAGGCTTTGGGAATGGAGAATGGACAGCGCTAAGAGGCGTGGCTGATTCTCGAATAATGTAACTCCCATTCTTTAACCGGAGTTTTCATTCTGTATATATAAAAATACTGAAAAACGAATGTCGCGATATCTCTTGCAAATAAAACGTTCGTTTTCGGAAAACGATTTGCTCCCTGCAAATTTCCAAGTTTATAACGTTCGTCGAACACGCGATTAAAATTGTTAATTTCTCTCTGTACGGATGGCGAGAGATCAATACGGATGGAGTTAACCATGATTTCTGCGCGACTCGAATGTAAATGCAGCACGAAGGCTCGTTGCAAATCAGTGTCTAACAACTTGCGAGTTCTGCTCGATACCATGCACGCGTTAAGATCTGCTGGAAAACGAGACGATTGAAAAGCAAATATATTCCCGTATTACTCGGAGGAAACTTAAAGGACAAAGCATAAACTCGCGGAACACGAGCTCCGTTTCTGAACCGATGGGTGTCAGGCTGCGAGCAAGATAACTCGTAAAGCCGCACGGTTGAGAAAGACCTCGACTCTCTCAATTTTCGTCGGATGATCGTTCGCCTAAGTCGCTGACTCGTGAGAACAAGCATCGGCAAACGTTCCGAGTTGAAAGCTTCCCCGCGGATCGCGGCCGCGCGAACAACGCGAACAACGCGAGGAGAGCGTGAAGGGGTTCAAACGAGGGGGCGGAGGTTGCGGCCGACTTGGCGAACGGATGCAAAGTTTACGAAGTTGCACGGTCGTTAGTCGTAGGTCGGACTATCTCGCGCCGGGCTCGGAAAGATAAGGACTCGTGAACCGGCGCGGATGAGCGAACTTGCACGCGGAAACTTGTCTCGAAACAGAGGCAACGTCTCCCCTAAACGGCACTTGCCGGTCACGGACGCAGCGTGCAAAGTTGTCATTCGGCCAGCCGCATATTCGTTCGCCGACCGAGCGAAACACCGGCTTTGATAATCCTCGTCCTGTATCATCCTCGTGCCAAGCGCCAGGAATTATCCGATCTTTATAGCAGCTCTCGTAGACGAGAGAAGAGCATCTGTGGAACACGCGTCGATTACGCTCTATGGTACAGAGACGCGACGATGCGCTCGAGCCATAGAACTATCGAGAGACAAAGACGTCAAAGAGTGGCAAAGGTTGGCAGGAAAGTGATTAAAAAGCGATCGACGCGAGAACGAAACGTAATTAAAAGAGATTAGCAAACAGAGATGTTACGGGTCAGCGTGCAAACATGTTGTATGTAATTATGTACCGGGCATTATTACGGCACCGTTAGCTCTGCCAGGGCTTTTTGATTATATTTCCAGCGAGTATTTTCCTTGGACAAATACGCGTTATTTGTTCGACATTCGTTCGTTACGCGCAAACAATAAAGTCGGATCGGTTGTCGTACCGTCGTTGATATACGCGTCGTGTAATGGTAGAAGCCAATTAAAGCCGCTGCTGCGATTACGAGCGTGTGTAAACGATCTTTCCTTCTAATACGACGATGCAATACGCGGAGTCCGGCAGGAGTGGAATGGCGAATCAATCTTTCGTCGATTCCACGAGGATTTCCTCGAGTTTTCGGGTCGTTCGACCTCAAAGGCGCGAAGGAATCGACAGAGTGCGGCTCGTGAATGATTCGTCGCGCGCATGGAAGAAGAAAGACGCGGAATGGCGCTGGTCAAACGTCAGGGACAGATTCAGACAGAGTGGATTCGGTCACGTAACGCCGCGTAAACGCATTCACGTGTTCGCGGGTTAGATTCTGTATGGATAGCTGCAGGTATCCGTTCGCGTTTCCGTCCGTGGAGAGAAAAGAGGGGAAAGGAGAGGAGAAACTGGGCCGAAGGGCGGATACGGGTGTTGCGCTCGTCGCCGCGGGGGTTTTCACGCGAGAATACCGCCACTGGATGACTTTGCGGAGACATCAGAGGACACGGCTCGCCTTTGTAGTCGAGGGTGTCTTAAGAACCCGATGCCGACAAACGTCGAACAATCGATGGAAAACGCTGGGAACCGTCCTCAAGGCGATTCGTGGCTGCAAACTGGGCCAACGATCTTCTGAGAGGCCGCTTACAGGTGAAACGCACTTGTCAAATTGCGGAGTTAGAGTTGGCTGGTCGAGGTTTTTCAGAAGCGTGCACGGTACCGCCCCTAAGAATTTCAAATTGTTGCAGATACATAAAATGTACCCCAAGTGAAACGCTTTAGGCTTATGATCGCAGCCTCTGATCTCATCTATGAATAAAATGGCAATAATTGATGGCAACGTCCCTGCGTGACGACTTTAAAGATACACACGTATAACAAAAGTATCAGTCTTTCGAACGAATCGCTCCGGGTGTACAAATACCTGCGGACAATAGTCTGTAACGATGATTTTAGTGCTGTCCGTAGTACCTTCGGAATTTGTCCTAATTTTACGGTGCGTATATGTTATACAGTTTATAGATGTATTCGAAGCTCGAAGCTTTATATATCTGGTGCAATATTCCCCTTTTTCTCACCTTTCCTGTTTAACCGATAAAACGTCGAGGGGACTGAGGAAAGAATCGATTTCCTTCCATTGCCATTAAGTAAAACGTCGAAAGAACGTTCGCGCTCCAATGGCACAGGTTTCGAGGAAGGATCCGGCGAAAGGATCTGAAAAGGACCAACCAGGTCGGCTCGTAAAAGGGAACAGTCATCGAGATTCGCCGGCGAAAAGTTGCCAAGACCAATTTCCCACGGACAACTTGCTCGGATATTCGGCGAATATTGATTGCGTGTCAGCCCTGAGGCGTTTCGTGGCTAGTTTTGATTGCAGTCTCGCTCGACCAACTTCTATCTTTTACCACGTTTCCATCTATCGAATATTCCCGTTGCTTTCTCGCGAGAACAAAAGGGCTCAAACCTTCCGTTGGTATTTTTAACCACGTCACTCGCACGTATTCGTCTCCGCGTGGAAATTTCAAAGGAAGAGCCAGTATCTCTCGAACGAAACAACGTGTCTCCAGAGGGTTTTTCCAACTGATTCGATCCGACAACGCTTTCTGCCCATTGGTCATGCGATAGTAACCAGACGTGTGACCAGAATACCGCACGCCATACCTCTGCAGCCAGTTCCATTATATTTGCCGTAGCGGAAACGATACGCGTTCGAGAGGAGTGTAGCGTTGCCGTGAGTGGTTTCGAGAGGCCTACTCCGTTCCTATCACCTTTCGCACGACCTTAAATTCACAACGCGATTTTCTCCGTCGGGACACGCGCGACTGCCTGGTAGTTGACTGTCGACAGTCGCGTTGAAACACGTACGAGACACTCGAGTATAGCTCGCTGCTCTTGACCATTACAAATTTCTATAATTTCGTTTTCGGTTTCTCGTCGAGAATCTTCTCGAGAATCTGCTCGAGAATGCGCGTAGTTACGCTGAAACTCAAACAACGAAACAATTGGAAGGCGGTGAAGGACCTCCTTAACGAACGTCGCGGAACCGGAAGATAAGAAGCGATGCCATCGCCGAAAGTGTCAGAGAGAAAACTCGTGAATGGAATTGAGAAGCCGCAGATGTACAAAGACTCGGGTTATGGATCTATAAAGGGTGCAAAAGCTACGATCGTTTACGTTAGGGTGCAGCTTCTGCCGCGTTTCGGTCCTCGTTATCGCGTCATGATCGTCGTTTAAACGCGAGAAAGTAGCGGAGCACGGAAATTGGTCGGGCGTGCCGGAAACGACATTTTTGCGACGCGAGAATCCTCGAGCAGCCAGGCGGCTAGCAGACGCTAGGAGAGGAAGTCCTTTTCGAGGATGGAGCCGTCGCAGTGCAGAAAGTAGTGGTAGGACCAGCGTACAAGCATCGGGGAAAATTGCCGCAGTACGTTACATTCGTGTCCGTTACACGGCATCCCTTTTCTGTTACATTACCGTGACTTCCGACAGCTACGAGAGGGGCGGCAGCGGGAGCGAAGTATCATAGAATCCGGCGACAGTGTATACTTTCGATTCTATATGTCGGACGGAAACCTAAAAACCTTCTACGAAGGGTAGAAGCTTTCCTAATAATTTAGAATTCCGGAGCGTGGCCTTCGTAGAAATATCGCAATTCGAACGCATCGTGTTATTCGTTCTCGAAAGAAGATCAACATCTCCATAAAATGCCATGGTGTCGGCACGGCAAGACCCTCGGCGACGAAATACAGAGCGATCAGGAAAAAATGTCGGGTTATCGGGCCGGAATTGGCCGTTAACCGCGTTCACTCGGCTAAGCTCGTGTTCGTTATCATCCGGGTCTCGCTGAAAGCATGGCGAAAAATAGCGGGGCAATTAGCTAATAAATAGTCAAGGTTGCGCGGCTGGATGCAGAGGAGAAGGGTGGAAATAACGGCAGAACGTTCTCTCAACGTCGATGTCGGAGGTTATATCGTCCTGTTTGCCGACGCCGCGCCGCTTCTATACGACGATGATAACGTTAAATAACTCGTTACGAGGTCTTGCGCGCGCGCTGGCTTCGACGATAATGCGGCGGGGATCCGCGGAGGGGTTCGGAAAATCGCTTTGTGTGGCTCGTTTCAGCTAACGCGCAGCTACGTGCCTGTCTGCATCGCGACGCCCCATAACTGTACATAATAGCGGCGGGGAATACGCGGGCTTCAATTAATATGGATATCGACGTTTCGCCAGAGTCACGATGACATTTCACCTCGGCCTCGATCTCGACCTCCGTGCGCCGACACGGCCTGTCCCTTTCCATTATCCCTCGCGTTCCGCCGAGGACTCGGTTCAACGATATCGAACCGTCGATATACATACAGTGGCTCGCGAAAGTATTTAAGCGCTTGCAGAGGTCTTTTACGAATGTGTTAGGCGCGTATGCGAGTAATACGCAACCTTTTGAAATTTCAATAGCAGCGTAACATAAGGGCCGCGTATCGTCATTATATTGGAAAGGTTTGTGACGAATCCGAAGAGACGTATTATTAGAAATGACGAGATATTTGTCGCAAGCGTACATTCTGCGAAGTACATGGAGTATTTAGGCAGTTAATTATTCGCTAGATTAGCAAGCAGCAATATTTTGGCACTGGTTACATAGCCATAGAATCACTGTAGGTTCTTGTCTCACTACGATGTTAATGAAATTCCAAAAGAAAACGAACTCTGCGAAGAAGCAGAGAATTAAATAAATAAAGTAGATGCGAGTAGGTACATGCTTGCAAATGATAACTTTTCTAACTATACGCGCTTGATTAAAACGGAGTCTTCCCAAAGAATATACAAGTTTTAGTATCTCCTCGTAATTAATATTCAAGTTTATTCTGTAACGAGTAAAGCTGCGCGATTTCAATCGTTCCTTTGTGCGAATCGATTCAAGCCGTGGAAAATAAAAGACGGTTAGCGAAATGGGTTAGTTGTAACCGACGATGCGAAAAAACAACATAAACGGTCTTAATGCTTTTACAATTACGTCGAATCGTCGTTGTTGCTCGTTCAAAGGCTCTTAATAATCCGGTCGGACATACGCATTTTCAATTTCACTGGCACAGCTATTCGCCTGTTCGCGTCGTTTCCACGCACGTGGACAGTTTTAATATTCCGGAAGAATATTATAACAAATAGGTACGCGGCATCCCTGGGAATATAAAAATTTCCGCCTAAATCATGAAAATGACAATCTCTTTCATATCTCGTCTGTTCCGGGAAATTCAAAAGACAGAGGATATCGAACAAACGATCTTCGTCTAATACAGCGATAATTCGAGCGTAATTCGTGTCGATGTATCGCGAACGATCGAACATCGCGTGAAACACGAAGATCGAGATGGCAGAAAACTGATCGACCATTAAGCGTGACGAGATTGAATCTTCGAACGGTATCGGAATTTTCACGCGTGCAAGAGACGCGTGAAAGCTCGATTTCCAGCGCGAGTCACGAATAACTTCGTTACCAGCGTATGCAAACACCTCCATCGCGAACATATAAATTCTCGGCGTATAAAGAATCGAAATTACGGTCATTTATTTCTGCCTGCTCCCCTCCTCCGTGACCACGAGTCGATCATCCATCCCTTGATATTTTACGGATAGATCGGAACAGTATAATAAAATGTTTATTAATATTGGAAATTGCAAATGCGAGAAGCTATTGGTATTTCCTGTGGTTTGTATTTTTTGGTGATTTCGAATGACGCGCAGAGAGATTCAATCAGAGATTATTCTTCACTTTTACGACGCTCGTCTCGTTCGCGTCTCTCGAGTTATCGATTCGACCGCAGCCGGAAGTTCCAAACTCCGTTCATTTACTGGCGTCCGATGATGTTTCGATAGCGTTCGTTGATCTCGTAAAAGCCAGCTAAACTTAGTCAAAGTCTTGTTTACACCGAAACATTCGATTATTATTTTCACTAAAAAAAAGAAAAAGAAAAAAAAATGTACGGCAAGAACGAAATAGGTTCCTTCGATTTTTAATCTACGCAAAACGCAATGTCAGACGGTCGGTTTCGTTCGAGTTCATCGAACTTGCCATCGAAAGAAGAAAAACACGGTTGCCGCGAAACGTCGGTTAACGAATAATCGGAGGCACTCGAAAGACGCGAAGAGTAGCACACGACGAGGGTTGGAACGGTTAGAAATAGGAGAATAGAAATCGAAGAGGACAGAGAGAAAGGCTAGGGGCGAGGCTAGGATCGATGAGGAATCGAGAGTACGGTGCATCCTCCTATTAATATTGACGTACTGGCTGCAGTATCTCTATACCTCTATTGAGTATTCAGGGTGAGGCGACGCGTTTGATTGGCGCCTCTGGGGTCATTTCGATGGATGAATGGTTCCTCTGTGTTCGACCCTTGTGTCGCCGTGGCTTGCCGAAGGGTTTTCGTGAAAAAAAAAAAATAAAAAAATAAAAAATAAAAAAACAAGAAAGACGAAGAGAGGGATGGGCTGGCAGAGAAAGTGAAAGAGAGGGAGAGAAAAATTGGAATGGGGCGTAGATAGGAGAAAAATTGATTGGCCCTTCAGGACGCGCGCTGTCGCATTCGCGAACGAGGCCAGGTACGCGGTGCGTTCGCACTCTTTGTCCTGCGGGCATTCCTGCGTTCGACTAATTTTTCCCCTCCCTTTCACCGATTTCATCCGTCACGCCGTTCCTCTTACCTCTCCTCCCCGTTCGAGATCACGAAGAACCTCGGAAAAATGGGAAAAAGCCACGGCGAGATGGGAATTGGGAGCAAAATGTCGGTGAATATAGGACGCACCTGCATTGTCAGACGGGCCGCGTCGTAAAGCACGTCGCGCTGCCCGACGGAATATTTTGTCGGCGAGAAACAAAAAAGGGAAAAAATCGGAACGCCCCGCGACGGATCTTCTGGCTGTCGCGCCTGTGGACACGTTATTACGCGCGAAAATCGCGAAAAATTGCCACCAGAAGCATGGACGATCCGGTTTTGCGGAAACGTTGTTTTTGTCCACGTAACGAGCGTTCTCTTTATTTCCCCGGTTGTTCGGTCTCGATCGTCTTTAGGGAAAAGGGAGTAGTCGTTAGAGAGCGAGACTCAGGTGCGCCGGAGGAACAAGAACGCGTTTGGTGATCGTCGATGGGAAATATACGGAAGAGCAGCGGTTATCGCCGATCTTATCGATCGTCTATCTCGTTGAATCGCCTTTTCCAGATAAACCAGAGAGTTCGGCTGCTTTCTTACGGACCGTGGAGAAGGTCCTTTGAATAAAGGAACGATTTCTATCGAAACCGTGCCGCGTATCTAACGCTTGTGCGCGTAGCATACTTTAAGAATAAATGGTTAAGTTTTGGAACGATACGAAAGCAAGGCAAAAGATGATTATGCAGGTACGCGTGGTCGAGTCGAAACGCAAATGCTCGGTCGGCAAAAAGATGAGCACCCTCTTTAACGAGGACAGGATTGCCTACGGTCCACGGGATAGCCAGGGGATGTAGGTAATTAGACATCCAGGTGTCCCCTGCTTCTTCGCCGCCCCACGAACTAGGATCTTCGGCACCCATTGTCTGTTTTCGCATTCACCGATTCGATCACGCTAGGCTAACTCCTCTAACGACCTGACGCGTCGTGTCATTAATGATTCGCCGAAATCGCTGATCTCCCGCTATTCCCACCGGCCGTGAGGGAGAACCGCAGGTGCGAAGACGCTCGAGTTTTTCCCCGCGTGACTCAACCGCAACTTTTTCTATGCGGCTTGCCGAACCGGTAACCGTGAATAAGCCGATCCTCTTGCATACCAGTTTGGCTACGAGTCCTCGGCAACGTTTAGACATCGCAGCTTCTATTTAGTCACAAATTTCGGACAAAGCGTTGTCGTCTTTCTATTCATACAAGGTACGAAAGTGGTAGAAACATTTTCATTCGTCCCCTTCGCCTATGAATTTCTTTTCTGGCGTTATTCTATATCTATTCCAGGACAGTGACAAGATTATGAGAGACGTAGAAGAGTACGAAGATTAAATACAAGTAGATATTTTTATTCATCGCCGTCATTTATGAATTTCTGCCCTGATATCATTACAAAGGTAGACTTTTTCTACTCCCTCGCCAAGGAAGCTCCCCAATTTCCTACATAACACTATATCTGAGAGACTAATTTCTCAACCCTCGGTGAATACCAGCCCGGAATCTTCCCATTGCTTCTCAGTTCCCTGAACAATTGAGTCGTCTTCTTTATATATCCCTGGTCGGCGTTAACGCAGCTTTGCAAACAGCATCCCACGAACAGTGGCCAATAACTTACCTTCCCCTCGGCATTCTGCGCGCGTCAAGAGAGCCATTCTCTTCCTTTTCATTTACCCCCGTTGCGATTTTTCCTTGGTGGCCAGGCGTCACGAGGACCAGGACGACTGAAGGAAACCGGACAGAGGCCGCAATTTCTGACGAGTGGCAGGCTTCCTTGGCAAGACCGCAGGCTTCCGGCCGCGTTCGATTCACGCTTCGACAGCCACGTGGAAGGAGAGACATGAAAGGGGCCTGCAGAGAACGCATGGTCCCTCTCTGAGATCACAAACACTGATCATTGTGGGTAAACGACGAAAACACGTGGTTTCGGCTTCGTTGAGCTTGAGAGGTCGGAGCTCGTATCGATACAATGACTGGCGTCATGCTTCAGGGCTCTCGTCGATGCACCGCTGACCAAATGATCCGACCGTGATTTACACGGTGTACGGTGTTTGCACTCTCGCATTCTTGCACTTGGAGCAAACGTTTTGTCCCGTTTTCTACGCGAGAAATTCCTCTTTCGCGACAGTTGCGTTGGAATTCGTGGCGATCTGTTCGAGAATTATATCGCGATACGATTAACCTACGAGCGAGAAGAGGGTGTTGCGTTATCTCGTTAAAGGGAGAAGCGTTTGAGTGTCTTAATACGAATCGAACATCGAGCGGTAAACGGCTAATTGCAGTCCCTGGAAACCGCGTTCTCTCACGGAACCGTTTAACTTACGCAAGCTGTTATCTCTAGTTGGGGGTATTTTCTAGATATCAGAGTTTCGCGGGTTGGCTCAGACGCGGCTCGGTTGGCGCGTAACCGCACGAAAGGAGAGGAGAACCACCTTTGTGTCGGCAAGAAAGAAAGTTAATTCTTTTTATGTCGGCGACGACGTGTACACAAACCAGTTCTCGGTGGAAAGGAGGGCGATCGTCTAAGGCGTCGACAGGACACCTGGTCCGCCCGATAATGGAGTCCCGCTGATTCGTCGCAGGCCTTGGATCTAGTTCTGTCTGGAAAGCCACGTCCACGGTACAATTATAAGCTTCCGCTTGGCCGACCATCCTTCCCCACCCTCTCGACCGCCGTTCTTCTTCTTAAATTTGCCTCTCTCGCGTTCTACCGCTTGTATCTGCGCTGTGCCCAGGAACCTGGGCGGGGCTCTTGGACGACATAATCGTCACGGAGCAACGAATTTATAGGTAGTCTAGTAGAAACAGGATGAATTGAACCACTTTTGTAGCTCGCGACATTTTATACAAGCGGTTAGCGGCATAATGGACCTCGGTCTGACTGGAAACGGTCGGCTGACGGTTTTATCGAGACGAGAGAGACGTTTCTTTGTGCGGCGGATGCGACGACAGGCCGTACCAGAGGGGAATTTTGCGATCCATTCTTCGCCGATCGTCGCTGTAGGACTCTAGTGGCGCTTAATGGTCGAAGAGTGTGGAAACATTTGTCCGTTGAATACACGAACCTCGGTATCTCTTTGAAAACTCGAAATGTTAATACAGTTGAGAGTTTCTTTAAAGTTGACGGAAAGACAGACAGAAGACCGATAGCCTTCTCGTCTTTCCATAAATTCTCTTTCAGCGAATCACCGTTAAAAGAGACATCGAGGGATGAGTGCGACGCTGGATGCCGGCGTCGAGGGCAAGGCCAAAGCCACGACTGTCTCTCGAATCGGCAAATCGAATCAGGAAGGCCGATTAATCGGACCGGGCGAACGTTAGCGGAGTCGAGTGTGTCTGCCCGGTCTTATTATTAATCTATGAATTAAGCTCCGTTTAATCTGCGGCAGGGTACGGCGAGCCCTCGGACGACTCTCGAACAAGGGCCATCCTCTTCTCCTCGTCTCCTTTGTACCTTCCGTTGTCGAGGCTCTCGGAGTCGCGGAACAGCATCTGGAGCCACTCGAACCCCTTTCGAATTATCCTCGAATCGGCCGTGTCAATGGAATCGCTCGGCCCTTTAAAGGGAGAGAATCTACCGCGAGAATCCAATTACGTAATATCGTGGCTGCGGTTCGCCGAAGAAGCATCCGTGATTCTCGATGACAGAGGACGAGCTACGGACGAAGTTGAAGGAGAAACAGGGAGAAAGAGGGTGAGAGAAAGGGAAGGACGGGGGGTCCGAGAACCTCCGGTGAACAGCTTCAGCCTGGCATCCTTCCTACCTCGATGCAGTCTATGGGGCAAGCCAGATGAGAATAACGCGCATCTCACGCTGTCCTGACTCCATCTGCCTACGTGGGTGCCGCTCCGTCTCCACCGTGCGAGCCGGTTTCCCGAGGAAAATCGCTCGATCGTCGATACATAAACGAGCTTAATATCTTGCTGTAAGATAGCTGGTTCTACGTCCATTACCACTTTACGAGAATTTTCACTTTGCGATAGCGAAATGAACTATCTAAAAAGTTAGTTGACACCCTATACGATTCAGAGTTACGAGTACAGAAATTAACGGTACAACGCGTTTCGAGGAATTTTTATTCGCACGAAGATTTAGTCGCGATGGTCGGTTTCGTTTATTCATTAGACGCAGGAAAAAGCTCTTACACGGAGTACGCGATACGTTATACGAGTAGAGTGGAGTATGGCCTTCTAGCAGAAATTCGCTGATTTTTACGTAACGACGCGGAGCGATGCGGTCGAGGGCCGTTCCGCGTTATCGGCACCGTAACGCACCGTTCTCTCCGGCTAAAAGCACAATCGGCCATCCACGCCATCGTTGGCGCCCGTTATCGTAACATCGGAGGATTCTGCTCATCGTGTAACTTCGATATTGCGCGTGCCACGCTGCATGCTCGTGCCTCGAACGCCACCGACTTCTTCCTGACAAACTTCCCGGCAAAGTTCCAACAACTATTTCCCCGTAAGGTTGTTTCACGCGAACAGAAATAGTTCGATGGAGGTATATAGGTTTTAGATGCGCGAGAGACCCTTCTCGAGAAAGTACATCGCCGGACGAAATCAATCAAAGATCTCCGGGGAGCTACCGCGAATTTTCATAGAAAAATTTCCAACTCCCGATCGAACCGCGGAATAGAATCCATCGACAGCTTGTGATCGGTAAAAGCGACTTCTATTCTTCCGTTAACTGTCGCCTATTCCACCTGATCAAAGATCGTTAGACCATCCTGTCGTACGAAAGAAACTTGCTCCTCGAACAAGTTTGAAAATCGTAAAGTAGATTTTGCGAGGATTTTCACAAAGTAGAAGAAGACGAAAGGAAGACCAAGCACAAGAAGATACGGTAATTAAATCAATATCGAGAGTCTTTTATGCGATATCTTTGCAAGGACTGATGCTGAAGGGTAACGAGAGCGGTGCTTCGAATTACGAAAGAAGCGACGCACGAATCGCTACCAATGTTATCCTCTTTCGCTCGTGCTCCGCTTTCCCCCCCAATTCCTGTAAAGGCTTTTCTTCCAAAGCCTTCTAACCAGCCTCCGTCGCGAATCGCGCCGGTTTTGTTCGACGCAGTCTCGGACACGCGGGAATCTTGCGCGGGGGCTTCGCTCCGACGAATTAATTTCCTTTGTGAGCTCTCAAAGAGCTCGTACTGCGGTTGCTTTCGAGAACGACGAGAGGGAGGTTGATCGCGGAAATCTCGGAAGAGGACGCGAGGGAGCGTAGAGGCCCGAAACGAACCCTCCGACAGACAGGTTGCACCGAATAACTTTTAAATACGATTAAGATTGCCGCTAAGAGGATGATATTCCATTGAAGTCTGCCTATCTTGCCGCGGCTTCTGTCGATCATCGTGCGTTGAAATCCGGTGCGATGGGCTGGAAGACGGAAACCAGTTCCCTTCTTTGGCTCGCGGTTCCGCTCAATGGAAGCTTTAGGCAGACCTTCTTTCCCCGGGTAGATACGTCGGATGGCTTTCTTTGTCGTCGGTTTTCGGAACGATGCTTTAATTTGAGAATCGTGATGTGGAAACTTTGCGGTATTCCGCTCGAGGGTTGTAACTGTATTTTGTATAATAGCGAGTATACGTTGTAGAGTTCCGGAGATTTTTAGACATCATCGTTTTAACGAACATCACGGATGGGCAATCTTTTGTAACATTAGGTCGTCCAATAAGTCTGTACCGTTCATCTCCCTCTTATTCTTAGAATTACTGAACGAATTATGAAAAATTCAAGTACGAATTATACTCAGTTCGCTGTCCGTCTTACTTAAGATTACCGTAAGGAACGTGGTCGTGGATTTTCTTTGAATATTCGTTGCTGTATCGATGATACGTTTCGTTCATAGTTGTTTAACACACGAGAAACTTGATATCACAAGATCGACCATCTTGCTCGTTCGTTGTTTTTGATAACACACAACGTAACCACGTAAAGTGTAGGAACCATTCGTTACGCGAAGAGAAGTGTCTCGTCCATGAAGTTACTCGTATCCAGGGAACGTTACTTTCGCTTGAGAAGCTATCAGCGCGTATATTCGAAATCCGGAAACCGAATTCCCCGGTGAAAAGGCTCGCCAAGATATATGATATCGAGGCATTCGAGTGATCCCCGGGCATTGGAATCGCGGTTGCCGATACGGGGGTTGCACGATCCCCAACAACGGGGAAGAAGCGTCCCCGGCATTGGAACTCGCGAACGAGAGGATGTTAGTGACGCGTGGCTACGTCACGGCGCGGCGAAATTGCTTAATTTACCATGGAACCCGGCGGCTACGGGAGGACGAAAGGAGGAAGCGCGGAAATCGCGTCGAGAATGCGCCGCCGGCGAGCTTTAAAAAGCCTCGAATTGATATTGAGACGAAATTGGCCGAGGGAGAGAGAGACCGCGGCGAAATTACCCGCGCGAATCGTGCTTGATGGACTCGAGCTCGAAATTCGTCGACGATCAATTCTCCAGTGTGAAATTCATTTTTCCTACACAGGAAATAACGTTGGTAGAGAGTTCGGTGTATTTAATGTTTGCCAAAGGTGAAAAATTTTGTATTCGAGAATTCGTGGCTATTAACTGGGCAAAAATCGTTCTGCGGATACGTGGCTGTTTGCGTTTTAGCAACATATAAATTAACGATATAATTAATGATTTTGATTTAAAGACTCGTTTATGCGTGCACTCGTGAAGCACGTATTTTTGTAAATACATATTGCTACGCGTAGTACAACTACGTATTTAAAGGTTTAATATTGCAAAGCAGTGTGGCCGAATGTTATTCTGAAAACGTAAATCGATGTAAAAGTATCCAACGAACGACGTTGTTCATTCGCTTTGCGAAGGTGTGGCAACTTGCAATTTCGAAACGATGGTTCACCGTGCGAATTGCTCGTTTCCAAAAAACGGAGAATCGCCCTCGACGATGTTGAAATCGGTAAAACAAAACATCGGCGAGGAGGACCGCGTTAACGGGGAATGTAACTCGTGGGAGTCGAATCCATTGAGTATCGATCCGTGGAAACGCTCGCGCGGAATAGATCGCGTCGCTGGAAGTCTGGCGGTCGCGGCGAAAGAGCGCGACGCGTTGAAATATTTCCGCGGAAGTTGGTACGGAAACGTGGCACATACCTCTCCTTTGAGAAGCCGGGGGAACGTTGGTCGTCGTGCACGGTTTATTCGCTCGCAGCCAGGGCAGATATCGGGAAAGCATTACGCTCGATGGAAGGATCGCGATGCTCCGCTGCAAATTCATAATTCATCCACGGAGGAAACGAGCGAAAACGTTCTTCCGTGTTTACGCGCCGCTTCCTGTTTTCTCGGAATTAGGATGTCTCCTAAGACACAGGCTTCGATCCGTCGGGAATTTTTCAGTCTCTTATTACGATTTCCGATTGGACCAGATGAAACATTAACGAAGCTCGCCATTTTCGATGGATGCGCGATTTAGTGGCGAAAAATTGCGAGGGAAGTAAAATATCGAAGCTCGAGTTCCGTCCCAACTTTCGGATGATGCGAAGGTATCCTGGCTTGGCGTTACGTACGGCACCGACCTCCCAGATCCGAATTTGACGTCTGTACCGTAGCGTGCTTTGAGCCAGCGTCGATTCATCCGCCGCGCTTCGATTTCAGATATCGAGCAGTACATCGCTCTTCTGGATTTCTTCCGTACCGGAGTTTATCATCCATTTCAATATCTCTTGCGATCTTCCAACCAACAAGGATAAATTTTTATTTCTTTCTCCGTACGATCAGCTTGGACGCGAGCAATCCTCCAAACGAGTTCATCAAGCAGGTTTGAAAGTTGGATTGCAAAAATTCGTTGCATCGATCTGCTTGAAAGCCATCGATTCCATTCGGTTTAAACGCCATGCTTCTGACCATCGTGTAAAGTAATTCTGACCAAGCGTAGCTATCTTTAGAGTGGACGGAATTTTTAAAAAGCGGCAAGAGAAAACGCTCGTTAACGGGCAACGAAACGTTAAGAACACATTAGGACACTGGAAACGTTGGTACGACCAATAAACCGCGACCCTGTCGATTGCAAGCGGGTGCGATGCGGCGGGGCTATTGCGAAATCCACCACGGTACGATAATCGGCTGATATCAAAGGATCGTTCTGGTCTGTCGGGTCAGCTGCACCTGCACCGATACATATGCACCGGACAGCGGTCGAGTTTTGCGGTCGTTCATTACGCATGAATCGATCCGCTCTGAAATGCCACTCGAGAATGAGCATGAGCCACGCGTCTTTAATTAACGATCGTTTAAGGGTAACTGTGTTGTCGACAGATGGGAAACTAGATACTGTCCACAAACCGGAAATAAAATCTGTTCGCATATGATAAATAATGTTTCTCCGTTGTAAAAGTGTCTCTTCGTAATCGACCATTTCTATTACAACATCGTATACATCGTATTTCATAATATAGCCGACGTGTTGTTAGAAACTGACGGACGAAAGACTACCGTTCCAGTGTCGATATATCAAAATCGCGGAAATCGGCGAGAAAAAATCGACGTGTAAAAAGCCATCCACCCGGATGCACAGAACGAGACCAGGCAGGACCCTCAAGAAGGGAACTTGTTTTCAGCACGTTCACCCCTAACCACATCGACCGATCGAGCGAGTTCTTGCTCGTTAACGCACGACAGCCTTGCAAGAAAGGGTTATCGTTATTGTTAATTACCCGCTAGAGGTGGGGTCGAACATTTCCTTCGCTTCCGTGCACTCTGGCAACCTAACCTCAACCAAAATTAATTTCACCCAGTCTCTTATGTAAATTGGACTAAATACTATTACGGTACTCGATACGCCCTTTCCAAGGTTCGAAAGTCAACCGGATGATTTTTCACAGTGCGGAGAAATTCGAAATATTCCTGGAAGCACGGGACAGATTGTTCGGAGGCTGGGCGTAAATTAGCCAGGCGTTGGCCGAGATTTTTTCCTCTTTTCCTCGACTCCTTTGTCCCAAAGCTGCAGCCATATCGCTGCTCTTTAGGTGGCCCTTCTTCCTGGTCGCTTTGTCGTCCAGGAGAACACGGCAGGTCCGTGCAACTCTACTAAAACGATTATCCTGTCGCGTTCGCGAGGGCAAACGAGGCCACAGCTCGAGCGAGAAGGGCTCCCTTTGATCGGCGCCTTAATGAAAGGATCGCCACGACGACGTCTCCGACCGGTGACCAAACTAGAGGGGAAACCCTCGGTTCTAAGGACCGAAAGACTGCCCATCGTAAAATAACACTCTCGACCTAACGACCTCTCGCCCTATCTCGCTTTCTTTTTTTTTTTTTCCTTCCCCGCCACGACGCGAGCTCTGTATCGCCCTTTCGAGAAGCCGAGCGCCTCGGTCAAAGGCCCATACCCACTGGATAATTCGATAATGCAGCCAGTGGGTGCGCGGCCACGCCACCCGAACAACCTTGGGAGTGGCGTGCAACGAGCTTTGATTCGAACGGTCTGAGATTACAGAGAGGAAAATTGGATAGCGAATTCCGATGTGCAAGCTTTCCGATCCTGCAAGAAAATTAGCCGACCGGGTCAATTACTTCTATGGAAATAGAATCCGTAATCGTTCTGACTATCCATAGAAGCAGATTGGACGGAGGATGTGAATGACGACGGAAATGACGGTGATCCGTTGGAAGGTTAACAAAGTTTCGTGCGATTCGAGCAACGTGCTCTCGAGCTGGAGACAAGGGCGTGCCGTTTGAAGCGCGGCCCTGGCAAATTTCATAAACTCCTACTTAAAATCGTAATTATTATTAACCTCGTTAGGCGAAGGGCGCGGCGAAAATGAGAGACTTTCACGCAGCGAGGGAATAGTCCCCCGAAACGCGGCGTCGAAAAGAGAATCACGCCGTAGGAGGAGGTACGCGAGTGAACAGTTGCACGGGGTGTCTGGCGTGCGCGTTAAGCGATACATGCTCTCACCCTTTGCTTCTTTGTGCGGCGTGACAAAATTTAACGGGCCGCTCTCGTAAGCGCGCCATTAAACAGGAGGGGAGACTACCCCCCGTCGTCGCGACGAAAGCCGCCAATTTACGCCGTGCAGTAGCTACACAGGCCGCTGTTCGAAGGGACCGCCGTGGATGCGGGAAATCTTGCGGGACATAATGGAAAATACGAGAGAGAAGGGGAGTCGTCGACGCCTTTCGCCTCGATTCAGCGACCGCCTTTTCCCGCAAAATATTCCTCGCTAGAGATTCGCGCGCGTTTCTGACCGTCTGGCTGCTGCTTTCGTTCGAAACCGCAAGATCTAGCGCGGTTCGTAGCGGCGCGCTTCAAAGAATCACGGCCATCGAACAGGCTGGGTCCATAGGAACGTAGAGGTTGGAAAATAACCAGGGACCGTGGATTAAAGCCACGAAAAACGACGCCGGGCAACGAGAGCAAAGCCAGGTGGCTTTGTGCGCTGGTGTGTCGACTGGAAGCTAGCCTCGGAAACGACGATACGTTCGAAGCTAATTATCGTCGGCTAATTAACGCGCATTACCGTCGCTGGCTGGCGCGCGGCAGCGTTCGTTATCGCCGGTGCGCAATCAAAAATTTGGGCCACGCCGACGGCCGATTGCCAGCCGGGAGATGTAAATTGCAGCTTCCGTCTCTCGTTATCGTCGCTGCGTAATGCTACCTGCTCTCTCCTTCTCTCTCTCTCTCTCTCTCTCTCGCTCGCTCTCTTTTTTATCCTTCTCCATCCGGCGCCCCTTGTTTTCCTTTCGTTCTTTGCTTTTTTTATTCCATTTCCTTTTCTGTCTGTTGTGGCCCCTTTTTTCGGTGGCACGTCCTGCCGCAATATTGCGTCGCGAGATTTATAGCGACACGGCCAGAAAGGACGTAGAATCCAGTGCGAATCGACGGCTTCTGCGTCCGTGCATCGCGCTCCGTTCGCGATATCGATATGACAAATAAACGTACGAAATCTCCCGTTTCGAAGCTTTCCTACCGCTATATCGGGTTTAACCAGCGCGGATACGGACCCGCGTACACTCCCTGCTACCAGACAAATCCGGCCCGGAACAGACGCGCGCGGATTTCCTGCTCGATCGCTCGAGAACGATACGCTCGCGATCGTCCTGGAATTATACGCGTTAGCGCCACGGGATTTTGCGTTTATCGACCCTCGGCGATGTCGACGATCACGGCGTAGACGCGCGAGTTTCGTTTCTGTAATTTCTATCGGTCGATCGTTAAATCCTAATTGTACCTTACCAAGCACGGCTTTAATATACATAAATTGTAGTAGGTATATTTTTGTAATGCCCATCTTCCAAGCTTTCTTTTTTTATCTACCATTGTACATGGACTGCTTCTTTGAGATATTTATCAGGCGTCGCTCGATGAAATTTTCTACTAAACGTTCCAAGGAAGTTTCTCGGCTTGCAAGCAGTCGCTTAATCCGTCGAACGCGCGCCTTCCACCCGATTACTCGATTTTTCCGTGTCGAGGTATCGCGATTGTCCCGCGTCGCCGCGAATTTTCCGCCCGATAATTAACGCAGCCCCGTACCGGTGAAATAAGTGATCGCGATCAATTACGATGCACGCTAACAGCGTAACCGATTTGAGGTTTCATTAACTCGAGTAAATTCGTATTAAGCGCGCCTATACGCGCGCCACCCGTGTGCTTACCGCAGTTTCTGCCGGTTCTCCATTATTTCCGAGTGCTTCCAGCGGTAATTCCAGTCTGGAGAGAACGTTCGACTGCAATTATAAACGCGCCCAGCTGGATCGAATACGAATATGTCTGGGCTACCCCCGTTTAGGCCTAAACAGTGAAAAGGTTCTCTAATTTCGCGCAATTCGATTTTCCTCTGCCTTTTTCCGATTGTACTCCTCTGTATTACTTCGTAGAAAAGTCTTCTGCCGTAAAATAAACCTGCTGAAGGTCTCACTGATCCGTTCCACTCGTTAGTTTTGTTAATTTCATTATATAAATGGCGATCACGCGAATGTGAGTAAAAATTATAAGGCAAACGGTCAATGATCGAGCTCCTTTGCTTGTAAGCTACAATATCGTTCTAATCGTCGACAGAAGCGACCCAAGAAGATGTCAGCGTCGAGTTGTCGTATTTTCTCGGCTGATACGGGCAGCCGAAAATACGATACACGAAGATTTACGAAGCGGTGTTGGACTGTTTTATTAGACCCGTGTTTTTGTGTCAACGGCCGTTGTCGATCACAATATCGGTCGTAATTATCACCGGTGGCCGGCATTATCGAAACGTATGGTTCCAATGGTATTTGAAACCTGAAGGGACCGAGGCTCGAGCTGGCGCACGGTGAACGCGAAATTCGACGGGAGAATGGCGGTGCTCGGATATTGGCGAGTTCCTCTGCACGGCGAAATATTCTAACCGCTCGATGCCCGATCGAAATAATTCAGGGTAGACGAGGCAGCAGCAGCAACAGCAGCAGCTTTTAGTGGGAAAAGCTAGCATCGAGAGTGCGTTTCGACCGCTCTCTTGAAATTGTTGCGATACAGTACTCGATCAACGAAAATATCCGAGGAACGTTGCCGCTGATTAACTTTTATCTCTACACTTTCTATTTGGATCTGCCTCTCCCTCGTTCTCATTTTTCTCGTTGACAGATCCTTTTTTTTTTTTCAATCTCTGATTCGAATGTAAAAAGTTTCTGATAAATATTAATGAAATTCTCGGATGGCCGTTGGCGGATTTATTTTGCCGCTGGATAAGCGTACGAATGAAACAAATTATCGACGGGCAAGCTGCTGCACGGATCTCGCTATTTTCGATCCTCTCCGGCTATTTATTGATATTGCTTTCGGATATGAAGCCATCGGCGGTAAAACTAATCGCTTTGTAACTATCCATATTGACAGTGTCCGCTGCAATTGCATCCGTAGAACCGCGCCTGCCAAGTTTTGCGATTATAATCCGCGCGTACTTCGCTACTCGCGATATCTTCGTAAGCCGCGAAAAGAATTGCACCAGGGAAACGAGTAGTCGGATTATAATTTCCTTTTACGTCACTCCGTGCTTCGACGTCAAAAATAAGCTACCAGGAAAAAACGAGAACACAGCGAAATCGGGGCAACTCCGTTGCCTGGAAGTTACATCCTCTAAAGACAGCGAAAACAATGGACGATAGCAGTTTGAAAAGCTGCTTAAAAGGAACTTTAATTAGCGGCAGCATCGGCAGGAAGATGGAAAAAATTTCAAACAGCCGACAGAAAGTATTTCGTGCACGCTGCCGATACTCATCCGAAATGCGTCCGTGACTATGCTCTCTCGTTCGAATGTTGCCAACCTTCGAAATAATCGTCGGCTGGCTTCTATCGGCCGAGTTGATGTTCGAATTCGCGGCAAAATACGCGGAAAACTCGATACCCGATGAGTTCGTTTGTTGGACGAGAATGTTCGTTGTGTTTTATCCGCGAACTCTTCCGGTCCTTTCTATTCTTTTTTTTTTTTTTTTTTTGTTTTCATGCACCGGAAAATCTGCAATTCCTTTTCGATTCTTTTTCACTTCTGAAATAGCTATTATTCTCCGAAAGAAAGCGGAATCCTCGGAAACGGCCAAACCTTTGTCTAAAATCAAAGTAGCGGAATTAGAGGAATCGAATATAATGGAGACAATGTGTTGCGTGGATGTGAATGTTGAATTTCGTGACAAAGCAATGGAGTATCGCGGCAGGCAGCGCCTCGGCGCACTCGGCGGCTGGAAAATTTAATTTCCAAGATTGCGAAGTCCTGGTAAGCGTGAAAAAAATATAGCGAAGCAGAACGAGTAAAAGCGAGGGGAAGCGACATACGAAAAAGTAGCTGGCAATTTACCGCCGTCGAAATACCAAAGACAAGCCGCCTCCGTCGCCCCTCGCGCGTTCGGCAACCGCGCCGCTTCGAACGACCAGCTATAGATCTTTTAATATGACGCGACATAACCTCCTGATTGTGGCCCATCAATTTTTTATGTACTTCTCCCCACATGTTAACCAGCTATTTACCTCGGGATTCGAGGGTGGAGCACGCCCGGCCGATTCCACGAATTTCCTCTTCCCTTTCGCTTTAGAGGGGGTGATAGCCAAGCAGAACGAATCACGGGGAATTTTATGGATCGCCATCTGCTTTGTACGGTTTTCTTTCGTCTTGGAAACTAAGGATCGAGGCGGTAGAGTATATTGGCAGCGCGAGATGAGCCCGTTTTTCTCCTCTTCGAATCAATTGCCGGGGCCCGAACATATTTATTAGGAACAATTATCGGAAAAGAAAACAACAGGGTGGAACTTTAGCTGCCTTATTACTTTCCTCGTTGTTCGTTAGCCAACTTGAAAAATCGCGGAGAACGTAACGACCGGCCGTAAAATTTCGTTCGAGCCCCGGCGAACGTTCTCCTCCGAGGGTGAAACTTTCCATTCGTTAGCCGGGGGTTAGCTGCGCGAAAGGATTTGTTCGAGGAGATCGGGACGCGCCGCTTGTAACGCTTTCCGCTGAGAGATCTACTCCGAGGGAAACATAGTGGCGATCGTACGTTAATGCCTGCCGGGTGAACGGTTTCTAATCGACGATTTTACCCGCAAAAACTACCCCTACCGATTCCGTCTTGCCGCCATCCCTCGAAGAATCGCCGCGAGAGAAAACAAGCTCAACGTTATTTTTCCTCGCAAACCGTTGTCCGTTTTTTGGCCGCTCCGATCGTCGATTTCATTTCCTTCGGGCCTGCTCGACCGGATTAAATCCTTTGAACTTTGTTGGCCAGCTCGCGACGACGTTTCGTTAATTACGCTTCGAATTCAATCAGTCTTCCGCCGAACGATTTCACAATCCAAAGGAATTTCAAAGGAATTGTTACCCTCTAACGAGCTGCTTTTTTTCTTACGCGAAACGTTCGCAACACTTGGAAATCGTCTTGCGATCGAGATAAGAACGATCGCGACGATTGCGCGCCATCGGAAAACCGCTTTCTCCATCGAGCGGTATTATCGAGAATCGTAGCAGTAATTACGCTTCGATCGACGACGACCGCGATTACGAGCGGCAACGGGTAATGAAATATGCCGGGCGACCGAGGAAAACGTCCTCGAGACGACCAGGGAATCAACGCCTGTCCATCGAAAATTGATTTACCGTTGCACCTCCCCTCCGACTCGATAAAAATTCCGCGATGTCCGTTCGTGCCTCCAAGTAATTTCACAGGTGACTCGACTTCGCGGATAGGCAACGTTTCATCGTCGCTTCGTCGACGTCAGCCGTGAAATAAACGCAAATGGCGTTGCCTTCTGTTCGTTGACGCTCGAGCACGCGAAAATCGATTTCACCGGTGTATAACTTTGCTGGTCTCCAGATATTCAATCAAAATGGATCACCCTGTAGACAAGGGAATACGTACTCGAGCCCTCGAAATTTCATTTTTGCCCATAAATTCCGACACGTCCACGGGGGGGGGGGGGAGGCAGGAAAAGGAAGAAAGAATGCGAAGTTAAACACACACGCTCGATTCTCGAGAAACGCTGCTGTAGCCATGGGAGTTTTATTTCGGTCACGTCTCGACACAATCAAATGCGTAGTCTGCGTTGAGGGCACCGGTACAAAAACAGCAACCTCGCCAGACGCCACCCCCCAGCATCGACAAATAGGAAAAACATCGTGGCTAGGATAAAGTTTAGCGAAAGGGAAGTGAAAGGGCGGGGGCGGTAGACGATGTTTAGACGCGCGAAAAATCCAGAGGCACGATCCTCGTTCGTAGAACGGCCAACCCTTAATCTGGGGAACGTTGGATCCGGACGCGGGGAGAGATTCGACTTTTCGCGCGAAAGAAACTTTCGCAATACTCCGGCGCGTTCGCCTGTTCCAGCGACGCCCTTTCCGCGCGATCGAAATTTTCATTTCTCAACTTGTCCCTTGGTTCTAATTTTCCTCGATTCGCTAAACGAGTCAGCGCTTGCAAGAAGTGCTGCCTGTCTCTGCGCGTTGGAAGGTCGCCGACGCCGAGTGGAAAGGGATTCTGCAGCGGATATTTGCGATCGATCAAGCATAGAGAGGACAAGTTTAAAGAAAAAGGGACGACGTCGTTGCTTCCGCAACAGTTTCTTCGCGAACGTTCCTCCGCCGTCTTTTTCTCTTAACGAGGAAATTCTAGAAGTTGAGTACGAAGTTACAAGAAACCAGGAGGAAAGAAGTTTCATCGAAACGAACCATTTCTCCGTCCGCGTTTCTTCCATTTTTATAAATTTCTAATTTAGAAATCGACGACTCGGCTTCGTACGAACGAGACAGCGAGAAAAACCGACACGCGGTTCCACTAAATCTGATCTTCCTGGGCGACGACCACGTGGCACACGCTACGAGCAAGTTATTACGCACTCGAGAGACGCCAAGCCGACTTCGATTCCAAAGGATGTGTCTAATGGTAAAGCCTCTTACGAGGAATAATTAAACACGGTCCGTCCGAGCGAGAAAGCTTCGGAGTAAGATCGAAGCAACCGTCAAGCAAAACGCCAAGCTTTGGTTGCAAGGCGCGTGGCCCTCCTCCTCTTAAGAGGATTTCTCCCATTATTGCCGACTGACCGATCGGCCGATCGAAAAACCGTCCGGCTGATACTACGGCCATTAAATATTCAAGCTGGACGCCGATAATTAATCTGCCGGTCTCGTGAATTCGCAATATCGAACGAGCAGGTTGCCTGGCTCCCTTCTAATATGCATAGCCCGTTGATGTCAAATTAATTTTCCCATGTGTCGGGCAGATTTTAAGCCGAAATCAATTTCGTGGAATATCTTCGACTTAGTCGGGAAAAGCGTAACGATGTTCCTATAATAATAAAAGGAAGAACCCTGTGATATCTCAGCCAAGCGAAACGAAGGTGGAACGGTGTGAGGAAGTGGCGGAACTCGTTTAAACGTGGAGGAAGTCTCGAATCTCTGGCGAGGAAAAATTAAAACGTCGCGTCGCCAGGAGGGAGCGACCGAGTCGTCGGCAGACGCGACAAAAGAAAGAAACTGCGTCGGGGGGAGAGAGCCACGTAGCGGAGTCAACATTAATTTGCGATCGACGTGCATAAATCTGCGTTAGGGCGCGCGTTTACGAACGCCGCGCCAAAGGGGCAGGCGAAACTCTGAAAAAAGAAGCAGCAGGGTAAAAAGTCGAAGGGTATAGCGTGTTTACCTCATCAAATTCTCATCTGTCGGAATGTCGACGAGCAGAAAAGGAGGAACGAAGATCCGGCGGCCGATCGACTCGTCCTGTTGGCGCAGAAAATTAACAAACGGGCGAAAAAGCGTGCGAAGGAAAGCAGGGGAGTGGAAGAAAGCGTCGGAGGAAGGAGAAGCGCCGGAAAGGAATCGAAAGGGAGCAGAATAAACGAATGAATCGACACTTTGGCAGACGAGTCGAAACGGTGGCGATAAATTACGAAATTCATCCGTCGGCTACGCCCGTGGCGGATACCTCCTGTTCAAGTGGCTTTGGCTGGGCATCGATCCGCGACGATTGGCGCGACGATGAATTTCTAGAAGCTGGCGGAAGCTATCGCTGTCTAGCAGCAGTTTCGCTGTTTTACAATGGAAAAATTCGTATATTGGAAATCGTCGGAGAAAAAGAGATACCTTTGCCTTTGTATAACTCGTAGCATTTTCCCTGCATTTAAAACGTTCCGTTTAAAGGCGAATTAATCGACGATCTACGACTTACGTTTCTACGCTTTGGATGTGTAAAGCGTAAAACGTTTGCTCGTTTAAAGACTGGAGCACAGTCGGCAAGTACGATGGACTCTCCGGTCGCATTCCACCGCGCGAGCCCCAACGTGGACACGGTTTTCGAAATGTCCGAGGAAGTTGGTTCTCACGGTCGGGCAAAAGAGAGCATTGAAGAGGGCGCGAAGGAAGGAGCCGATCTCGATAGACAAAGCAGGCATTCTCGATCGCTGTCACGTCGATAGGGGAGGAAGCTGGACGACTCGCGTCTTCCTCCGGGGAATAAAAGGCGCAGCACGTCGGAGATCGTCATAGCGAGTGAAAAATAAAGGGACACGGGCAAGAGTGTCCCTACAAGATAAATGAACCAGCTGGCGTCACGGGTGAAGGCTATGCGACCACTGAATACATTTCCTGTGCAGATATACAGGTAAACACACGCGACCATGCTGGAGAACCGGCATTTTGAACGCGACGTTCCTCTCGATGCATACTTAAGCGCCGACGATCGCTATTTTCTCCCTTTCTTCCTACGAGAACGTCTCTGTTTCCGGATCGAGTACGTGATGCCATATATCTTACTACCGGTAGTAGTTTAATTCAGCAGGTTAGACATTGAACAGACATCGAACTAGTGTCATTGGTCGAAACGGTAAATGCCATGTGTCTATCAAGAAGTCTATTCAACGCTAAGAGGGGAAGACAGACGCGGAGCCCCTTGTTTGCTCGATTTAAGCTACGAGTCAAAGGGTTGACACGGTAACGTCCAATGGAACCGGTCTACGTCGTCAAGTCACGCAAAACTTACCTTTCTACCACTGAAAGTGTAAAAGGGGAAGAGGAAAGAAAATGGTGGAGCAACGTTTCCCGTACCGCTATCGAATTACATCGCGTTCGTACTCGTTAAACATCCCTTCGACCGGTCGAGCCCCTTATCCTTTCACGGTAACACTAATAATAATAACGACGTCCATAATAATAAGATCGTGGAGTTGCGTCACGATGAGTCTTCCCGGATAACAACCCCCTTTCCATCTACCTGCGCCCCTTCTCTATCGAGCCCGCGAAACGAAGTTAAACGACAGGACCGAAACTCTCCAGTCGAGTGTCACGGGAATCGAGAGACGAGAGCGCGGAGGGACAGGTATCCTTGAGGGATGGGAACGACGAGGGCGACGAAGAAAAGAAAACGGAGCCAACAAGGAGGAAGGGAAGAGAGACGAGTGACAGGCAACGGGGTGCTCGTGTCTATCTTCATTAGAACGTTCGGTGCATTCATCGTGAGGAGCATGGAGCAGCCGGAGCGAACAAGAGAAAGGGAGAGGGGGCAAACTCGATGGAAGACAGACAGAGAGAGAGAGTGAGGGGGGGGAAGCAGAAGGAGAGGAAGGGTTAGAGCTGGCAGGTTAAACCGCGTATATTGTATTCGAATTTCGTATTCCTATTCCGTTAACGCGCTGAATGCTCCGCGTACCTAAGCGAACTCGTACATGCATGTATAATTTTACGCGATTGTACCGGGCTGGGCGGCATTGTGCGCCGAGCTCGGCCCCCATTGTACCCCGAGGAGCTGTCTGTCAAAACTCACAGCGTCAACCGACGGTGCTACTATTAAAGACATTCATACCGTGGTTTTTACGCCGCGTGCCTCCCACCAGGCTAGACCGTAACGCCGCGCATATTCCACGAGAATAGAATATATTAACGGGTACGGCTTGTCCGTGGTTCGAGGGCACCGGCCAAAGGGCCACCGGTACCTGCACAGCGCTCGGACGTTTCCGCGGAAGCGTAAACGTTTATTATAGAGAACCGAGGCCCGTGTATCGCGACCGTGTTCCGGAAGCCGCCCCGTTTGGAAAACTTCCAGCTCGCGATGAACTGCACGACGATAGCTATCTGGCCGTTTATGGGCCAGAAAATGAATTTTTTCGGCCAACCCTTTCCCCCGATGCAGTTGATCGTGCATATTAATTTTTATTGGCTGGTCTAGATACCGATCGATAATGAAATGATTTCCAATTTCTAAATTTGATCGTGAACGCGACGAAACGTATTGATTAAATTTTTCGGCAACGACCATGCTTCCTCCGGGGGAAAAAAAAACGAAAAGATCGATTATCAGAATACAGTTAATTCCGCCTTTAAAAACTTCTCGTCGTTTTATACGTAGTTTGTTAAAGCACTTCTCTAACACGGTTCCACACTCGTGACTCGCTTCAATTCTCTGACGCGTCCCATGCTTCGATATCGTTCTGTTATTTCGTCTTCATATTACGAGCGTCATAACGCGTTAATCGGAAGCGTCCAGCGTAAATCCGATTAGTTTCTTACACGGCCGATTCACCCGTGTCTATGTTGGAACTGCCAACGAGGCGATATTTGAATTAGAAATATAAGACACGGAATACAGGCGCTGTGGCCGAAACAATGCCTGGGCATGACTGTTTGACCGGGATTGGAGATACGGTGGCCATTCATTTTCCATGGACGCACATGTGGGGCTGAAGACAGTGTCTCCAAGGAGGAAAAGACCAGTTGAACTCAGGCTACCAGCCATATCGGACACGATTATTTCAGTACTGCTTTTTCGTTGTTTGTTTGGACAAGACGTCGTTTTATCATATTTATCTTTTCATTGTTATCGTCTCCCTTACACATATTATAGTGTCTTTTTAATTACGCGTTAATTAGTTACTGTCTTCTCTGCGCTATCGAAATTTTGGACTAAAACTATTGGACGTAACACAGTGATATCGCGATACATAGAGTCTACTTATAGCAATAATTATGATTCCATCGCATCGTGTTTGGGATTAATGATCCTTGAGCAACGTCGCACCGTAGCCGATATAAGCTTGTCAACCCCGGCTCATCTCCTCTCCAGACATTTTTCGCAAACTTAGTTTTTATACTCCAGCGCGTCATCTAAGAACTCGTGCTCTCTTTGTAGCTGAAACTCATCGCACGCTTTACGGCCAATATAACTGGCGTAATGTCGTAGTTGCAAATGCCAACAATTTCTGCGACAAACCTAACTTTTTCTCCGACTTTTTAACTACCTTTAGGCGCTCTGCTCGCACCGCTGTGTGTAACTCCTAAAATCGCTTGCGTAATCTCGTGCGAATTAATCTTTTTCTGTTCTTGTGCAACGTTATCTTACACTTCCTCAATACCCACGTAATCGTGCGTATCAACGAACAAATAATAGCGATGAGAAGAGAGGCGCAGTCGCCTTTCGCTTTCGGTCGAGCCTGACCCTTTAAGGCGAATCCAATAACGGGAGGATAAGCGATCGCTTATTAACGATTCAGCAATTTCTTTAAGTGGTCGCACAGAATTATCGTTATTAGCGGCCGATAGCTGCGCGCCGTTAAAAAAGGACACGGTGAACGATGGTGCTTCTCGTGGCGCAGGTGTTATCCGCGCCATTTCTGTTAACGATCGTGCTCTATGCTATTTTATTATTCGTAAAATATTTGTGGAGCATCCGTAGAGACGGCTGATGGTGGTGAGATGGCGAGGGTGGGTTGGGACGAAAGACGGGTGGCGTGTTAATTAATTTTTATCGCGAGTACGTATCGCGCGAACGATTGGAATTCTCCATTGTACAAACGCGAGTGCGCGATTCCCGCCGATGTTGCTCGAATAATAATAAAATTGGTCCTGCTTCATCGATCGGCAAAATGTAATTGCGAATAATTGCGAAAGAGCCGAAACCTTTGGCCGCGAACGAGCCGCTTGCTCGAAACCCCGTGACTAATTAAACATCGCGCCCCGCGAACGCGAAAATAAAATACAAGCCCGGAGAGACTTTAAAGCTTGCCTTTCTCTTTCGCTTTTCCGCTCTTTTTCCATCCCTCTTTGTTCCGTGGCCCGATGCGTTGTTATATTTTCAACGTTAATTCAATTAATTAACGAGGCACCGAAAACCAGGGAGAGAGAGAGAGAGAGAGAGAGAGAGAGAGAGAGAGGGAGAGGGAGCGAGAACAAAAAATAGAATTCGCCTGACAAGTAGCGTACTCGATGCCGCAGGCGGAGAAAAATCTCGGACAACGTATCGATACGAAACCGGAACGACGACTGTAATTACTATGATTGAGCGGATGAAACAATCGACGGCCAGGCTCGGTTACGGCCAGGGCCAGAGAGATCGATAGCAATTTCGTGAAAAGGCAGGAAAAGCGTGGCTCTTTGTTCGACGTTCGTTCCGCAAAGTCCGGGAAGCGTAACTTTTCCACCTTGTGCTGTCACCCTCGCCCGTGATGGCAATACGTCGTGCGGCTCAGTTTTTTATTAGCTCCGTTGTGAAATAAATTAGGGGTGAAATTATAAAGCGGCTTCCTGCCACGTCGCACCGCCCTCCGCTGTGCCTTCGAACGTTCACCGACAACAGCAACGTACAGGCTTGCCGTGCAAGCTTTGCCGCGTTCCAGAGGGTGTAGCGAGGGAAGAAAGAAAAGAGGCGAAGACAGAAGGCGAGGGAGCTCCCTCCGAGAATCTGAGCCCATCCATAAGGTTAACCTTCCACGCGATGCCGTAAAAAATCGCTTCCACCCCGCGAAACGATGGGGTGAGATCGACTTTTCGGGGGCAGATCAGTCCCGGCCGCGAGCAGAGAGGAAGACGGATATTTCCTGCCGCGTTGCCTGCATCCACCCCGCAGGACACCGGTTATACGTCAATGCCGACGTGCGAGGGCAGGACGAGGCAGGCAACACCCTTCGAAAAATCTCATTTCGCCTTCTACACGGGTTAACACCGAAAACACGTGCTGCCGACTTATGAACTTCCATTCTTAATGGTTCATGAAATTGCCTTATATTTCACGTCCGGCAAACGCGGACACAGAGCGGAACGAATTTCAGAGGGTTGCACCGGTGTGAAGTACGCGACCGAGACGAACGGCCGAGCTGAAGAAATATTTAAATTTCGCCTTCGAACGTGGCCCACGCCTGTTCCGAGTTACGTCAAATATGTGTTTAACCCCGTGACTCGCCCATGAGGTGTGGTGTTTGCGTTCGATTAAAAGCCGTCTATTTTTATCGCGCGCGGTGGTGCAGCGCCTTTGTGGATTCTTTGATGGATCGAAGTTGTACGTTGAACAATTTCCAAACACCTAATTTTTTACTCCGATGTAGCGATACATCTGGGCCAACGCGTAGATTGAATCTTTTTCCTCGGCGAATGGTTGGAGCGGTGGTCGAAAAATGGATTTCAATGGCGCAATAATTTCGACGGCCGGTTATCGGTGGCCGATCGGTCGGCTGCATCGAAAGATAATTCACGGCAAACTAATTTCACGAGTGCGCATGTATGACGGTGTATCCGAAAGGTCAATAAATAATGGCTAGATCGTATCGCTCGCGCCGGTTTATGAAGTGCCGTTTGTTTACCCGCTAAGCGTGTATGTCCAGATGAAATTCGAGCGTATCAGTTACCGGCGGACGCGGCCTCATTCCGACAGCCCGAATTATTTACCGCTCAATTTTTCCCGCCCTCGAGACCTTGTCGGATCGGTGTAACGCTGGATCTATCCCATTCCGAAGATTTACCACGAAAACAGACCATTCGCTGGAATCCGAACCCACGCCAAAGCGCATCCACGCTTCGTACGAGCGTTCCAGATAGCTCGCGATTCGACGATACATCTTCTCCTGACGACGTATTGCTGATAACGATCAGCCGACGAAAAAACCTCCAAACGTTTCGATTCTATAGAGATAAACTCGGTCGAGTATTCGATACGAGCCGCGATACAGCTTTTCCTACCTTTCCATGGTATTTTCGCGTCGAATTGTCGCGTCGATCGACCAGCTAGCACGCGTGGCCGATTTTCAAGGGTCGAAAACGATATCGTGACCGTATTAAAACGCGCGGAACGGCAGGAGATCGGCAGGACACCGGCAGGAGACCGGCAAGAGAACAGCTTATTAGTAAAAAGCATGACAAACGACTGGTGGTTTACCCCGGCTTAGCCTCGTGGACCAACCCCAGTAGGGTCGTAACCGGCATGCAACACGGTGCAACAGTGATATATGGCGATTTTTAGTCACGCCTTTATACAGATATAAATCCCTCCGGTTAACGTGTAGCTCCCCAGATTCCCGTAAGCACGCGGCCCCGTATCATTGGCCTGGCCGGCGTCGCCAAGCGACGAGAGAAGTCGTTACGCGGTAAAGTCTCCCCCTCCGTGGACTGGAATTTTCGCCGATTTATCGCGCCGATTAACTACTCTGGCCAAACCTGTCCGCCGTTGCCTTTTATCGACCGAAGATGGTTCCGAGGTTTTGATGCCGTTCTCGTTGCAGAAAACGCGTGCTTTGCACATTGACGCGTTCATTACGAAGCTACTGCTTCGTCGTTTCGTATGCATTTCCCTCTATCGAGACGAACGAAATTGTATTAGTTGATCGAAACACTACAAGAGGAAAATATAGTCGGCGCTCCAGTAACGACTCCGTTTGGACTCGTAAATCTCGGTGCAAAGTTTGCAGGGTTAACAGGCCGGAACGTGCAACTCGAACGTTGACGTTACGCATCGGAGAGAGTTCGTCAGAGTACATAATTTTTCGCCGCGGACCTTGAATCCGTTTCTCAGCAGCGTTATAGTTTGGCCTAAACTTTCGCAAGCAACGCGGACAAGCGCTGCGAACCGTCCCACTTTCGAGCGAGATTCGAATTGCACGAAGCAAACCTCGTGTACCTTATCTCGCGCGACAGGATCCCCTTGCCGCTGCTAAGCTCATTAATCTTCAGGAACACGCGGTGGAAGGCAGCCGGAAGTCGGTGAAAACAACGGATCGTTGCCACGATCACTGCGGCACGATCTTCGGCCGCTAACAGGCTAATTCGCTAATCCACGAGGGCTCGTCCTCGATCATCATTATGCGCGATTTGTCGGATAGTCCCGAAGGAAGGTGGAAACGGGACCGTGCGAGGCAATGATGATTAATACGCTGCCTCTTCAAGCGGTGAGCTAATCCTCGCTGGAAATGGGGCCAGGGACTTTAGAGTAGCGACACCGTTTGCGAATGGAACGAAGAGAGAAACGCGAAAGGAGACAGAGAACGGCAAAGAGTTAACGAGCAACCGTGACGGGTATTTGCGTGTCGAACGAAAACTTTAGGCCTACTAAGCGACGACCGGATGGGAACGACACTCCCCCGAACTTAAATACGGCTCAACATCTCTCTGGTGCTATTTATTGCGGCGCTTGGTGTCGATTCGCGACCGGCCAATTATGGCAACGCTAATGGATCTCGAGGAGGAACCGCTGTAAATCACGAAATTGAGGATCGTCCAGAGTCTACGAGGGAAGCTCGACCTGGCTCGGAACGAACCTCCGGGCCCGCGATCGTAAAATCGTCGTACCTAATGGTGCCTCGTGACTCGAAAGGAACAGTCTCGCTGGTCTGCGTCCTCGCGCATCTGTGGCCGTCATTAACATTACAATTAATATTCGATAATTCACGAGTGGAATCGTAAAGCGAGTGAAAAAGCATCGAGAAGCCAAGAACGGATGGAAATCGAAATCGCTCAAAAATCGGTCGAGAAAGTTAGATATCGCATCATTGACGGGAAGCCTCTCGATATCAGGTAGATAAATTACGAACGTCAGCTTTACGGGATAAACATTTTGCCGAGAAAATCAGGGATGCACTTTTGGAAAGCGACACGAAGATCGTAGCTACTTTAAAGAGAAATCCTCTTCACGCTCGGCAATTTGGAAAGGATGCATTAAGCCGCTAAAAGAAATATCCCGGGAGCAAAGCGTATAACGTGCCTCTTTGAAAACACAGGCGTTTAAGCGTGACACTGTAATGAAAGTCTGGAAAGTGCAGCCCTTGACCGTGGGAGGTACTACATTGAGCCATAACTTCGCATCAGGAGCCTGCCGACGTCCCGCCGTTTCACTTTCTTCCTCTATCGTGTACTCCGAACTACAGAGCGTTACGTCAACGCCAAACATTCGCAACCTTGTCTTACAATTGCACGTTACTCACACCGAAGATTATGACAAAGGGATACTTAACTCGGAGAAACGAGAAATCGATGGCTGAACGGAAGTTCTACTTCCATGGAACTCGTCTCGATCTACGGGTGGTTGGCGGGTAACGATGTCACGGTGTATTTTCAACCGTTTCAGGTAGCTTTGTTCGCAACGATTCCCAAGCTCGTAATCACCGTTCAATGTCCCGACACCGACTGTAGTGGACGCGGTAGCGACTTCCAACTACGAGTGATTTAGGATCGTGGAATGAAACTAGCAAGGTTACGACGGCGCTGGCTATTTTACGGGCTCGGGACCATAAACGACGCGCACCGATCGCGCTTCTTTCTTACCAGTGAGAAAAGGAAAAACGCTTTGTCCTCCGAACGGAGAAAACTTCCGGCTGCCACGCTCTCACAAATTTCTCGGGAATTTTGTGTGCATTTTGCGTACAACGGGTTGATATACTCGCATCGTAGATCGCCCATGACACGTTCTCGAGTACACGGCTTTCATTTCTGCTCCAAGAAGACTTGGCAGAATATGATCTTACTCGTAAATAATTTATATTTTTCCCACGCTTTCCTCGTGCGTTATGTTGATACAGAGCTATCGCAACTATATGGTGGTAAACGACGCAGACAAGAGCGATCCGTGGCTCCGTCAATTTGACGTAAATGCTACGATTTACTGCTTGTAAATATCGGACAATATGTATTTCCTTACCGTCGGAAATAATAGGATTAAAGAAAGTTGAATTCCCCGCTGGAAACACGACCGAGGTAATTTTAGCTCGCAGTGGAAACAGCGTACGATCTTTGCTCACTGGTCGTTTCTTTATTTTCCAGAGAAAATTGTACAGCGAAATCGTTCGATATCGAATGGAGGAATAATCAACGGTGGAAAGTATCGGGGATAACGAAATTGATTCGCCTATAAAAGACGCGGATTTAATTTTAGTAGAATTCGTTGGCGTAATAGCGCGCGGATTTTAAGCGGCACGTGCACTTTGTCGGAGGCAACGGGGCGAGTTTCCGCCGCGATCGTACGCGAACTTCCTCCGCGATCGTCTCTGTTTCGTTGAATTAACGTTTATTAGTTTTCTCGTGAGCGGAACGCGAATTCCGCCGGTTATCGTTTGGCTTCGACTGCGCTAATCCGGAGGCAGGCACGCGATGCACGCGGCAACTATTCCGAAATTTCAGCAGCTTCCTTTAATCTTTCGTTTTATTTGAAAATCGTTCTGTACTCGGTTCCACCTCGCTTCCATCCTCGATCCGTACTTCGTACCATGGTTCGACGCTTTAATAACTTCGCAAGCTCGAAAACGTCGAAGCGACGACAGCTCGAAGCCGAGTCCTTCCGCGAAAACAATTTCCTGCATCCCTCCGGTTACCAGATACCGCTATTCGGTTTCAAAATCAACGCTCGTTTTCGGAAGACGTAGAACGACTTGGAAAAAGTTGGCATCCCTTGCGCCATGTGCCTCGTCGTGTTTCGATCGCACGCTGCGCCCGCAGGAGCACGTGGCAACCAAAAATCGTTCGGCGTTTCCTTTCAGATGATCCCTACCACGTGTTCCAGGACTCTACCCGAGGAAATTAACGGCTATTAGCGTTTCCTGCGGTCCCTTCAACACTCTCGTGAATTACAACCTTGTGGATTCTATAAATCAAGGCCAAGCTGCCTGGAAAATGATTACCTCGCGTTTTTTAGCGTACGTATCCCTCGAACGCGATCCAAGTTTGGAAAAATTGGTCGTGTCGATGCGTTACACGCAGCTACGTAGTGCGAACCGTATAAATACAGAGTGAGCAAAATTCGCGACACGAAATTCGTTGACTCGAGCGGAGGTAACGGCAGCGGCATTATTTTACAGACTGAACCGGCTGAGCGGGGTTTAAAATAGCCTGAGAGGTGGGCAAACACGAGGGCCGTTCGTTTGCTACAACTATGCAGCGATGCTTTATCGGATAGGATTGATATACGCGGCGAGCAGCGCGCGCTCGCAGAAACAGGATAACCGATTCAATGAAGCCATATTTTATTAATGCTCCCGGAGAGAAAATACTAAATCCATACGGCGACCTCGTTGGAATCGCGAGCGCGCGCGTGCGAGAAGGGCCGGGATCGTGCGCCGATTATAAAAGGTTAGAGGGGGGCAATTGGACGGGCAGAGGAGCGAATCGGCGCGGAACGCGAGCCGGCTGTTCGCGCGAAATCGCGCGGCAAAAGGGAAACGGTGATAAAGCGACGGTGACGCTTTTAATTCGAACCTCGAACGGTATTTGATTTAGCCTTTTACCGACCGAACGAATGCTCCATTGCGGCCGTATTATGTCACGTGTACGCGCGAACGCGTGTAGTTTTTATCTGGGAGCAACCTTTGTTATTAGCTCGGTCGGCTAGCGATCTTTGTTCGCGAGCGCTGCGGCGAAAATTTACTCGCGTCGAGTGCCTTTTTTCCAACCTTTTCGCCAGCACGCTACTCGATCACCGGCTCGACAAAGATTCACCGGCAGCTCCGGTATGTTAACGATCGGCGTTGCTCGACCAACGCCGCTCTGATTATTTTACCATTTCGCGATCCGGTGCCAGCTCTTGCGTCTCTTTTTTGCACCGGTTAATGAATTTGTAATAAACCATCGAGTTTCCCTTTAACAATTCAACTGACCGGACAACCTCGTGAACTCGTTTGCAAAGCTGCAGATTCATCCGCTGTAAAGCGCAATTGCGTCGTAACTTTTTAACCGAATCCCTGCAACACGAGCCGCGGCATAATTAAATTAACGAAAGCACCGGCTGCAAACGCGGAAGTTGCTTGCTCGCGTTTATCCAGCCCGTTTCCGGCTGGATGATCGTCTCTCTTTACGACGACCACGTGTTACCACGAGGAGACGTCGTCTCTGGGAAGAATGTCCCGCGACGTTTCCTGGAGCGTGGCTCTCGTCTGAAGCTTCGGTGGCTGCCACCTGTCCCGAGATCCTCCGGCAACGAATCGTGGCTGACGAAAGAGTAGGGGCAGAAGATCTGGAGGTGGATACGGAAATTGGGGAAAATCTCAGACAGCCGGCGGAATATGGCGTTACGTGGCGCGCCACGTGCCGGATACGCGAAGAATACTCGCGTGTTTACTCGCCCGACTATTAGTGGAAAGTTGGAATATGGGTCAGCCACGTTCTACGCTCCTTTCGCAACATTCTGCGCATTTTTCGAACTGAAATGTCGCGCGGAACCAATGGCGGAATACAATTGAAACACGAAGGTAGACGAAAGTAACAAGATTTCGAGGATAATGGCTGGAATGCTGATTCGAGTTTCCATGGCAGGGAGGTGGCCATTTGGTAGCTAATGTGATTTTAAATCTGACGATCAGGGGTCTGCCGTTGATTCGTAACGAGAAAATAAAGTCCGAGCATCGAGGCGGATAATACGATTGCGATGGATTAAGGTGCTCTAGATTTTCATTGCGAGCGCTCGGCGAGAGTTAGGTTTCGCAACAGTCTGCCACTATTTTGCGCACCTATTTGTGTATACACCGGATTAGGAACGTCATAATCTTTTCTCGTGCAAATGGGATTAGGGTCGAGTTCCAAGGTAAGGACTTAGAGCAAAAGAAGTCGTCGACAGATTGGACAGCTTCATTAACACCGACAGTCACCTGGCAGACGGTTGATCCACGTAGATTCGTCGTCCGATAAGTTGACCGCCTGAACGGGGAAATACGCGACAGCTTGCGCCCGCTTGCAAATAGCGCTTCGAGCGACAATTTTCTTTTTCCCCTTTTCGACGTACAAAGACACCAACCACACGGAAGACTCTGCTCTGGAGCCGGGAAATAGCGCAGGCGGGAAGAAGCGACGACGTAACGCACGTGTTCCCTTGACCCTTGCGGTTCGCCAACGCCCGAATGTTTTATAAGGACACCCGTCGATAAATTCACGCGGAACGCTGCCGCACTCCGCCTCTAGGCTCGATAAATTATCCCCAGGGATGACAGAGACGTTATAATCCGAGGATGTAATAAAAAGACTGTTCTTGCCGCCGTTACTTAGCAATAATTCGCGTCCGGAAGGTCCATAGGGGCGAGAAGAAGGGGCTGTGCCCTAGACAGAGACGATACGATGAAAACGGGTCAACCAGACTTGAGAAAGATGCAAGAAGAACGAGAGAGAAGGCGAGGATAACTAGCGCGGATCTCTGGAGGATGAAGAAAGGCGAGCAAGATGGAAGAAAAAAGCGAGGCGAAGGAAAAAAATAAGAGAGAAGGGAAACGAAGTTTTAGAGGGAGGAGACGAGACAAGTCGCCCCTGATGGAAGCGGCGGTGTCGGACAGATGCCGAAGAGAGGAACGCGCACAAAGCTGTGGACTATTGACAATGAAGAACCGTCATGGATCCGGCCGTACCAAAGAATCGGCGGATGATTTATCGAATCGTATTTGTAGGTAATACGGGAAACACAATCGACCAGGGTGTCGTTCCACGATCATCACGGAAAAGGAACCGAAGAGGGTACGCGTTCCCGGTGAACTATGTCGAGCCATTGTCGCGTCGTTCGGGGATTGACCACGGACCAACGTCTTCCCTTCCTTCGATTTTGCATCGAATTCCTTGGGAATTCTTTTCGGCGCGATCGATAGACACCTTGGTGCATTGCCGCAGAATAGTCGTTCTCTCGAGTTTACGTAAACCAGCGAACTAGAAAGGGAGATTAACTCTAGGAAATCATGAAATGTAGAAAGTCGAGAGAAGTCGACGAACGGTCGACTTGGTAATTGTTTAAAATAGCACGGGATTGTGAATTCGCCTCGGGGCGGCGTAGAAAACTCTGATTGACTGTTAATCGCGTTTCGTCGCGATCGTCGAGCCGCGGAAACGCCTTGGAAAACGAAATTCCCAGCCGACAGTCAGTTATGAATCCGCGGCGCCGTTCAGACAACCGCGTAATCTCGTTGCGAAGATCGAGCTGATAAGAACGCGGATCGTGGCTGATTGACTCGCGCAATGCATCCTTGATGAGCCTAGACTCTCTCCTTTATGCCTCCGGCTAGGCTCGTCGTCTCGAACCTAATTAAAACGGAATATATTAAACCGTACTTTCTTCTCCGAGTCGATCGCTCGATCCGTTCGAATCTTCGAGCGGCAACGCGTTGTTTGCCGTGGTAGAAACATTTGGAAGAAATAATGGATACTTGTTCGTTCGTTCGTTCGTTCGTTCGTTCGTTCGTTCGTTCGTTCGTTCGTTCGTCGTCGTTCAAAAATTCAAACGCAGCCTATACAGCTCCGCTTCCAGACTTATCCGGTTTATCGAAGAATTCGCGGAGCAATTTAGGAACGAAGGTATCGATGTCGTTAGGATAATATCGTTTGTTCTACGCGCGTTCCTAAGAGTCCTTAATGAGGCTGTGGCACGTCTGCCGTCTGAAGTCTCAGGTATCCGGCGCGGTGGATCGACAGCGCAAGTGGCGGAAGTATGCAAACTATGCGGACAGAGTTCTCTCAGTCAGCGACGATACACGACCGTGTCGAACGTGTTCCTCTCGCTACAGGGGCAAGAGGTGTTTTAATGAAATAGCCTCGTTAAATTCTCTGCCGTACACGAAGACGATCACCGTCATTTTTTCCTTCCGACCGCCTCCAACCGCCTCTGTTAACGCTTCCGTTAGCGAGGTTGCCTTGCTTTCGCGGTGCTCTCGCTTGCGAGTAAACGTCCTAATGCGTTAGCAGAGCTTAGAGGAAGACTCGTTGTTTACCGAGAATGGGCCATTTTCGGCAGAATCCGGCGTTTCAGCGAGAGTAGTCGCTGCAAATAGAACAAATTCGAGCGGTAAATACGGCCGCGTTTAAAGCCACCACGAAGTCGGTCACTCGACGAATGGCTTCGCCTCGGCGATGTATAGGATGCCCTCCTTCGCGAAACAATGCCCGCGAACAGGCGACGGTATCTCACGATAACGGTAACGACAATGACGATACGCTCATGCTATGGAGGAGCTGCGTCACCGAGATGCTTCTGTCCTCGCTGACGTCTGCACCGATAATGACACCTATTGACGATCCGATGTCATCCACGCACGTTTCAAGATACTGCTCGAGATCTCATCCGATACACTGCTCTTGCATCGAATACGCTCGACGAAAGACGCGTCTATTTAACGCATCAAAGCGAGACATTAGGATGGCAAAACGATCATTCGCGGAAGGAGCTGCGCGAATCGAGATCCTACGTCAGAGACGATTGTCTCGGTAAACAATACTATCGTAGCTTAATATCGTGGCATTGGTTTCCTTCCTGCAGAGGGGAGGCGACGAGACAGTGAGAATGCGGAGTAAACAGGGCGCAACGAGGTCGAAAACTTGGAGCGAACTCCGACGAGGTCAGATATTAAAACAACTCCAGAGCCGGCGGGGTTAGGTAAACGGAAGCTGTCACAGTTGCTTCCAAAAATATATGAGATTGCTGGCTCGGCTGGGAGAACTCCTCGCGCGAATTATGCGGGGATTATTAAGTCGAAGAAGGCAGGCTGGTTGAATCGGAGCTCCCTGTTTTTTAGCCGGCGATCTCTTCAACCAACCCGTTGCCGAGGTGGAGACGCGCCTGGCATTCGAGGGTTGGCGGTTGGAAGAAAGAGAGAGACTCCGCCCTCTTCGGGACATCCAATTTCTCAAAGAAGTTTACGGCCATAGAAACGAGGAAAATTGCCCGTTATATATTAAAGACGTCTTTAGAACGGTAAACAGAACGACTTCCTGCGGGAAGTTATGCGACAGTCCTTGCCGGAGGATTATCAGACGCGTCTAGGCAGGCTGCTCTTTGACGAAACGCCGTCGTCAACCCCGTCGTCGACGAGTCTGAGCTACACGGTTCCCTTTCAACGCTGGTTCTCCGCCTAATTTTCTACCCTCGGGCCGCGTTCTGGCGGCCGATTGCCACGCGGGCAACTTTTCGGCAAAAGGATATGAGATATCCGGTTGAAAGGAATCGAGCCTGCTCGTCCCCCTTTTCGTGCTACCTTTTTTCGCCGCGCCATCCACTCGGTTCGTGGTGTCTCCTTGACATGGCCAATTACAGCGTACAGCGGATTATCGAAGAATCGTTTGCACGAGTGACGTCGGTGTTGTTGTTCGATAGTTGGACGGAAAATTAGGTGGCGGATAAATTGGCCGCTCGAGGCTACTTGAACGCGTACGATATCGTTGCGACGCGGAAACGTTCACCGGTATATTCATGCTTCGAACTTTCGCTTTCCTTTTTACTCGCGCTTCCAAGTTTCCGAATTCCGAATCCTCCAGGAACGATACCCGGCCAAGGATACTCGTCGACAAGTTCCCAAAAAGACGCGAGGGACCGATAAAAAGTCAGTGCGCGAGAAATTCAGGGCTGGCTAGAGACAACTTAAAGACTCTCGTTCTATAACGCCAAAAGGAACAGTTGGCGGCGCCGCAAGTGCTATTCCAGCCGAAGTTAAACGCTCGTCGAACGCGTTAATGGATGTTTTCGCGTTTTCTCGGCGACGACGGAGGGGCAGCAAGCTAGCTGTTTTTCCATGATTTCTTCGCGCAGAACGCGCTCTCGCGTGGATGCTATTAACTTCGTCACGAACAGATCACTCTGGCACGCGAACGGTTTTCCACGTGGCAGGACGTTGATCGATCGCCCGTAAAATTCGCTGAACCGAACGAACGACCAAGCTCTGCTCGTTGCTCGCGAGATTTCGCTACTTCGAATCGGTTAAACGCGTCTCGAGACTCGCACGATTCTTCTTCTCCTTTCCAACATTCCAGTCGTCTATTCCGCTCGCGTGGACTACGGATTTAAAATTTGAATAAAATCATCTCCCATCCACGGCTCGTGTACTCGATTCTCTTGCGACGGAAGAGCACGTATCTCGGATCAAAATATTAGCCGCGTTGAATAGGACACGGTGGGCGGTGGTCGACGGAAGGAGAATCTCTCGTAATATCGAAGTCGCGTAGCACGCGTACAAAGACGAGCTTGCAGCTTGCTTTGCTCCCGAAGAATCCACGTAAACGTGGATCTAGAGCAAAGGGAAAGGGAGGAAGAGAGAAAATCGTAGAAGCACAGATATCGAGAAATCACCTTCCATCTCTGAACGCGACACACGAGATTTAGAAGCGGGAGAAGGTCTAGAGACCTGGAATTTTATTTACCGGAGCTGTAGGCGAGCCGGAGTTATCGCAATCTCCAATTCATAAAGCTCATTCAAGCACTACGCTTATTCTTGGTGTACTTTTCTCAAAGTTTCCAAGAAGGTTTCACCATCCGGTTACCCATTAGGGTAAGGTGGAATTATTCGAATCATGCGAGCTTCAACGTTTCAAGAATCGACTCAGGAGTTTGTACAGAACAGCCAAGCTTACTGTGCGTTACGAGACGTTACGAAAGGACGAGAAAATATCGTGTACCTTGGGTCGAGGGCGACAAAAATCGTACTTTATCGTACTTTATCCTTTAACTTTTATTTAACTTCAAATTCGGCGCCGTGGTTATTTTCGAAGAATTCCGGGGATTCCTGTGTATCTCGGCAATTAACTCGAGCTATGTGTGTAGGAGAAAAGTCAGCGACGCGAGAACAAGGGTAAACCGAGGGAAGACACCTCGTAACGTCAGCCTGTCTGCCACGTAACCGCGATCAGTTGCAGCACGAGGCTGGCAATAAATCGTCCGGCAAAAACGAAGGGACGCAGTTTTCCCGACGCCGCAGCCTGCTCGCGGACCACGAGCATCGGATAGCATAGCGAAGAGAAACGCGTGCACGGGCGTGAAAGGACAGCGGGCGATGCGTAATACGAATATAATAATTTATGGTGTATCGAGGTATCAGCGCAAGGTGTTGCCGGCGACCCCTTCTTGCGCTGCCCGTCTCAACCCCCTTTCGCGTCGGCCAAAGCCTTGCTCCGCATTATCTACGCACTCCATACGTACAACCACGTTGAAACAGCTCGTCCTGACGTGTCTGCGCCGAAACTAATGCGCCTCGTCGGTGAACCCGTCGTCCTGGCTGATTCGGGATACCGGACGGATTTTGCTCGGATGACGCGAAAATCTCGTGAGCCTGGCTTTTGAATCCTGCTGACGAAGATTAAGGACTTGAAAGTCGGAGATCGTCGACGCAGACTTTAGTAGTTCGGGTATTATTGCGAATAGGTTAGTGACAGATTTGCAGATCGCTTGAAAATTCGTTAGAGATTACGAACGAATGGTAACTGTAGAAAAACGTACGGATAAACCGCGTGATCTACGGGACAAACGGCAGTTGCCGTGTTCCGTCCGTGATAGGAATCTCCTCAAAATTCTGACAGCGTGCGAAAAATTACACGAATTTCGGCCGCGTATCGGTCGTGTCTTATCGACGAACAGGAGACACCCAGTACATGGGGGTATCACGCGCACCGCGACATCGAGTACTGATCAATGCCAGGGGCGCGCGGCAAGGCCAGATAGAACGGTGAAATATTATTTCTGCGCGACGAGAGGAACGCGGAGCGGAAAAAGAGGAGTCCGCCAGTGTGTTGGAGCGACGACGGTGGGCCAGAACGGTGCGTATAAAGAGAAAATTGCGACCGGTTGCACGTCGATGGAGCAACGGGGATCTCTCGAAACGTCGCGTATCGCGAATCGAGCTAATTATGCGTGCTAAATTTACGACGGCCCGTAAATCAACAAGGGACTCCATCGCGTATTACTTTCATCCACCGACTATGTACGCGCACTTGGGTGCTCGAGCGCTCCGTGCAAAAAACGCGCCATAAATATCGTTAAAACGGAAGCTGGATAATTGTCTGCTACTCGTTCTCTTTTACGCGGAATCCTGTAAAGTTCTGTAATAAATTTTGCCTCGAGTGTCGCCCGGCCGTTACTTCTCGCGCCGCCAAACGTAAATTTTTAAGCTCTTTCTTTTACCAACCAAGCTACCAAATGGATAGAATTAGGCAACGTTACGAAAAAAAAAAGGCCCGACGCTTTATTCAACTCGTAACACGCGCACAGTGACCGGTACATCCCGAATTTCGTTTTGGTCATAAAAATTTCATCAGCGCGCCGGTTCGCGCCGGTTCGCGCCGGTATCAGCGGCAACTTAGGCGCGAGCGTAACGCGCGGCCGGAATTAATTTCTCGACCTCGCAATGGCTAATCTGCATATTACGAAATTAAAAAAATTCTCCACTCTAATTCACCCGCTGCGATGAATTCTAATTTCCGGATTCAAGCGAGCCGGCTTACCAGGCGTTTCTTTGCGCTACCGGAGAACTTGCTGATGAATCGTTTTCCGAGCGCGTGCTTTGTTTAATTCCCACCGTGCAGAAAAGGGACGATGTTTCGCGAGAAAGCCACCGCCCGCACCTTTTCCTCGTTTTCCTCGCCACTGGATCGCGCAGCTATTAACGCGCGCAACCCCGTACATCCAACATCGAACGGTTTGCTGCTTCGACTCGCGTTATATCCTCGTCAAACGTTCATCCTCCTCCCCCAACGAATCTTTGGCTCGCGTTAACCAGCGCAATTTGCTTGGTAATCTCCGGTCCGTTGATTTATAAGCGAACCCAGTGACGCGTGTGTATTGTCATATTCGCGGGAACGAAAGAAGGGAGCGGATAGTAGATTCGTTTTTCGAAAGCCTGGTTAATCCACGTCCTTTTAATCCGCTGCAATTCTATATAGCTACATTTAGTCCATATACTCGTTACACCCTGTACATAGGAGGAGGGTAATAAGTTACATTGTGGATTTCGGCCGGTTCCCTATTCGCTTCGAGGATCCTAGCGGAGCTGCGTTTGATGTGATTCGACTGTTTGGGGATTTGGGATCGCGCGCGACCAAGTAAGCCTCTGGAGCGAAATTGTCCGCTCGTAAAGCAAGCGTTAATACATATTATTGGCGTAGCCACCGCTTGTTCCTGCAGTGATTTGGGGCAACTAGGGATAGAGGGTAATACAGTTCGTGCGAAGCGAAAGGATCGATAGGAAAAGAATATTTAGTTTCCGAATGATAAAAAGAATGAGTAGCTTGCGACGACTTTTGCGCGAGGCTGTATTTCCATTCAGGTGAAGTTGTACGTGATTTTTAATAAATTGTCGCTGCGTAGGAGAATACAGGGGAGAATGCGGCGGATGATATAACGATGAAACAGGAAGACTTATAAATGAGAAGTCTTCCGAGTACAATTTTCAAGGGATCCCACGACATGTTGCGTAAGTATGATCGACGAGAGTTGCATAAAAGATAGAATAAACAAGCGTTTCTCGTTTCCAGAGAAAAATATCCACGTAGAAAACCAGAGAAACGGGGAATAATCTGAAAATGTTGGAAGCGTGCAAACGAACGAACGATAATAACAACGCGATACAGCAGCATTCTTCGCTGCGATTTCGGCCGGTGACTTTTACCTTGCTTCCGTTTTAACGGTATCCGTTGCCGGTCGTTTAATTAACTTAATTCCCAAATAATTTATATTTTCCAGTGCATAGGCGAGAGAGTGAAGGGGCGCGGGGAAAAGAAGGAAGAATCGTACTCGGCGGACACGAGCGTACTCAGCTGGAAATTGGTTCGAAACCTGTTCGGAAGCCGTGCCACCCTCTGCTGCCCCTCTGCTTTCCCTCTGCTTTCCCTCTGCTTCTCTCCCTGCATCTGTTAGCTCTCGCAGGATTATCACGCGAGCGACCGAGCCGGCGAACGAACGAGCCGCGAAACTTTATTTGGTTTATTACCCGCGTCGGTGTTTGCGCTTCTGCCTAGCGTCGAAATAGAGAACGCGCCTCCCGGAAGAGATATTTAATGCTTCACGCGCAAAATGCAACGCGGCTCGGATTATGCCGCGATTTAATCTGCGAATCAGCCGAGGAATTTTTTACGATACCTCCAGCGACCGGCCGTGTCGGGAACAGGCATCGCGATAACATTCACTGAAACCGTATGCAGATAATCATAAAGCGTTTCCCAACGTTCCCCGGTTGACACGCCATTTCGTGGATTATAAAGATTAAATATCTCGAACGTTATCGCGTTCGCGCCGAGCCGAGCCGAGTCGAGCCGAGCCGTGTCATCCCGCTGTGGAAACGTTCGCTCGAATCGTCGACGCGATTCTCGTCGGTGGATCGACTCGATCCGTGCAATTTTTCGCTGAATGCATGCGAAAGCGTGTCTGCCCTGTCTATTACGATCGTGGGGATTATCGACGACGCGAAGGATTGAATTCGGAAGTTGAGAGAGCAATTGCAGATGGGTTTGCTGGATGGCTTCGGAAGAGCTGTCTTGGAAACCTAGCGAGATCTGGTCGTTAACGCGAGACAGAAAAGATCGACGATGCGCTGTGTCGCTTGATTCGACTCGCTCGCAGCCAGCGATCGACGACGAAACAACGAGTCTTTGAAGTCTTAGGGAGTAAGAGGGCCAGCCGCGTGGAAATACGAGGTCAGTCGAGGAGTCGGCCGGAAGTTGGTTGGTGGCGCGGGAAGGCATCGTAGCAGCAGAGTAGCGGATAAGAGGACAAGTTGGAGGAAGAAAAGGGAATTCATGACTAGTATCCACTCGCCGTGGAATAGGATATAGGTTGTCGAAAGGAATAGTTTGTGCGTTCGAATAGTAAGGAGGAGGAAGTGGAAGAAGATTGAGAGAGGAGGATGCAACGAAACGTAGAACGTGGTCGTTTGACTTTCGCGGAATCGAGGATGGAAGAGAGGTCGGAGTTCTTTTGTCCTTTGTTCTGCTTCCAGTCACTGAACGTTCTTACGAGCGGGGTGTTCCTTTCTCCGATTTGACAGTCTGTTGGAAATAGTCGCCGATGCTGCTACAAAGAAATCAGACTGTCCACTTGTTTTTCGTGTACTTGAATATTTCGCTTTATCACATAAAGAGAGTAAAATGGAGGAAACGTTGGAAGATAATTATTTCCTCTGACAGAAATATCTTTTTAGAAATCTACAAAACGCATTTGTATTCCGTCTTTTAAAAGAGATTTTCCGTAGCACAGAGTGACAGCACGTTGATCGAATTATTGGGGGAACAGAAAGGTCGAGGGAAAGAAGAAAGCGAAACAGGGATCAAAGCATCGGGGCTAAGGGGGTGAGCCGTCGGACGAGTGGCAATCGCAGGCAGAAAGAATGGCACTCGGTAGTTGGTCACAGAAACCGTCGTATCTTTTGGTTCGCGAACAATGATCGCCTTAAACGATTCTCATCAGCGTTCTACAAGGTGAATATTCAAAAAATCAGCCCTGTCGTCTTTGGGTAGACGGCTCCGCGGTTAAGAACTTGAAAGGCAGAGGGTGCAAGAGCCCGAGGGCGATGGTAATCCGTCAATGGCCATAATGGCCAAAATCCACCGGAAAAGCGACCGTTTAGACGCGACGCATTGTGCGGTCGAGCGATGGGACAAATTTAGCGTGAAAATATGAAAACTCGCGGACGCTCTTGTGCTCGTTCGACGACGGAACCATCGAGTGGTCGACGTTCGTTGATCGACAAATAGTCGATGTACGGGGTGTTCCGAAAGTGACGATAAGAAAGTTGGCGTTTACTACGAATCGTTTATACCCAAGTACATCTCCTAGTACATTTACCCTAAGAAGTGCGACAATATGGCACGACTCGTTTCGGAAGTGTGATACGTCTCGATTACCACATTTCCAAACGAAGACGGAAAGCGTCAAACTTGGCGTCGATACGTTTCACTTTCAAGACACCCTGTAGAAAGACGTAGCTAGGATCGAGGCTCACCGGAACAGCGGGAAGAAGTCCTTTGACCGATCCCCATCGCCTGTTAATGCGATTAGGCGAGTGCGTGCTCTTTGTGAATATGCGGATTTTCAGCTTTCCGCGTTCTCTCGCTTCTTCGATCCTGGCTCTGTCCCTCTCTGTATCGGCCGGTGCAGCCACGTTTCGAGTTTAACGAACGCATCTACGTCCGACCGGTCACGCGGAAACACCTGAAACGACGATGTCGCTTCACTTGCGGTAGATCTGTTTACGTCGTTGGAGAAATTAGCTGCACGCCCGGTACAGCCGAACGATCCTTGTATTTGCGATTGCACCAACCTGTACACAAAAAGTGGACGAACTTATTAATCCTCTTGGTGTAAAGCAGAAAAAAACGTTACGCGCCATTGAACGGCGTTCAGTGGAAAATTGAAGTTTATTGGAAACTATTTCGGTGGTTGCAACGGTATCTCTTGGCGGAGAAGGAATTGAAACTTCTATCTTGACCTACTTAAACGGATAGTTTAGGTTTAATTGGAAAGTCACATGTAGAAAAAGAGGCGAGCGTCCGCTTGATGCCCATTCTTCCTCGAGGCTTCGAACCAAAGGAACTCTTACTTAATAATCCTCCGTTGAACGACCCTTCTCTACCTCCTTTCCATCGTTCTTTCCCTCGTCGATCCCTTTCACGATGACCGTTTGCTTGCTCCGTTTCTTTTCTACCCTCGGCGATCGAGCATCAACGGTCCACGATTTCGCCTTGTTTCCCTCGCAGTTGTTTTCTTAATTACACGGAAGAAAGAAGAGGATCATTGGAAAGACGATTCCGTAGAGCAGGCTTAAAAGCCCGGCTCGAAGGAGGTCGTTCGGTAAGGAACGAATTAATTAAATTCCCGTAGAAGTCATCGGAGGAGCGCAAGCCCTGAAATTGGCCGGAACGAAAGCGTTCTCTTGGTTCGCCGCGTCGCGTCGTGCCGGCTCGACTCGGAGTCCGCCGGCGTTGTTACGACGGCCGACTGGCAACCGAAAAAAAAAAAAAAAATAAATAGTGACCGCGAAAGAAAACAAATGGACGCGGTGAATCCATGCATAAACGTACGAATATGTGGGCGGTTGCTGTTGCCGGCCGATATATATTCACGGGCCGAGTAAAAGTTAATTAAAAAACGTAATGAAACGCCACGAGCGTATCGCCGGGGACCACCGATAATTACCTTCCTCTCCCCGTCCCCCCGGCATCCATTTCTCTCCCTTTTCACGTTCCCGCTCGTTGGTTGTTTCGTTTTCACGAATCGCCAGGTGATCGTGTTGCACCGATGGATGTCTTCATGCGTGGCGAGCACACGCTCTCACCCTGCGTGAAATATATCGATGTAAATAATAAACAAACGCACGGACGGCGCCTACGATAGCGCCGCGTCCCCCGTTTCGCTAATTTTCCATTCTCATCTGCCACGCGTCCTACCGCCCCCGCGTAATTTACCGACCCGACTAACTACTCGCTGCCTCGACACTCGTTTCCATTCTCCCGAGCATGCACCGCACATCTCTACCCAAACCACCCGCCGGTCGCTGCTCACCTGCCCCGGTCAGCTTTAACCCCCCCCGTGCGTCGTTATATTTCCATCGTTCATTAACATTTCAACCGGCATGAGAATCCATGCGCCATCGATACGAACCGCGCGGCTGCCCGACACGCGTAATTCGATTTCCGTGCGACGCGAATAAAGTTTGTAGATGAAATAGACACTAACGAGGGTGCAGCTAATAGACGTTTCGAACGCGACTCGCTCTGGGCCCGGCTATTCCGCGAATTTGCCCGATCCCCTTCACCACCCCCCGACGACCCTCTTTCAGCCGCACAACTCCGCTGTAAAATAATTTGTTGACCGTCTGTAAGTAAATATTTCACCTACGCTCTGGTCGGTCAACGGTCACGGGGCTAACGAATATTTCCAAAAGCGACCACACTCTCGACGCGAGCCGCGTATCGCGCGAAAATAGAAGGGAAAATTCAGCTGGTTTTGTTTGACGACGGCGTACGTTCACCGCTGCGTTTGCACGCTCGATTCCCGCGTCGCGCGCGCGGCAAATCGAATCTCCGAAAGATCGCTCGAATCCCGAATCTCGTTCAAGAGGATCGTCAAAGCGTAGCTAACGTTCGACGGTCTGCGAAGTTGGAAGTTTGCGACGGTTCAACGTCGACGAATGCCGAATTCCGTGAGAGGCGTAACGCGCGTTACTTTCGAATTTCTCTCCTCCGAAGAAAGCTTCTTCCTCTTGAAAGAAGAAACGAGTGGAAAAACGTTGTTCTTCTCGGTGGCGCGTGGGCGAGGCTCGCAATGGTCGCCTGCAACGACGATTTCCGTCGCGATTTCACGGTTCTGGCAAGTGGACGAGTCTCTACGGAGCGGTATTCCGACGCGTGTTTATCGCCGGAGGGTGGCTGAGTGAATTAACCCTCGGCGAAACGGTGGCGAAAACGGTGCTTGAAGTGGCGAGGCCGCTGCTCGACCGGTGGCACAACGTTTTACGCGCTAGGACCGGCTTAATTAGAAAATGCTTGACCCTCGTAAAGTCTGGACCGAGCATCGGACGCGTTCCCCACCGGGAGACTGCCATCAACGCTTCCAGTAACACCGACCTACGCGGTCACCTCGTGTCTTTCTGCGAATATTATAATCCCCCCCGGGGAAAAGGATGCTCTTACGCCTGCCATCGTCGTAATTTCTTTCCCTCCCGCTCGCTCGTCCACGTAGAGCGTTTGAATTCCTTCGTTAACGGTCGCTCGACCCTTTGCGAGTTTCGTCTCTAAACGCCGAACCCACACACGGACGCGCGATACACCACGCTCTTGCCACCGTTTTCGCTCGATGGTCGTGTCCGTTTCCTGTTTAGCGTTCGCAGGGAATACGCCGTTGCAATTTGTACCGGACGTTGTTTGGCAATACGCTGAAACGCAGATGTAGTTCTTATCAAGCGTTGATGCTGCTGGAATGCAAATTCTCGTTGAACGTAGAAACGTATTAAGACGAAGCCGCGTCCGACACTCGTAGGTATTTCATCGTTTCGTTACACCGTAAAATATTCGATTGTTTGGAAAGTTCGTAGCTTCTTTCGCCAACTTGCATCGGACAACGAATCGTTTGAGCGAGTAGAATAGTGGTTGGATATAAAGAGAACGAAGGAGAAATATTTGGAATTCCTTTAGCGAAACGTTCAACTCTGCGTGTAACATTCGTCGAACATAGTAGTTTAACGTAATTTCTACGAAAATTATTCAAAAGTTACGCGCAAGCGATCGTATCGATTAACTAGGTACAAATTTTCTCAACTTTTAATACTTGCTCAAAGATATATACATAACGCGATTAGACGAACAACTTGGACAAAGGGGGTAATTAAAGCGTACGTTTTATAGCAGAAACGAAGGCGAGGGTTCGTCAAAGCGACACTAGTTCTCGCGTAAGATCGACGTCTCGTTGTCGGCATTGTTTCGAAGACGCGCAGGACGGAGTCGAGGCGGGAATCGCGTTCTCGTCGTAGTCTCGCGGAACAATGGCATCGATAACAGGCTGTACGCGACCGAGATAATGCGAACGACTCGCGGCAGAAGTTGCGGAGGGCGGACTCGTGCGCGAGACATCCAGTTAATTACGGAACTACGGGGACAAGTTTTCCCGTGGAACCGGCTAGGAATCCGTCAGCTGACGCCACGACAGATGTCCCAGTGCCAGCTCGGCTCCGTGCCCGCCCCCTTGCTGCTTTCGGTAATTCTGACAATTTAGCGATTGTGTCGCGAGCATAATGGGGGCCCGAAGTTGGCTGGGACCCCACGGGGGTGTGGCACGAGCCGCAACGATACACACGGAAAGAGCAAGAGAGAAGAAAGATCTCTCTGCTTATTGTGTTTAAAATCGCTCGTTCACGAAACTGTGCTTTTGTCCAGGCCAGGAAACGTGGGCGCGATTTGTCCTCCCTGACAAGATTATATTAATGCTCGTTATATTAAGGCAACTGTGCTGCCCATAGAATCGAGGGACCGGGTTTAGCGAAACTATATTTGGGGAAAGCAGTGTTGGGAGATTTTGCGAGACGAGGGATAGGGTAATGGCGATCTTCTTTCCAGACCAATCGTCCATAATCCAATGATCTACGAATGGGACTCGTATATACCCTGAACGCTCTTAAAGCCTAGTTTAACGAACTTCTTACAGTGGCCGTAAGAGGTATCGGCTTTTCGAGAAGAAACTTGATCGTAAAGTTTTCCGGAAAGGGGATGGCGCGGGAGACCGTGTCACTGTCACGGGGGTTGGTTGGTTTCGTGTGTCGCGGTGATACGGCGAAAGCGTACGTTTACGGAACTCTATAGCCAGGTCCATTGTCACCGTTTCCATCGATCTTTAATCTCGCGCTCGAGTAAATGTATCGATCGATTGTACTTTTGTCGTGCGACCCTACCAACAGTGCAAACGCCTCCCTTCGCGTTCGCATTCTTCTGCGTCCGTAGCATTTTCGGAGGGGCCACGGAAACGTGTCGCTAACTGCACTCCGGCGTTATTAAGGACGCGTCCCGCGACGCCATTGCGTCGTTCGTTAGCAGTCAGACGCACCCTTCGTTCTCCGGCGCCCTTTGTACGCCTTATGGCAATTTATCGGACCAGTCAATCCCCGGGCCTCAGGAATCTCCATTACGTGCCCCCTGTAAATTACTCGATATCGCGATAAGGCGGTACGTCTTGCCTGCGTCGCGTCGCCTCCAGAAATATCGGCGATCGATCATCGAGAACTGCTCGTCAGCCCTTTCATTAGCCCGCGGAATCCGACTTATCGCGTTAACGCAGCTGCCATCGGCAGCGTCGCGGCATTTCTTACACCCTCCCTCGCACTTCTTCCCTCGAATTTTTCGTTTACCCACATTCCTTCCTCTGTTATCAGGCTCGTTCGACTATACGGCTCCTTCTTTTTCCACGTTTCGCCGCTTTCCACGGGGCAATTAATCGAGTAAAGTCCTTTTTCCCGAGCCGCGGTTATTTTTATTGGCACGCCGCGCCGATTATACGAACGTGCCGCTTTTCCCGAATGGAAATAGGCTCCCGTAAGTCTGACAAATTGATCGAACCTCGCGGCACCGCCGCATCGATTATCATTACCGTGGACCGTAAATAACGCGTTTGCCTATAAGTATATGAAATTAACAATTGCTTTTTTCCTGCCATCTCCGGCTAACGAGAAATCGCTTGATCGGAAAGCAATAACGCGCGAACGGTATTGCGCCAACTTTTTCATAATAATCGCTATCCAACTAACCTAATGTAACGGCTATTGCGCCACTGTTGCTGTATCGTCTGTGCAAAAAGCTCGCAACGGATCGTCCGGAGAGTGTCGGCCGAGAGAAACGAACGGAAGAACGCCGAGGGTGTTTAAGACGCGCGAAAGCTGGCACGACCACGTTTCTCAAGCGGTAGGTAAATTTAAAGAACCACGCCGGGATACCTACGGTTTCTTCGATTATGTATGCCAAGTAGCTACAGTGTCGTACGTATGGGACACGGAGTACGGCGCCGCGCGGCGAGCAGAGCCGTACTTCTCGAATCGCGTGTATATTTATGAACCGGAGGGCGTGTGCACGCGCCGCTGCAACGACGCCAGCCACCTTCTAAAAGAAAACAGTTATTCTGGAAGAGAGTCCGCGCACGATCCTGTTTACCGGTGTTTTCCGCGCTGAAATATTTAGCGAAACATTTTCAGAAACAGCCGGCTTCGGCGTGCTGGAAATCTCGCGCGGCCGCAACCGAACGTCTGACGTCGTTCGTATTCGCTAGAAGCATCGCGAAAAATGGCTCGCTATTTCTCAGACTTTGCGGGTTGACGTAAGACGTACACGAAGCAGGCGAAGGCCGTGGAAATCGTCGTTCCGTGGATGTTTACCCACGCACGAGACTGCTAATCGAAAGAACTACAACGCGTTTTTCGGTCGAACGTAATCGGCACGTTGCTCGTCGACGGGAACAAATTAGCCCATGCGTTGGTGTTATCGTTGTGTACCTTTCGATTGCCACAGGTATTACGGCCGTGGACTGGAAAAACCATCGCTGGTTGTATAGCGTTTGGGTTATTAATAACTTGGCAAGTAAATGTTTACGCGACAAACAGCGAACTTTGCGCCTGATTCCTGTGGAAAAGCGATACTACGAAAACAGATCGAATGGCGTGGCACGGTGGAGAAGTTCGGAACAAAGAGTGGAAGAGGGAATTGAGAGAATCGAGGATGCAACGTAGGGGTCGCGGGGAAAATATGGGATTTTAATTTGCGTTAACAAAGCATCATCGGCTGACAAATAATAATTCTATTAATTACGTGGCAACGTGTCCTCTGGGCCGGGTATCTAACACGCTCGACTTCGCCGATAACGAGTTCAATGATATCGACGTCTCGTACCCGTCTCGTAACCGACCGTGTTGGTTTCCACATTACCGTTTCCCAGTGGATGGCGAATGCACGCGAGCGCGCGTAAATACACCGCTAGCAAAACCCGGTCCTATTCGCGGATCGAATCTCCATTAATTTCGACGAGCCCCCGTTCCGCTGCAAGCCGCAACATTTTTCCGCTCTCTCGACGCTACGCCCCGCGGCTCGGTTAATTTTTTTTTTTTTTTTTTTTCCCCGGCAACGAGCGCCCGCTATTTTTCCGCCGCGAGATCATACGTTACCGAGAGGAAGAGAAACGAACGGCGGAGGGAAAGGGCGAGAGAGAACACGGAAGCGAGGGAGCAGGACGGACGATAATCAATCGATCGTTTGTCAGAATCGCCGGCAACGATATAATTGATTTCTATAGAAAAATGATTGGCGGATAATGAAGCCGCGTTCGATTGATCCGATGCAAATACACCGTCGTCGATCGGGATTCGCTTAAATATATGCGGGCGTAATTCCTAGAAATCGGAACTGTGATTGATAATATATTTATTCGAACAATATCCGCGGTTAATTAGGTCGTAATTAGTAATGATTCGATAACAGGATTCGGGATAAATTTGATTACGCTACAACAATTTTGATTAGTAAACCGTCGATACGCGGCTGCGATAATTGTTTGTTAGGCGATGTTGACCGGGATCTGTCGAAAAAAAGATTCTCCAACACGTCGTTATATCGTTTCAAAATTTCTATTATTTCCACCGATCTTTACTATCTTTGCTAGTTTTCACTATTGCCCAAAATTTTCCATACACGCCATTCGATTACTAACGATCTACATTAACGAACACCAACGCACGTCTCGATAAGCAGATTCGATTTTTTCCCAACTTTCGATCATTTTCCGAATTTTTCGTACAGCGTGCCATTATCGCCAGCTAGTTATTCCGTCGTAAACGATGCCCGAGGTTGTACCGTCGGTTCAATTATGAGTCGTGTTACAGTTTCCAAATGACACTGCACGGTGCAGCCGCTTGTTGGCTCGTACGCGCGCGCGGCCGCTCGCGCTCACCGATTCAAGCTGCATTATAACCGGCTGTTCCGATATGCGAGGCTGTGTGCTCGATACCTGCCCGTATGAACTGCAGCTACAAATAGCAAACTACGGGGTTAAAGCGGCAGAACCGACACGTAGCAACCCCCCGAACTCCGATACGGGCATTACGCGACACGGATTGCTAGAATCTTCGATCAATCGAGCTGGCGAGCTCGTCGAAGCGATGCGACGTTCCAGATACGTCCAGTCGATTCTATGCACAAAGGCGCGTCGAAATAGAAATTTCCTGCCACGGAAGATCGATACGTTCGTTGCTGCGATCGTTTCACTTCCCTTCGACTTTTCTTCCTTCGGCATGAAACGCGCTATGCTTAAATCCGCGATGATATTTTATCGTCGCGCGATAGGTACGAAATTTTCCGACAACTTTCGACAAACCTCTTTGTCATCGTCCAGCGAATCGTCCAGCGAATCGTCGTCTTTGTTCAGCGAAACTGCTGCTGGATATATAAAAAGAAATTCGGGATGTTTCGTTGCGCGGAATCGCGGCCAAAGAAAACGCGAAGAAGTCCGAGAAATAAACCGATGATCGAAACAAAGAGTCCGCGAGTCAGACAGTTTGCAGTTTCGAGACCGCGAGCAGTATCTAAGCCAGAAACGTATAGAGGAAGAAGCAGGAAAGACGATAAGCTCTGAATACGGCGGACGAGTATCCACGAAATGCGCGCGGCGCATCGAATTGAAACCGCGCTGCCAAATGGGACGCGAATACAACGTGGGCCGCGTCTTGGCTCGCGACGGACTCTGGTAAAAGCCAATAATCCTCGAGGCAATAGAAACCCTTCTGGATATTTCGCCGTATTACTCGAGCTCCGTTCTCCGCCGGCTTTCGCCGCGGCGGAACAATCGCGAGGCGTGCATGATTGCACGACCGTCTGGTTACTTGCGACAACTTTTATCGTCGCCGGTGAAAGTCTTCACCGGGAATAATCTGTACAGCGATAGAAAAATCACTTTGCATATATTATTTTGAATACAGTGTCCATTGCGTTGGCGATGCTCGTCAGGCGTAGAGATACCTCGTTAGAGACGATTGTTTCTGCGATCTTGATAAAGCGTTTTATTTTAATGGAACACTATCCTAGCTTCGTCCTCGGAGTGCGCGTATCTTCGAAACGAAAAAAAGAAGCAATGGCACGTTCCAAGTTACTGTACTTCCGCCAGAGAAACAAACTGATCGCATTACCGTTCGAAGCCGGAGAATGTTTCGAAGCGTTCTCATTTCTTCATCCGGAAAAGGAGTGTAGCGTCGCTTTCGTTCCAGCTTTCGGTCATTTGCATGTTCTCGCGACGTTCGAAAAAATATACGTGCCAATAACCTATAGGTTGGAGATATCGGCGAAAAGTTCTCAGATCAGGCACAGCCGAGATGGCCAAGATGCCGAGATTTCGAGAAAATGGAACGGAAATGCGGGACGGACGAGCGGCGGCTTATCGATCGGCCGAGTCTGTTAATAGTTTCGCGGGCTGACTGTTCCTTTCATTCGCGCACAGCGAGAGCCCCGCAGTCTCTTTCTTTGTTTTACACGATGCACGGAGTAGCGGAGGATGGCGATGATGCCGGAGGGTCGAGCAGAAGCGCACACAACCGCCACTTGTATCCATTACGGCTCGCGGAGTTATGAGGCCGACGTTTATTGGCTAACTTGTAACTCCTTGCAGCCAGTCTGAATTATTCCCTGGTCCTTGCAGAAGCCTCGTAAGTTTATTTCAATTTGGACCCGTCCCTCTGCCTCTCGTCACGTTCCTCCTCGTCTCTAGCCCTGTCTTTCTTTCCTCCGTCGTTGCCGCTCCGAGATTTATTACTTAGCGGCAGCTACGAATTTTCACGAGGTCAATGCGAGTTCTGGTCAGAGAGAGAACGAAGCTAGAGAGAACAAAGCTGGAGAGAAAAGGGGCGAGGAAAAGAATATTATCTAGCGAGTCTTAATCCGTAACACCTTCAGGACTAGGCGGTGCTTTGAATCCAAACGTTCTCCGGCTGGCAATGGAACACAGGCAGCGCCGCATCTCCTCGTAAAGCGTACGGGTCTAAAGCGAGTCGTGAAACAAAGAAGAGAATTTTTCTGGCCCGTGGATACACCGGAGAGGCTGCAGAGACGTGGAAAGGAACGCGTAGACAAGAAGAAAATAAAGCGCAAGGTGTTAACGAAACGGGAACCGCTATTATTCCAGCTGGTGGACTTGTCTGCGTGCCAGGTTTATCTTGCCTCGACGCGAGAGCGCGCGCGCCGTACGCTGTATCGTTTGCCTCATTAACGAGACAGACCCGTGCATCATCCTCCCTTTTGCTTTTGTCGAATTTACCGAATTTACGTCGATCGCCGGAACGACGTTAATCGAGAAACGCGGATATACCACGTCGCTGGCAGAATCTCGTCGACGCTTGTACTTCCTTCTGACTTTTCCAACGTTTCAAAGGAAAACCTTCGCCTAGCTAGGATTAGACGACGGTGCCTAGGTCACGCGAGGTAAATTCGTTTCCAGACTCGCAGAGGCAATTACGCGATAATTAAACCAAGACAAAGAAAAACTCACGGCTGTGAACGTGAAAGACAAGATCCGGAACGAGCTGAAACGTCGCGTCGTCGAACGGAGAAGAAACGTGAACTTCTATAACCCACTTTCCGTTGTCCATAGGAGATATAAGAAATATAAGAGGTACCCGAGGAGGCCATTAATTTTGAAAGACATTATTAACCGCAAAATCGTTTAGAACGCTTTATACCTATCTTACGTTCGTGGAAGAACTCCCATGGGGTCGTTACTTACTTCTCAAAGATAAATATCCCTTTGCCGATTTATTTTTCATTCGAAACCCGCGCCCGAAAGCGACGAATAATAAATTTATAATTGAAGCGGAGAAAAATGTTTCCCGTGATTCTCTCCGTCCTCTCTCGCTCTCGCTCTCGCTCTCGCTCTCGCTCTCGCTCTCGCTCTCGCTCTTTACGCCGAGGTATCTCCCGTGGCCGACAAAAATGTAAAGAACTTGCTCGTCCATCCGACGATTCTTTGGCAAACGACTGGACAATAAAAACGGCAACAACGAAGCTCTTTCGACGGGAGAACTCGAGTAACATCAACGACTCTTTCCATCGTACCAACTCTCCGGTGCGGCTTCTTCGCGGTCTTTAACCGCCGCGATATTTTCCACGGCGAAGTTTCGCCGGAGCAGCCACGACGAACTTTTCCCCAAGTATTTCCGCGAGCGGCAGAGCCGCGAGTGGCACAATTATACGGTTTCCCTGACCATAAAGCTTCTCGAATAAAAGAGGCCCTCCACGTCGTATGTCGCGGTGTAAACAGTTTGCAAGCAACTTTTTCACCAACCAACCCATTGTGTGCCGGATGTCTCGCGATTTCATCGTCCAGTCCTTAGAAAAATCAACTGAGAGCCGAGATCAACGCGAGAGGAGAAGAAAGAGACACGAGATTTGTCGACGAAAGACAAGGGAAGTGGGTGGCCGTCGAGCGACCGCATCCACAGAAATATCACGAAGTTTCGTAACAAGCAGGGGTTGATTCTCAGCGTATCTTGCCGACGCAGTCGTGAACATGCGAGTTTATCGTTCGTTGTTAGCAAATGTAGCGCGTAAAACGAGGGTGCATCGAAAGCTTGATAAAAGAAGAAGAAAAGGGGGAGGGTGGGGAACGAACGAAGAGACAGAGGAGAAGACGAGAAACGAGTGAATGCGAAAGAGTCGTGAGCGAGAGCAGGCTGAGCCACGGATGAGGCTGATATCGCGTGCGCCGATTTTTCGTTGCTTCCACTCCGCTGGACATTGAAAAACTCGAGTAAGAAAAGAAAGTCTCGGCTCGAGAATCAATTATGTGCCGGGGAATAAAGGGAACGTAAAGAAAGACAATCGCGCGCGTCCCTCGTGAGAGAAGTCCGCCTATGACAAGATGACAAGTCGCGTGTAATTTGTTTCTCGCGGAGTCGATCGTGCTTCCTTCTTTTTTTCCCTAAACTATTCTGCAGCCACACCACGCGTCAGGTAGTTTATTAATACACGAGTAAGATCGCAAAAGTCCGCTTATTCCGTCCGGCGTTTCCCGGAGGACGCATACCGAAACACGGATCGAGCATAACCGAGCACAGTGTACAGAACATTTCTCGAAGAGTGGTCGGAGCTTAACCAGGCGAACGTAGCACGCCGGACGATGCAGCCTTCGCTGATATTTATCGATTTCTTGTAAACGTTGGGAAATCCTACAGCGAATCAAACGAAACTCGCCATACTGTGGTTACCCCGGCAAACCTTCGTGCTCGAACGTAGAAACGTCGGGTTTTGATCGATCCTGTAGACTGGAGGGAAAGCACGGAAAAGGGAGATGTGACGCGGCCAATGGTCAGAAGATTGGCCGGGAAAAAAATGGCAATACCTCGGAGAAGAGCATTCATTCGGTATTTTATCACGCGGAGGCCGGTCGGTGGCGCGGCAGGCGCGCGATTCCAAGTCCTTGGGGAAGTATTCGGAGGGTTTGGCGGAGGAAATCAGTCGGGCAAGAAATTAAATATTACCCCGAGGAGCGAGGGTGAGCGCGGCGAGTTTCGGTGATCGGGTCGCCGTGGAGGGAATTCGATGTCTCGAGTTCTGGCCACCAAAAGGAACGGTCTAGAAGGGGGAGCTTGATACCGCGATGTACGGGCTGCGTCACCGTATCCCACGGGTATCCAGGACAAATAACATCCTGACATGGACGCGGCAAACAAGAAACCGCTCTTCCCCCGTCCGAGCAACAACCCCGTGTCTCATCTTGGTCCCTTTAAAACGCACCTCGCTGCGTCTCTATTCGTTCGCCCGAGAAATATCGATTCGACACTCTCTCCCCACTGGTTTCACGTCGAAACGAGGCAGCTTCGTTCCGTGCCGGTTCATCCGGTTGTCCCGCGCCGAGAATCGAGCGTACGCAGTCGCCCTGTCAATGTGATCGATCGTCTTAGCCGGTAGTTTTTGCCGCGACAATTTTCGTCGGAAATTAATAACACCCTGCCGGTGATTTATTCTACGCAACAGACTCGCGGCCGTGCGACCATTCCGCGCGAGACTGCATATTAATTATGCGCTTAATTAGGAAGCTTGATTAATCGCACGTCGCTGCAACAAGCCGGCGTAAGCGAGCAACAGCCGCGGAACGGGATAGTTCGTGGGAGAAAATTCGCAAAGACACGCGCGCCCGGCGTGGATTTTCGGGACGAACGATCGCGGAATGGCGTGGAATCGAGCGGAAGGTGAAAGAGCCACGGCGAGAATGGTGCTAGAGCCGCGCGTTATCCGCACTTTACGGTTCCGTTGTCTGGCGGGTTTAACGGGCGGCTCAAAGCGCGGCCACGTTTAAGCCGGGCGACAGAGAGGATTCTAATTAAACCAGCCGCGCGGTCCTTCGTCTCCACCTATGTAGTTGCAGTTATTGTTGTAATTATCGTCGACGCGTGCACTCGCAGCGTGGCTGTTGCCGCCGTTGTTACCGCCCTCGCTCCTCCCGTTGTTGTCGTTGTTGTTGTTGTTGTTGTTATTGTTTGTTGAGAAACTTCTCGATCTCGCCTTGGCTGCCGCGTTCGTCCCTCGAGTCCCCGTGAGCTCGCGTTTATCGCGAGTTTCGGTGTACCACCAACTTCTCCTACGTGTTCCGGTAACTGGGTTTGCCGCGGCAGCTCCGGTATCGTCACGCCTCTAACTATGCCCGAATCGAGTCGTCGGCCATGTGTTCGCCCCTTCGGTGAACTGGTTCGTTAAACTTGCCATTTTTTCGAATCGCGCGTTATCCTAATCGCTGTGGCGTGCACCTACATGGCGATTCGAAGATTAATTCGAACACGAAAGAAATATAAAAATAGCAAGCTCACGTTTTTTGTTCACCTTTTCCGTTCCAGAATTGTGAGTTGCGAATGGCACCACGCCGTCGCGTCATTCCGTACTCGCTCTGTTTCGTACAACGTGTCAAGGAAATTTATCAAATCTCCAGAGGTATTCCCCGAGACTGGAGATCCTTTTTGCCAGGCGTCTGTCGCGGAGCTGTGCGTAATACGGCGAGTTTACATACGCGCGGACGTAAGTAACACGGTTTCGCGGGTTTACAACGTGTTTAGCGCCGTTCCGTCGCGACTCAAAGCAAATGCAGTTGACGAGCTCTTTGTCCCGAGATTGTACGCGATGTCTCAGCTTCGTTCGTCGCCCGCGCTCTCTCCCTTCTTTCTTTGGTATGGCGCGAAAGCTCTTTGCCACTGCACGCAAAGAACGTCTTTCGACGCGTTCCGTGCCACGCGCATAGATAGAAAGCGATGAGGCGTGGTTGCGATCGGTAAATACTCAAAAAAATATCGTTCCTCGGATTTTCGCGCCACGAGAACGTTGCGTTCTGAAATCAGATTGCTCCTGACGACGCTCGATTCGTCCGATTCCCCGTTGATAAAGTTTCAACCTACGTTAACACTTTCGGGCGAGCTTCGTAAAGCGTATTCGGGCTTGTTCATCGCGTGTAAAGGGAATTTTGGCCGTTTCAGCGGTAACTGGGTGAGGTAAACAGCGGTGTTATTGCGGCTGAATATCTGCTGCACGATGCGACCTGGACAATTGTCTAAGATCTTATTGCGAGACTCGCAAAGGTCTCTGTTCCGTAGCGAGAACTCCACCGCTAATAATCCGCAGTTCGTGCAAGCACAGTGGCTGCGAAATTTACCAGGCGCTAAACCAACGTACCAAAGACACTCGTCCGGCGCAACTTTTACCGTTTTTCCAAAGAGACCGGGTAGAAGCAACAAAGGCAGCTCGCGAGGGAAAATGGACGCGGTTGGACACGGAAGAACAGCCTGGAAATTAATCGGGCGACGCTCGAACCTCGTTTTATGGTGTAGTTTAAATCGGCAGGAGGGAATTGCGAGCGTGCCGCTTGACGGCGATTGCGGCCGACGCGACGCTAAAAACTTTATCGCCCGGCAGCACCGAACTGCATTAACTCCGTTCACCGAAAGCGTCGCTCTATATACAGCTTCATCGAATTCGGTGACGAATACCCAGGGGGAAAAGTAGCCCATCGGTGTCGGGGATTCGAGCACTCGTCTCCGTTTTCTCTGTTTCCACCGCTCCCCTAAACCAGATCCCTCGCACGATCGCTCTCTCCGCGTCTTTTTTCTATCTTTCTCCTTTTTTTCGTTTCTCCCTTTCGGACCGCTCTTGTTTTAAGCGAAAGAGTCGGAGTTGTGGTTCTCACCGAGCGAAAGTTTTCGTTGCTGTTCCGCGGTACGATCGTTACACCGGCCGTGTAATAGAATTTGTTGGAGAAGTTGGCCGCGCGAAATGCCGTCTCGTAAAAAATCGAACTGCGCTTACGGCTAGCCTCGGTAGCCACCGTTTCTCTCTCTTCCTTATCGTTTCCTGTGAAACTGCGTTCACCGAGATCCGCTGCATCCGCCTCGAATAGTTTCGCGACCCGAGTATTCCTTGTTGTCGATAAATTGGACGGCCACTGTAATCCTTTGTTCGTTACTTTTCCCAACTGTTCGCCAATCTACGGATTTTCCTAAGAAAAAAGACCGGCGAGCAATCGTTCGTTGTTGCCCGAAACGGCATGATGGAATGATTTGCAGAGACGTTGGCTTCAAACGGCGGAATTCGCAGGGAACGGTGCGTCGTCGTATACCCGCAACATCGATATTCTGGTTATTGTTACGATACGTTTCCCCGTCGTACATTTTCATATTTTATTCTATCAACGATATTAATAACTTCTAATTTAAAGGAAAACCAATTTCCACGAGAATTAATCTTTCATCCCTGGCGCGCCCTTTTATCCCTACTCGCCCGCCTTTTGCGGGGGTAGCGCTGCCAGCCAATAAAATTAATCTCGTTCTATCGACTCCCAATATGAACAGGCTTTCAGAGGACCAAAGCGGTGCCCATATTAAAATCCATCGTCGAAAAGAAAGTGATCTTGCTTTGTACGAATTCATCGTTGCGACGGAAAGACATTCCCGCGACACGTGTCGGCGACACGGCTCGGCCCGACCTGCCCATCGACCTGCCCATCGACCTGACAGTCGGCCACGTGGCCTGGATCTCATCAAAGTTTCCTTCTTGGCGCGAACACCGGGCACCCCCGCGGTGCGCAGCGGCGTTTTCCCTTGGAAGAGCGCGTCTACGCACCGCGGGATACCTTCGACGCCCGCGTTCCTCGATTTCCGCAACGCAACTGACGTTAAACGCGCTTCCTATTAGCGGCACTCGTAAATATTCGCGCAGACCGGGGGCGAACGGTTATTAAAATGGCGGGATCAACGTTAAGGACATTAATCACGCGCGTGTAAACGGTGCCGGCAAGCGGCTAACTCGTAGGGGCTGGGGCTAACTCACGGCTAATTTCTTTCTCCAGGGGCTGGTCATCGAGGGGAAACGACTCGCGCGTGTTTCGTGGGCGGGCTGACGTAACGATTCCTGCACGAGCTTTATCGACGATAGAAGGCTACAGATAAAGGACAGACGAATCAATTAAGGGGAAAGTTGACGAGCTTTATATCGTTTCGCCGGAGAAGGGTGCAAAGTAGCCCGAGTGCTGTTGTCGCTGAAGGATTCCGTGTTTCGAGACTCGTAACAACATGCATCGACGAGTACCGAAGTGGTACTTTGTCTCCTCCTGCGCCGATCGGTCGAACAATTAAAACGACGAGACTCGGTCGGATCGTGTGGGGCTTAATAGTCCTATATCTACCGAGTTAAGTATTTTCTTCTTCTTCTTTTTTTCTTTTTTAAGTAACCGTATCTCCATCGATGCTTCGCCTCGAGGGTACTTCGCGACTTTGTCTATATCACGTTGCTCGGAGAATACGAACGCGTATAATCCTACCGAAAGACGAGGAGCAACTGCAAAGTCTGCCTGGAAAGAATATAATACCGCGTTACAAATGCTCGGCAGATTCTCGCCTTTCTTCTCGGCGTGCTGCTCTGCTCTTCGCGTTCCATCAATTTCGCCGCTCGGACCACGCGCCATTAACTGCGAAATTTAAATGTACACGAACGTTTAAGCGCGACGCAAGTGCCATCGCTCGCGCTCTCGGTAACGAATCGCGAAAGCCTTCTTAGGCGAGGAGCTCGCGGAACTTTTTACATGACATCTGGCGAACGTAAACGCCGCAGGGAGAATTGTAGGCGGTAGTTGCTCGTGCAAGAGTCATAACGCGACATCTGGTTGGAACGAGCGAGATTCGAGCTCCGGGGGTGGATAAAGACGACGCGAAAGGAGGAAAGGGAGGTTGACGGTGGGGAGGCGGAGGAATGGCGCGCGGTCTCGTCGAGAGAGTACGTAGTTTTTGGCGCATCTGCATCGGAGCACGAGACGGTTTTCGCGACAAGAAGACGAAGAGAGTACCGACGACACCGGGACCGCATTATCCCGTGTGCAAGGTATTACGTTCTCGACGCTGGTACGTGTCGTACCACGAAAAACACTCCGTCTCTCTCTCTCTCTCTCTCTCTCTCTTTCTACCAACGACTATACCATGATTTTCGTGCTTTTGCACGCCCTGCGGTGTTCCTCCCTCGCGTAATTCGTTTATCGTCGCGCGATGACGACGAAATAATCGCCTCGTAACGTATTCCTGCGTCGATCGGCGTGGCAACGAACGAGCCGAACCGAGAATCCGTGAAAGGCGATGCTCTTCGGGCTGCAGTTCGCCGAAACGCGAGTCCCTTTTTCGAACGCGAGAACCCGCACGTCGAGATTACGTCGTCTGGCGCGTGTCTCTTGCCGCGGCGTTTAATCTCGCGGTCGAGAGAGGAAAATATCCCGATCGTTTATGCACGGATCGCTTCCGTCCGCTTCCTTTTTGCGCGACTACGCGGCCCAGACGCCGTCTGACAGAGGCAATTCCGTCGTCTCTGCGCACTGAGAATTCCGTGGCCGGGACAGATACGCGGTGCGCTCACCGTCCTGGAAACCGAAAGAATGCGAAATGAACAGGGGATTCCGTTTATCTCTCAAATAATGTCATCCGCTGCGTGACCGTTTTTATCGAGTAACGCGCACGCGCGCTCCCCGCGCCGACCGTATCGTCTCGCATGCCGATTCTGTCACGGGTGTAACGGTACCTTCTCTCGGGAACATTGAATCGAATCGGGTTTACGCTATGCGTCTGGACGTGTGTCGCTGGTTTTCAAAGTACCCAATCCCTCGCTCGAAGAAATTCGAATTTAATTCTACGCGCGAGTCGAACGTTCGAGGACGAATCGCTTCTAATAAGCACGCTTCGGCGCACCGGTTAAGAATCTCTCGAGGCGTCTGCCGCCGATTCTCGTGCAGAGTCTGCCGGCGAGATCGGTCGGATTTTTACGACGCTCGCGCGGGAAAGATAACAACGTGACCGGAAACGCGGCGTTTCGACTAATTCGAGCGAGTGACGGAAAGCGAGATAACGGAAAATAGGAGGAAGGGTGGCTCGCCACGAAGGCGACAACGGTGTGTGGGTGAGTTGCCAACTGTCGCTACACGGGGCCTCGTCGGGTAATCACGGGGCTAAACTTTCTCTATAAATCACGAAACGGTTCGCGGATGTGCCGTTTCTGCGGGAATGGACGGAAGAAGACGAACGGACGATGGCGGACGGGAAAGGACGCCAGTAGGGAATATAATGGATATTAATGTCGCTTCTATGCTGATTTCGCCCGTGGCCGTATATACACGCGAGTCTTCCTCCGCTTTCGCGTCTCTTTGCCGCGAGTTGCTGCATTGCCGAAGCATCCAATCCTGGTTAGCGGGGACTATTCGTATCCTATCGTTTCTTCCGTTCTCTTCCGTTTCTCCGCCATTTTTCATGCGTAATTCTGCTCTTATGTGCTCTCTTCTTCGCTCGACCGAAAAGTACCTTTGCTCCATTTTTTTCGTTTCATCTCGCGGCTTCTGTCCTCCGTCCTTTTCCTCTGCATTGTCTGCTGATTTTTTTCGCCTCCGTTCGGAGGCTGGTTCGATTCGAAGGCCAGCGACTCTTCCTGGGAATCCTTCCGTCGGGCGAGCTCTCGCAGAATTATGGACCTCCGGTTCCGAGGAAAGCCAGCCATCGAGATTTAGGTGAGGCACCTTCCTAACTACGTGTCACTCGATCTCCACTCGGCGAGACGGCGAAGCTCCGCGCGCTCCGCAACGCCGACTTCCGTCCCCCGGAAACGGAATTATCGAGACCGCAATGACGTAGAATTTCAATTTCGACGTTTTAAACCGAACTTATCCCTGCCCATTTATTTCTCCGCTCGCGCCACTATTCTTCCTCTGCGCTGTCTTCCGTCTGGCCGACGGGACGATAAATTTCGTTACCTTCGAGCTCAGTAGCCATCAAACGGTCTTTCATCGCGGCGCGGAGCGTCCTCGCGGCACGGCCGCGCGATATCGTTCAGACGAACGGTTTCCACTCGCTGGCCAGATCGTGGCCAATCCGCGGGCATTCGTGCAGCGAATTAAGCTCGGCAGCCTCGCGAGCGCCCTTAAACCATTTCCGCAAACGCTCAACTTTGTTCCTTGGCGCTAAGCTGGCTCGGGTAATTTTATCGTTCGTCTGCCAGCCAGCTGGCCGGCTTCTGCTCTCCTCCTTCGTGACAACTAATTTATTTGGCCACGGGAGAAAGGAACCAGGGGAAGCTGGGCAGGCGACGGGAAAGGGACAGAGAGGGGAAACGTCGGATCGAAAGGTGGACTACCGCGAGAGAAAAGGATTGCTCCTCCCTCGCCGAAGGAATCGATCGAGCACTCTTCCAGATTTCGCTCCTCCGGAGCCGCTCTGGCCCGTTTTTGTTCCCTCTTTTTGCCCTCGTTCTCCCCCGATCCGCCGCGCCGCAGGAAATTTTCCACCCGCGAACCGGTTAGTTACAGCCTCCTCTTCCTCCAAGAAGATTTCCTGCGATTACGTTATTCGGGTTTAAAGGACACACGGATTAAGCGGAGTTCTTGGAACGTTGATCGGCGCGGTTCGCCGGCTAATGCGAAGTATGTTAATAACTAGGCAGCGGACATCCAGGTGTATGTATCCGTCAGGAACATCGCATGTACTTGCCAGTGAATACTCGTTGGCGTCTGGAACACGTGTTCCCAGCCACCTCCGCGATATTAATTTATCCGAAGAACAGCGGGCGAGAGTATCGGTGAGGCGCAACCATGTCGGAATTTACATTGACGCGGATTTAGTTAATATCGAACCTCGAAACGAATTTAATTAAGACCGGTGTACGCGTACGAGCGTGGATACGATGTCCCGGGACAATAGTCGGGCGTGAAAAAGTGGAAGAGAGCCGCCGTCGAGTTTCGAGAACGTTCGCATGTTTGCGGAAAGAAGCGTAAAAAAGGTTTTTGGTAAACACGGCGCCGGTCCCTCTTCGGGCACGCGATCGCGTTTAATCCGAATAAAAATATCATGGCGAATGCTGTCAAACAAAACGGGACATTTTTATTCGGATTAAGGGAGGAGAGGATGGAAGGGGGGACGGATGGTTTGCGAAGCGTCGTGTAATAACATCGCCAAATAACGGTGGCCAAAGTTTGCCCGGCCGCTTTTCTGCCGGTCTGTACGCGCGACAACTTTCCTGAATTATTGTTTCGGTTTCGCGAGATAAGCCTTTGATAAACCGTCTCGTGATAAATGTTCCTTCGACAGCGTGGCGACGACGCGTATCGCCGAATCGTCGATCGGTCGAACGGTAATGCGGTTTTTTCCGCGGAAATTGAAAAGTTTTCTTCCACCGCCCACCAAGGGGTGGTCGACCTGATAAAGATTTCGTTCGGTCGCGACTTGGGAAGAACGCTTTGGGGCTCTGCCTGCGCGAGAGATGAGATATCAAAATTGTTTTAAAGTCCCGATCGAGTTGACGAGTGTCTGCGGAGGTTCGCGACGAGAAATCCTATCGACGATATAAATTCGCCGCGTTATACGGTTCTCCTCCCGATCGCTTCCAAAGAACCTCCATCCTTCGGGAAAAAAGCCTGTCCCGATAGTGCACGCTCGTTGTTTTTTCCTTTCTTTTTTTTTTTTTTTTTTTTTTTNTAACTAATTCCATTAACCTGATATAACGAGGCTGTAACTCGGGATTCGAAGGTGTTTGTTGGAAGGGCAGATTCCGGCAAAAAGATCGATCCATCTCTCTTAAGTGTTGATCGATTCGACGTTGAAATCCGGTATCGCGCTACTTTACCTTAATTTTAATTTTTTAGATCGTTGCAATCCATTTTTGAGTCCGCCTGCGCGCACACGCAGACCGTTTAATAAACCTCGAACTCGACGGAGGAGCACGCGAATCCCGATTTGAAATGGTAAAACGACGAGCGAGCCCAACCACTTTCTCCATCGACTGGGGCCGCCGTTGAAACGAGTTTCTTCGTGGCGTTGTCCACTCTCGTAGCCCGAGTCTCTCTCGCGTTCTTTCCATCGAAAATTCGACGTGCCGCTGTAGGGACGCGTCCGTCTTATTCACGTTGACGTGAGAAACGAACTCGTACGGGCGCGATTGCCTTGGACTTTCACGCGCGAGCTGGCCGCGACGCGTGGACGTCCAACAGTTTTACGTTTATGGCGTGGGAGCGGTCGGTGCGCTTCTAATTGGCGAGCTTGCTACCGAAACCGCCAATAGGATCCGTAGAGCGGAAGTCGTAGCATCGAACGTCGGAAGAGGCGACCATAAACTGTAGTTTCTATGCAAACGACACGCGCAATGTGCCACTAAAGGCGCCGTATCGACTGCGCTTGTTCCCCGAGGTTTGTTCGTCGCGCGCGCGTGAACCAACGCCGACAGAAATCCGATGCAAATTCGCGGCAATTAACGTTGGAATTTTCCCACGAGATCCTCGACCAGGTCGCCGAACACGGCCGGCTAAGTAGTCGAACCATCATCCCTCGAATTGGTCATTACGACAGCGTTCCTTAATCGACGATTGTTTGCTACGTGATCCACTCCTCTCGTTCTTTGCTACCGCCATTATTTTTTTTTTTTTTTTTTTTTTTTTTTTTAGGTCCATGCGGATTCTGCAGAATTCTTGCAAATACTGCACGACAGCGATCGCAGCGACGCTTGGACGAAGTGAAAGCTGGACGATCAACAGGGTGGCTTCGGGGGAAACGCGTCCCGAGAGATCTGGAAGGGTGATGGTAAACGAAATGGTGAACGAGGGGGAGGAACGAAGGGAAACAAAACAGCGGAGAAGAGCAGAGGACGATCGACGAATTCGTAGGAACCTTTTAGTCCCGGCGGGCCACGCCAGAACAGATTATCCATCCATTATTTTGGGGTGCTTACCGAGGGAGCGCATCGCAGATCGAGAGAGGGTCGACTGGATGGAAAGACGTGCACGGTGATCCGCGAAAATCGGTGCGGCGGCTCGAGGACGGTGAAGTTTTCGAAAGGACGCGCGGCGGATAGGTTTTAAACGCGCACGCCGCAGTCTCGTTATATTCCGGTGTGCTGCGCTCGATTCGTTTCCGCCGGTCGAAAGGATGTAATTAATATCGTCGCCCGGCTTTCGAATTTGCGACTGCGCGCAGTCCGTCTCGCTCTGGGCCGCTCGCCCTCTCGTTTCAGCCCGCGGCTTGCCTCCCTCTCGCTCTCTGTATCTCGCTCTGCCACCCTCCCGTGGGGGTGGCCCTCGTCGTCGAGGTTCGAGCCTCTCAGTCGTGCCGAGAACCCGCTTCGTTGCGGGATCACCTCCTCTCTCGGTGAGCTTACCTTTGGCATTCGTGCTCGGCAGGACATTCGTCGCGACGACAACCGCTCCAACCGGCCGATCGCGTGGCCCTCGCCAGCTCGCTGGAGTCCTGAATCTCTGGAAACCTCGCGTTCCGCTGTTGCATCGTTCGATTACGATCGCTTACGATAAACTCGCTTTGAATTTCGTTCCGCGAGACCCATCGCGCACCGAGATGTTGGAAATCCCGGACAGGATCGACTCGCGTAATTTCACGTGACTTTCGATCGAACCGTGTCTGCCGTTCGTTCGTACGAGCGAACCAGAGACTGTGCAGCGGCGTGAAAAGCGCGCCTCTTACCAAAACAGAGCCTAGTGGCCTGGAGTTGGCTAGGTGGGAACTGGATTGTGGCGATTTCGCGGATCCACGCCTCTCTGTTCCGGGTTAACGAAGACGGCCTGGCAAAACGGTAGATAAAGCTAGCGGGCATCTCGCGCGACCTTTGTCCGACGGACGAGGAGCGAGCGTGGAAGAGAAAAAGTGACCGATCGATGCCAGTAATAAGGGAACTTTGCGTTGGGAGCGGTAGCGGCCCGGAGGGACGGCGGTGAATCCGTGGAAAAAGGATCTTGCCACCCTAAGAAGAAGAAAGTGGACGACCCTTCTTGGAGCTCGCGCTGCTTCCCCGTCTGCGAAACTCTTTTGAGGAGAAAGAACGATCCTCTCGGGAAACCGCTGAAGCGCATCGGAGAACCGTAAGAGACCGTTGTCGAAGAGACCGGGAGCGTCGAAGAGCAAACGAGTAGCTTTGCCTTTCTTCTTTCCCTTTTACCTCGAAGGGATCAAATCGCCTGGTCGTCCGTCGCTGTCGCGGATCTCTCACGATTTTCGTTGTCGCTCGCAGCCGATCGTGGGGACCGTGGAACGGTGAATTCGATCGATCCAGTTCGGATCGTTGAGATTTCGACGTGCAACTCGCACGACGTCCGAGGCACGGCCTACGTAGCGCACAGTGGGTAATTAAAGATACGATTAATGGCCCGACAATTAAATATAATTAACTCGAGCGATAGGATACGCGGTGTTCGGCTGCCAATTAGCGCATTAGCGCCTTATCGAACATCGACCGATCGTCTGGCCACGTTGCATCCTGTCGACGCAATAAAATCGCCATAGTCGACGGACCAGCCTGCAGCTAGACGAGCGGGGAAGCAGAGAGATAGAGAGAAGGGTTCCTTTCGATCAGCGGATCTAGTAGAACGACGATCGAGCTATCGCGTAACGAGGATCGATTAACGGTTGGACGCGTTCCTCTCGACTGTAGTTCCATGTACGAGCAACGACGATTCGTACGACCGTCGACGATCGACCTGAAGATCGTCGAGACGAGATAGGAGAACGAAACGCGTCTGATCCGCTGCGCGAAGTCGGCGAAGGTTTGCTGTTCCGAGACGAGGATGAAAGAAACGCGGTGAGAATAGCGGAACGAGTTACGGGAAGACTTTGAGCCTTGCAGAAGTTCAAAGTGGAGGAACGAAGAGGTACTTTGGCGAAACGAGCCGGATTACACGGTCGAGAATAGAAGGCGGGCAACCCGCTGTCCGTCGCTGCTTTTCCGCGGAAACGTCAGCAACCCTGAACTTGAAGATTGCACGCACGCTGCTCACCGAGCAACACGTCGCGACAGCCCATAGAGAACGGACGAAAATCAGCAAAGGGGAAAAGTGGACACGCCAACTGTCACAGCGAAGAATGCTGGCAGCGCAATCGTGACAAACGGGGCTTCCGTCCAGGATCGAGAGGTAAGTCGCTACGACGTACGTACTTTATTAGCGGACGTGATTGGCTGTAGGCGCGCACCAGCCATGGCGGGGGAAGAATCGGAAAAAGAAGGGAATGGTACGGGGAACAGACTCTCACGGGAAATGCCGGCGAAGCCCGAAGCAAAAATTTCTTTACGCGCTGGCTGGCTGACTTCGCGACCTTTCGCTCGTCTCCGAGGAATTTCTCGGTCTATTACTTTCTAACCCTCGACGACCGTCAGACTTTCCACAGTATCGCCCCCGTAATAGCCCTGCGTTATTCTTTCCTTTAACCCGAGCCGTATCGCGCGTTTCATCCTGCAATTTAACCATTCTCGCGTGTTCTTTGAAGTTGAACCAACTCCGTTGATTGCTCTTCGGAATTGCACGGCAGGTTGGTAGTCTTCTGCCTTCTCCTATTCTTCTTTTCTCTCGCCTTTTTTTTTTTTTTAATTCGAAATTAACAAGACGCAGCGAGCGCCGCGGTCGTTCGACGATCGAATATACATGTTGGACGCGATGCGAAACGGCGATGCACCGCGTATAACGTTTATAGGCGAGTAACCACCTAAGCGCTAACCGTGTCTAACGCAGCTTAACTTGGATGATCAAACGAAAACTTGCCGCGCTGCGAAGTTGCCGGTAATTAATAATTTCGAGAACATCAAACCAGGGAGTACTTTCGTATTTACAATATATCTCCGACTAATTCGTATTCCACGGGGACCGGGATTCTCTCTCGGTTATGGGTACTTTCGAGGAAATACGTTTGCGTTTCGCTCTTCAAACAGGTTTGATTTTCCCTGTTCCTCGCCTTGCTCCTCGCCTAGCACCTCGCCTTCCCACGCGGCCAACTTATTCCCAAGAGAATTATTCTTAGCAAATTATTCCGTTTACTCGTATCGTTAAGCTGGAAGATCGCGAGTGGCACGAACCTCTGGAATCGAGTTTAACGCCCCTGACCGATCTCCCGCGGCAACGACGATTAATTATTTCGTCACCGATGTCGCTCTAAGGAGGTTATCGAATCTCCCTCGAGTACTTAGTAACTTTACGCTGGTGGCGCGCCAGGAGGGTGGCTTTAGCCGGTCGTAAAGCCGTAGAGAGGCTCAGATTTTGCGAGTCGGTCTGGCAATTCCGGTGCACCTGCGTCCGTCGTGCGCCGCCGGCGGCCAGACAGGGAAAGGAGCAGATATCACGCGTGCAAGAGAGAGAAAGAGAGAGCGAGAGGCAGAGAGGCAAAGACCACGGGGGAACGGTTCGAGCGCGTTATTAAGGACCTCGTGTCTTCGCTCATTACGCCATCCGAGAAAACCGCGCCGTACGTTCTGGCTTATCTCCATTAGGCGGACCCGAATTACGTAGATATCGTGTGTTTAAGTGCGTGCGGACGAGCACCGACATAAATACTTGTCCGTGCCCGATGCGACCAGCTTCGCGGCACCCGGAACGTACGCGGAAACTTTGTGGAACTGTACCGCGATAAGCGGCGACGATTAAAGACGTCTTTAAACGTATTTCGATCGGGCAACTTTAACGAGAACGGTCGCTCCGATTGCCACCGGGAAAAACGTCGCGGAATTCGTTAAGGTATCTCGTTACGATCGGCGTTCGAAAGATGCCCGGGATATTGTGGTCGAGCGACGCGACACTGAGCAGCGCGACGAAATGAAACGGAGATACAGCTGGACGAGAGGGAAGGAAGAAAGAGACGCGTGGCGAACGATAAGCGAACGCGTAGTTTTGCCAAAGAACTCGGTACTCGTTAGAGCGCTCGATAATTGTTTATCCGTGCGGCTGTCAGCGTCACGGCGTGGCCGGCAACTGCGAAATAATTAATTAGAAGTCACCTAACGCGCGTGCCGCGTTTCACGGCAGTCCATTCGATTTGGATAATGCGTTTCCCGTCCCGTGATTTCGCCGCTGCTCCGCAAACCGTGCAATTTTTCGAGACATTCGACCGGCAGAAATTAATTTCGCGATAGACGTGGCAAACACAAAGCGGCGTGCAGCTTGCGCCAGACTAATTAGCGGACAAACGATAATCGAACGCGATTTCACTCGTGCTTTACGCATCGTCTTTATTTGCGGCTCGTAATGCTACTATAAATTATTCGGAGCCGGCACTCGGTTTTACACCTTCCAACGTGAACACTTACGTACGTATTGGCGTTAATTAACCGGCGCGTCCCAGTTTCGTCGCATATTTCTCGGAATCGATTCACACTCTCGGACGTATTTGCGTAACGCGCTCGTTGGTATTCGAATTTTCCCGCGCGGCTAAACAGAAGACAGCGACACCCACGCGAGTCGTTCGTACACGAGGGGAACGATCGCTTAAAATTCTGTGACCGTGTAAAAAAGCTTGTAAATAGGCCCGTCGCGTGTGACTTACCGATTCTCGGCTCACGATTCAACGAAACTCCGCTCTCTTGCGATATCGGACACGATCTGCCGACACCGCGCGTATTTTCCCTTCCGGCTGTCGCCTATTCGCTCCAGTCCCGTCGACCCTAAATTCGTCAAATTTTTCATCGTCGGCTTGCCAGGCATTGCAGGAAAAATCTGAGAAATAAACGCTTTCCGCTTAAGCGCGGCTATCCAAGTGTCCGCCGCCGGTTGTTACTCGGCTCGCTCGGCCGTTGATCCGCCCCGAGGTCGCGGCAAGGTGTAAAGACGCTCTTAATCAAAAGCTTCCCACCTCCGATATTAGTCAACGTCACCCGAGCTTCCTACCGTTGCCGTCGTAATTTCATACTGCCTCCGTGGACTCTCCGCGAGTTCAAACGCTAAGTTACCGCATAAATCATTGCTTTATCGCGCATCCTTCTCGTTAACGGTTTTTTAACGCGCCGTCGAAAGAAACGAATTAATTAGATATCCGCGTAACGGCGAATATAATGGGACACGCGGTGCTTCTGATCGTACTTCCATCCGAGCCGTTCAAGAAAATTCGCTTATGGAGGGAAAACGAGTCTCTTCGGGCTTCACGGAGAGATTTCACGGCGGTAGCTCGCGTCCCCGAGACGCGATAACGATCGCTATTCGAACGACACGCTATCGGGCTTCGATTTCAACCGGCAGAATAACCGAGCTCGCGGGAAACGCTCCTGGCGGAGCGCCATGGCGAGCAAAATGAATATTGGCGGAATCGTGTATATGGCAATATCCACTAACGATATCCACTTGTAAGAGGTGGAAGTTACGTTGCACGAACGAATTACCTTGAAAATTCCAGCTGCCGCGTATCTGGCGAAGCGAGACCAAATTCCTTGACGGAGCAAATTCCCAAAAAGAGAAAGCATTCGTTTAAACACAAGAAGAAAGACAAGTTAGTAGAAAAACGTGCAGGGAAGTGGTAGTTTAGAGTCTGGATTTTCGATTTCGGACAGCGCGAAGCTAAATATCCCGCGATGGAAAGCAGCGTGGCGTCTGCCATTAGTGGAGAAACAGTCGCGGAATATATCCGCTGGACCGAGCGGCGAACCACCGTACGAAAGGGAAGCCCGACGGAAAAATGGAAGAGAACGATGGCCCGGAAGCGACCCAGTTGTTCCTGCGTGGCGCGTCGGATAAATCGGATCCGAGCAGTTTTATCGTAAAACGCTCCTTCCCTGTTCTATCGACGGTGCCGCGATGGCCCGGTCATCACCGAGAAAACTTTAACTTCGGATCTCGAGGCTGGCTCGTCTGGCCGCGACAGCCTAGCAGCGATCTCCTTCGCTTTCCCGCTCCCTTCTCCCTTCCCCTTTACGAGTCAACTTTCCTCGCCTTTATTCTTCCTTTCCGCCATCGTTTTCCTCGCTCTTGGCGACTCGCCGACCACGTTCCTTCCATCTTTCTTCCTTCTATACACTCGGACGCGTTCCTTCGGAGATTCTCTTCCGTGGCTCGACTTCTGCCATCATTTCACGCCCCCGCTCTCCAATTCCAACGACCGGTACAAATCGACTGCCCTAATTCTCGCCACCGTTGATCGCGTTTCGTCTAACAAACCAAGACTTGCGAGCTTGTTTTCCACCGACTCTACCGGCTTCGGATAAAATATCGTCGTGTTTATTTCTCGTCGGTCGCGATCACGCGCGAGCTGGCCGCTATGATTCGCGCGTGTATATCGTCTTCGAGGGCGGTCGCCTGTCTTCTTGTAAAATAGGAGGTCGACTGGTAAAGGCCGCGCGTTGATCCAGCGCTAAGTATTATTTAGTGGCGGCGGCCGGTGACAAGTCGATTTAATTTATATCTGGCGCGGGGGCGGTCGCTCGCAGCAATACACGACGTCTCGCCAAACATCCACGCGCGGCGGACGAACGTTTACGAGCTTGTCACGTCTGAGAGACGCCTTTGGAGGCGTTCCAACACCTCATCGTTCGGAGGTCGAAACCCTCGCTTTTATATCGCGATCGAGTCGGCAGGCACGAGGGTGAATCGGAAATTGCGCGCGTCCCCCTGCGTTTAAATTATCCTTGATCATCCAGCGAACCGTCAGAGGCAAGAAATACAGCGGCGTCTGTTTCGCGAATTTTATTTCAAGCCGGCTGTACTTTTCCCTTTCTTCTTGTCAATTTTTAGGCTCGTGAGAAAAGGCCATTGCCGAACGCTCGAGGATCAGCAGTTGGCACCAGACAGAATCTCGCGTTTACGGCGTTAGTTTTTGCGGGTCGATGGACGCGCCCAAAACAGATCGCCGCACGCTTCCCGGTAATTATGCAAATAGCGTATCGATTACCGGTTAAATCGCGGACAAAAATAATGCGAATCCGCGGTCGCCTCGTGGCCGGTTATCTCTTGATTCGCAGCGAAGCGACTACCACGTTACTGCGGGATACGCGGAATTCTTTAAACAATGCGTTGGAAATTAGGGGACATTAGCGAGATTCCAGATACATACGCGAGCGTCGGCTGAAAACATAACGAAATGAAACGCATAGTTGCAACGCTTCGTTCTTCCCAACTTCCCTCTCGAGCAACGTGTAATTTTCGAGCCATGCAAATGTTTTATAATATTATGACATAGACAAAGGCAACGAGGGGTAAACCGAGCGATCGAAACGGTGAAAAAGGTAGGTTCAACCTCCGCAATCAAACAACGATCACGCCCCTTAATGACCGAGTGACTGCTGTTACTCCTTCGTTCGTTTTGGGGGTGGTTCGTGGCACGGGGTTGAAACAGCTGCGAGTGACACCCCCCACTTGTACACATCTCGTCCTGCCGTTATTTTCCCTGTCTCTCTCGGCCCCCGCAACCCTCTCTCCTCGTTTCTCTCTAACTTTTGCCGCTGTCGGAGCAACGCGAGACCCTAGCTCGCCGACACCGCTATGCATAATTGCTGCGACTACCGCTATGTGACTATCTAACCCTCGCGGTAGAAATTTGCATTATCGGGGTCCCCCCCGTACTCGAGAGGGCGGGACAATGGATCCTCCGAGCGATCATTAAGAAATCAATCGCACGCGGCAGGCGGGCCGATTTTGTCGCCACTCGATTTATACCTCGGACTTTCTAACTTTCCGCTAAGAACGCCCGTCTTGCGCTTTCCGCGGGCATTTAATCCGCTGCTAACTCGACTTCCGACAACGAACCTCGTCTCGCAGGATCGAGTTTCTTCCGTTCGACTGGAAATCACCAGTTGCTTCGACGGATCCAGTTGTTTCTTCCGACTAACACGCTGCAAAGAACCGAACGACTCGAGCCTGTAGAAGCAGAACGCGCGTAAGCACTTTGATCGCGGATGACGATAGTACTTTTCCAAACAGGTTACGAAACTATTCGGAAGGGGTGAATTTTTGTTTAGCGGAGCAGTGTTCACGCGATGCAGACGAAATCGAATTAAAAAGGAATAATAACGTTTGCCGCGGTCGTTAGGAGCAGCGCGAGGCCGACATCTGTCGCTCGATGGGGGTCCGGTGAAACGTCGAGCGCGTCGATATACCCATAGATTAGACGCCTACGTTACAGTGCCTCCCCTATAGTTCCGCGATATCGTGGAAGCTATGCAGTGGCACCGTAGGGTAGCGCGGTCGAACGAAATGAAACTGATATGTATGGAAATCACTCGCATCTCTATGTATGAGCTGGAAACGTTACGTTACCGTATATAATACACAATTTTATATGTTTACACGCGCGTGTGTGCCCAACCGGGCATCCGCTCTGCCATAGTCGACGTTTTAATCGATCGATAAAATCGACCGGCTGAGGGAAACGGGTCGTCTCGCCGAGCCCGATAGCTGCAACCCTTTCGCTGCCGCTAGATCAACAAGTTCAGCCGCCGCTTATTTTCTCAGCTTTGGAAAAACACGGAAATAATACGGTTCCCGGTGCGGCAAGTTGATTCGAAGATTTAGCAAGTTCAACAGGGAATCGCGACAAGTTCCATGCCGCGGATTCGGGGCTGCGAACCGTGGCGTTTTTCTGCCCGCAGAACTTTCCACGCTCTTTCGCGAAAAACGTAGCCGGGAGAAGCGACGACGGTATCCGCTTCAACTTCTGCCACGGATTTCGAAAAATATTTGCTAGGCAAATTTGACCTTCGTCGTCGAGAGGATCGATTTATCGAGCCGCATGAGCGAGCGAGAAACGGAGAGGAGACAGAGGAGGAGACAGAGGAGGAGACAGAGCTGGCATTTGCCGATTGCCGCGCCGGTCGTGTATGTACAAGCGGCGGGACGCGAACAATCGCGCACAAATCACCCGTAACCATCGCGCGCGTGGCCATCAACCATCCTGCGCTGCAAAGCCGCGATGGATCCTTGCATCGCGGATCTTTTGTCCGCGGACAATCCCGTCGATTCCTGGTCCCACGTACCCTCTCGGTAGCGTGTAAACGCGACGGGAGTGCCGCTTTCGTCGCTTCGATTCGCGTCCTGGAATTTCAGTCTGCCGCTATAAATCAAAGGCTGATTATTTCCGCGGCCGGTGTTCCGCGTGCGTTTTCGTTTTGCCGTGTCTATCCGCGCGGCGTTCGGAAATCGCTTCCGTTAGGAGATTCGCGACTTTACGACGTTCCGTAAAACGCTTACGAGGTCGTTCCTGTTATGCACGCGATATCCCTGTTTTCCTTACGACGCTGTTGCGATTCGATGCAATGGACGCGCGTATGCGTTCGCGGAATTCAACGTATCAACGGGTCTGTTCGTGCACCAACGGACAAAGATTTCTACGGACCAGTTTCGAAGTTGCGTGCGATCGCGAGTTACGATGTTTGATCGTCTCCCGTCAAGAATCTGCAAACGGTCGACTGAAATCTAGAAGACGCGATAGCGTTATTTGCGTTACGATAGCGGCCGCGGCAGCTGAATATATATACATACTTCTAGCGTTACGTATAACGCGACTATTTGGCGCGCGTAATTAACCGAGTACGTAGGGAAAATCTATCGGGTACACTTTGCCCGCTTGTATACTTTTTTGGGGTTACGGGGTAATGGACGAGGAACGAGAACGGCGCGGAACAGGCTGCGGTCCAAAAAAGCCGAAACAATTTCGTCGATCGAGCGTGTGTAACGTATCGCGTACGTTGCCGTGCCTTTCCTGGTAGGATCGGTAAATAACTTTGCCGTTACTCTCGCTGCTTTAGGCAACTAACGAACGTGAAATTAACCGCGGCCACCCGGTAACCTGGGAAATAGTCAAAGTAACGACGCTTGAATGCTCGAAATCGCATCGTCGTACGCCTCTTCCTGGTCGCCGACGTCCGTCGTGTACACACGCTCGTCCAGACAGTAATTATCGACCTCGTCAAAGAGTCCCTTTAACGCGGTGGTACGCGCAATTAAGTGACATAAGCGACGCCGGCATCCTCGGGTCCGTGCGCTCCGGCCGATCCTCTTTTTAATCCCGCCGGGTGGTCCTTCGCGACGTATTAAGAGATATCAAAGCGGCTAAATGATTCCCCCTGTTCGCAGCTGCCTTCCTACCCTCGAATTTTCCTATTTATCCTTGCAATTTTCCTTCTCTTATTTTCCCCCATCTTCGCCTTTTTTTCATCGCGATCAGACGAATGCCGTCGTAAAAGGGTATAAAAAAGAAAGGATATACGGTCGCGTTGCCGAAATATCCTGGCATTATTTTTGCTTTTACAGTGGCGGAACCACTGTAATCTCGCGTAGATGTAAAACCGTCTATCCAAAGTAAACACTGGTAGGCAGTGGATCGATGTTTCGTCGACAGGCTGCGATATCCCTATCGAGGCGCGGCGCGGCGAGGCGAGGCGAGGCGAGGCGAGGCGAGGCGACGCGTATTCGCCTCGCTCCGTAAATATTGCTCGTGAGCCAAACGATTACGAGTTATCGGTTAGACAGGTCGTGGTGTCGACTATCGCCGTCTCGACGCGACGATTCCCGGTAGTCCAATCGTTTATCACAGTGGCTACACATGAGCGCAACTTTGTTATCGGAGTGCAAACGCGCGCGTGTCGCGATATCCGATCGTTCCTCGAGGTGTTACGCTCCCGTTGCATTCCGATCTGGCCGTGTCGCTTCGACCCGATCGTCCACCATCCGACCAGGGTGACGTAATCTCGGCCCGTGCGTTATCGGAACATCGGGTCAGAATTTGTTCCGTTGAACTCTGACCTCCCCCCCCCGCCCCCCGCCCCTCCTCACTCGCTCTCTTTTTCCTCTGACGGGAGTTATTCGAGCGTGACCCTCGTAACTTTCTTTTCCGATCTCTCGCGATTCGAATCACGGTTCGAGGGCGACTGCAGTCGTTAGATAGCCGACGAAGAGAAACAGGATCAAAGAGGGAAGAATACGGTTCGCATCGAAACTGCTTCGTTACGAAGGCGTCGAGGCTGGCGAACCCCTCGACGCACTTTCCTTCTGGTCTGGCGAACAAACAGCTTAAATAAACGCACGTGATTGGATCCGATGTATGCGCATCTGGCTACTGAACGACAGGGGAAACAACCCGCTTCTTTTTTTTTTTTTTCTTCCTTCCCACCGAAGGAACACGCCCCGTTGGCCCGCTTTTTCCACCCCCTTCGAGTAGTCTCGAGTAGGGCACTCGGAAGCACGCGGCTTCTTTCATGCGCAAATTCGCTCACGGTGTGCCGCGACTCTCGGCATCCCCCTTTTAAAATTGCTGCCGCCGACTGTGTCGCGCGATCGCATTAGATTACCCATCCTTTCCGCGAGCCGGCACCCCTCTGTTGGCGCGAGCTCGCAACCGGGTCGTTTGTGCACCGAATAAGACTACTTTGTACATGGATACGCGCAGTTGCTGCGAGTGGCGGCAGCCGGGCCGACGGAGAGCAAAATTCTTCGATTCCCTCTGGCTGCTCGTTTCCTCTTCCTATTCCGGGAGAGCGCGATCGCAAATTAAGGGAATACGGGCATTAGAGCAAATTGTCTTTATTTTTGCTGACGTCTGTTGCTTGCTTGAGGGGACTGCGACGAATTTACGAAACTACGGGCCGCGCTAAGCCGGATAATGGCTCTAGATTTTCGCCAAGATCGTCGCATCGTGTACCGAAATTTTCCTCGATCGCGTCCCGCTTTTAACTTCGACCGGCAAATGTCACGCGACAGAGAACTTCGTCGTTTTTCGAACGCGCGAAATCGCCGGTCTCTTTTCCGTGACGCGAAACGTGCTCGCGAGGGTGACGCGTGTCGTTGACTGAAAGGCAGAATAACATTGGATTACCCATCCCCATCGTCGACGCCCCGCTGGCAGCCCCGTAGTTTTTACACCCTCTTCAACTCGCCAGCCACCCCGGAGCAGGCACCCCGGCGAACAAACGCGCGCGTGGTACGTCGTTGTTTCTTCTGGCGCGTCGTGGACGTGGCGCAGCAAGGGGAAAACAATCTTTGGCGGAAAACAGCGCGTCGAATAATTTATCGGTGGTGGGCCGAAGTTGCCGGGTGTACGAGCAGGGGCCACGACCATCCTGTTATCTATCACCCTGGATTCGCTCTGCTCTTTCTCCGTGCACTCTGTCTGCTACAGGCCTCTCCAAACCAACCGCCAGCGTATGTTCTCGGTCTGACAACTTGCTAGTTCCCGGTCCGAATTTTCCACGGAGAAAGTATCTGTTCTCCGTGCGCGGTGATTTTCGACAACTTTCGAGGCGACTCGGCCAACCCGCGACTTTTACGTTGGCGAACTATAGCGGAGAAAAAGTTCTGAAGCACCGAGCGACAAGCAAAACGAAGAGCTACGAACAGAGTTCGTCCAGGATTTTAATTCAGCCGGTAAACGAATGGATTTCGTGTTCGCGCGAGCTAAAAAGCACGTTCGTACGTTTTTAATCCGAGTAAAAATTTGAGGACGTCGCGAAGCTGGATTTGCCGTCGTTCTTCCGGTTGGTCGATGGGACATGGTTTTAGAGGCGGTCTGTAATCGATGTTGCAGGCGTGAAGTTACACAGCGCGGTCGACTAGCGGCATTAACTTTCCGCGTAGGGTTATTTACCACAAGAGTTTGTGAGTCAACGGGCGAAAGGGCGCGGAAAGAGAAACGGCGGGAACGAACGTAAACGGGAGAATAGAAGAGTGAAACGGCGATGGAGGATGGAACGGTAGAGAAAGATAGAGAAGAGAAGGGTAGGTTGGTGTCGACGGTGTGCATTCCTCGATCTAGTTTCCTCTGGGGACTGGAAGGTAGGGTCGAGAGATATCGTGCAACAGAACTAATCAACGCGAGGCAAGAACGATTTCTCTCTCGTTCACCCCTGTCCTTTCGAATAAAAAATAGTTCCGACCGATAATATCGCTCTCGGGAAGATAGACTTTTTTCAGTTTCTCCCTCGGTTCTCGCCCTCGACCCGCGCTCTGTTTATTCTTCCGAGCCGATACGAGCAAGCTGCGAATTCCCCGGAGCACTGCAGCGACTCGTCTTAAAGCCGCTCGAATATTTTCACCTATCGGATTAACCTGTCCGAGAAAACGAAGATTCTCGAGGCTCGTTTCCCACGCGAGATTAATTGCCCCCGTTGTCTGCCATCAGACGTCGTTCGTTCGCTCGCCGACGAACCCTCCACGCGCTGCATACCCTTAACCGCATCGCTTTCGAAAGCAGGCTCCGCGATCGAAAGTTCCATCGCGTCGCGTTAACTAGGAAATTCGCTCGAAATGACGGCACGCGAATACGGGTCCAACTGCGAATCGATTTTTTTATTGCCACTCGATCACCGCGTAGACGATTGAAGTGGGTCGCGCCGGGTCGAAACTTCCTGCTGGCTCTCTCCATCGGCCTTTCTCCTCTCTTTCTCCTCTCCTGTCCTTCCTATCCCTCTCGTCACTCGTTTAACCGACACATCGGCGTGCTTCTCTCGTTCACACGCTAATTCGTGACTCAGTCGGGCAATTAATCAAGTTCATTCGCATCGCGCTCCACTCCGCCGCTCCAGGTTTGGTTAAGTTCGTCGTTGCAACGGACGCGCGGTAACTCGACGATAACTTGGGCTCTCGTGGATGGAAGTGCCCGCAGCAAGCGAGCAGAGCGTGGAAAGCATCAAAAATGTTGCGTTCACGCGCGCTACTTCGCAGATACTTCGCCGAACAACTTCCTCTGCGTGCTCGTACTTCCTCTTCGAATCCTGTTTCTGGCACTTTGCCACTTATTTATTTTCGTTCTTAGTTATAGCAGCTTCTTAAGCACGAAGCGCTTTCAAATTTTCCGGAAATTTATTTAATGCCAGACTTTTTAATCTTTCGGAGTAATTCGGGTTTGAAGGAGGGAAAAATTGAAGAGGCGGGCAACTCGACTTCGTAAGAAGTTAATGCGAGGATCGTGTAAACAGGGTCGTAAAGTTGTTTGCTCGTGAAGATCTCAGAAACGATGTAAGTCGAGAGGTACACGTATAAGTGGGACACGATGAAATAAATCAATGCTCAAGCGTATGTAAGAAGTCTGGCGCTAGGTTACTAATGAAAAGTATGTCGTACGGAAAACGGTAAGCAACGGAAACGGTTATGTTCTGGCATTACAAAGACGGAACGGAGAGGATGATTCGAGTTAGGCCGGGGAGCAAGGGCCACGAATTACGAGGGCATAGGTAGCGGTGCAGCGTATATGAATGACGTGGCTGATCTCTGACATCGGTAACGTAGCTTTAGGGACGCTCCAGACATCAGCTGCTGCTTCTTAAACATCGTTCAACGTGTCAGCGTGAACACGCGTGTTGCAGCATCCGTGCACGCGTTCCGAGAATTCGACGGACCTGCTGCACGACAGGCGACAGTCGATTAATCGATTCACCGTGACCTCCCACAACGTTTCTTCCGCTATCGACGTTTCGCAGTGGCTCGATTCGACCATCGACGATACTCTGATTCCCCTGTTTTATCGTCGAAGCTGTAAGTATTCGTGTTTCCATCCGAATCTTCCACGAACTTTGCGCAATCAATCAAGAAATCGATACTTCGAGACGATAACTGTCTCGTTCAAAAAATTAAGCTCTTCTCCGATAATTCGCATCTCGCTTTCGCATCGGGGAATTTCCATGCTCTTGGATTGGTCTGTCGCGGAAAGCGACGTTGATCGGTTTGACTAACACGAGAGATTCGTCCATCAGTGAGGGATCAAGCGACCTAGCGACAGTTGGATACCTTTTTATCGCGAAAAGCGACGTATCGATGCGCAACACGGTGGTCGTTAAGACGATTCGCGTTAGTCCTCGTAATGCACGCATCCATTGATAGAACGATGCGTGTAATCGATGCTGTATCGAGGCTCGTTCGTGTCGATACGATGGCCGAGAGACGGGAAGTCGATAGCGACGAGCTCGCGACACGCCAGGTAATTTAATCGTTTAAAAAGTTTCTCGGCGATCTCGAAGGAGTTTTCTCGCGGCTTTGACGTGTAGCGCCGTCGAGCCCGGCCGAGCCTGTCTTCTTAAATATTTGTCGATAAATCGAGAGAAAAGCCTGACAGTGAATTTTCTCCGTTCCTCGTTGTTTCCAAACGGCCCGACACTCGGTCGCGACAACCGAGTTTGCCAGACATTTTCACGGAAAGATACAAGTTTTGCGAACGAGTGGACGGATCGATCGTCGTAATTATTTGGTAGAAGCTTTGGCAAACAAACGAGCGTTCGTCGGGAGAATAGGGAAGGGAGAAAAGCGAACAACGAGCAAGCGACCGCGGGAAGTAAGTAACCCGTAGCTCGGGTGAGAGTGAAAAAGTTGGAGCGCCGTTAAAAATAACGTGGTCCTTCCTGGCCTGGCTGCTCGGCAAAACTATTGCCGCTCTTCATTCTGAGATTCCACGGGAACCGATTGGTCGACGACTAAATATACCAAGCCGCCGCCGCGAGTATAAATATTTATAAAATAGCGCTGGCAGATGGTAGCTGGTTTTAGTTACGGCACTGGACTCGTTTTCCACGCGTCTCTCGCATAGTTATTACCACTGGCCGTCCTTATATTGGACATGTCGTGGATCACGACCCGCGTCGCCAATTTCTCATTCACGGGCGAACGCGTAAACTACACGGGAAACCTCTACGGTGTATAGAAAGTAAAAACGAAGTTTGGAATATGAACAGGGGTGGGTGGGGGGAAATCGGCTATTCAATTTCATCGTGGAGGTTTTATCGAAGCGGCAACTTTCCCGAAACAACTTGTCCACTCCTGGTCGACTTAGTCCCGTTCTCGTAGAGTCGATGCAACCGAAACGTCTGGGATAACCAGGAGAACAGCTATCTGGCGTTACCGTTGTCGTTGGTGCCGTTGCTTTTGGATGCTGTTTTATCGTGGGTGTGTGTACTCATTAATAATTTATGTTGGAGTAACCGTTACGTGTACCGGACGTGCCGTGTTCCGTCCTGACTTTACCCACGCAAATGCCGGAGCATCGGTGTACACGAATTTCAGATGAGAATTTCAACCGGCAGCCCGTAATTTTTCTTATCCAACAAACGGAGGCTATAGTCGATGGCAGACGTGGCTTCCAGCTGGGAAGCCACGAATTTGTTGCACGAATTTCGGAATAATTCAGTGACCGTTCCTTCTTCCAGTTTCTTAGTTCGTTTTACTTTTACCTCGTTTTACGTTTAGTTTTACTCCGTGACGATCCAAGATGTTCGATGATAAGTTTCCAGGCTTAGGTTCGCGATGACGAAGCGCGAGTACGAAACTTGTACGACACACTTGTACCGCCTATTTCTTGCTAATTCTCTAATCAGCGTGACTAATCTCTCCGGTAGGTTCCAACTGGTTTCGCTAGGATCTTTTTTTTTCAACAAAATGCCAGCTATCTCCCATCAACGCGCATCGAAGGTCCGATCAATTTTCGTTGGAGCATGACGAACGAAGTTTTTAGTCGAATGTATAATGCATTCCTCTGTGGTGTACTTTCCTTTCCAATAAACCGCCGGTTCTTCCGGACTCCGTCGTCCAATTCCGCGAACGTTTCCGCGCGATTTATTCGCACGCGGTTTCACCGCACTTTCCAAGGCCTATATTTCATTTTTAATATCGCACGTATGGGTTGCGGCGATATATTTCGACGCCGGCCGACCACCGCGTCGTGGAATCACCCTTCGGATCAACCCGATTCCCGATCGCCGCTTCATCCGCCAGTCGATTCGTTCCGATTCGCTATCGATCGATACTTTCACCGCAACCGCGTACACCTTGTATCTTTTTCGATTCTCCACTTCGCGACAAAAGCGATCCATCTCGTACAAAAGCGAGCAAATATTTACATAGGCAGTAAGCACCTCTCACGCAACGCAACGTTAAATTTCGTGGGCGACGATAATTCGCAGCCGCGTAACAGGATAATCGCGTGTAATTAAGTCGTTTGCTTCTTAGCGCGCTTCCTTGGGCCATCGGTCCGTCGTTTCGGGCACTTGTCAGCGAACATTTGCGTTTCCCGATGGAACGAGCGCACCCGTTTATTTGCTTTGCTCGCGAACGTTACACCGAGTACGTAACGGTGTGTGTACTTACACGACAACGTGCACGCGTCGTTCGCGTGTATGCGTGGAAAATGTAACAGCCGCGTTTGCCCGGTGCTTCGAATAACGAGCTGGCAGCCGGTGTTGCACGGAATCGATAAACACCGCGGCGAAAAGTCGCGATTGCTTCGGGAAAACGCGCGCGTGTGCGATTCGCGTGTATGTGCGATTTCGAGAAACTCCTCTGGTGGAAATCCGCGAATGGCCCTCGGTAGTGCCAGCGTGCGACTCTGACGTAACGAAGCACGATTCCCGAGCAAAACACGCTGCATCTGGCTCTTTCGCTTTCGTCTTTCGATCGAACCGCTCGCAATAACTACCGCCAGGTAATTGTCAGCGCGTCGATTTCCCTCAATCTCTGGAAGAAACAATGCAATTCATAGCGGCGAACGACGGAGCAGGAGATCGCGAAGTTTGTTGTTCCGCGAAACGCGTGTCAGCGAGATGACGAAGGAGGACGATTCAGCGACTGTCCGAGTCGATCGGAACGCTGGTTTTCTTAATTAACGCGGCGAGACTGCCAAAGACGCGAGATCTTTTCATTTTCAAGCAAGAAGCGAAGTTTTATCTCGCGAGAAACGGTAAATTACCGCTCGCTTCGACACAACCGGCCCGGATTCGAGTGTTTGCGACTTTTCCCGATCGTAAATCCGCGAGAATCTGCTGCGGCACGGCAATCGGATGAAATTAATGCTCGACAGAATAATTCCCGTGAATTTTTTTTCCCTTTATGCTCGCCGCCCGGCGAAGTTCCAACGCGAGGATCCTTTTTGTTCGAACTTAATCCCGGCACCGACCGGGCAGGGGAAGTTTTCTTCCTCCGGCTGCAGCCACCCTCGGTTGCACAGAGAACCTTCGGAGACTTTAAATTTCGACTTCGCCAGCGCCAACGACCGAGAGTCGAGCGTTCAAACTTTTCATCCCTGAACCATTACTGGATTTCGAGCACAGTTTAATCTCGTCGTTTACGTGGAATAATCGCGAGACGCCTCGAGGATGTGCATTAAAAGTCATACTTTCCCCCCTGGAATTCCTCATCCTTGCCAGTCTCTCTCCAGTGCTCCGTCGTTTACGATCCTTCGGCTCTGTGCGTAATTTCGCCAAGGCGAGGCAAGACGTTGCTATCGAAATTTCGATATTTCGATAAGTCGTAGGATACGCGATCGTCTGGCTGTCTGCAACGATACAGCGATCCTAATTTCCCCCGCGAGAAGAGATCCGACAAACTAGGAGCAGCGAGCGCGATAGGAATAATTACGAGTTATCGCGCGAATTTGTGCACCGCTCGCGTGACCAACGAATTGGAAATTCGCGAAACCAAAGTCGAATCGCGACTCGAAGCTTTCGTCGTCTCCGTTTACTAGTCTTCCATCTTGACGCAATAAGAACACGGGCGAACGATCGGGAAACGTGGAAGGAAAAAAAAAAAAAGGAAAAACGTGATTCGAGTAATCTCGTTATTTTCAGTCGAGCGGCACCGTAGCGAACCACGGACGAACGAAAGTTATTTCGCCGGTTACGACGTCCGTGAAAACCAGACTCGGTTAAATGGAAGCGTAATTGACTATGAAAAACAGCATCCATGGAAAATCGAGTGGATCTGTGCGGGGCTGGGTCGGTGTCGATTCGGTTTCGCCCGCTACGCCAAAGAATCGCGTTCCATTTTCTCGATCACCGGATCGTCCCTCCCTCGAGCTTTCGAATTCCAGCAAGGAAATCGTGCGATATTCGATTATCCGTCGAAAATTCGGCGTGATTGCAAGCTGACCGGAACAATGCCAATATTTATCGGGGCGCTCGATACGCTGCAACGTTTACAACGATAACAACGCTGCATTGTGTTATAATAATACATGCTGATGCATAGACGAGAAGATAATGAAGGGCGAAAACAAAGACTCGTTCTACTTTTTCAGAGCGATCTGGTCGACGTTACGACCCGCATCCCGGGGCTCGTTCTCGTCCGAAATTATCGACTCGTTCGACCGGCCGCAAAATTCTCATCCGCGAATTATCCGCAAAGGTGGCGCGTATCGATATGACTGGCCGATGCGGCGCAATTAATCTAATGCACGAACGAATATCGGCGTTGCGCGCCAACGATACGAGTGACAATGACTGGTTCGCGGAACGGATAAGCCTGCAACTGTACCGTTTGTACTTCCGTACGACCGCACCCTGGCCGATCGCTTTGTGAAAGCTATCCATACGCATCCGTGATCAAGGTATCAGCCACGATTTTATCCGACGAAAATCTATGCCGAGGACGCGCCGCTCGATTGCCGCTCGCCACCCATTCGCCTGCTCACCCAGTGGCACCCACGGCCCCCACCACCCAATGCTCCCAGTAGCCGGCCACCCTTCTCCGTTCAACGAGTTTAATCGCGTCCTCTCACGCGCAGAATCGTATAATTTTCATGGAACAGCTTCCGCGTTATTTGAACTACTTCAAGCCGCGTCACTGGCTGGCCTTTGTTCACTCGATACGGAAAATTCGATACTTTTGGCGATTGGAATCGAACGTTGGGAAAATTGCTCGCTGCCTTTACCCTGTCACCGTGGCGCGGCTAAATTGCTCTTCGATTAATAAAATATATGTCGACGAGTATTCGTCGGTGAAAAATCGGAGTGGCCGCGGTGCATATGCAGATACGGGCCGTAATACGTACGGCGTTTGACGTTTGCTCTAAGCTCGGCGATTTCCAGATTTCGCCGCGGTCGAGCAAGGAATCGATCTGTTATTAATTTTAACCGATATTTTCGATAACAATACGAACAACGAGGCTCGTGCCAATTCCCAGCCGCGCTGTTTCATTTTTCTCGCTATTGTTTTAATCAAACTCGAACGTCGCTTTTTATAATGGAAAACAATTCCTTTTGGGACACCGGTCGACGCTTTTTTCATTAAAATTGCACGTAACCGATCCAATCCACGGCTATATGTAAATCGTTCCTGTTTCCACTTTTCGACATCATTCGCTCGCCGACTTTTCCAGCGTCGAGGTACGCCATAATCTCGTTTCGAATTTCTCGTTCCTCAAAGTCTCTTTCTTCGTCGTCGTTTAGCGCTAGATAGACGCGTCTCGGCGAACGAGTAATAAATTGCGAACAGCGTTTCGTTGAAACGAGGAGCAAAGCGTGCGGCGGCTCGTTGCGCGACTCGCCCTCTCGATGAAATTAATTTCTATTTTGCTGGTCGCATCGGCACCGAAATGAGCCAAATTTCGCGAGCGTAGCCTGCGGCTGCGCCACGGCCTGCCTACGGACGAGTGGCGAGTTTGATTTTTATCAAGTGTATCGAGTACAAACGGAGAGCCCGAGGCAACGAGCCCACCGATCGTCCTCGTGCGGCTAATGGTTTCGCGCGCCAGCCAAAAGAGGACTCGCGTCAGGCTGCGGATGCAGCCAGGGAAAAATCGCCGGTACCGGAATGAAATTGCCGAGTGCAACCTGCTACGAAGCCACGGCGTCGCATGAAAATCGAACGTTGTTCGTTCTGCCAATGTCGCAGATGCGTGCACTGTACGCCGGCCTAGCGATATAGCTATGCGCGTTGCGTGTATATGAACATTTGGTCCAAGCAACAAAAAGGCGAGTCAAAAAACTCTCGAAGCGGAACAGGCTTCTAGCTCGGTCTCTCTGTTTTTGTTGCCTCGCTGGCCCGGAAAATTCATCCTGACACACTGAAACTCGGCGAGCGCTCGCGTTCCAAATACCGATCCCCGCAATCGGAAATAATGGACTCGCGAGCCTTTTTTCCCCCAAGGATACGCGTTGTCTCGTTGCCTAAAAATCCTTCGATGTTTCGAGGGAAATATGGAACCGGGACGAGAGACAGGGTGACAGAGAAAACTTTAATATCCGTCAAAACGCAGCGCGATAACATCGTGGCCGGCGAAACGTCGCGATCGAATCAGGCGCGGCCCGCTCCAACCGAAAGACGCGCGAAGCGAAATTTTTCCTCGCGACGAGACAGAGATTTATTTCGAGCGGACGACCGTACGAAGAAATTCGTCGGTGAATCGCGACGGAATGAGAAGGACCAAGATCGAGAGAATCGCGTTTCGTCCTCGGAGAAGAGGTTCCTTTAACGCGTTTTCTCTGGCTGCCGTCAACTTTATCGCTTCGAAGAATCGCAGGACCGTGTACCGAGAGGTCTCGATGCAGTCAAGGGAACACCTACGCTGCTATCCAATCTCGCGTTAGTGGATTCGGCTTGTTTCGCGGCGCGATATGTTTCGAGAAAGAGGAACATCTGGCGAATAAAGCTCGTTGTTCCGCGATTGTATCGCCTGCGGACCATCTTCCGGAATAAACTAGACCGTTTAAACGCTACCATTCGATCTTCCCTCGCTTTGCTCTTTCGTTTCCACTTTGTAGCGTGGTCGCAAACCGCCCTAACCGTTGTTGAAATTTCGCAACAATGTCGCACCGTCACGCCCGTGAGCCGTCAAAATCCGAGATGCCTCGACGAAGTTGCAAAGACTTTTGACACCTCGGAACTTTGCGACGATATCGCGCAAAGTTGCAAGATGCTCTGGGGCATAACGAAATCTCGCAATGGTGTGTCACGTACACGCGACGCGGTATGTCTCGCCGTTGCAAAATACCCTAAGACAGTCTTAATCGTACGTTGACATCTGGTTTTCTCGATACGCAGTTTAGAGTTTCTCGATGCGATTCCATCAGCAGAGAATATCTTCTAATTTCATTAGGAGGTCGATAGTAGATGCGCGTAGGTGGAGAATCGGTCGATTTCACGCGGCTTTTAAATCACTCGCAGGCGTCGTATCCGCTCGGGAAATCAGCAGCCGCCGGTGCTGCTTGTTTCTGTCGGGATTTTACGTATGTCGTAGTCGCTATCGGCGCTCGCACATCTCGAAAATCCGAACACGCGCAGGGCGCAACGGCACGGCGTTAACGCGGATATTAATGTAACCGTGTTCGTGCTTGCACGCCACTCGCGTCCCTATATAATATTCGGGACTGACAGTAAGTGCTAACTCGTCGCCATTTCCTCGGCACCGGCCGTGCGGCGAACGACCACTATTCTCGAGCTGCGAGTTGCAACTTTCTCTCTTCCTCCCTCACGGTCGGATCCGTCGCGTTTTCATCCGCGCCACGTCGTGTTTCCGGTATCGCAAAAAGAGAAAGAGCTGTCGCGACACCAGCCGAAACACCGCGTTCTCTCGCTGCCGACACTAATTCTGTAACGAAACTGTTTGCACCTCCCTGCGAGTTTCCTTCCATCGCTCCCGCCAGCTGCAACCTTGTCTCCGCGTAAATTTAGTCGTTCGTTCGTTTTGATAGTTCGGAATTGGCCTCTTTCCGAGTCGAGGCGTCGCTCGAGTTACGACCTTCCCCCGGCGATTATCGAAAAAGCGAAAAATCTATCTGAAATGGAAAAAAGAATTCGCTCTCGCGAGCTGTATCCATTTCACCTTCGTAAAAATTGCCGACGAGCGAAATCGGCGCGTCGGCGTACGTCGCGAGTTCGTTTCATACTCGAGTTGCCGTGTTCTCAATTATGCGAATTTTTCGTTTGCTTGGAACTCTGTCGCGTTGGCTTCATTTCGGTCAATTTTACGGCTCTTTCAGCGCGACGCTCGGCTCGAATCAGCGCGTGCTGCCGGTTTAGCTGCAAAATTGAAATTAACGGTGGAAAAAGCTCGCATGAAAATGCGCCGGAAAAACGAGCACTAGTCCGGTTCGAGTTTCGAACAGTGGCTCAGGAAAACGTAATTACGAGACGCATAACTGCACGCGATGCGAAGCTCCCTCTCTCTCTCTCTCTCTCTCTCTCTCGATAATCAGCCTTGTTCTTTTAATCGGATGGTCAAAGATCCGCTTCATTAGTCTCGCGTACCGCTGACGAGCCTTTGCTCCTTGCTCGCCGCGTTTTTGTCCCTCGTTTCCGAGTCATTCCGCCGAAACGAACTAACTTTTCGTCTAATTGAAAACTCTCGCACCGGTGCATCGAGGTCGTTGTTTAACCGTTTCCCGTTCGTTTTCTGTGAAAACGAGCCGCGTTTAAAAGCATCCAAGCGGCCGTTGCGGATTTATTTTGCCAATCGACGCAGCGTGCATCGCGCGATGGTATGAAACGGTGTGAAACGACCACCCGCAAGATTGCGAATGTCGCGACACAGAGAAGACACGCGGTACCGTGGGAAAACCGACCGCGTCAACCGTCGAATCCTTCGTTTCCTTATCTTAGCCGTTTTCCGCCATTTGTCGCGGCACGCGACGAGTCCTCGTAAACGATCGCTCGTACAACGAGAACTTCACCGAGCCCTGCTCTTGCCATGATTTCACGAGATTCTCGGCTCGTCGAGTTGCAAAATGTTTGCGATAACGACGACGGTTCGAGCGTCGCGCGAACGAGACTCGCGCTGCCACAGCGAGAGAGGTCAGAACGATATCGAGGCGCGATTTTTGCAGCGTCGACAGAAATCGTACACGATCGTCGAACACGAACGCGAGCTGCTTCGTAGCACACGGCGAAACGAGACTTGCCGATACACTTCCTTAAAGAGTTTCGATTCTCCAGTGACTTAGCTCGCGTCTGCTCGTACGTGCCACGCTTACGAAATTCCTTCGCGATTTTCGCGTTCTTGCAACGAAAAATATTGCTTCTTTGTCGACGTATAAGTTCGTAACAAGTGACAAACGCGCGAGGTTTCAACAGAGTAACCAACTCTGTCGCGTCTTGCGGCCGTAAGCTCTTAACGGTGGAACGACGGTCAAAAGAACTAATTTCCAGCAGGCTGAATGCATCTTTGTTGCGCGCGCGCGCGCGCGGTAGTTATGTTTTTGTAAATGGATTCTCTCGGTGCGCGGAAAGAATCGCGGCACGCGCGAATAAATTCTCGACTGGCGGCTGACGCGGCCCGGTAACGAGACACGTTACACAGCGAAAGCAAGTTAGCCTTTTGTGCTCCGCGATGAGATTCATAAAATCTCGTCGTCCCTTTCGTTTCGCTGGTTTGATTACCGTCGAGGGATGTGCTCGCAAACCTCGGCGCGACTACTTTATTTGCGCGTTGTTCGCGCTGCTATCGCGACCAGAGTGGGGGAAAAAAGGCGCAGGCACGCGGTGGCAGCGGGTGCGAGTATAAATCCGGACAACGACGTGAAACGGGCATAAATCTCCGGTTCAGAACAAAGACTTTCGCAGGCAGTGTTTGCACAGAGTCCGTTAGGCAAACTCAATGGCCGAACGCGAACGACGGCCAACGGACATTCGCGCTGTTTGTCCGTCCGTCCGTCTTCTTCCTGCCCTTCGTTCCCTTTTTTCTTCGGCTATGCCGTCGTTGTCCTTTGCCTCTTCTCGCGCATCCATCTGCCTCCACGAGCGCGAATATTATTTCCTCTCGTCTCTCCCCGCTCTCTCCTTCGCGTCCGTTCGACGCGGTTAACAGCGCGCAACGACGATTTCCAACAAAGCGTCTCCAACAAACCTACTGCCAAGAGCTTTTCCCTTCTTTCTTTGTTCACCGTTCTTCTCCCTTCGATCGCTAGTCTTTCCAGTCCAGCCTCTGCGACTCTTTTTTTCTCGTTTCGCGTTCGCAACGCAACCGTGGACGCACACGTGGCGCGCGCGGCAAAATGGGGTAAGGCGGTCGATTTAAGAATCAGCCGAGCCGCCACTTCGCCGACAATGGGCTGTTTGGTATCCCCCTTCGTTGCAATTCGCCCTCTCCTCTTTGGTCGCGCCCCTCCAAATTGAATTGTCGTTTCTTCGAACGGAGAAGAGCACTTCATCCACCTTCCACGAGTAATTCCCGGCCGATGGAAAGCTTCTGCGTGGCCCTGTCTCGTGGTACTAGCTCTCGCGTCGTTTTCCAGCCCCGCGTCACCCACTCGCATTCCTTTATTCGTTCCATTTGGTTGCCTCGCGGGGGGAGCGGATAAAGCGACCGCTCCTTCAATTTGCAAACGAGGGTGTATCTCGAGGCGTTGCGCGCACCTCCAAGCCCAACAGGGGTGGATTCGACGGTTAATTTAGGTGTTGTGTTTCCTCGGGGAGTCGTCTACCACCGTCGACTTGTCTTTCTTCTCTTCCCTCAGGTCATTGCCATCCATGCGTCGTTGGAAAATACGATCCACGATGGGCTGCTACCGAGGTCGACGAGACCCTTAGCGCGTCGCGAGATGCTTTCGAGCTTAGCCGCTACATTCCTCTGCTTTTCTATTTACACGGCCGACGTCTGTTCGATTTCACGAGACTCCTGGGCGGAATTTAACCCGCCGATCTCGTCGCCATCTCGGCAAAATCGTCGCCTTGTTTCGTTTCGCGATGGATAAGCAGCGCGCAGAAATGACGAAGCGTCCGGAAGCACTTATCGAGATGACGACGCGCGGATCGATCTTCTCGACACGCGTAAACATGGTCGAATATCTCGAGCGCGATCTTTACGTCGACTGGTGTCGCGTATTATTCGAGCTCGCCCTATTCGCCCCTTAAGTGGCGCGTCCACGCCACGGGGCTCACCCTCCTAAGAGCTCGTCTCGCTGCTTCCCGCCGATGAAATGGAGTTGCGTCGGAGATGTCACGCTCATAATGCCACTCGACTTTGATTCGATCGGAACGCCAACGAAAACCACTTATACCTACTTTTCCTTCGTTACGGGCAATCTTACGTCCCGGGAAACGTACTCGCCGTCCTGTAGGAAGGATACGGCGTACGACGGGGAGAGAAGACATTTGATAAAAAGAACAACGCCATGCATTTACTCGGAAATTGTTATCACGCCGAGATATCCGTGTCGCGGTAGACGGTGTATTTCCTGTTCTCCCGGCAAAGCTGTGTTTATGCGTGAAACGAGAGTTAGAAGATCGAAACGAAGCCACCGTAGGGACTAAACGTTAAAAGAGAACACGAAGCCCGATGAATAGCTCGGAAGTGGTTGTTCCGAAACTCACGGCACCGCTCTAATTTCAGCTGGGAACGTTGAAAAGGAAGACGCGTGAAACGGTGCCCGCGACCAAACTCTCCGCTCGACAATCGCGTGCCGAATGAGTGTCGTCGCGGAACGCACGTCGCATTGTAGGAGCGCATTGTGCGCGAGTTTCTGTTGGGTTCTCTAATGACTCGGGACTGTCTCGCGACAGCTTTCGGTCCCGCCACCAACGACGCACTCACCGACCGTGATCCACTACCCTGCTCCACACTCTCGCTGGCTCTCCGTTCAACCCCTTCATTGTTTATGCGTCTGTCTTAATGCGGCCGCGTAATGGCGGAGTTATGTTTTCGGCGGCCACACACAAGACACCCTGGCGCGCGCCTCGAGAGTGTAGCTCTCGCTGCCAACGAGCCACGAAATTCTCTACGCGCTATTGTTACTTCGCCGAAAATTATCTTCTCAGAATTCTGCTCCGGTCTAGCCGCGTTTTCCTCTTTCCACCGTCAGACGTTCGTTATCATTGCGGTCGCTCGCGTCTCGCTTCGCCGCGAGACAAACGCCAGCTCCGGCTCGTAAACGTTCGTCACGGAGCCGAACCGGGCGCGTGCTCGCGTCAGGTAAACGAATAGCCCAGCAAACTGCTTCTACGACCGCGTTACCTGCATTCTTTCTGGACATAATCAACGCCATTCGAGTATCTTTAGTCGCAGACGAGTCTATGGCAAAATTCTGGCAGCCGCGTGTCCGTTTCTCGGGCTTTGTATTATTCTTTCGCGATTAGCTGTTCGCCGCGGACGCTCGCTTTCGCCGAGTTGTCCCGGTTACCGCCCGATGAACGAGAGTTTCCACCGAGTTTGAATTAAAACTGTGACTTTGCGTTTAAATTCCGCACGCGGCCAATCGCGTCGCGGTGACTTCCACTTCGCCGCGGCTAAATTTGAACCCGCCCTTGTCCCCACCGCGGGCAACCCGCGTTATTTTGTCCGCTGTCCTCGTCGCGGATTATCACCAGTAATAATAATCAATTTCAACAGCGAGGCCCTCTCGTCCGCTCGTTCGCTCGGCTTTATTTGCCGCTCGTTGTCGGCCTGGCGACGCCTACGATAGAAAACGAGAGCGTTGCTCCGTGGCAGCTCGCAAATCTTTCGTTTCCGGCTCAACGCGTATCCAGTTAAACGACACCATCGCGGCACCGCGGACACGAAACGCTAACTCGTTCTGAATTATGCCCTCCGTGTGACACCGAACTTCGCGTCGTTTCGTCGCTCGCCTACGATCTTTGCCAAGCTACGAATATACACTACGGAGATGTCGTCGAACGATCGAAACTTAAACATACCGAACATCGTGTAACAAGCATCGCGACAAATGAATACGACGCTGGTTGCTTATAGCTGCAAGAATTGCGCGCGAAGTTTAGACGTCGTTAAAGCTAGGAGGTGAGAATTAACGGAGATTAAGATCGATCGCTCGTCAGGAGATACGTCAAGAAGCCACTTACAGCCATTAATATCGTAATTTCATATCGAAAACAAATATTAAGAACGCTTCGGATTGGAATTAGCGAAATGTCCATCGTGTACGTGCCTCGTCATCAATCACTCGACTCGTTAAACATCGATAATCCATGGCAGTATTTGCCGGCGACCTAGATAATCGATGTCGAGTGGATTAAATCCAGATTAAGATCACCGCTTTCCACGGCAGCAATTATAAGGGTACGTATTCCTTTCGGATTATTCTTTTGCCGGTGTACTGCGATGCTCATTGTCCCGAGCATTAAAGAGGGTCTCGAAGAAGGAAGTGGCGCGATTTCCCCGGTCAGGCTGGTCCCAGTTCGCGGAGAATAGCCGGCAGCGCTTGGCAACCGAGTAATTATTTTATAAATATTCCGCTCGTTAAGGCGATATCGGCGAACCGTTCGCCAATTCGAGCTTCGTCCTCTCTGAAATAACTTGCCCCCGCTTTCCTGCTTTTACGCTTCACCCTCGCTTTCTTCTTCGTCGATGAATCGCGGAAAAGATTGTCAAATCCCTGAAAATTTCATTACCGCGATACTTCTTGCAGAAGCTAACGAACGAGTGGTCGCGGAGTTCCTTCGTTTTCCGAACAAAGCGTGTCGTAGTTTCGCGTAATGCAGTTTACTCGATCGACAGTCCATAGGACGACGAGGCATATTTTCATATAACGGCGCGTATTTCCTTGGATTCGCGAGGAGGAATTACGGCGGAGGATAAAAGTGATTCGACCGTTGGAAACTGGATTACAGCAGCGAGTGACGCTGAAACCGGAAGAGTCGACGGATGCGGGCGTATTATCCATAAAACACGAGAGGCCCGTAACGCGGTCGAGATGTCGTAACGATACTTTACACCTTCCAGTTCCGTACGCGAAATTCCTCGTTGCTGGGTAGTTTCTAGATCGCGGCCGAGAGATTTCAATATCCTTTGATATCCTTAAAACTCGCCACCTTCAGTCTCCAGATATCTCTAGGTACGATTCAATTCCCCGAATAGAAGGGTTGAAACGGATGGAGGTAGATACAGTCTCTTCCTTCGTTTTCTACCTATATACCCACATACCTAGCGAGTCCCAGCTACCTCATCGTCCACGATACAGGTTGCCCTACCTATCAAAGACCTGGATCCTCAATCAGAAATTTAGCTCGTGGTAAGAAGCATCGGACTAGCATCGAGGACGCGACCGAATTCGTTTGAGATTTAAGTACGGTAGTGCGAAGTACGACGTTATTATTAAACGGATGGAGGGTAGCGCATCGCGTGCACCGGCACAGAGAATTATGCAACCAGACTGGTGGTTCGAGGGATGTGGCAAGACGCGTTAACGGAAATTCTAAAGGGAATTGGGCAATCGGTTGCTCGCGGCAGAAAGATCCTCCGTGCAGGTTCGAATGGCTCGATTCGATGCCGCGATCTCTCCGAAGGATTTTAGATTTGGGTCAAGCATTTTCCTGCCGACTCATTTTGCCTTTTCCGTTGATTCCATCGGCATCGATACTTTTACAACGAACGTATCTCGAATGCATCGGCCCAAGTCCGGTTTTCCACGATCGGTTGCGACGATACATCCATTCCGTCGTCGAATCAACCGGAAAGATGCACCTTTACTGTTCGAGGATCACCGAGAATTTCGCATCGAAGTGTTTGCTCCATTGAAAGCTCCGACCGTTTCCATCGTTTAACCCCGATCCACTTTCGCCCGATGAAACGGTTCGCGAGGAAACGGAAAATCAGAAGCGAGAATCGAATGGCAAGTCAGTGGCTGCAGCAACGAAGGGCGAGAGAGGGTGGTGGTAGTTGGCCAGGGTTACCGGGCGAGCTAACTTCGCCGTCGTCCAGAGGGGGAAGGAGGATGGTGGCACCCTTTGTCGGCCGGCGGCACATTGTTTCCAGTGGCCATAAATTGTCTCGCGACTCTCCCCGCTAGGCTCGAGCTTCCTTCCTTCTCACCCTTCGCTTAGAGAGGCCAGCATCTCGTCCTCCCTGATTTTCTTTACCGTCGTCTAGCTCGATCTACGACGCCGGCCAGGAGGGTGAAACTCGCGTTGCAACCCTCTTTCGACTAAAAGCGGTCTCTCCGTTTTACCTTGACCGTACTTGTTTACGCGACAAAACGCGAACGTCGCCGAGCGAAAACTTTCTTCGACGAAAACGCCCTCCGCTTTTAATCCGTTCCTCTTCCGTTGCCCCTAACCGCGTCGCCGTTCCCTCGGAGTTTCTTTTTAACTCGTAACCTCCTCGATATCGCCCGCGCTGTTTCCCGTATGCTCGTATCCTCGAGTTGCCGCGTTTCATAGACCGTCCAAATAGTTATACCACAAAACATCGCCCCGCGGCAACATACGTTGGCGCATGTTCGTATACAGCGTTATGCCAGCCAAGGCTAACCTCGCGTTAGTCTGTCCGACGCCATTTCCCTCAGCCAGCGTCGTCCCTTAGGTGGCATCGCGGTTTCTGCCAACCTTCCATATACGGCGTTCTCTTCTTCCCCTATTCGACGTAACGTCACTTCTTTTCACCCCCGGGGACCAACTTATCGACTTGGAAACAATATCTTTACCTACGGGAGATCGTCGTATCGCTAGCATTTACGTTGCTTAGCACGTAGAGCGCGTTGTCGAGGACGACTAGCTACTTCTCTTTCCCTCCTCGCGCTCCGCGCTACGTCGACTCGCGTTCGTTCCGGTTATCCGCGTACTGTTGCACGTGCAACTTTTTCTGTCCGTTATATCGTAATACGTAGTTGGATCATCCGATAAAATATCGAGCGAGGGAAAGCGCGAAAGGGAAACGAAGCGACGAAGGATTGATAATTCATAGCTGTTCGCGAGCGAGGATCCTTATCTGGGATTTCCACGTTTTCAATAGCGAACAATACAGGCAGAAGGTTGTTTGCACAGGCGCGTGCCTGTTGGGGACGGCGAATCGTGCGACTTAAATCCGGAAGGGTATTACGCGCGCGCTCTTCCCTTGCGTTCGCGTCCCACTCGACTTGCCACTCGAGGGAATCAGAGTCGCGAGATAACGCCTGCTCGTGCAGCTGTTGCCATAAGGGTTGCGCGAACGTCTCGGTCAAAGTTATCTCGCCATTAATTCGATCGGAGCCGCTATCTGCCGCTGTCTGCTCGCGCGGATCCCGACCATTTTTCAACCGGCGTCTCGTCGCTGAACGCTTCGATTCCGCGCGTAGAAATTTCTCGTCGGAAACGCTTTCGAAACGATCGCCCGACTGGCGTGTCACCCTCGAAATTCGTTCGCTTCGATGCCAGGCAAATTTATCGAACTTTCGTCGTTCGATTGGATGGAACGTTTCGTTTCTCTGCCGCGGATATAAGCCTCTCTCTTTTACGGTTAATCCCAGACATATCGAAAATTTTTGGCGTGCTCCTCCGTCAGAGAAAGGAACAGATGCATGAGACGAAAAAGGGTGAATTCTTGTAGAAAACGAAAGACGATTCATCGAGGTACATCCTTTGCAGAACAAATGGAAGTTGCATCCTCTGGTGCAGACAGACGCGCAAACTTTGGATTGGCCGTGATCCAGTCGCATGGTTTGTTAGATCTCCCCAGCGCCAATCGATGCATTTCGATATTGTAGCCGGAGATTTTATTTGCCTCCCTTTGGACGCTCATCCGTGTAACGTCTTGCATCTTATCGAAGAGGATTTCGCGCAGAGAAGCATCGACATTCCTCTGCACGATGGTCCATGGAAAGCGCGGCGACTTTTCACTCTCGATAATCGCGAAAGACGACGAGAAAAAAATCCTAACGACGAATTCCCAGCCTCTGTCTGTTCGCTCTTCCCGACTTTCTACCGACGTCGCAACTATCCCCGATCGCTCTGTCTTCGTCACGCGAGCTCACCCTTTTGCTACTCTCCGCTTTCTCAATCCCTTCGCGTTCATTTCCTCCCACGGGTGGCCGGATGCGGAACCACTCGGAAAGGCGATCCTAAATTTTCTGCCGGTCGGTGGGTTTCAAGGAGATGAAACCAAGCAGGACCCCGGTATAAGAGTCGAAGGACGACTCGCTGCGTAATCACAGACTCTGCCCTCGAAAGGGGTACACGAGCGTGAACGCATACAAAGAGGCAAGCCGACCGAACTTCCTCGACCGTCGGCTGTCTGCCTATGAGCCGTTACACGCTTATGGTCCCGCCGCGGATATGCAAAGCCGGGAAAGCCAAGCGGGGACGATCAAACGTGTGCGTGTAAATATTCATTTCGACGACAGATAGAGGGGGAGAAAGAGAGAGAGAAAGAGAGGGCTGCGTGGTGAATACGTGCGAGTTTAGCAAGGCAGAAGTTGGCCAAGGGAGGGCCGACGACCGAGGGCTTAGATTATACCGCGACAGAGTTCGGAACCGGCCGTATTGTCGGGGATCTCTGGGTACACAGAGATAATGTCGAAGCAACGAAGGGTTAGCGGTTGTCCTACATGGCGAACCGTGCGACGATCGTCTCTAGCGATTCTCCGTGGAGGGTACGCCGGTGGTCCTTCGATCCTTTCCCTGCCACGCAATCATCTTTCGACCCTCGGCGAGGATTTCACCCGCAACCCACTAATTGAAAGCTTCTACCACATCCGCGAAGAAAGAAAGAAGGACCGGTGTGTAGCCGAGTCTCGTTCGACCGACGTAATTGTTTCCCGGCAGCGAGGAAAGCGGCTTTTCCTTCTCGTCTGTTTTCCTCGTTTCCTCTTTTCCTTCCTTCAACGACTTCTCAACAAAGACGCCAGCACGCCTCCGGTTGCAAAGCGAAAATCCGAGAGGGTGGCGAACGCCGGCAAAGCGTATCGGCAGCGTAAACTCTTCTTTAAATTTCCACTCTTCCTTGTATACTCTCTCCTTCCGCCGAGAGCGGCCAACCGCTTTGTTTCCCGCGGTGCAAGCGATTCCACCCAGAGAGCTGAAGAAATCGATATAACGACGCGTCCAGTGGGTCGCTGCTTTTCCCGCGTGAACAAAAGAAAAAAATAACCACCGAAAGGATAATCGAGGATTAACAGACAGCCCGAGATATCGTTCTCTTTTCTCCTTTTTTCTTTTTTTTTTCTGAATTCCACGATTTCTCCGGCGAGATTTTCGAAACTCGAGCTCGAAGCAAACCGTCAACAGCGGAGAATAGTCTTTCGGTGTTGAATGGAGAAAGAGAAGTTCCTCTATTCTTCGAACAGGTGACGTTACTTGCGCGAAAAATCCGCCGCGAAACTTTTTCCTCGCCGCGGTGAAGGTACTTAAAGTCCCGTTAGATCGCGCGAGAACGACGTGGAAGTGAGTTTCAAGAAAGTTTTCTCGAATGACCTGCCACGTACACGATCTTTCTTGTGCACGCACGCGTGTGGCTATTGCACGCTGTGTTTGCCATTAGAAATGAAAGAGGGTAAAACGCGCCATAAATTTCCAGTCCGTTTCAACTTTAAGTCCTTGTCGAATAGGGGGGAAATTTTATGCATTCCGCAGTCGAGCGCCTGTGCCACGTTCGCTGCAGGCAAAAGAAAATTCGCCGAGTCGAAGAAGAAGGCGAAACGTCACGTACCAAACCAGACGAAAAATCCCGAGGAAACTACTACCGCTGCTACTACCACCACCAGCTACTACTACTACTACTGAGCACCGAAAAACCGCGCCGTATTTCTAATTTAGCCCTGTCTGAATTTCTAAATGGAGCCGTGAAATACAACGCGGACAATGCTCGTATTCCGTCGCGCTTTCGTGTATCGCGGTTAAGCAGGAAGAGTCGCGCAGAAAGCAGCTTCGAAATTGGGAATCTGGAACGTGGTCGGCTAGCGGACGCAGAATCGTGGAACGTCGCATAACCGCGCGACACTGTGCGATTATGTACAAACTATTACTACACGGTGAACAAATCCTCGTGCTCGCGGAAACGCGTAAATGGCGATGCTCGTGTTCGAGAGAAACGCGAAAAGGAGCGGAAAGCCGAAGGGGCGGCCGTGCTACCTTCAAATGAAAACATCTCGCCCCCGTTTCATCGCGCTGCGCCGGGAGGAACGTGTCCCCGGGACACGGGATACTCGGGAAGGAAATTCCAGCGTCGACCCTCTTCTGTGTTGACGAGCGCCGCGAACGGAAAGAGTGGAGGAGAACGAGGGCAAGAGACGTCCACGGGGCATGCAAGTTCGTGCAAAGTTGACTTAAAAACTCAAAGGAAGAGAAGGGGAAAACGAAGCGAGGCAAGTGAACGAGGAAAAACGAGGAGCGGGCGAGCGTACAGCCGCCCTCCCTATTGGAACAAACTCTTGTTATTCGAACAGAAACCGCTTCGAGCATGGTATATTCGATAAAATTCACGGCACTGTGCTTCGATGTTGAAGCAATTACGCTCGCGCGTACTCTGCGCGATCTTTCCCGAAGAAATCTCTTTTACTCTTTCTCTATTCCCGTTCTTTCGAGTGTCCCCTCGATCGAACGGCAAACTTCAACGAGAATTTGTACGTAACGCGATTGCTATATTTTCTTCTTGTTTCCTCTAGGAACAACGTTTCAACCGGCGGAGAAACTTGAAGCGACGTGGCGTGTCTACGCAGCTCGCAATTAAATCTCCACCGCGAACAATATCGCGCAGATAACGCGGCGACGTACGTTGCATGTTTTCGCGAAGTGTCGCGACGCATTTACAACGCGTCGCGGTTACGAGCGATAAGCCGAGTTACGAGTTTCGAATGGATGGTCCCGCGTCTCTGCAGCCTCCGTTACCCACGATCTGCTAACCGAACTCGTGCTTATCAGCCAACTTGCGAATAATAAAGATACGCCGGTTTGCACGGCGGTATCGCGTGTGTACGTACCGCGTTCGTCGTGGTCTTACCCCGTTTGTCCTTGTTAGAAGCGATTACATCAAGGCTCTTAATTAATGCTCCTTTTACGAAACATTAACCACGTCTTTCAACGTTACAGCAGTTCAAAGCCCGTCTCTCTCGAACGCTCCGAAGCTATTGAACGCAGGCGAAAGTGTGCGTGTCTACGATAAGATACCGCGATTCGGAAGATTCGAGGCGTAAACGCGTTCCCCTTTTCAACTGCTCCCTCTGTTAAGGTCCGTGAAAACGAACCGTCCTTGGATATAAACCGTCCTCGTACTCGTCCTGCTCGAGATCTCCTCGATATTCCAGAAACGGATTCCTCGATTTTGGCAGAAGGAAAGGAAAACCTGTATCCTGTTAGAGCATGGAAACGTTGCTGAAAATTATCCGCTGTCTTTCGTAATAAAGACAGACGCAGCCGGTGTTGAAAGAGTCATGCGACGAGCGTGTTCGACTCTTGCATAATGCAGCGGCCTCGGTAATGCACATTTTAATTACGTTAGGTATGGAAGGTTGGGCCGTCAGCAGCTGGTATATAGAATGCGAACACTTCTGGTTTAACGGCTACGTATCCGCCCATTATCGGTCCAGCTACACGGAAAATCAAATTCGGATCCGCATTAGCCGGCTGACGAAGGTTGCGCGCGAGGAGAGACCTGACCTCGTATCCAGCCCGGTCAATGTTCCATTGCACCCGGTTAGTTCCACTTTGTAATCGCGTAATCTAGTCAAACACTGGGAAAAAAGTCGCAACGTGGCGGTTCCAGCGGCGGGAAAGCCACATCGCCGGAAATTCTTGAAGGGGACAGAGGGGCCAAGCTCTCGCGCGGAGCCTCGAAATCATCTTGTCCAAAAATCTTTCCCCGCTATCGCGCTATATTTTGTGCAAATTCCAGGATACCCTTCGGTGAAGTAATTAATCGCGGTTGAACGAAAAGTTTCGTCAAGCTCGGTAGCACGTGAAAGCGACTCGCGCATAAATGGCGCCGTTTCCAAGTAAACAGCGTCGGTTTACCCAATGCTAAGGCCGACTTAAAGCCGGCCGGATGAATTATTAAGCGATGGACCTCGTAATTCTTTACGCTAACCCTCGCAACCCTTTCTGTTCGTAGCTTTCGCGTGGGCTAGGCTCGCGGTACCCGGAGTTTCGCCGCGGCGCAGGATCAAATATTAAAATCTCGGCGGTAAAAGGCCGCGGCTTTTTACGGCTTGTGCCGCGTAGACGCGAGGGGCTGCTTTCAGCAATTCGACGTGCCCGATTCTCGCGTCTTCCTCTTTTCGCGCCGAACGCACTTTAATTTCTATCGACCGCTCGTAATTTTCACCAGCGACCTAAATTCCCGCTCGTCGGATAAATTTTCGCCTTTCCACGAAATCCGTCAGTGGACGAGTTGTTCCGTCTTCCAATCGTTAAGTTCGAACAGATCGAATCTCTTCAAAGCTGTGACGATGCTTGCCGTCGACCCCTTTTCCCGTGCCAGAAGCAAGCAGACGAAGCGATTTGGAAAGTTAGAAGAAACATATGCAGCCAAATTATGGTCAGCTTGGCAAATCGTTTGATACGACGCTCTGTGGTGGCTTAAAATAATTCCGCTCCTCTCGCTGTATGTCCTTTTCCCCTTTTTTAATCCACCTTCGACGCGCGTTCTCTCTCGCCAAGCTGACTGCGAATGGCCGCGTTATGATAACGCAGCCACGCGTCGAACCGTGAACGGAAGAGAGTACACGATCCACGTGCACGCAACCATAGCGGAGATTAGCCAAAGTGCGGAACGCGTTAACGCAATGCACCCAAATCGGGGGTTTATCGAAACAATTATGCGTAGTGGTGAAATAATAACTGAACCGCGTCTCTTGCTAGCGATTCGTAGAAATCTGAAATTCTCTTTAAAATGCAAACTTACGGAAAATCTTTTACTCCGTCGTGCATGGAAACTCGTGTATACACCTGAATTGAGTACAACAAGCTTATTGTACATACGTACGCGAATAGTGCGTGACACGGGCACGTGACCATTAAGCAAGACGTTATCGTAATTCCGCATTAGCGCATAATACTCTGTGCGGATATTGTAATAAGCGGCCCTCAAGAATTCGCTTATTACACGTCCATAAATCTTCTGCCTTGTTTCGTTCGTTCAAGACCCCTTTTTCTCGTATCCGTGTTACGTGGTACGATTCTTACGGATGTCCACTAGCGGTTTAAACACGCAGTAATACTGCAACTGTCCCGACATTTTCGTTAATCGCGTTCGAGACTCGAATTCGATTCGACATCCTGTCAATGACTCATCATTGGAAGTTGATCCTGGCGTTAAGCAGAGATGGTGAATTTAATGAACCGTAAGCCGTGCAAGGACTGTATATTCGGAGTTGCAGGAGTAGCCGGTTCGGCGTGTATCGAGCAAGTCGTACGGCAGAACCAGGCCGTTCATAGAGAGAAGTTAGCCCTCGTAATTCAGAGTTCACGAGGCATTAGCATTTAGTGGCAAACTGTGTACACTAAACACGGATATGGTTTCATCACCGACGCTGTCCGTGTTAGTATCAGTATTCCACGATTCATGAGATGAGCTATCGGAAGGTCGTTTATGGGTTGCCACAAGGAAGGCCGACCTTTGGTACGGCCGGTCTGCCTTGAGTAGCTGGATACAGCTGTTGTAGCGTCCTATCGACGCATCAAATGCCGCGTTAGTTCTCTGAATTACCGTAACGGTAACTGACTAACGCTCTCCCCGCTCTCTATCACCTATACAGCGTTCAATAGGGAACACGTTCTCCTGACACGCAGGCATCCACGAGTGTTCTCCAGCTCTCGACTTTGAAGCTTGACACGGTTTCACCTTTGCATGTTGCGTGATCTCAGAAACGAGAAACGCAAATTTAATATCGCGGCCGGAGCGTGAACTGTGCGATAAAGCGGCCACAGCTGACAAGCCATTTCTTCGTTAACGTCTTTCACGAAATTCTTGAAACGAGCGCCGACACCAAGTTCAGCCCGTAAAACCGAATTAATCCGGGTGGACAAGGATATTCGCTCGGGTCGCACAGCCTCGCAGATCCTCGCAATGGGAAGGACACGGAGCCGCTATATCATCGGACGCGCCACACGTCGACACTTAGTCGCAAACTCTCGGTCTACGAAATGCGAGAACGTTTCCGGCGGATGACGTGTCTCGTTGCCGTGGAATATTGGACACGGAAGCGCAGCCAGCCGGTATTTCGCGAATTGCAAAGCCAACCTAATAGGAAGTCAGGGAACAACTTACGCTTTCGCCACAATGCATTCCCTCGCAGCAGCTCGCAGCGTCGTTGCATTTTCGCCGGATCTTAGGATTGCCGTTTTTCTCGTTACCATCCGCGACTAATATCTCGAACATCGAAACGCGAACAGAGATTCGAGTGGAAGCTGAGCGTTTCAGAACGCGCTACGTTTTCTTGGTCTATTCGGTAGAAACGAGGAATTACGTTGTCGTCGCGAAGAAACGGCCGCGCAAACCGAAGTCAGACGCGTTCCAATTTACCGAAAGATGAGAGAACGTAGTCGAGATGCGTGCGAGAGTTCCGTCGCTTGCTCCCGCCGATCTCTTTCTCTGTCCTGCACGTTTCCCCGTGATCCGGCGAGCAACAAATCCGGCGTATCGCGCGATTCGAGGAACGAAGAGCAGCTCTCGGTCGTGAAACGTATCCCGCTACACGCGACGCTGAAGAATTCACCGTCGAGAAGATTCCCAATTCTCTGGCGAATCCTTCCGCTTCGCGCAGAGAGTTAACCATGAAAATATTGCATGGCAACAAATAAGAATGTGCTTCTGACATTTGTGGAGTGTCCCGTGCTCGGTATCCAGCTTCCGTACGTTTCCCTTGCAACGTCAAAGGCAACGAGTTTGACCTAGAAACAGGAGCTCGAGCCACTTGAACAAATTTGCCAAAATTATTCTTGAATTGCCGGCAATTCGGTAAAAGTGTCGTTCGCCGTTCACCGGTTAGCAAACCGTACGCAAGATTTTACGAGCAAAGGATGCCCGATTGCGTGAGGAAACGGCTCGTTCTCAAACACGAATTGCCAATTAATCTAGCTACTCGAAACGAGACCGAAGGCCGTCAAACTCTTTTCTCGAGCGCAGAAACGTTTTACGCGATACCAATTAGTTACGGGAAGTGGAAACCATTAAAGTATCGGTCGTGCCACTTGAAGAATTTCTTCGCTTAACGAAGCTTAATTAGTCACCTCATTATCCGGCCGCGCGTTCCACAGGCCTTAACTTCTTATAACGTTCTATTTTCAATTTATTTGTCGAACGGGAGAACGCGCGACCAACCGTTCGGTTTCGGCCGCGGTGTGCTCGAGCCGCCGCGACGTAACTTTCTACCGAGGACAAATTACCCCCCGAGCCTCTCGATCGTCGAGCAACCGAACATATTGCTTTCTAAATTTATCCGGTTGCGAGTGGCTCTCTGTTAACGAGATCGCGTCGCAAGCCAAACACTCTTTTAACCGCCACTACATGCTGGGTAAACGTTGCGTGGTATGGATCAAAGCGAGTCGGTCTATTATTTGCCGGATCGGCCGGCATCGGTAAACTAACGCGACGTGGCGAAGGGTGCCACGTAGCCATCGATCATACTCGTAATCTCGTAGATGCGAGCGATCAGATGGCACAAACGTTTTAATTAAACTTAGCAAGTTCGCCGTCGAAGACAAATACAGCTGCCGCTGCGTTAATCGAGAACGTATCTCGGTCGTTTCTCCCCCAAAACCATAGGATAGTTTATCGGCTAGGCGTTTTTTCTCCGGCGTTTTAATCTTACGGAAAGCATCGGCATCGGGCAGGGAAGTCGAAATAGTCGATAAGGGGCGAAAGGTTATCATCGATCGAATCTGTTAATCGAGATAATTGTCCGATAACCTACGCGCGGTTTTAGGCGGCAGTCTTTCGGCGCTGCACTTAGCGATAATTGCATTGTTGCATGTCGCGCCTCGTGGATAGGAGCCATGTTGGTTTTAGCGTCGACGCTGATGACGCTGGCTAAAGGGAGAAGGGGAGCCAGCGACCGGGGAGCGAACGGTTTCGAACGGCTGGCTGATCTGATTATGTTAATGCATAGCGGACTCTCGATTGATAATTGCATCGGGGATCGCGGATGCGGAGAGCTTGAATGCCATTCAGCCTACACTTCTCGTTCCCGGGAGTGATTATCTATGCTAAACGCTTGGCTCGTTAATCGTCATACGCTCGAAAGGACGGTCATGTGCGTGTGCTGCGTGGCTTTTTTTTCGCTCGCAAACGTTCGATTTATCGGGGTGTCTGTCACAGCGGACAATCAGAGAGAACCGTAGCATCCAGCGTTCCGTTCGAAATCGTCGCCAGCCGGCAGCCGAGCTGTCGGAGAAATAATCTGTCAGCACTTGGCGCGCATGTCATAACCGATAGAGATCAGAACTCTAACGCGCAAGAAATTACTGTCCCGTTGCGTACACCTCGTCGTTTCGTTGTAACCTCGATGTGTCTCGAGCTCGCGCAACACCTGCCGTTTTAACTTGTCTAACGACGATTCAGGATGGTGCAGTTTGATCCGCGTCGATTCGACGCACGTTTAACGAGCTTTTACACGGTGGAATTTTTACGGACGGAGGAAAGCGCAAATTCGGCGAAGCCGGGCGAAGCAAAGTTGAACTTTTGTTCCCGTTCCAATGACAGTCGGCCATCCGCGACGTAATTGTGGTCACGATTTCGGTGACGATTCGCGCATTACGAACGAAAATGGCCGTGAACCGGACCGTGCCGTTCACGACGAAAGAATTAAAAATAACGGTGACCTGGTTGGCTCGTGCGCTACCGGGACACACGCGAACGCCGCGTCTGTGCACGCGTGCCAATAAACGGCAGCTTTATTGTTCTGGAAATTAGGGGAATCACGAGTAATGCGGTCTTTTAATCGCGCGCTGCATTGCGGAAAGTCCGCAGCGGACTTTATCGTCGTTTTTACTAGTCGCGCGACACCGGCCGCGAACTATAATTTAAATTTCAATCGGCCTTCAGCGTCCGCAGAGCGGCGCGAATTACGAGACGCTTCGTAAAACAGGCAGTGGAACGGCGAAATATGCCGATGTCACCGTTAGTGGCGCCATAAACGCGGAAACTGCGCTCTATCCCGTCCGAAAATTATAGTAATTGCCGCTAATTTGACTGTTTAATTAGTCAGCAACGCGACAGAAGTATGCGCCGGAATTTGTCAGGATGCACACGCTCCGGCCGTGATACGCGCGCGATCGCTCCGGGATGACGTGTACGCGCATCGCTTCATCGTCCCCGCGATTATTTAAAATTCCAACGAAACTGCGATTTCTGCGTCGGTGGTGCTTTAATCCGTCAAGCTTCCGCTTCGGGTCGAACGAAACGTTTCTTCGAGCGCGTTTTCCGCCGGAATCGAGGCCTTTTGTCTCGCGTTCACGGAAAAAAGAAAGCTTCAACATCGATGAATGACGCGAGAGCGGACGTTGAAACGAAGAGAGAAAATAGTATCGGAGCGACGTACCATATTACGTACCGCAGAGACCAATGTTGTATTTCGCAGGGTCCAACTTGGTTACCTCGGTTGCATTAATTTACCCTTTGTACACAATTCTTTTTCCTTTTCCACTTTTTGCCACGCTCGATCGGTCAATTTCGAATGCAAAAAACTCTGGTGAATCGAAGCAATCACCGGCCGACAATGTTTGCGCAGTTAGGCTGACTATGCGCATTGTTTTTGCGCTCTTTGTCTCGCTTGCTTTTCCCGTTCTTCTTTTTTATCTTTCCACGTACAGGCGAACGCGCGTTCGCGTGCACACACCCCCGCACACGGTCACTCTTTTTCTCTTTGTATCGTTCTAGTTTGGCCGGGCACCGTTTATTCTACTGTTACGGGCTGTTTAGCCGAATCAATCTCCCGGCAGCACGTGGCTCCACCGGCGCCTCCCATCCCCACCCTCTGCTCGGTCTCTGGCCGGGGGAGGAAATAATTAAAAGTTAGTGTTTACCAAACGAAAGCAATCGGTTGCCCATCAACGGTAACAACTGGATTCAATTATAAAACTAAACGCGCCACCGCTGCCGCTAGCATCGCCGCATGCTCCACCCCCGCCTGCTGACCGAATCGAAGGAAACTCAACGACGCGACGAATCGACGGATATTTCCATTACTGCAGGAGGTAAGTCGAAGGAAACTGTTAGACTTTCGCGAGAAGACGCAATGGATTTCTGATCCGTCGCCCAACCCTCTCCCTGCTCGTCCCATCGAACCTCTTTAATTGGAAATCCACGTGACAATGGCACGCCTTCGTCTTCGTCCACCTCTATCTCTCGTCTTCATCCCCTTTGACTCTTCTTCCTTCGTTTTCTCATCCTTCTCGTCTACCCTTTCTATGCGACTTCTTACTCTTACACTACCACCACCATCGCCTCCTTCATCTCCACCTCCTCTTCATCCGTCACTTCTTTCTCTTCTTCCGCCCGGTCGAGAACGAGAACTCGACTTTTCTCTCCAGAGAGGAAAGTCCAAATCCGAGAATCTTCAACGACTCCGATCTCCGACGGCCATTCAGTCCGTCTCGACTCAATCTCTGGCCGTCGAAGATTACTGGAAAATTTCTCGTTTCGTTCTATCCGCGCGGCGTTAGGTAAACCCCTCCATGACGGCGTTGCTTTTCTTCCAAGGGTGAAAGTGTTAAGACGAGAACGAGGAAGAAAAGGAAGTCACGTCGGGGAGACTTAATCTCCGTTCGATCGGGTAGATCTCTAATCTGCTTTCGAACAGTGATTCACGACTTGGAAAGGGCGTCGGCTAACTTAAACAAATTAATTGGAATGCCGCAATCGGCTTTTTCTCCTCTATAATCTCTCTTATTGTCTTTTCTCTATCGCTCGCTCGATGGCTTTTTGTCGTCCACTTGGGAACAAATATCATAGAAATCATCGGTTTTTCTCTGCTCGGTGAAATAGCGCGTCCTAGTCGTTCGCGTGGCGAGGTCATCGGCGTAGATCGTTAATCTTGCCATGGAAAAGGTTGCGACGACGCTGTTGAAGAGAAACGAGATTGGACTGCTCGTCGATAGACCGCGTGCCAACGATCCAACCGCGTCCTTCTAAAATCTTGCGGCGCGTGAATTAGGGTCGAGAGTGGAGAATCAAAGGACACGTTCAATTATTGGCTGTCGCAGAGCTTGAGAGAGTAATGGCGCGAAAACTGCGTAAATCTATCCCTTGCTCGCAATCTTTTCCTTCCTGATTGTTCGTCGGTATACAAACGCGAAATCCGGACCAGAAAACCGAAACTTTTGTCGTTTCCTTTTTTTGCCAGTAACGTACGTCCGAGAGAAAAACCGTTGATTAACCAAGAGAAAATTGAAATTGCGATGTTTCGATTTGTTTTCTCTCCGCCTGTCGTGTCCGCATCACGCGAGTTTCGGGTTTTTACGATTCTCGTCTCTTGGCGAAGTTTGTTCAACTTTTTCGCCAATGTAAACGGCAGAGAGCGTTGGAAAATGCAAGAAAATAAAAGCGAAGAGAAATAAAGGAGAGCGAAAAGGAAGAACATTTTTCAGATAAAAAGACCGCGACGAAACTAGAACGTGGATACGTAATATTCCGGGATCGCGAAATAGAATGAAACGGAATAAAAATAAACGGCGACGGGGATTACAACGGAACGATACGCGGAGCCGATATTATGCGGTATTTAAAACTCGATTATTGAAACGCTCGCAGGCCGAAACAGCAAATCCATTTACCCGATTCCATCGGACACGATGTTTTTCCTACACACGGTCAAACAAATCGTTAGTTATAATTCGAACGGTTACGCCGCCGCGTGGTTTACATACCGATCGCAAACAGAATTCCCATTTGTAATGTTGGACCGGATCGAGCGATCGTTGGCTGGATCAAACGAACGTTTAGACCGTTGGAAAATCGCGTCGTGATGCGTTCTAACGAATGAAAACAGGTAACGCGGTTATTGTAGCCAGATTTGGGGCGAAAATATCAAACGGGCGTCGCTAACGGAACAGCGGGAATTTTCCATCTTTAAAGGGAATCTGTCCAGTGCTCTACGTACGTACGCGCACGCACGCGTCCTGGCTTGTCAGGTTCGAAGATAATTACAACAATCGCGGAATTCCCGTTTCTACACCAATCCGTGCTTGTGAATAACAAATTACTTATTACCATCGCTTCCGTGTTTCCCCGTGATCATCGGCAACGACTAAATTGCGACCCAAATTCTCCAGCCGACTAATTGAAACGGCTTCCTTTGAAATTTGCCGTCGAATTTCCTTTGCAGAATTTGCCCCAACTCGCCTCCCGCTCTCGATCCCCCAATAATATGACACGGACAAGGTAAACGCGAGCACAGCTCGATGCACGATCGCTAGCACATGCCACGCGACAAAGAACCGATAGTCGATCACGGCGTGTCGATAATGGACCGTGTACTCGTGTGCTCGATAGAGCGAGAAAAGCGTGGGTGGCGAGGAGAATCGGGCCGGTTAAACCAAACAGCAGAGAAAGAAAAGTAGAAAGGAGGAAAGACGAATGAAGTACATTTCTAGTGGAATGTACTGTTTACGTACATCGTAACACGCTTTCGCGTTACCGACTTTGTACCTCGTCTGCCTCCTACTACGTTTGAAATTCTGAATTTCACGCTTCCGAGTATATTATTATCTTTCTTTATCGATATACGGCTGAGATCTATCAATGTGCATAAGCTGAAGCGCGCGAAGTTAGACAGCCTATGCTTCTTACGATTGGAGTTATAGCCGATTAAAGAAAAATTGCAGAAAATGCTCGGAGAAAGCGAAACTCTTGGAAATTGGAAATTTACGTTCCGAATGAAATTTGTCTTCCTAAAGCAAATGGCTTAGGATTTGTCGATAACTTTCTCCCGAGTACGAGAGAAAGAATGGCACCGCGAGAACCAGTTTCTGGTCGAAACGTGGCCACGTGACATCGTTATAAAAGTACGGCCCTACGGATCCGTTCAGGAGGGAGGAACAAAGATTTTCCTGGCACGTGTACTTCATGAAGAAGATCGTATCGCGTATTATACAAGAAAGCCAGGCCTCGTGGTGAAGAACGGTCGATGAGAGCTGCAGCTTCACGTGGCCCTGGCGACGAAATAGCGAAAGCGATCGATCAAGCACAGCTTCTTCCGTACGCTGGCTCTTTCGGAACTTCATGCGAAATACCGCAAAGTTGCAAAGACTGGCTATTACATTTGGCTTGATAAAAGTTTAAGAAAAAGGGAGCATCCTTTATATTTTCCCGATAGTATCGATGGCCGACTCGATACCTCTGGGAGCAGTCGATACACAAAATGCTCCAAGTATTTTCACAGCTTCGCGATGTCGGACGTAGTACAGTTTTATTAAAGTAAGAATAAAAAGAGATCGTATCGCGCTGCCTGTTTCGTTTTCTTTCATAAAGTCACGAAAGAAACTTTTCCAATCTCACCGTTACAAATACCAGGTTAATCTACAATTGCCTTTCCTTTTTACGCAGACGGAATTGCCCGGGAAAGGAAGTGCAACTAGATTTTTTGGTCTCTTATACATTGTCTCTTACACGTACATTCCTTGTCGTATTCTCTTCCTGGTGCCTTATCCAAGATTTTTGTACTTTTTAAATGGAACGAACCGAACTCTAGGTTAGATTATTCGGAAAACGAAAATCCATTGTCTGGAAATCGAGATCGTTTTCACGTGGCACCTAAACAAAGCGAGATTTCTTTCGAAAGGGACCAGAAGCGGGAGAAAAAGAACGACGAAGAGCAGCCTGGTGATCGATGGCCGTCGATTCAAGAATGCGTAGCATCCATTGCCGTTTCTTTTGAGGTGGCTCATTTCCTTCGCGAATTCTCTGTCGTTTTCTGCTCCGGCGAGTGGGCCGGGCTTGGGAATGTCGCTTAATTTTAGCGCCGCTAGAGAGAACGAATGGCGGCCTGTGATCTCTGTGGGACATATATTTTCAAGTCGACGGAACGCGTCGAGTGCGCGCCACTGAACCGCAACGCTACGCGTCTCCGATGTTATCGGTCTGCCCGCCGACTGGATACCATCGGAAAACTATAAAATTCACCTAGCATCGCTCAATTTTCCGTAGAATCCGCGAAACTACCGAGTAATTTATGCCGTATGATTTATAAGGTCTAGTTGACGAGTCCCACAATTCTCGCGCTACCTCGAATCCTTTCAAACGAGGCCTCCGAATGGAATCACGCGCGTTTGGCACGCCAAGAACGCTTAGACAAATATTCCACATAAAGCGGTATATGACACGCGTCTTGGAACGTAAATGCTCGTTACCGCGATACGATGAATTGCCTCAGAATTGTGGCAAAAACAAAGTTACCTCCGAGGATCCTTTTCAGCGAAACGTTCAAAGAATAGATTTATTCGGTTAACGAAGGCTTTACGCTGCGTTTCACATGGAATCGAGTTGTTAAGAAGGTCTTTGATTCGGCGGCGATGTAGTCGGAAACGCAGTTGTTATCCGGTTAGGTGGTAAACGGCGGAACAAGTCGAAGCAGCGCGGCATAAAGGGCATCTCTCGTTGAAGCGACGAGAGTGTCGCTCGAGGCGGGCCGAAAAATTTGAATGCTCGTCGCAACAGCTGCACCGAGGAGCGTCTGAAGGTGAGACAGAATGCCGAAAATGTTGGCCGCGTTAACGAGCACCCGGGAGACGTCGACGACAAAACAATTCCGCGGGGAATGCGCCAGCCCTAACTTTATTTATCGGCCGGCCGAACGTAGCCGACGAGGATCTTGCGAGGCGTGTCCCGTGGACCGCGTATCAATCTCTCCGCCGCTGTCTTTGATCTGCTAAAATAGCCTGAGCCGTTGGCAGAGGTTTAACGCGCGGCGAGCACGGGGTCGACGGGGATTCAGCCGATTAAACCCGGCCACCGCGGAAAACAGAAAAAAAACCCCGAGACTCGCAAAGACCGTACGTTGGGAATACAAGCGAAGTGGACTCCGTTACAAAATTTACAAGATCGACTGTTCGAACGTTTATTAAGAGACAGAGCGTCGGAAGTTCGCTGCATAATCGATGACCAATGGTATCCAGATAAAAGAGGAAGAATCTCCGGTATAAATTATGGAGAAATAATTTTTGTCGTTTCCCGATACACGGAGGATGGTTTACTTCGCGTCGTCGATCGAACAGCCCCTGATACCCTCGCAAGCCGCAAGCCAAAAGAACGAATCAGTCTCTGACGAAGACAAAACCAACAGGGGCGAAGAGGACGCAGCCAAGGAAGAATAAGAAGAAAGGATCGAGCGTGTTCTCGGTAACCGGCTTAGGTCGATGCAATTTTCGCAAGGATCCATTAAGGAGCTGGCTGCAATTAGTGGGTGCCTTAACAAGGCCATTGTCGCCCGAACCCTTCGCTGTCTTCCGCCAGGATTCCCTCTCGGCCCTTCTATTCGGGCACCACGCGATTTTACTTGCGGATTTAATTTGCCTTTTTCGTAGACACCCCCACCCGAACGAAACGTCCGTCAAAGGGGTGGCTGTGGACGAGCTTTCAGCCGGGATCCAATGGGTAGGGTGGGTAGGGTTATCGGTCGAGCTATATCGAGTTTCATTAAGCGCATTGTGCGCCTGCTGGGGGTGGCTCGTCACACAGGGGTTGGAGGTGGATGTCGAAAAGGAACGGCGGGGGGAAAGGGCGTGGAAGGGTTGTCACGCCAACCAAATGACCTCTGCTGGGGAGGGCGGGGGGGGGGCGGAAAGACCCGATGCTCGTGGCAAGCGGTAATTTTCTCTGTTTACCCCATTGTTAACGTACCGTGGCCAGCCGTGTGCGACGGTGGCGCGATGTTGAATTAAAGGTATACCTGTGCATCGGTTGGGTCTGCATTTGCATGCGTTTACTCTAGCACCCTCCTGTTTCGCGTAAAGTGATCGTGCTAAGTCGACCTCTCCACGCCATTATATCGTTCGATCGTACTTTCGCCACACGACACAATTTCTGCAAAGTTCGGATTTATTAAATCGTCGCCCTTACATCGCAACGGATGTGCGTATGTTGGAAAATTTCGTATCGCGCATACCTATCTTCGTCGAGTTTAAAATACAAGTAAATGGTAACGAAGTAGAAATACGGAGTTGGCGGTGCAGAGCGAATAGAAACGAGCAGAATATCGTAACGTCGCGATTCAGTTGACGAATCGGAGGCACGATCGTCGGAGCTGACGAACAAAGGGAACAAGCGGCGCGTGGCGATAGAAGTTTTTCAGAGTTTTCAGAACGTTTCTATAAAGCAAAGCAGATGAATCGCGGAGCGCATCGTGGGAAGAAATCTCGGTAATGGGCAAGGAGAGTGAAGTACCTGCTGCGTTACTCTCAATGATGATGGATCTACTTATATCGTGCACCGCGTCCCGGAGTGGATCTCCGCTCCGTGTTAATGGGTGGTGCGCCGTGAATGCAACGTTCCTTCAGTCGTCGTGCGCTTAGCGAACGCGTAGTATCGCTCTAATTGTGAACGATAGTGTACCGTCGTTTGCATCGCTGTACTTGTCTACTTTGATAAATACGTCGGCAGATTCGCTGTATTAAATCGAGGAGCCACGATCGGTCGTCTCGGTAACGATAATCGATATCAGCTTAGCGCCGCTATTGCTCGATAAATAACGTAAACGTTCCTCTTAATTAATTCTTAACCTTCTCTAACGCGGGACAAGCACGCGGCCGACCATGCTATTAACGAATAATAACTCCAGCTGACGCGAATCACGCTAATAGGCAACGACGCCGCAGTATCTGTAATCTTCGTAATCGTCGTCTCCGATGAAAGCGAAGGCACGCCGCTAACAGAAAAAACTGCCTGACGCGATTAAAATAAACTCCACCTAATTGTGACAGGTGTTCGTTAAACTGACGTCAAGTTTCGAGAGATTAAACATCATCGCGGCTGAATTAACAAGCGGCCTGACGCGATAAAAATGAATAACAACGGCCGCGAGACCGTACGAACGAGCCACATTCGCTGGTGTACGCCGTGCCGCTTGATTGTATCAATTAGAACTCGCCCTGAGCTTCTTTATACAATTAATCTTAACGCAAAGTTACTACCGCAAAACGAGCAGCACGTAATTGTCCGAATGACGAGTGACCAGCTCGAGAGACAATTATACGGGCTCACTGGTGCCGCACCTGAAAATGTTGCTTTTTCGACGAATGAAACGCGACCGAGTCGAGAGAAAGAACGACGCACGGCATGTATGCCATAAAGAGAGCGAGGAAATGCGGAACAGATTTTACGACTGTGCTCTATTATCCAGCTAGATAGAAGGTGAACGACACACCCACGCCGAGCACATTCCTCGGCGAGCTCAATTAAAATCGTGCTTGCTTTTCCCACAATGTAAAATCCAATTTTATTTCGCGATAGAACAATTTCCACCGTAAATCCTTTTCCTTTCTGCTAAATGGACTTCTTGCGCGACAACCCTACGGTTCGTTCGAATATATTTGCAAATGACCGGATAGCCGGGGAAAAAGCCCGCGACACGCACGTTTAGCTATCATGGAAGAACGCACGGCCATGCTGAGTCAGGATGTCTCTCATGGCGATGGGAGCTGACCGCGGCTGGCGGCGTTAATGGATTTGACAAGATTGAATTATAGGCCGCTTCGTCGCCGGCAATACGCTCGAAAAAGGACCAGGCATCGGTTCGCACATACCGACGACCTATTCGAAAGTAATGGACCGATCCTGGAGGGGAAGATTCGGCGGACACGCGACCGCTGTCGATAATTGCTCGGTGTCGAAAATTCAACGTCGATATTTCGATGAAACGCGGAAAAGAGCTGGAACCCGGGGGAGGGGGGACTGCAATGTAACCAAGCACTTTATTGCCAGAGATTTCCTCCGTTGGAAAGGGATCGACTTTACGCGATCACGATTCCCATCTCGCTGGAATTTCAAGTTTCTCTGGTTGTCGGATCGAAATTTACGCAGTTGAAGCATCATTTGCGAATGCGTTTAGATAAATAATCAAGTGATTCTCGACGCGCTATATCAGCTTGCTGCTTAATGGAGAAGAAATTATTTCTTACGAGCATCTGGATCAAGATGAAACGCACCCGAGAAAATTAGAACCTTTCTCGGTAATTAGGAAGGCCGCGTCCAATTTCTCAAAGAGACAGGAGGTAAAGGCACTTCCTTAAGAGAATGAGAGCCGAAGCACGACATTCAGTAGCAGTATTTCAGTTACTTTCATTAGAGTCTCGCCTCCGCGAAAGGCGCTGGGATATCGGCCAGAAGAGAGGGACTCTGACCTCAATTGGCCTCAAACAATTTGCCTGTTGAATTAGTCTTGCCAGAGTTCTCCTTGGTAGGGCCTCGGTACCATATACGTGCATTTCGGCGGCATCCAGACCTCGGCGATGTAATTTTCCTATTGCATTAAACTCTCGAGTAATTCGTGTCGCCGTCGTCGCTAAATCGCCACACAGGTTGAACGAACGAAAATTATCGGCGCGTTGCATCTTAAACGAGGAAGTTAGCGTATTACGGCAGCCGGCGTCCTCGCAATTTCCGATAGCAAAGGAAAAACATCGTAGCAAATAAGATGACACTAGGAGCGTAATTGAATCGTCGTTGAAGACGCATCACGACAATGCCACCGGAGGAGATTGGCACCGTTAGCGCTGTATCGCTCCGTGGCATGCGGCTAGAAGCTTATTATTGTTTGATTAACAACCCCAGGAGTTTGTGATATTTCATAAGCAAGCAAAGGGTTGCGCAACGAGATTGGATGGCAAATGTACACACGTACATATACAGCCGCCGGCCTAAGCGCAACGCTAGACGTTTGCGAATTTCCATCCCTATTTCTCTCTTAACGTACGAGTACGTAAACGTAACGCATACCATCCCACGAAAGGTACACAGACTTCCATCCTATTTTTGCCTGTATCACTGGCAATTTCCCGCGATTTACCGCGTCCCTCTTTTCCCGACATTAATTTCGATCAAATTCGAACGAAACGAGGTTACGTTTCGACTGTGGATTATAAACTTCGTTGCTAGAGCATAAATTTTCCTGTTGACTTCCTATTCGGTACTTTTTTTCTGGCTACGCTTCGTGTAACGTGGTAATCGATTTTTGTACGCCAACTGCATACAGCGTAAACAAACGGTCAATGTTGTAACTAATTGTAATTACAAAATGTAAACGAATAAACACCGAAATGTCAATAAACAACTACGAAATGTAAGCAAACAAAGTTTAGAATGGCAATTCTCAACTGTTGTCAAACCAATTCTACGATGTATTACAAACGAACTAACTCTAAATATCAGCAATCGAATTAAGATACATTTCGAATTCGTAGTCGCAGCGTACAAGATATGTAACATCGGTATGTTGTTACATGCCTATGCATACAGTAGTGTAAAAGTCTAAATGGAAAATCGTATGATAACGACGGTTGCATGATATGTACTAAATAAAATCTTTGAATCCCGTGCGAAAATTGAAACTAGAAACCGTGGAGTGGAAAAGCATAGCGTTGCCACTGCTTTAGGCGTTTTCCTTTTCAACGACTGTAAAGTTAAGCGAGATGTTACCGAGGTCTGGCGTTGGATTTCGCTGGTTGTTACTAGCTTCGCTCGAAAAGACCTCGTTTCCCAGCTACTTCGCTCTCGAACGTTTCTATATTCCTAGGAAAGTTGCGCCACACTTGAGCTCGCAAAAATCCTGCCAGTACACAGCTACCACGGCTGTTTCTTCGTGTTCCATTCGGCTTCAATACCATTTTCGAGAGTCCTCCACGATTTCTTTCCCTTCCTGGTCCGTTTCCATATCTAGGGCACTCCGTCGTGAATCGCGACAGTGCATCGACCTCGCAACATCAAACCCGTCACGAGGCTCGATCTTCCGTGTTTCTCATCGGTCGGGCACCCAGACTCTTGAATCTTGGACATTAACGCTTGGCAATTTTGCCTCGCCACTTGGCTACTTTTACGTGACGTTTAAAGAGTTTACACGCCGGTGTAACTTTAAAGGTCCTCGGTGTACATCTTCAGCTTCGCACTTGCGCGATACTGAATAATCCGTGAACGTCAGACCGTGACATTCTTACGGTTGTTTTCAATTTTCAACGCTCGTGTTCAAATACTCGTCGAGTTACCGTTGACAGAGCTACGAATAGATCTGATAAAAGCGTCTCTGATCGCGTTGACATTGCGCGGTTTGTCGCAATAATTCACTTCGTGATACGATACCCAGAGGGGTTTGTAAATCACGAAGTACGTTCGCGGAATGATACGGTTGAAGAAACAGAGTTCACGGATTTAGGGGAAGCACAGGTATTGTTAACCAACCGGTGGATACATTAATTCTACCTTCTTTCCCTTCAAACGAAACCATTGGTCCCTTTAGGGGAGTATGTTGACACGAATTAAATACCAGTGAGTGACCCGCGACACGGCCGTTTTCTGCACTTTGTGCCACGATCTGGACGCTTGGGAGCAGCACATCGTTATTTTGCCAGTTTAACGAAATAATTATAAAATCCTTTGAGGATCCTCACCGGCTACGAATACAGAAAACCGTTGGGTAGACCTGTACTCGAAAGTGATAAAATGCGATTCTCTTGCGTTTCTACAGTGTCGTTTTCATCCAGAAACCTTTAGATCGCACCCAAGACGACAAGTTGTATATTTTGTGATTTTGTGATTTTGTGACTGCGATAGAAAACACGAACGAACGTCTCGTCATAAATGTATCGCGTATACGAGAAACAAAAATAGTTTTGACACATCGTTAACCGTTGACTGAGCACGCACGCCATGTAAAAGCTCATACGTATTTCGACTTATAAGAAGCAGATTGGCAACGCGCCAGAAACTATCCGGTCGATGGTTGCTTTCAAATTTATGTTTGAGTAATATCCGCCATACTTTGGCTCCTTACCCTGCGTTCGAATGGTCTTTTTGTTCGTTCGCAGACCACCCCAGGTAAATTGGCGTTTCGCGAAAGAAAGTAGCACGACAAAGAACGACGTGTTTCGTGGAACGCGGATCGCGTTTACATTGTCGATGAAACAGCGATCGAGAATTTCCATTTAATCCTTTAACGCCACGTCGACGTCCATCGTCTATAAAATTGCGGAGATTTTTCATAATATCCGACAGTGAAAAGTATAAACACCTGGCAAGTTTCTCCTTATCGACAAGCGGAAATCTGAGAAATGGAGTTACACCGTTTCTCGATCTCGAGTCGTTAAATATCATTGGAAAAGTAGGTCGTGTCGCGAGAATAAGAAGAATCGCTTGCTTCTTAGAAAATAGAATTTCAGTGGAAAAGCCATATCGGTTCTCGAGAGGCAAAAGGTATATCGAATTCGCAGCGATAACGAGTCGTCGATAAAATAAATTTGACGTTACAATTTATCGATACGTTCTCGTCCTTTCGTCATTCCTTCCTCCTCCTCCTCCCTTGCCCGTTTCTTAACACAGGCTGAATACAGTCGACGCGAAATCTTCCACGGTGCCGCAAACTTCGGCGAAGAAGTACGTGGGGCTACATGCACACGATCGACTTCCTCATAATATTATAGAATCTCGAGGGCAGGTAACGAACCAAGTACTTGTCCCATAAGTAAATCAGTGTAACAAGCCGGTCTATCCACCGTTCGAGCGGAAGCTCGCAACGCTGCGAGCCGGAACGAAGAAACCTCGAACTTCTTTCATCACGCCTCAGCGAGTTCCTGCAATTCGATTTAAGGGTCGATCCCGTTTGAACCACGGCTCCGACGACAAACGAAATCTGGGCCGATGACGAATTTAGAATTTCAAGTGCCACACTGACTCTACAATCTGAATACTTATGACACCGCAGAGATTTTATAAGGTATTACGACCACGGTAAATAATACTCTCTCGCTCTCGAATCAAACTCTTGAGACGAAAAGCTATATAACGATACCTTAAAAGGAAACTAGGAATTCCAACGATTCAAGATTAATCGCCATTAAACGAGATTAATCGGATCCTACGCGTAGCCTTTTGAAAAGTTTGCCAGAGTCGCAGGATGGCCAAGGATAGCTCGATACCCTTCGGAGTGATAAGAATAGAGCCGTAGAGAAAATCGAAGGAAAGTCGGAGGCGAGGTTGAAATAAAATGTGAGGCCATAACTATCCGGCTCCGTATATCTTTCCGCAACGTTATCTATCCCGGTGGTTAAGCCAGACGCAGACATAACGCCCTTCCTTGGTCGTTGGTCGGCTTAATCCGCAAATCCCAGGGACATGTCCCGATCCATTGGCCCGGATATCCTAGAACGGCGGTAAGTAAAGATCCGAACCCTTTCCCTCTTCCCTGTTGATATAACCTTGACTCGTCGCCTGGCGCCAGACTGCGAAAATAAGGTGATCGAGATCGGTGCGCCTTTGCTCGTAACCAGAGGACCATTTAAATCCATCGAGTTGAGTAATTTACGAAGACATTGCTTTGATCCAATTTCAAGGGGTGCGTCCCGCGTGCATCTTTACCCTTTTAGCGCCACCGTTTAAGCGTTTGCGTCAAATTTATCAAAGGTTATTCGCCTGGTAGGAGCAGCACGAATGCTCTGTACGCTCGCGATATCTAATTTAAGTCACCCCGTTGACTTCGCGTTACTTACGACCGTTAATAATTGCCGTTACAACGTCCAGAATAGATCATCACCGTTTTGTGGGGAAAAAGAGTTCGACGCGACAACGCAACGATATTTTCTGGCAGATCGTTTGATAGCGCTTGGTAGCGAAAAATATTCGAAGCTATATTTGATACGAATTATCTGTTTCGTTCGGCGGTACCTTGCGGTTCATTCGCACTTCCGAAGAATATACACCTATATACGTAAACGTCGGGAAACTCGATTTGAAATGTAATTTCAATGAGGGGGAAAGGCTTCCTCTTAAACGTCAGGAATATCTTATCAAGCACGGGAACTGCTCCGACGAAGCGACGGTTCTACAGTATATTCGACCTAATAACTTTCGATTGCGAATGCAAAAGACCTATAAGCACTCGTGGCATGTACTTACCGTAACCGAGCAAGTTTACCGCATGTGCGAAGTTTCTCGATCGATATTATCAGGAAACTTGTCGATGAAATTAATTGATGCTAATACCGTAAAGAGAGCCACGTCATGGTTATTAGCTGGAGAAGTCGCCCTAATGGCATACTTTGGAGTACTTGAACCGCCAGTCGCCGCGAGTAAGATATATTTTAGTCTCATTCCTCATTCTCTGTGCGTCGCATTCCGGCGAGCTAAGTGCCCGGACAAGATCTAGCGAACGCTAGATCGTTTAAAAATCTCCACTTTCAACCCTCTACGATCGTTCTATCTTCGTACCTACCAACCTGTTAACGGGTTTTCGTAAATGATCCGAGGAAGGAAAGAAAAAAACATTCACGAAGAGAAGGAAATTCGAATCAAGAGATTAAGAGGCAGTTTAAACCGCTTTTTCCGAACGATGTCATTTCTTTGCGACACCCGAGCTAATCTACATAATAATATCGGCCGCGATTAAAAACGTCTACGTGTATCCGCAGGGGCTGTAAATTAATATTCCAGTGAACTCGAGCAAGTGGCTGGAAATACTCTCTCGGACGCAGCAAGAAACTCGCTAAGTCCCGAGGGTTTCATTAAGATATTTCGACCGAGCAAACGAGCCTTGCTTATTAGAGTTTTCGGCATTAATTAGTATACGACAGAGACGAACTTTGAGCGCCATTTGTTTCGCGTAACAGCCCCTCGTTACTTTTCGCTCTGAGTCGTGCAAACGCGTGTCATTATCCGCCATTACCGGCAGCTTTCTTTCCGACGTTAAAAAGCATACTTAACGAGCGTGACTTAACACCATCGACTTCCCTGTACGATGCCTCTGTACACAGATGGAAATATTATCAGAGCAACGTTGAGTTTTGTTAAAACGAAAGCCTTCGGAAATCCTTGGAGTTTCCCCGAGCCAGAGCCGAGTTTAATCAGTCGGCGAATCGATGGCTTTAATTAAGGAAACGTCTTACAACGGGATGGCTAGGTGTGGCTAGGTTAATACCCTAATGTATACGCCACCTACATATGCCTGTATTCATATTCGTACATGCACGCGACACGAGATTACACTCACAAAGGTCGCCGCAGAACCGACGCATTTCGAGCTGTTCGCAATGTTCCTTACAGCCATCGACTTAGCGGGAATAGCGCTTTCCATCGTGGCGCACTCCGCCGATTCGCGCTATCTGCAACTGTAACTTCTCCTACAATCTCAATCGCGATGTAATCCTTGGAGCGTGAACGCGAAGAGGAACGCGGTAAGAAAAGCAAAATTCGGCAAGGGAAAGGAAAAAAGAGAATAAACGGAGTTTTGTAAAATGAATTGCTTATCGACCAACGCCTCGCGGTGGCCTATAAAAGTCAGGAGGCAGGTCCTATCTATCCACCGCACAATCTCCCGTTGCCTGAAGGCTCTTACATCGGTTTTCGATCGTAAAACTATTCCGCGCTAGATTTCCTGATTTTATTTACGCTCCGTAAATTGGATCATCCCCTTTTTTTTAGCAGGGACAAAGGATCGTGTAAATTCGTTTACGTACGTACAGGTGAATCGCTGTGTATTTAGATCGATCGAAACACGACCATTCGCTGGATGTCTAGCGATAGCGAGATACGATTTTATCGAGTCTATCTACGTAGGAACATCGCCTTCAGTGACGTTATTCGACACTCAAATTCAGGTTTCCACGGAATCGAGTCCGAGAGCGATTTAATCGACATCGACGGCAGGCACCGGATCAGGACGAAGCCAAGCAGCGAAATTGGCCTGCATCGGGGGCGATCAACAACAGCGCGTGAACGACGTTGTACACGCATTTGACACGGACACCAAGGGGGTCCCGTGACACGTCGTACCGCCCTGTTTCCCACGAGTCTGCGAGAGGAACGGGAGCAGCGTTTGAGGAAGGACGGAGAGATTCTGAGAGAAACTAATCGAGAGAGAGAGAGAGAGAGAGAGAGAGAGTAATCCGCTTAGCTCGTCCGCACGCATGCTACACAACGTCTCTCTCTTACATTGGAGAGAAGCACCACGAAAGTGCATGTAACATGACCGGAGATATCGAGGATGGAAATAGAGAAGTCCAGTGCGGCGGAAAATCGTGGAACATCGTGATTTGCACGCGTGTCGTACGCCTCTCTGAGACGATGATTCATCCAGAATACAGAGCGAACTAATTTCTAGAGATTACGACGCCTAGAACGATCTCGTCTGTGGGTAATCACGATAATTGAAGGTGTGGCTTTTCTCTTTGCTGATTTTCAATCGGTGCGATGTCGCTACATATACATACGTACATGTACAGCGTGTATCAAAGGAGGAGAAATGGTTACGTTGGCTCCGTTCCAGTTGTCGCAATTTTGTATCGTACGCTGTCGGGCTGGTCGCGAATTTTTTTTTTCTACCGTGTATTTAAGTCAAGGGGATGATGGCGAAAGGGTTTTCGAGGGGCCGTGTTATTAGTGGACTCAATATCCTGAATCCAGTCCGATACCTTCGGGGTATTCCACGCAGTTTGACGCCGGATATGAACGACCGATGTCACGTCACTGACAACGATAGATACGTTACAGGCCGTATTTCGACTATTTTGATATCTGTCAGTCGGCACGCCGGAGATCTGACACCTGTCGAAATTAATCGAGCGTAGCGGACACGATCGATGGGAAATTTCTTCGAGTAGAAACGATTTCCAAAACGTAGTACACCGTGTGTTTTAACATTCAGCCTTGGCATACCAATTTTCCGATCGAATTTATGTATCCGTATCTCGGGAGAAAAGAAATATGATAGCATAATACCGGGTAAAGGTACACAAAGAAGCAAAATATCGAGCGAGGTACATCATACGCTATCAGTGATGGGTTAAGACTCACGTTCGGACCACATTGTTCAGGTGTTTGCTTCTGATAAGCTAGGTTATACGTTTGCAAATATGTATAACCAAGAAGAACAATTTGTAATGAATCAAAGACAATTTCATCGTTCCTGTATTCAAATAACTCTACAACGTCGTTTCTAAATACATATCTCTCGGATTTGTCGCCATTGTCGTGGCGCTAGATGCAAACGCCATTAAATCGTATTGTTCTTTCGCGCTGTGTATATCTGACGTACAATGCACAGTCGCATCGCATAATACTGTATATAATTATTCCGTACTCATCTCAATAAAACAGACGTCTCGAAATCACGATGCATTACAGTATTACACGATACCACGAACAATTACGAAGTGATCATCAAACATTGTATTATACATAACTGTGTACCTACATGGGAGTACGCATGCGACGCACCTGCCATCCGTAGGAGGGAATTGGTAGCAATACGAGAACGCGGGAACTCGTGTTTTCTCTTGCATCCATGTTGCGTGGAACTGCTCACAAAGGTTACGACGGATCGTAAATACATTTATGCCGGCGCGTGCTCACACAATCGTTCAACAACATTCGCTTATATACACGCACACTATCTAATGTTTCACAGTTCGAATCCACGGGACACGGTATTCTAAACATACGGATCGCGAAAACATATTCCGACGTCTCAATTAAACTTAAGCTTCGCTGCACGAACGCGCGTCAATCGTGCGCAATTTCACTCGAAACCGTTATGGCGGTAAGAATCGCAAAAGTCGACTCGAAGCACTTCGAGTTGTAATTTGTGCCACCTCTCGATCTCGAAAATTACGATTCGTCGTTCAGTTCGATAATCGTTTCGCGTCTTCTACCAGCGTGATCGCGCAATTAATTTAACAGATGAGAAATAAATACGTGTGACGTAAAAATAAGAGTGACCGCTACAAACCAGGCGGATGGAGAGCATTTCGTGAACGGCGTAATGGTGCGGGCAATGAATAAACATCAATATCTCGGTGAGTTTTGTATTTTTATTGTTCGTAGCTTCTGTGCCACCATGATGCATATGGCGTCATGTTCGTTTTCAAACGTAGCTGCTTTTATCTCACGATCCAATTCTATATCTGACCTATAAACCATAATTAGACTTCGCGTGCACAATTGCACGTTAAAATAAATATGACTTTTTATTGTACATAATTGTACGTTTCTCGTTTACTTGTTTACCTTCTCTGGAAAATGGCTCTCTGGGAACAGTTCGATATTTATCCGGTTTCATTAAGTTGTATTAATTAATTTCCATCTGCGAGAGAAACGGGACTAAAGGGAAGGGGCTGAAGAGAGATATAGAGTTGATATCAAAGTTCAGTATTACTACATTCCACTTGCCTTGTAGCCGATCTGAAATCTATTTCGCTATAATTACGCAATACTACGATAGCGTATCTGTATCGTTTAATTTCTCGTAAGAAACGGTTTCGAGTCAGTTTCACTCTCGAGTAAAGAATTGCCTTGAAAAATACAAATTACGTGCATATGTATATACATATACGTAACAGCGACTGTGTATCCGATAAAAGTAATGGCGGTATTCCATTGAGCGTAATTCCGACGGTAAATACCAGGTGGGAAGTCAACGATTGCGTGATAGTCGTGATATCTGCCACTAGACTTTCATCCTCTGTTCGATGTACACGAAAACGAGCGCGGGTAATGGATCCATTCGTGGCATGTAATTCGAGTGTTTCGCATTATCCACTGCAAACTCGTGTTCGTGTACATCAGCACGAACTGCATTCGGTGCAATGGGCCGCAACGTGCAACACAGCCTGCGCCAATGCATTGATCTTGAATCGGTAAACTGACTGGAACTGGTCATGAATTCCCATGATTCCGCGTCGATACGTTTTATCGTACGTAGAAATTGTTTTCGCTAGCTAACGACCGTCCGTCATGAAATTTCCGTGCTCGTAAGAAAAGCCATAGGGTGAATACAGAAGGGGGCTGATTTGCATGAAAATGTTCCGTTCATGATAGCTCTATGACCCGTATGTATAACGTATAAATGCGAAATTACGACTAACTATATTTTATGACCTAAAAAAAAAAAAAAAAAAAAAAAAAAAAAAAAAAAAAAAAAAAAAAAAAAAAAAAAAAAAAAAAAAAAAAAAAAATTCATAAAACTCGCTCACGTTTCCGTTATTGGATTATTTGATTTTTTAATTTGCAACGAACCACTGTATGAAATTCGTTCACGATATTTGTAAAAATATCGATGGTCGATCTTAAAAACGTATAAAATTTCCATACATTCTGATTGCATTCGCATCGTGCAAATGACGTCTATAATCGTAGTACGATTCGAAGTACATTTTTTGAAAACGGTAATATTCCGAGGTTCCATTCGATGTTTAGAAATTACACGGATATCTAGGGGATGCTAGCAATTACTCTCCGCAACTAGTGTGCCTCGTATGTATGTAATTGCTCCGGGAAGCGAGAAAGTGAATATGTCCGCAGACGTGTAACATTTAGAGATTACCTGGGAGGCCTTAATAATTGGCTAAAGCTAATCTTATAACGCTATATATTACGTATAATCGCTGAAAAATTATTACCGGAATGTGCTTAAAATATCAATTTTCCTTAACCTTCTCGTACCGAAGATCGGTTGAATTTAAAAATTACGCTTACGTATAATGTATGCAAAGGTTAATGAAACACGATGAAACTCAAATTTACTTTCATTTGAGATCTAACGTGAAAAACCCAACGACAAAGTGTTTTTGATTAAAAACGACGGAGGAGTTCGGTGAAATCGAAGGGCATTAAAGTCAGGCTAACGCGACGCGTGGAAAATTAATCCCTTGCGCAATTGCGCCGTAAAATGGGTGGAGATTGCGTTTGTCTGTCGTAAGGGGAAGGTGCAAATCCGCGTGGGAGATGCTCGCAGGTTCGGAATCGCGTAACCGTGCTTTCGCTCACGCACGCGAACGTAACACTCCCCTGGTCTCGCGCCGTCGTGGAATTTGCATATTTATGACTGTTTATAATGTATAATTGACGGGAATCCGCATACCATCGGGCTAAAGCTACTGGGCTGAAGGCTACACTGCCTTCTGCGAGCCGCCAAATCAGATTACCGGCTTTGCATTTTGGCTCGACCTCGGTCACCACCACCAGCGACCGCGACCTTTCCCCGTCTCCACTTCCTCTTTCTCTTGCTCTCCCTTTCATCCAAAACTCGGCCTCGCGACTCACGCATTTTTCCCCTGAATATTCTTCGGTCCCTGTTTGCCAATTGGCGCGAGGGCCAAACCACCGCTGATTTCTTTTTTTGCAACTTGGTCGCCGGTCGAGGATGCAATTAAAACCGGCGCGGCGTGGCGCGTGCACGGGAGTGGTTAGGTCTTGACAGAGCCAGGTCGCTTTTTCACCTGTCAAGTGCCTCATGGACAGACGTGAATTTTACAGCCACGCAATTATGCAAGAAGAGGAACCGCGCGATGCCCAGCTGCCACTCGCGACTCGTCAACGCGCGCGAGCACAGCCTTCACGCTCTTAAACGTGATTATCGGGACGATGAATTATTCAGGAAGCTGTCGTATAATTGTTTGTTCTACCTCGTCGAGGCAAAAGACTCGTCGAAATCTTGGACGTTGCAGCGTGTTAATTTATTTTCGACCTCGTGTTTCGTGAATGAAGATGTGGCTCTTTGTTGTTACGCTGGTCAATCTTGATAATGCCCGTCCAATCCGGAGGTGGACGCACCTTCGTACTGTCCTGCAATCAGCTTATCCGGATAAAGCGTTGCGACAAGCGGCTCTGACAAATTCACGCGTGACGTTAGATCGCCGTCCGACATCTCTTCTAACACAATTGCTCTTACCATTTCACGGTTTCCTGCGTTGCGGTTTAACTCTGGATTCTCTTTGACGTTTCTCGAGCGTTGCATTCTCCGTATTAGATCCTCGCGTGCCAGCAAAAAGCTTAATCCATCCGCAAAGGAATCTTTGTTTTTGCAAGTTAGTTTTCAGCTCCATTCGCAGCGCTCGAGAATCCGGATAAAGCTGGTATCGTTCTTCACGTGGAGCTCGCGAACCAAGCTCTAAAATACACGCGATTTCGCCATTGCTGACGCGAATTTCGCGAGTAGGAATCAGAGTTGCTCGTCTTATTTCACACTTGCCAAGCGAACTACAGACAAAAGTACTACGTCTCCTTTCGCCCGAGGCGTACAACGCTCTTGATAAAAGGTCGCAGGCAGCTAATTTTCTCGTTAACGAGAACGACTGTTTCGTACGCGTGACGAACGTGCTTACGCGCCGTTTTCTTTGCCATTTCTCCAGTACGACCGCTGTAAAGTAGCTTACATCGTGTCCGCGCTTGAAAACTTTAGCTACGTAACCTCTGACATCACCTACTTTACTAAAGCGCTTTCTGGCCAACCAATTTCTGCTACCTCATCCTCTACCGCGTTTCGCGGTCTCTTCCATGCGCCACAGTTTGCCGGCAAGCTGAAAAATTTGTGCACTCGTATCTGTAGCGCTTGTTCTGGCTTTTACAGTTAAGAGCGTGTATTTTCAGGCGAACGTGTTTCCAGCGATACTTTCAAGTTTTCGCAGTACTTATCAAACACGGTACTTGGATTTTGAATAACGTATCGTTGAAAATTTGGTGTTTGAAATTTTGTCTACGAGGCTGAGATTCGCTCCGTGCGAAAATCCATCGCATTCGTGCGACTCTCTCTCTATTCAATGGTAGTAAAACGGATAATAAAGTAGAGAATAGCCAGAGGTAGTTGATGGTATAACAAATTTTCATGGCTAATGCCAGCACGCGCTCAGGAGTGTGTTAAAAGTGAGAGGTGTAAATTTCTACATCGAGAAACACGCATAAATGTAGGAGCATACAAAGAGGGGCGACTGAAATGGACGTGTACGTTATGGCGAGAACAAAACTTTTGACGATCGAAATCGTTTAACAAACATTTCGCGTTAATGGAATTTCATAGCCGATTCATCGTCAGTGCGTTGCAGCGGCGAATTTTTTCTACTTTTGTTTCAATGAAAATTAATGGATAACGCGTACGATTCGACGATCCTGAAAATGAGCATAAATTTCACGACATTATACACGCAGCAACCGTCGCACGTTCCGCGGATGCAATTCGCCGCATAGAATCGCGGCGTAAGCTTGTGCAATCGGAAAAAGCGTGCGTTAAAGAGGAAACGCGTGCGGAATGGCAACGAAAAAGGGGAAACATGCGAATTGAATAGCTGGCCGAAGCCATGCGTGATATAACGTGGCGACGAGGTCCGAACGGTGCACGACAAATGGCTCGCCATTTGCGAAATAACGCATCGATAAACCTGCTGGCAAAACGAACGTCAGAATCGTTTGCTCTAGCCGTTTCAGCTTCGCCTCGGCTTCGAATTCGCCGTCGATTCATTTGAATAGGAGGGTGCGGTCACATCTTTCGAACAAGAAAATGCTCGGCATTTCGTATTCATCCATAAAGACCATGACTTCCCAATGAGAAGCGCTCTTTCCGGAAACGCTCTTGAACTTTCATCGATCGTCGACCCCTTGCCATTATGTGAACGATTTCCTCGAGTTTCGCTTTCTGCCAATAACTCCAATGGACCACCGAAAATTTCCCCAACCTTTTCCGGTGACATAGTCCGAGCTCACGTTGAGAAAATCCTTGCTTCTTCGCCCTTCTTCGCCATCTCCTCCATCGCGGAATCGTGGAAATCTCAGAAAAATTTTCCAGCATAGCCCTCTTTGTTCCGGGAGGTCCTTGTCCAGCCAATGGAACTATTGGCCGCCAACCAAATTGCGTGGCTCTTCGCGTCGCATTCGGGAGAACGAAAGGAAGGAGTGGTACAGGGAATCGAAAGAGTGCTGCACGCTAGCGAATTTGGAGGAGAGCGAGAGAGAAAGAGAGGGTGGCAACGGGTTAGAGAGTCAGGCTGCGATGTGGAGAGAAGGGAGAGCGAAGGTTGCACGAGGTAGACATGGGCGTGCCAGGCACTGTTTGGTCTCCAGAGAGAATAGAGAGGGTGCAAGAGGGTCTGGTTGCCGGAGAGTGACTGGATAGATCGGCGTCAAAGTAAGGGAGGCTGATGTATATGCATGCTACTCCTGGGTCAACGGGATGGCCCGAATTACCATAAACACGCTAGATAGTAGGCTAACTGCCGCTGTACCTCTTCATCCTTGCCCATTCTCCACCCTCTCTGGCCGTCTACCTCTTTCGATTCATCAAACTCTGTCGCGAATTTCTGCACTCTCGTTGTTTGCTATCGAGACAAGTTCCGCGTTCTCATAGCCTAGCACGCTGTTTATCCCTTCCACGACACGTTGCCCTCCATCGAGTACACCTTTTTCATTATCTCGGTAACTTCTGACAAAATTTACATTTCAATTTTATAAAAGTTTCCGTTACGTTTACCGAGACAGCGTTCATCGTCGATTCGTATCTATAAAAATAGTTAAATATCTATAAACGTATGATTCGCCAAATTGTCAAGTTATTACAGTCTCCAAATTACAGTTTTCGATTATATATTCTATCTTCCGAGTTTCACGATGATTCGACTTTCACCCTGGTAGCTTGTATTTATCGACCTTTGCCATAGCAGATTACAGGGATCTGTCTCCTTGGTGTTTCTCTCAGTATGCCGAGCAAAGGGCAAGGGCAACCTTTAGCGTGCCGTCAGCTTTATTCGTTTCACGGCCGCGTTTGATCGATTCTTCCGTTCGAAGTCTCAAACACCTAGTCCAAGTTGTTCTTTGAACCCTCCACTGACCTGTAATGGAAGAGAAGATCCGGCTCTTGGACCGTGGACTTTTTCATGTTTCGTGGGTGATATGGAATTTAATATTCGCGTCGTTTGCGTTGTGGCGTATTAAAGGCAGGATGAAGTGGCAAACGTCAGAAATCGAAGAGCAGTTTTACACGTAGAAGAACGAAAGTCACACGGCCAAGAAACTTCTGTGAACGCAAATTCGAAAAAGTAGAGGATAAAACAACGTTCCAATGGACGCGTTGTTCACGAAACGGTGGAACGAACTGAATCTGCATTGGATATGGCCGCAAAGTTTATTAGTAAAACCGCCCGAAGTTGTCTGTTACTTTCACCTTGTAGTTGCACGTCGTTGCACGCACAAATCACCCGGCGCCACACTCGATCGGTTACTTTCCCACAGGAATCACTCCCGACCGAACGCTCGCGAAACAGATAACACGATTTGAGACTGCTCGGAACTGCAGAGAATTCGTTCGTTCTCCACTTGGCAATTCTAGTTCTCCACGAAACGAAGTTCCACGACGCGCTCACTTTTTTATCCCTTTCCCCTTTACGATTTATTCGATCGAGTTCACGTAAATCTCGTCGAAGAAAATGCCGAACGATGTTATTAGCAATAATTTCGCGATATTATGGAGCTTCTTCGACAGAGCAATTAGCTCGAGGATCGATAAACGTTGTGTCCGGCGCGATGCCAGTGACTCGTGTGTCATTCGAGCTTTTGCGGGCGGAAAAGAGAGTAGCTTTGTAATTCGTACGGCCGTTGAACGCGTTTAATACAGAGAACGAAGCGAAGCGAAGCCGTTAAAAGGGTAGTTAAAATGGCAGAACAAACTTGCCAAACGTTTAATTATCCATTCGCGAGTTTTTTTCGATTCTACCTTGCCCAGAATTCGTTTCGTAGCTAAACCGATCACGACGTCGTATTAAAAACGCATTCAAGGTCCTTCTGGAATTCTTTTGTTTCACGAATAACTAGTGACTAATTAAAGAGCGCGTAAGCAAGCAGTCGTCGTTGACTAGGTCTTTTCCGCATACCTCGAGAAAACGAAGCAGGAAATTTCGCAAGGAAAAGTGCAAGGTCTCGTCGGCGCTCTCGAATGTTAGTTCGACTCTTAGCGGAAAAGCGCGAGCAGCGAAGCGTGTAGAAAGCGTTTCAACGATGCCTGGCGTTCACCAGATTCTCGGCTGGGTCAGGAAGGGAACTCTAAGGAATGCAATTTTCCTCGGATGTACTTTGTGCTTTCCGTCGTTTCGACGATGAACTTTCTCGTCAAGGCCGATTACGAAGATACCGAGGCCACAATCGATATTGCGTTTGCGAAACGGCCACATTCTTGCACGGTCAATTTCGATGATCTATCGACCGGTCCTTGCCCTTAACAAATTTCATCGAGCTCCCTTATTTATTAGCCGAATTCGCCAGCGAGAAGAATAGTTAAGAGAAGAACGATTCACGACGTGAACGAACGTTCACGGTAGATTTGCGCTTTAGTAGCCGTGAATAATCTCTAAAGCGACCTCTCGCGAATGTTCGGAATTCAAAATGGCAAGAATTTCATTCCACAGTCTCGTTTCATAGAATTTCATGTTCACGGATGTCTTCGATGGGTTCCCAGAAGGACATTCGGATCGCGACACCTTGAATTGAATATTAAAGCAACGCGCACGACAAAGCGCGACGAACTTGGCATTATTTTTACCGAGAGATCAGGGTGTTTCCCGTCTCTTGCATTCGCGCGGGAATTAACGCGAAAGAAGATGCGCTGCCGAGATGAAGTCATTATTGGTAGAGTTATTTTAGATTGAAATAAGGGAATAAAAAGCTCGGCTGGTTTAGGTAGGGCGGAGGAACGAGAGGAGTAAGCTTGAAAGACAGGAAACTCGGAAAAGCAGACAACGAGGAAGGAGACAAAGAGTCTGAGTCAGAGCCTGCCCGGATAAAACCGCGGCCCCCTGCGCGTATTCTCGAGACAAGTACGACGAAGAACGAAAGACGAGAAAACGAAACGACGTGCGACGGAAATCTGATATCCGCGGGGGTGGGAAGACTTTTTAAAGTTATTTAAATTAAATAGACTGTTGGGAAGGTGGAAAAGGCACGAGGGAGGGAGGAGAGAGAGAAAAAAAAGAAACGAAAGCAAGGAAACGTGGAGGGTGAGATAAGGGTTGATTGTAAAGAGGGTAAAGGTCGAGGCGAAGAGAGAAGGAACCCCGTCGGTATTGATAGCGACAACACCCCCGGATAAAATATAACGCGCGTCTCAGCGCAGGGAATTAAAAGGTGTTTCTGCCCCCTTTTAACGGCCTCGCCATCGTCCTCCGACTCGAATACGCAAAGAGCCAGACCCCTTCGAGGTCGATGCCGGAAGAGGGTGCTTCTTCCCATTGAACGGCGCTGTCTGATATCTCGGCTCTCTGTTCAGTCTTCCAGGATGGAAGAGAACAACAGATAATAACTCCCTTTATACGTCTTTGCTAGTACATCCTTCGAAAACGCGAATACCCATCAACGTTCACGAAATTACGATCTCTTTGGTCCTATTTCGATACTTCGCGTGTCGTGGCTTTGTTCGCCCCGTAGATACCATACTTCAACGGTATTAGAAGTCAGGATTGATTTTCGCGAGGCCTTTGTATCTCGCCCCGCACGATCCGTCGTACGTCCCTCGTGCGACTAATCGATTTCACCGCGTCCATTACACGCCGCTGGTGTACAGACTTCGTTTCGTATGCCTGGGATTCTCGAGCCGCCGACAGAGTTCGTAAACTAGCGTATGCTTAGCGATCCGAGTAACCCGATGGATCGATCATCCATTTCGACCCACTCCATCCCTCTGTCGGCGTAAATAGGATGGTATTAAGTTCCCAATAAAAGTGGAAGCGATTCGAGAACGGCGTAATTCAAAGTGGATCTCGAGCTGCTCTCTAGAGGCTAGGCCTCGCCCCAATCAGTAGAGTTCCAGTTACACCAAAGTTTCGGCGGCAATAATGGACGCTGCCGGCCCGAAACTTCGAGTATTGTTTTATCGCTTTTAATACTCGCCCTTCAGATAACACAGAGCAGGTACCTATCGCCTCGTTCGACTTCCAATTCTCCAGCCCTTTCCGCTCTTCGTCTTTGCCAACCTCGCTCTACCCTGTAGCCCGTCTTTTTCTATGGCGCTGCTCCGCGATAAGTGATTTCGTATGCACGAAAGCGGCCCGAGGCTCCCTTAATTTTAACGCTCGTAAAACCCGACCCGTGCCTCACGATTGCTCCGACAACCGGGCAATTTTTCGGACCGACTTCTTACACGTTACCCTCTCGGGTTACTCGATGAGCAGTCGTTCGTGTACTAATTTTTCGCCAGACAATTTATTCCGTCTCTACGGAGGTGTCGCGACTGTGTTCTAACAAAACTGATCGTTAAGAGAATCAATGCGACACGGAAGAGCGAAACAGTGACGCTTTCCCTGAGCTCCTTCGGATTCGAGCGAAGAAGTAATTAAAGTTGGCTTTCCTAATTAACGTTGCAGTATCCTTCGTCGTTTCTCCGTAGCATCGTTCCTAATTGCGCATTGCAGCACACGGCTCGATATGAGCAGCTGCCTGACGAGCAAGGCAAGTGAGACGAAACGAGGACAATAAATCGGGTGTAGCGATCAGCAGCGTGACGAAAACCAGTCGCTGTTATTGCAGATGCTAATCAAATAAGATCCACCGAAAGTGCAAAAGTAGCGTTGACAATTGACCCCATTCCAGCGTAGTTGCTCTGTGTTGGTAATCGCCGATAGAAAAGCTCATCGAGTAGCGCTTCTCGATGGAATCTCGCGTTTGATCGCGGACATAAAACAGTGGGAGGTGAATCCTCTCGTATTAATTGAAAAGCCGCGGTGGGGCGCAACAATGAAGGGACCGAACGCGGTCGGCGTTTCCGCATTACGCGGATGATATTTTGTCCGGAAGCGGCCGGGTGAACGTCACCGACGCCGCTGGCCGTTAATTTTCCCGAGTGTAGACCGAAAGGGCAAGTGCGAAACGTGTGTGTGGCCGAGAGGGCAAAGAGAATAGAAGAGAAGGAAGGACGGGCGAGCAAAAGGGGTGCAGGGGGGCCGGGGAAAGAGACGAGTCGGTAATTTATGGTAGAAGTTTTGATATACTGCGCATTTAGGGTAGAACTTTAAAATATTAAAATAGCTACGGCGATACGATAGAGGCTTGAACCGCGACGGGAGATTTATCATGCGCGGGAGATATCGTCGTGTATAAAGGTTGCGACACAACAGCAACACCCACCCCTCCGACTCTCGAACACCGTCCCTCTTTCTCTAGCAGTAGCCAACACCGCGACACTTTGCCGTACACCCACACCTACTACGTCTCCTCTATGTCCATGAATACATCGCTGGGTTTAGCTTGGTTCGAATGCGATTTCGCCCCCATCGTGCCTCGTCGCGGAGATTCATACACCCGTGTTACCCGATTCATCGACCCTCCTGCTAGCGCGTGATATTTTAGAGCCGAGGGAGACCCCGAAGCACGCCCGTTTCTTGACCGATACCGCGATCTAGACGACCGATCTCCAACGAGAGACCTTCCGTTCATAAATTCACCAACCCGTGCCAAGATATACGCTTTATGAATATGCGTCGCCATAGTCCCTCGATAAGGAAAGGTCCCGAAAACGACGTTATCACCGTGCACGTCGTTGCGTCCTCAATGGTATTCTTTGCGTGACGTTTCTCGTGTCGCAGAGCAAACACAATGAACCACTATCGAACCGTATCGGGATTAATCGTTCCAGTGGAAAAGATTCCCGGGCGATTAGTTCTCCGAATGAAATGGAAAAATTGCTATATAGTTAGGAACGTGTCGCGGTGAAAGAGTTCCTTCGATGAAGAAAAGCCGTACACGATTCGATTACGGGGACTACGTAATCGACGATCACCGACGGTAAGTCATGAATCACGTGGCAAACAACGTGACCTACTGGCACGGTCTTCGTTATACGCGCAACCCTTGGCAGTGGATGGTACAAAAAAAAAAAAAGCAGACACCCTCGAGGAACGTAACCCTACTTGGTGTAGGGTACGTGCGGGCAGAAAATGCAACCCAGAACGACGACGACGCGCAGCATGTGGGGCCGCATATGGCGCGTGGCTTCCCATTGTTAAAGGCGCGGCTTACCTAACTGACTTTACGGTTGACCGTAGTTCCAGGGAGAATCCAAGCTGTCCTCCGGGGGCCCATGTGTGCAAGGTGTCCTGCTACGATTCATCGATAACTATTGTTGGTCGCAACTCTCGTTACGTTTTTGCCGCGTTCGTTCTACGCTGTTGGGAACGAGTTCGAAGAATGGATAAACGCGTTTGCTACTGAAATGCTTTCGATCGTTTCGCTGGAAGGAAGCTTTAAAAAGTCGGATAATTTTTGGTCGTTACGTAACGTTACTGGTATCTGGGTTATCGGAGTAACTCTGCCCTCGAGAGGCACGTACTAAACGAACGCGTCGAACGGTTTTATGATTTCGTTAATTAAATCGATTCATTTAGCCGTGAATTCGTTATTATGCAACAATCTTCCCAGCAGCCTCACCGGACCAATTCGTAGAGAACGATCGTTACCTCGATTGTGGGGTGTTTGAAGGTTGGAAGTCGGGGTTAAGAGAGAGTAGCTTCGCGAACAGTATTTACCGGTAAAGAAAATCGTGCTGCCGTTAGTTGCAGGGACGCGCGTCGGGAATTCCTCTTCGACTTAATTGCGTACCGTGCATCTCATCAGCGAGAAAGACGGTCGATCCGAGTCGGGGCGCTTGGGAAACTGCAGCAGGAAATAAATTGCAGCTTTATCCCGCGATAGTTTTAATTTCTCGCGAATTACCGATCGCTCGGGTGGACAATGCGCAATTCGACGCGAAGCTTTTTAAAGTTGTCTCCTCGATGGCGCGGAAGGCGACACTGCCTGCCAGTTGGAAAGTATGAATGCTAAGGGGTGTCTGTAATTCACGGGGAAGGACCAGCATAGCAATCAGCGATTCTCTCGAAAAGGAGGAGGAAACTAGGACGCGGGACATTTAAATTATGCATTCCTCCTGAAGAGGAGGAACTCGATAGCGGTGGGAGCGAGATGAGGCGAGGAATGGAAGGAGGCGATGGTAGTTCGAGAATCGAGCACGCGGCAGCTAGAAATCGCGCTTGCATAACGGATAAGCCTGCGAATCGATATACGCGTCGCATTCCCTTTGCCTGAAACTCAACAGGCTCCGTGGAATCGCAGAAGCTCGAAGCGGGAACGCAGTCGAGTGCATCTTGTTGGTCGATTATCGGCTACGTAACCAGAGCGTATTTAACTCGTTACCGAATCCTCAAACCGCTGCGTGCTCCTCCGACGTACAAACAAGAGCGAGCGTTCACCAGGAATGACGAGGAGGGGCTCGAATAATCTCGAACGCTCCACTTCGTTCTTCGGTTATTCTGCGCGGCTGTTTCCGTTAATTAAGAGCACTACGTAGCTTGGCCGCTCGCGCTCCGTTGCCTCGCAGCGCAATCGCGTCTCTCCCGTTTCCGCCGCTGGATAAATAGGTGTCCACTTTCAGGCATTAGGAATTCCTCCATGTCCCTTGTAATTTAATCGCCGATACGATACGATGCAGGATGGTTACTCGATAAACACACGAATCTCGTTTACCAGCCGACGTAAAAGGCGTTTGAGTGGAGGCAAAAACTTCAACACGATGGCGAAACGTCTATTTATCTATGACTGAAAATTCAGGCTTCGTGTCGTGTATGGTCGAACCGTTCCCGTCTCTTGGCCTGACCACCTCTGTTTTGACGGTTAATGCACTTAACTTCCGGATAATCAAACGAACATTGTTTGCCGAGTTACGAAACGCCGTACCATGCGAAATAGAGTTAGAAGCCGCACACTGTGTGCAACCGCGCATATCCTTTGGGACACCGAGAACCGGTCCATCCACCAAGCTGTACGTCAGGTACATCACAGTCCAGACAAGCGAGAGACGGTGGGACCTGCGGGAACCTGAGGATATTTGAAAAGCGTCCTAGGCGTCCCCCTTCTACGCCAAAGTTCCGACTTTCGTCCGCCTCCTCGCGACTTTTCTCTTCCGTTCGCTGTTTGCACTTTCAGCTGCTCGCTGGCTTTTCACCCACTGGCTTAACTCGCGTAAACCGAACGACGATAACTCGTTTAGAAAGGTCACTGTCAGAGCGCACGCGTTACTCGCTGGTTTACGCGGCTTAATCACTGGAGTTACGCCTGAAACCGCGTTGAGTGGTCGCTCGTAACTTACCGGAAGTTTGATGATACAATTTAGCGGTCGGATAAGTGGATTGTGGAGCGTTTCGTGTCGCTTCCTGCCGATTGGTTCCTTTTTGTATCGCAGAGATGCGTGACGTACGCGTGAAAGTAAACGATATTTCATTCGGATGGAAATCTCGATGATCGTCCGAGCAAGAAAGAGGAACAATGAATGAGAGAGGGTGCGACAGGAAACATTTGCCAATATTATATAATGGGAAGACAGGAGGAGGAAGGAAAAAGGAAGTTAACGAGAGGAGGAAATGGAAAACGAGCTCGTTTATCGGTGCAAGCGGTGTGAAAGGGAGCGCAGAATAGCGAGGACAGATTGAAACACACGGTGGCTTTATCGAAAGCAATGAGAAGGGTGTGTATATCAAGCTGGTTATCGATAATCGAAATTATCCTGAATTATTATTAGTTCGTGCGTCGGAAGCGATAGTTGGATCTATCCCTTCTATCGGATTCGATTCGATTCTACGGTACTGTTCCATCTAGTCGGTGAGGAACGGTCGTCTATTAGCTAAAATCCATTTTAGCCCGGCGAAAAGCGGGCACGCATTCGCGCGCGCAATGACGCGACCCAACTTACGAGCGAGTGGATTAACGGAGAAGTAGGTTGTCGGCGAAGTTTAGATTACGTCGAAGTTGCGCTCGAGCTACGTTAATTTGCGCCAAGCGACGATTACAATAACGTCGCTGATCTCTCGGGATTTCGGCCGGCAAGTTTCCGCGAAATATCGCGAGAGTACGAGGTGTTGCGGTCCGCGGCTGTTCGTAACTTGCGCGTTGCATGTCACTGACGCCTTTGCGAACTCAACGATTTCCGCTAGCTACCAGTTATCAGAAGTTGCCGCCTCGCCTCGATAACGATCCCGCTCTCTCGTCATTTAAGAGCCGAGTTCTCGATCGATGGAAATATTCCGCTCCCCGAAACATCCGTTCGTGCGGAATCGCTAACGCGAAACAAAGGAGGAATATAAAGCGGCGGAGCGTGGGTTGAAATTTTTGAAAAGCGTGTCTCGAAACGGTAATAACGGAGCACGGGCCTGTTTTATATTCCTTCCCATTGTTGCCGAGCGAAAGATGCGTTCCGCACGCCATATCACGGCAAATTCGTTCGGGCTCGTTCCGGCGGTGAACGGTATGGCCAATCCGACCGCGACCCTCGCCGGACGACAGTTTAATACGCATCAAATGGTCGAGATGCGCTGCATGGGGTAGTAGAATGAAAAAAAAATAGGCGAAAGCATTCCCCTTGGTATATAAATCGCGATGGCGTGCAGGATGACGCGTACGTGCCGACTTTGCACGGAACGCGAGCCACGATTGGCGTTTTGATTTGATCCTGAACGTGAATTGGGTTGAACTGGCTCGAGCTGGCGTATAACACGGGGACACGCGAACTCGTGGCGTCTCCGAGACGTTCGATGTCTTCCAAGGCGCCGCTGGCTCCGATCTAATGGAGACGTTTCCCAGTACGAGACTTGATTTACAATTCGATCGGACTTAGCAATAAGTTTCGTCAGCCGGTATTACCTGTCAGGTGTGTCAGCGGACCGATTGCCTCGACCGCTATTTTGTCGTACGATCGATCGTCATAGCACCCCTAAACGAGCCGCTATACCTTGCCAGGTGGAGAACGGATGTCGTTGGCATCCAACAGGAACTCGATGCTTTCGCCACCGGCTAAACTTGTATCGATAATTCAGCGGCGGGAACTGTTTGGCTCGACTTTCACGTTAGCTTCCACTCAAGTTTCGCGAGGCTTGGAACAAGTACTTGTCGCGGTGGTTTGGACGGTATGGCCGACGGAAATTTACTTCGTTAGGAATTCGATTGGAACGTTCTTCGACGTTGAACACGACGACGACGCTTCTATAAGGTGCATCGTCGGTCGATAAATTTTTGACCATCTCGAGTCGGCTGACATACGTAGCCTGTGCGATATACCGAGACGAGTTGGAGTATTAACGAGACGTTCTGCTACCTTGGATAGTGGTTAGACCATATCCTGGCCGTGCTTTCAAGCTCTTACCCTCTCAAAATTCTGTTAAGTTGCCCATTAAAATGTTAGAATGTACGAACTTTAACAGCTAACCGACCTATGTTCACGATACTCTTATTAATTCATTAATGATCATATGATACGGCGTGTGCAATAATTAAAGCACATTTGTGATAGCGTGAAATTGAACTAAAAAGTTCCCAACGGAGATGCGAGTCGTTCCCGATGCAATTGACACTACAATTACATAATTGTTAATACAATTGCACAAGTGAAACAGTATTTACAAGCTCTCGTTACTGCGATTTGCGTTCAAAACTCTACGTATTGGGCATCGATATCCTCTCTCAAACTCGCCAAGCCACGATACGATAAAAAAAACAAAATGTCCTCGTAGTTATCGTTCCCATTTTCGTGGCAATTTTCGATTTCCCCTTCGATCTGCAACGATTTCCGTCGATTAAAATGCACGCCAACACGTCCAGGACCACTGAACGGAAATACGATCAACCTGATGGATTAGGTCGCTACCCAATCCAGCTAAACTCATTCCGTCCGAAATTCAAGCGCTAAAAGGAAAATTAAAATCTCTCTGTTAATTTGATTATCGTTCGACGAAATAAACGTACGCGTTCATACTTCCACGCTCTTGGCCCGTGATTTTGCTGCGAAAAACGTATCGTCGATCTGCAAAAATACTTATTTTGTGCGAGCCACGGATATACACGATGTAGTACAGCCCTGCGGCGATCAAGGTGGAAGAGAAACGGCGAAACTCCTTTCGCAAAATTAATTCAGAATTAACATTGACCTCCCGAGTTTCGATCGGTGGTTGCGGCCGTGGTGGTGCCAGTGGTCACCGGGATATCAACTATGAAGCAGACCGCGATACAGAAGCAGCTTGGTTACCGTGCACCGTGACCCCTGTCGTTGTACCGTGTCACGTGCACGTACCACACGTGGTTGGTGGCTTGTCAGTTCTGCGTTTGACAGCGTACACGTGCTAGCCTTTCTCATGGATGTCAGTTAGCGTGACGTACGATCACAGCGAGCGCGAGAAGTTTCAACGAACTCTTGACTCCTTCGAATAATTTAGAATGCCCGATTTACAAGCGAATTGTTATGGAATTAACGTGGCAAAACTTCGATGTACCGACGTTTAATTGGTGCCTGTTACACGCGCTGGAGCGCTGACAATTCTCGCAGCCGTGGAGATGTTTCAAAATAATGTCCGATTTTCCCGAGGGACGGTGAGATCTAAATGGTCGGTTTCCAGAGTAACGGAACAACGAAGGCAAAGTCAGGATGTCCCGATGGTTACAAATTTTTCAGGAGAGCCACGCAACGAAAGAGAATGGGAATTTCGGTGAGGTGTCGCTGCCCTAGTGATAAATCCTGGTGAAAGATGACCCTCGGTGCTCCTGGGACGAGGATTTCCTGGCGCGCGAAACCGAGTCCTCGTGCTGTCTAGCCTGAGGGGTGATGGCGTGGGGGTGGTGTCGTGGGCCAGCAGGGCAGGCTTTTGACTCTCTGCCAAGAGTCAGACTCTCGCCCTCTGCTCTTCTGGCATCCTGGCATCGCACGCATCGGGATTAGCGACGTACAGGGCTAGACTACGTTAGGATTTATGAGTGAAACTCCGCTTGACCGCGGCAAATGGTAGAGGAGGTAAAGAGAGTGAAAAGGGAGGACGAAGGAGAGACCAGCGCGGATGGGGATCGTGGCTTCGCCGAGAGATGGAACCGGAGAACTCGTAAAATTTGGCATCTGGCACGGCTGCCTCTGCTTCTGTTTGCCTCTGTTCGTTCCTACCAATGTACCTACTTCTTTCGCCCCGGTAGGCTCGGAATAGATTCCCCTCGGAATGGGTTAGCTCTCGCATCCTCCGCTTTTACGATTGGGAATCGGAGTTCCGGTGTTCCGCGCTGTCTGAAGTCAAGTGGTCCTGGACGAACGTCTTTATAGACTTTCCCGTCGCGCGATCTCTCTTCTTTACCTCTTCTTTTTCTCTCCCTTTTATTTCGTTTTATTTCGTTTGTATTTCGTGCTCTGGGGGACCCTTCTCGAGTATCCATATACCAACCGATTCGAATTAACGTGCACACCCGAATTTTTTTCTGCTCGAACTCTGCTCTCCTCGTTCTAGCTCTTCCGTTTTCTATGCTCGTAAGGTTTTCGAAATAACCGAACGATATAACGCTCCTCGACGATGTTTCGCGACGTACAGCCTCTATCGAAAGATATCGGAGCTCTCGCGGAAAATTCTCGCGGAACTCGTTTCTCTTGAATTTCAGCCTTTGCTTCCGCTTCTTTTTCGCTTTCGAATGTTCTTCAGGGTGTCGGCTTAAATCGAGCCACGGCCACTTCCATTCCGTCTCGCGCGAACTCGATCCTTTGACTCTTTCTTCTCCTACTTCGATTTCTCTCTTTTCCCCGCTGAAAGCGACTTAAAGACTCCGCTGGAATCCAAAGAGGCCTTCTCGAGAGTCTCTGCTTGTAAATCGTAGCGGCGCATAATAGACAACCGGCTACAAGTCGAGCCACGGCTCGTTTCACAGCGCTCCGATCGTGTTCGAGTATTTGAACCGCTTGTTTTACCTCGAAAGGCGTATTACGATCTTCCGATACTCCGGTAATACGTGGCTAGTAACTTGTCGTACGAAGCAACGGAGGTCGGAGGTCCAAACGCTCGATCGCTCGATCGAGGCAGATTATTCCGCAACGTGACTGATTACTCGCCGATCGATCGATTTATCCAGCCACCGCGATTCGTTCGACTCAATTTTATCTTCCGCGTTTACGATATTCCTGGCGTCCATCAGCGCTTCGATGTTCATTAATGCCAGGCAAATTCCGCCAGTCGTATCTGGTTGCAACGCTGAAAAACGAGACCTTGGCGTTGCCACTGTGCTAGAGTAGGGATAATTCGTTTAAAACGCCTTAACGAAGTGACTGCAACTATTAAAGCCGGTCTCGTTTCAGCAGCCTCGTTATTTAACGAGATAGCCAGACAATCATCGACATTTGTATCGCCCATCTGTGAATGAAATCTTATCGTTGAAAAGATCACGACGTTAATTGAAGATAAATTTCAGAAGCGTGGAATTATTCGCGACATCCGAATCACAACCGTCGATCTTCGTCCCGGAGCTAAATTTAATTTCGCTGTCTCGAGGATCGTCGATCAGGGGATAATTTAACGCGTTTGAAGACTCATGGGCGGGGAGGTCGTTCGGTAAGATCGATGGCTCAGCGATGGACTGCCGGAGAGGATTCTAGAAAGCGTACAGGCCACGCTTACAACTTTGAAGTGTAAGATACACGCACGAAAGCGTATTTATCCTCGTCCCCGTGTACAAACATTCGCATATAATTGTACGCCGCGCGACTCTGCCTTTCGCACGTATAAAGTGCGCGTTTACCTAGGTTTACGTTCGCGCGGATGTTCACTTACGCGCTAAGTGGCGAGACACGAGCATTCGTGCCAATTAAATCCATTACGTGTGAATTCAGTGAACCATAAGTTACTCCATTTTCCTTCCATTTGCGGAGAAACTCTGTTGCCGCTTCCTAGAAACGAACAAGCATAGTCCCAACGCTGTAGCAAAGCAAAGAAGCCATTCACTTCGATCGTATCTTAGCCAACGATTCAAAATAGAATTACGGGGTTCGTTCGTTCTGGCATTGAGGAAGCAATGAAACCATCGATTCGAGATGTCTCGAGATCATGCCGAAGCGTTGCGTTTTACATCGGCCCCCAATTGGTCGTTCATTTGCGACGGCGAACGACCAAAGGGCGTCTACTCCCGACGAACGTAAACCACTTTATCGCGATCCTATGTATTTTCGCGAGCACTGCGAGATATCGCGTTTTAATCGAGTCTCCTAAATCTCGGAGGAGGGTCATAAAACAGTTACGTCGCCATTAACCTGCGCGAATTTAAGGAAATTATCTTCGTTTAACGTGCATCTAACTGCGCTCATCACGATGGGAGCGATGTGAATATCCTCCTCTCCCTTATTTATCCAGCCAAGCCAATATATAACCTGTTTCCCGAAGCTTCGCCTCGTTCCACCAGCCTTTGACGCCAGGATCCAGCTTAAACGTCTGTAGCGACGGTTGATCACGAGCCAAATACTTTCATCCGGCCGGCGTCGTGCAAACGTTGACGTTAATTACATCGGACAGCGCGGTATCTTGGCGAAGATCGAAGCATTAAGCGCGAGTTTATCCGTCGTCGCGTGACGCGAGAAAAGAGAGCACGGGGAACGTTCGTCTCTCGTGGTGGCGAGAGACCGGAGGAAAAGCGGAGGATACGGAAACATCGGCACGGGTCGTAGGTAGCTCCGTAACCCGAGCACGGCTTCCTGGGAAATGGTCCGTGAGCCTTCCTCGTGTATATCCCAGCGTGCACATACTCGCGAGCTCACCGACCACGTACAAGTCTCCACGGAGCGTCTTATAGCTCGTGTATCTTGCGTCGAGACTTGCCACATCGTCGACCGTGCAAACGTACTGCACACACTGGCGTAGACACTCACCGAGCACCACCCTGAAGTAGAACGCGGTTACACACGCTGGTCTACTCTCTGCATTCTCTGTAAGCATACGGCTGTAGGCGCGCATAGGAATACACCGAGAAGTATCAAGGGACACGGCATATTTATTCGATATGGAGTTATCGATGACTCCCGCCACCGGGGGATACGGCTATTCCGCGTTTCGTTGCATTCGGCATCCTCGGAATATCTTATATGCACCGAATAAAGGGATTCGAAGTTGGAAGTTTAATATTCTGACGAGTGATCGTGGCTCGGTATGGTAGGAGAACGGTTCCTTAACAATTCCGAGAGCCGGAAGCTCGGGAAGGGCGGGCGAAATGGTGAATTCCGCAATTTTGGAAGTCCGCGAGCCAAGAAGGTGGCGAACTGCTTGAGAAAGTTACAGTGGAAGAATCAAGTTGCTGAAGTGGCCGGCACAAAGGTATGCGCCGGCTCCTCAGCGGTCTGACGATGAGGTCCTCTCGATTCGAGGAGCAATTCTCGTGAAAGCGAAGAAGCTTAAGTAACGTCTAACTATAGTAAACGTTTCCGACGTGTTCTGTGGTCATAGCTGGGTCTCGGTCACGCGAACAGCGATTATTAATTACACCAGACGGTGGTCAGCGACCAGCTGACCCGGATTACGTAAATAGTCGCGAAATTACTTTGCACGTAATATATTACGTGCAGAGATATTCGGAGCCTCGAGTAGACGGAAATGGCGGTAAATATAGCAGGACGTAACGTTTATAAATCGTCGCGGTTTGGTCGGTCCATTTTGGTCGGTATTATTCGTTTCTCGTAAATTCATCAAGTCGGAACTTTTTCGAGTCTTCGTCAAGCCGCTGAATATCGATAGCCGCTAAATTACTTAATGAAAATCGTACTATACGCTAATGTTTCGATATTCCAGTAAGATTTCGTACGGGCCGAGATAGCCGGCTGTGCCGAGGCATCTCGGCTGGTGCATGCGGTCACAATGTGCGACACAATACGCGTTATATTCTCCTGCTGGGACCCGGGTTTATTTGCACGCTGACCTTGTTAGTTTTTCTGGTCTGTTTTCTCGCGTACGGTCAGTCATTTCCGTCACCGAGGACCAAACTGAAGACGGAGCCAGTGTTCTGCACGTGTACACGTACGCAGAACGTGTTTCTCAGTGTACGTGATTCGTCGTACCATTCTATGGCACTTCCATTCTCTCTCCCTCTCTCTCTCATTGCCGATGTATGCAAATCCTGTCTGCGAACTTGCTAAGTGCATGCGCAAGTGTATTAGGAAGACGATAAATTGTAGATCGAGTCGAGGAAGTGTTACGGAACTACGGGAAGTTCCGCGAAATTGAGTCAACCCTGGTATCCGAATTTTACCGATAACCGTCGTGGCGTCGATATCTTCGAGATACTTATCTATGTTGCGCGCTTCCCTGATAGCCGTTTGAACGGAAGAACGCGTCGTTTCAACGAAACGCGAGCGACCGCGACACAATTCGAAAGACACGCGAAATCAATCTTTTCGTTAAAAAGCTAACGACGATCGATATCATTCCGTGAAACAAGAGCCCTCGCTCGTGGAACGCATTGTGTGAGAAGAACGACTCGTAAATAGAACGAACGAGGTTGACAAAAATCTCTAGATAGAGCCACGGAAAACGACCATCCACTTGCATCGATTCCTCTATCATCGGCCAAGTACGAACGCTTTAACTTCTTCCTTTCGCGCCATTGTGCACGACGCTCTTTAAAAGTATTTTACCGTCGTTCACCATCCGCTATTGTCGTCTCGTACATACGTGCCACAAAACCCGTGTGTACATGCCGGATATAGCGTGTAAGTGCTATGTGCATGGAAGTCGCGCGACCGATTGAAACTTGCCGACTTTTCTCATCGGGTGGACGTTCAAACAGAAGCGAGCTTATCGTGGATATCGCGCTGAAAGTTTCGAACAGAGGCAGCTTTTCATCGTACACCCTATCGAGCATCGTGTTATCGCGATATCGACAGCCGGTGCTTTAAATTCCCGAAACGATGAACACCGGTTACGATGGATCGACGTTTGCTCTGTAACACATCCGTTTTCCTTCTCGATGACCCGATCCGTTTTCGAGCTCAACGTACGTTTCACCATGGGAACCTCGCGCGCACGTTTTTTCACGTTTTGCGCGTAGATTCGCGTGACAAGAGAGAGAAAGAAACGAGATAAAGCTAGAACAGGGGGTCGGTAATTTACGTAAAGACGAACGTTTCAGTTAAAGCATATCACAAAGAGTGAGAGTGAGTGAGAGAGAAAGGGAGGGAGAGAGAGAGAGAGAGAGAGAGAGAGAGAGAGAGAGAGAGAGGGAGAGAGACTGGGGGTCGAGGAAAGTAATTTGCGCAGGTTAGTAGGAAATCCGATTTACATTTAATGCGAGACGAAAATCCCGCGGACTCGAAACCAACGGACAATTAATGCGTTCCGCAGGTACGCGGAGGGAAAAGGATCGTTAAAGCGTGAAGCTTTCGCCCTCGAGAGAGCAAGAGGTACGCAACAGTAAATTTGCATCCATTTCGAAATACATGTCGGTCTGTCGGTTCGAAAGGGACGAAGGGGGGAGAGAAAAGGGTGTCGGTGGATAGCGCGCGAAACCTCCCGCCTTTTAAGGGGAGACTACTCGGGGAATTGAGTAGAAAAGAGGGAGCGCTTAATCGGCTTTAATTGCAAACATCGCGGCGTTTCAGATTCCCGCGAGCATTTCACGGTTTTGAATCGTTGCGCCACGCTCTAGCTAACCCTCGTGTCTCCTTTCTCCTTTTTTCATGCTGCTGTTTTATTCGTTCGACAGCCGCGATCCGAGCCACGTCTACCTGGCGCGCCATTCTTTTCCCTCTTTCGTTTTCCTCCCGATTTTCCTTGTTTTTTGTTTTCCGACAGACGAGCAGGCAGACGAATCGTCGCGCGATGTTCAAACTCATGCGCGGTTCGCGCTTCGTATTAATTTATTCGTACGTCAAGGGACGCACGGGCATGAAATTTAATCAGAAGAGCATCGGCCGACACGACTATCGAAGAAAAAAGCTGCTTGAATTACGCGGAATTCAGAAATTCACCGTGGCACGCGTGTCTGAGCACTCGTGCTTCGACGCGAGCTTCACGAAATATCTTACAAATAATTGTTTGAACGTACCGCTGCTTGTTACAACTGTAAATTTCACATAGCGATAAAATGGAGAAAACGCACGAAAATTTCGTGCACCGTGGAACGAGAGTCGAGAAAGTTTCATTAACGTTGAAACGTAGTTTACGAGTGTCTAAGCGATTTCACGACCGAAATGTGCTCGTGATAAAACACTTTTATTCGATTCGAACCTTTTAGCCTAAATTTCCAACGTTCTACGATCGAATCGGGGAATAGAGTTTGCAAGAAAAATACATTCGTACCTAGCAACGCGTAAACCAGTGAAAAGACCTGGAAGTTTCTTCGAATCGAGACACGACACAGAGAGGAAGATAGGAAAGAAATTCTGTATTTTGCATGACAGAGAACCGAGACACCAGGTCAAATTCGTCAGCGAAAACGCGAGGAGGAGAATTTTCGTGGAAGGAGAATAACGCAACGTTTGTCTCGATTTAGTCTACTTATTCGAGGTACTGTAAACCGTGAATCGAACCACGTGTGGTGCCAAGAAAGCGGTAGAATGACGCGTGCGAAGAAGAAAAGGGAAGAAGAATAAGGGTGGAAGAACAGAACAGCATTCCACCTCTGCCCCTCCTGGGGGAAATCACATGCTTCCAGGTTTTATGAGTACTCCCACTTTGTTGGCGACCCACGGGAAAGCCTCTCCCCTATCTTACCCGAGACCCCACTTCTCCCGAACAACTCGTACACCGCCTTGCTTCTTCCCCGCGTTTTTCTTCCATCTCGTTTTCCCCGTGCCGTCTCTGTCTTCTCTCTATACGTTCTGGCGTTTGAGTTCTTCCTTCCTTCGCACTCGCTCGTCTCTCGCGGGAGTACGAATGCTTGATCCTTTGTCTTGCCGGATTATGTCGGCGATACGCTTCGATGTTTAAGACGATCTTTCTTCTGGCCCTCGCGAAGCAAGGGGGTTCTCGTAACCGCGACAACGTAAAGCCCGATCTTTAGGACTACTCCCCTAGGTGAGCGACTCTCGGTGTCATCAAAGCGGCGTGGTTTTATGCGAGAACCTCCGAACGATTCACTCTGTATCACAGGCCTGCGAGTAGAACGCGCGGCGGCTTTTACGTTCTCTTGGAGGGAAGAAGTTGCAGCGACGTTGAAATTAAAAATTCTTCCGGCCCCGGACGGTATTAATAATTTCCAAGACTCAAGAACGCCGCGTTACCAGGGAAGATCTCGCGTGGATTCTTCGTCCGACTTTTAAAAAAATATTGTCTCTGCAACTAAAGCCAAATACACGTTCGCCAGTGGCTTTATAAAGCGATAACACGACAGGTTAACTCGAGACGGTGATTAACGTTGCGATTAATCAGCTCGTTCGAACGCACGCGCCGATTACCAGGCCTTTTATCGAGCGACGCACGAAACACAGGCGTCACGAACCCGCATACGTGCGAGTCTCGTTGCGCGCATTTCGGGAACGTTCGATCGCGCGAACGAGAGAAACTCACCCTGACGAATCGCGAACATTTCCTTTAATTTAATTTCAGCGAAACCGAGTTGCCCGAACGCGAAATAAAACATTTCTCGCGCCGTTCTTATCGATTTTCCCGCTGATATTACGCGAGCAACATAGAGCATGTTCGGATACCGTGAAGACAGCTGGCGCAGCCCGGAGAAGAAGGGCGGCGGTAGAAAAGGGCGGAAAATGGAGACGGAGGCCACCTCGGTGGCATACCTACGTGTACCTACTCCATCTCCAGCGGGGCGTACAGACCGACGGCTAGAATATCGATTGACTACCGTATCCCGATAGATAGCGCGTTCCGGCTCTCCGACCGATTCCACTTTCTCACCCTCTTTCACCCTGCCTGCACGCTCTTTCAGGATTCTTGGGTTGCTCATGCATGTTGGTCGTTCACACCCTTGCTTCTCTGCCGCCCAAAGCCTTCGCCGTTCCGATGCTATTATCACCCTTCTCCAACCTCCTTTCTCCCGCTTGCATCTTCTTACGTACACCCGACTACGTTGCTACTGGAAGTTTGAAGCTTCACGCTCCGATGTATTGTATGCCGAAGAGGTGCTTTACGCGTCCTCCTCTTTTTTTCCCCCATCCCTGCTTCTCGTCTTTTTCGGCTGACTGGAAGCAAGCGCCAGCCCTTAGTCCGTTTACGCCTTTCCCCTCGCAGGATCTCTGAAATCAAGCAGAACATTTTAACGCCGTTAGCTTCGCGCATTTTTCACCATTCCGTCTCGCGTGATCGGCTCGTGCAAGCTCACGATGCCTGTCGAATTTTCCAGGTAATGGACAAAATATGTGGAAAGTCGAAAGGCAAATGTTGCCTTTTCCATAGACGTGCAGGATGGCTGGTAGAGACCATTCGACGAGCACGGTTGAACTTAAGAACTTAAGTAATCGATCTCTGCGGCGGTAAGTGCTTCTACGTTGCTGCGCTTTGAAGATCGGCCTGAAAGGAACGTTAATACGTGGCAACGTGTACATCGAGCCTTTAATTTTCGGGGAAATTCGATCGCGCTCACTGGTCTCGTGAAATAATTCATTGTTTAACGATGTTTGCCCTCGCCTCCATCAGCGTGTTTTAATGAAAATTATACACGGCAAATATTTGAGAGGTGCGTTCATATTACAGTCCCTCTGACACATTAACGAGGTATTTTTTAAGGGATGTTTTTCACCGAGCAGCCGCACCCCACAACTTGTCAGCTTGCGCGCGTAAAATACGCCCACCCTTTTGTACCGTACCCCGTGCAAAGTCGTTTGTATATACACAGCATCGCCGAGCGAAGTAGTTTACTAGAATCTCATCTGGCTTATCGAGTCACGCTTGTTCCTTGCGTCGCGATGTAACACGCTCGAGAATCTCAATTCCGCCTTCGTCGTAATCGTAATTTCGCGTTTTTTAACCTCCGCGGAACGCGACGTGACTCGCGAACCGTGGAACAAAAACGACGAGAATTCGTCTGTCGATAGAAAGTTTTCAAAGCGCTTCGTGGCTAGAAGCTCGCGGTGTTCCTTCGAGTAAAACCAAGCGGCCGCTTTTCGTGCTACTTTCTAACCGTACGTTCGATCGACGAGTGTTTTATCTCGCGTCGTCGACGACAATTTCAACCGTATTTTCCAAGTTTCCTCCGCGAAATAGCGGGTTACAAATGGACACGGACGGGTTCGCGCGCGCCGGCTTCTCTTCGCATAGGAAACGTTTACGAGTTCGTCACCTTTTATTCGCGGATACATTTGCACGCAGTGATATCAGGGGCGCGACACGGTCGAGAATAAAGAGTTATGGCGTATAAGTTTCACCCGTATTTCTCGTTCGGGAAGAAACGGGTCATGCTCAGCTTGCACCGGTTGCGCCCGGATTATCGTTCGGACGTTTTCCGTCGGCGTAGTAGCGGCGGCCGATATCGGAAATACGATACGTGTCTTGATTCTCACAGAATTCCGGATCGAAAGTTGTTTCGCGCGAATGAAAGTCGCAGCTTCGATGCGAGAACGACAGACCCGGAATATCCAAAGACACAGAGAAAAGGAATGCATATGGTTTTCGTCTGGTCGGAATTATCTTTAACGCGAGTAATATTCGGATGGAACTCGGTGAATTTACATGTTCTCTTTCGTACGATTCCTCTAAGGTTCGATCGCGTTCGAGCTTGATTTTTATACCCCTTTACCCGACTGTCTCTTCGAACTTGAAACAGCCAGCTATTCGGGAAGCCCGTCGGTTCGAAAATTACGATTTCCATCGCGTACGTTGCCTCCTGCGGTGCCATTTTTCTCAGCTCGAATTCCAGTTTCGCCGGCCCGTGGTATTACGAATAAGCATCGAGAGGGAATGGTCGATGATCGGCATAAAACCACGAGCCTCGCGGAATTCCCTTTGCTATGCGGGGGATTCGAACGACCGTCTTAAATTCGGCGAAGTGGTTGGAAGTCGATTCCGGAAGGGTAAGTTTGGATCTCTGTTAAGAGGCGCGGAAACAGAGGTGTCATTTCGTCGGAACGTCTTCGATAAACGTTCGAGGAATTAAGAGCGGTCGGACTAAGGATGAAAGTCTGACGGAGGTGCGAGGTGGCAAGGGGTGGGCGAGTCGTCGGGAGGATGGGACTGGTGAGCGTGCCTCGAATCGCTTATGATATTGTTCCTCCAACCCCGTAGTTCCGTTCGTTTCGCCTTCTTCTCCAAAGTCTGTCCCGAGCCTCTCTTCTCTTTCTATCGTCGACTGGATAGGATTATCTCATAAACCGTGGCGCCTTTTTTCCTCTTATCGAATAATCAATGTCGCCTGCAGGCAGGGAACACGTTCGCCTGACTGGCATTTTCAAGCGGTACCGACGTGTACCGCTTCGATCATCATCCGATCTACGAACTATATTATTCTCGTGGAAAGTTCTTCGCCGCTCGCCACGAATGATTTAGAGTTTCATCGACCACGACGTCGAATTACTAGTCTAGATCGACTTATCGAAGCACAGTGTCCAGAAGCACCTACGATTCTTCCGTCCTCGAACAGGCTTACATCGTTTAACGCGCCTCCTTTAATAGGTACAAACGTCCGGCAACTTTTAATCGGCGTGCATTATGTCCTCGCCGGTGGAGGCTAAAGTCTGGAAAAGGAGACTTTACGCAGGGTTGACGCGTATAAACTTTGGCACCGTCAACTTCTCACCCTCGCGTCTTCTCTTCTCACTGTGCCGTCGGCTTTGAAAATCACTGCGTGCATAAGTCATGCTCCTCAAAAAGTTCCGCGTCACCCTTGCCGGCAAAAGTACGCAAGAGGGTGAGGGCCGCGATGGGTCGCGATAGAACAGAGCTCGTGATATATAGAGCGCGAGGAATTATTTATAAAGACTGTTCCGCATCGAATCAAAGTCTATTCGGGATCCCCACTTTTCTGCAAATGATACGCATTTTTTTTCGAGTTGCGAGGTATCTTATACGAAAGTTCAACGGTGGAGGATATTTCCAGCCCCAAAGTTCAACGACTCTCTTCCCCTGCGTTCTATCCCCTGAGCTCGCGCGAGGGCTGCGAATATAAATTAGGCGAGGAGAGAAAGCCGTATGTTTTAGACTGCACGGAAACGTTAGCCGGCTTCGTGCGCCGCGAAGGACGTATCCGCAACTGTAGCCTGTCAAACGGCTACGAATATTGAATTCACGTGGTAAGGTGGAAACGCGCTCCCGAGAAAAATTGCGTCGGACGGCGTGCAAGTTAATTTACGGTCTGATCCTCGAACGAGTTCGAGCTTCGAATTGTAGTCGCGCGGCGCCAAACTAATCGACCGACACGTCGTTCTCCGCGTATCTATCGAACGAGCGAGGCCGGTTCTCTCTTTCTCCAACCCCCTTTGTCCGCCATCTAACTCTCTACCGCCTTCCGTTGCGGTGTCAGTCGTACGAGATGGTGCATAATCGATGAGTAACAGACAACTTCGCACTTCCGCGCGATATCGCGCGGAGAGACTGCTCGTCGCCGTAACGTAAGCGTAAGCTCTCTTCTCCTTTCTCTCCCACACGCTTTTATCCCGTGTACGTTGACGTTGAGACGTCAAGGGTTTGATAAAGGCGTAATTTCCATTAACTAACGTAGCTTCTTCGACAGAGATCGCTGAATGTCGGATTTAATAAATCGAGTTCGGAGGTAGTCGTCACCGAGTTGGTTGACCTATACCAATCTCCTTCGCGAAAAAGAGGAGGAACTCCGCGCTGAAGTTACCGCACTAGACGCTCGTAAAATATAGTTGTTTGAAAGGGCAAAGGGAAAGCGGGGCTTCCTTTCATTTATGCGAACCCCTCGTGATAGCAATTAGTAATGGTAATGGCCAGGCACGTGATACCGGCGCATAATTAATCCTATTCGTTAACATAATTTTGCATGATAACCGTCTGGCCGCGAGTGCATCAGTCGGGCCGGATATCTCGAGCTAACTCGCTAGAAGTTATCTCGGACGAAGCGGTAAAAAATTATCATGTAAAACAACCCGCCAGTCTCGCCGGCTGCGAAACCTTTGAGGCTCGTAGCTCTTTAGATTCCCTGTTTCTTTTTCCTGTTTTCCCTACCTCGGCGCCTTTTTGTTTTGCCACTGGTCAATTTTCTCTGGCCGTGGCCGTGTGTGTTTCGTGGCTCGTTTGCTGGCCGTTCGACGGGAGACGTGTTGCATCGCGATTGCATTCGACAAAGAGCCATCGGCTCTCTTTCTCTGCGTCTACTGTGTCTACTACGTCTCTGATAACGCCTCTGTGTCGTTCGCGCTCTGTTTCGGAGTTCTTGGCCCGATAAACAATGTCTGCGAATGGGAAGCCAGACAGATGAGAAATGTGTGATAGATTGTTACACGTTTGACGCGCTCTACGTCACGAACGTGGCAAAGACTCGGTCGAATATACGCATTATAACTCCGTATGCTAACTTCGTGAAAAGGAAAATCACCATCTATCGTGTTTTAATGTTGTAACGTTTTAACACGCCGAGGCGTTATGAACGCGTGGAGTAGCGTTTTTATGTTTGCTTCGAAGAAATCTCTGGTTCGTGTAACGAATGACTAAATTAAACCGGAGAGGTATGAAACAGGTATAACAAAGTATCGCGGTATCCTAAAGGTAAATTATTACTTTGCTATCCCGTGCGCACTAAATTATGCGAAATCGATTATCCACGATGCGGAGGATCCACGCGCGTAATCGTCCATAAACAAAACATCAGCTTCGCGTCCAGACGATTACGCGAATTTACATTAATTCGATGGCGTAATTTGACGCGGGAACAGGTTTCCACCATGCGCATCCCATCATTTTCTACCACCGTCTTTCATAGCGATCGGGAAGGTAGCGTTCCCAAGAAATCCACGAGAAGAAAACGTTCGAACTGTGGAGCAGCGTGGCAGCGAAACGCTACGGACGAGAGCCGCCTACGAAATGGCGCGGGCCTCGTAGCGACGAAACGGACGAAATGAAAAATCGTGACGCTATGCGGAAGCATCGAGCTGCGTTTATGTATTGGATCGCATCGGTGAAAGCACTGCGAGCAGCTTGTCTGCAAGTTCGATGTCTGCGCGTCGCGACGTCGTGGAAGGACCTCTCGGGACGCATCAGTCGACGCGCGACGCAATGTCTGCCGATTGGTCGAAGGTCATGTAAATGAAAGTGTACGCTTAACTCGACCCTCGACGAGGAAAGGGATGGGTGGCTTCACCAAAGGGGGAAATGACAGTGAAAGACGGGGGAGTAGGGGGGGGGGGCTGTAAGTTCGTTGCGAAAATGAAATTACCGCACCGTGAAAGCAGTGCTTTGCATGAAATCGGAGGAAGAGAGAGGATCGCAGACTCAAGGAGAAGAGAAGAAAGGGAAGACGATGCGACAACATCGTCGGTTTTCTTCGTCCCTTTGCCTCTCCCCTTCGCCTGTCCCTGGCCATTCTAGTCCCGTTGGCGTCGAATAAGTGAATTTTCGCATACTTTAGACTTTTTCAAGAGACACAGGATGCGGCACAGGTCGACGTTGTCTCCTCTCGTTACCATCGAACACCAGACGTCTCCCTTCCCTCTTTGTTCCCTCAGTTCGCCGATATAAATGTTTTCTGCTCGATCGTTTGCCCTGCGAGCCGATGTTTGTCCTGCCAATCGCAGCCGCGTCCCTCTCTCCGTCACCGTTTTCCAGCTGGCAAATAAAGGTATTGCGAAACGTCGTTCGAGTCGCTCCCATATCGAAAGTCGAATTCGCAAACACGTTGGAGATAATGTCACGGATAGATTGCCGAAGGATCTCGCGGGTCGGCTGCGAGGATAACGCGACGGGAGTGAGAACTCTCATCGGGGAAGGACCCTCGGAAAGACACGGTCGGAAAGATGGTGTAATCGAGGCCGACTTTGCATTTTATATTTTCCAATTTGCAGCGAGTTGTCTGGGTCGTTCGGGAAGACGGCCTTTCCTGTCCTCCCCGCCTTATCCCAAGATCGCGATAACGGTCGCACCGGGAATGGTAGTTAGAGCCGCGAAGAGAAAGCGAGAGTGAACGAGAGACACGCTCGAGCGAACGAGGGAAGAGGAAGAGGGTTTGTTAGTAAGTTTTATAGACAATCAGTCGACTCGTTAACTGGTAACTACGAGACCCCTTTCCGGCTGCGTTCCACCGTGTTATTTCCATTCGCCTCCTGCTGCCACTCTCCGCCTCCCTGCACCCCCGTCTTGCAGACGTTAGACAGGCCATTCTCGGCCTATTTGACGCTCCCCTTGTCCCGTGAGGGCAACCCTCTCTGATGTTCCGCGCACGAAACTTCCATCCAACTTTGCAACCTTGTCGGCTATGCTAATGTCTACGAATTACCATACCGCGACAACTATGCGAAACAAACAAGCGAAAAATTCTATTCCGAGTCGACGAGATATAAAACGGGGTGTCTAGTCGTTCCAGCGGAGTCGTGTATCGCATTCCCGATCGATCTTTTTCGCTCCTACAGACCCTAAGATTTAGGGAGGCTGCAGATAGCGACGTAAGCTTTTTCGTCCTAATCTTCCTCCTAATTTTCTTAACGAAACGTCCAGTTTCACGGTGATAGATTTACCATCGAACCGACGGTAGCAATTAATCGTGATTAAACGATAATACGCCGTCGTGACGCCGCAGATTCTTTTACCGTTGTCGTCGTTCATTGTTCCGCCAAGGAACGGTCCATAATGATTTTTTTTTTTCTCTGCTTGCCCCGTTTCTCGCCTGTTTTCGCCAAGATGAATCACACGAGGTCTCGTTCGTCGGATGGAAAAAAGGCACAAGCCAAGAGATGTTAGGAACAATATTCGGCGCAAATGGATACAAACGAGGTGATTGGCCCCAGCCAATCCATCACCGCGCGCCTCCTCGTTCCGCTCAACTTTTTCCCCTTCGCACCCTCTGCTTGCTTCTGCTCGTTCTTGCTTCAACCCTCCTCCACTCCCGGTCTCCTGCCCCTGCTTTTCTTCTTCCCGTTCTTTCTTTCTTTCTCTCGGGGGAAAAGGGTCGCGTGGCTCGAAATAAAACACATCCATCACCATCCGTATGCAGTGTCTGTCGATAAACAAGTCCTGAATAACGTTATGAAGCCGGCCTTTCTCTTTTTCGACGTTTCTATAATGTTCGATGGGCGAGCCACGGCTCGCATTTGCGCGTCGTCGAAACAATGGGTCTCGGCCGCGGAATAGAAACGCGTTTATCGCTTTTTGATGCGTTCGACGTTAATGCACTCGCCGCGTAATTTCGCGCCCGCCTTGTGGTTTTGTTCGATGAAATTCAACCCTCGCCACGATCGAAATTGATTCGCCTTTCTTCAACGCTCCACCCCCGTCTCTTTTTTACCTTTCGCCCTCTAGGTGGTTGGATAAAAAGTGGCGCGCGCTCGGGTGCACGACGAACATCGCCGTTTCCGTAGGATCGAGCGCCGTTGTTTCCTGCAAAGGGACAGGTGGCATTTTCGACGAAACCATGAATTATGGGCCAACGAAACGCGAACCGTAACGACTTTACCTGGCAGTTAATGGTCGGTTTTACACGTGGTGCGTGACACTAGTGTCCGCGTTTACGCGCAGTTCGCGCGAATGATTTCTCTCCGTGGTCGTGGCCCCTCTCGCCGGTGCGACCAAGCGCCACGTTTCACTTGCTACGGACCGGCCTCGTGAAACGGTGGAACGAAATAAAATTAACGACGATGGATTTACGATGGCAGCTTCCCGTGGCCGTTTTTCAAACCGGCAAACGGTATCGGAGAGAACGGAATTGCGAGAAGTCCGAGTCGTAAGTCGTAACAGTTGTAAAAGGCTGATTTCTTACGTGGATTTGACGATACTCCGCGGGCCCTCGTGGCTAACGTGGGTATTTTAAAAACTGGAAGAATCAAGATCATCGCTAACAAGGAGAGTATAATAGAAATCTAATTATTAACCGCGTCTCGCGTAGGCCACTCAGCCTTTCCGCGGCGGAGCAAAAGTTTCCTTTAAACGGCGCGGGGTGAGCAGATGAATTTTTTACCCACGGTCCGTTCCCGCTAAAGCAACAGTTACGATTAACTCCGCCGCAAAAGTTCATACGCGGGCCGCTTCACCTTTTGGGAGACACATTTCATGATAACGGCGCCGAGAAAAAATTCAAATTTAATTTGCCCCGGCCGTTGTGCGAGAATTACGCGAGCCCCGGGTAAAAATTAATTCCACGGGAATTTCAGCTGCAAAGGGCGAAGAAAAAAAAACCCCTCTTTTTTCTAGTCTTTTTTTTATTTTTTTCTAGCTTTTTTTTTTGTACGCTATTCCAACCCGGAGGCGGGAATCCAGCCAGTTCGATTCTCCGACCGGCGAAGTCGGGATATTTCGCGTATCGCGGCCGTTATTCGCGGTTGATTTTCGATTAAAATTCCTCCGACACGTAGCGGGCTTCTGGTTGCGAATAATCTGGGTCGGTGCACGTGGGATCGTCCTTCTACCCCCTGTCCGCGGCACATTGTTTGTTGCTACATTCTCGGCAACGCGAAATCGCGATAGGCGCGCGATACTCGCCGGTTCTCGCGATTTACGAGTGGCAAAACACGCGGGCCGCATTGAAGTATTTCGATGCAAAGTATCAGATAGCGTGACAAATCGGCAAACCTGGATTAAAAAAGCTCGCAACACCGTGAATCGATCCTGCAACGACGATTGTAACTCCTGAAAACTGGCCGCGATAAGAATCCCGGCTACGCGTAAATCGCAACGAGACAAACACCGAATAAAAGCGAAGAAATCGTATAGACTCCAGCGCGTTGGTCAAAGTACTCTCCGTTTCCGTAACGAACGAGGACGGAAATTCATTTGTACGATCCGGAAATCTGCGCCAAAAGGGGTAAGAGCGTAGGACACGTTATTCAAGGACGGTGGATGTAAATTACGAATCCTCGGAACGGTCGTTTCACTCGATGGGAAGACCGTGCTCGGTCCAGTCGTACACTCTTTGCGTTCGCCAACCGTCGCAGATTCGGCAGCGAGTTTACGTCCAGATGGACACGTGCCGACCGCCCTCGCATTGTAGTCGAAGAGAACGAGGACGACCACGTCGCAGTGGTCCGCGAATTTACCGTGATCCATATCCCTCGTGATACATTCTCCGCGTAGATATGTAGCCCGCCTCCTGGTCGACGAACGGGAACGTTAACCACCGACGGTGTCTTTCTCTTCTCGAAATTCCCTCGGTTTCCTCGTTTATCCCCCTTTTACGTTCGCTGACAAGCCCCATCTTCTCCGTCTCGTTGGCCGTTGTCTCGCGGCAGTTGCCAGAGCAAGAGACGGCCTGTGGTATTCAACGAGTACCGCTGGCAAGCATCGCATCTCATTTACATGCATTAAGGAATAGATCACTACCGCGAAGCGAAGCGGCGAGAGGAGGACGGAGACGACGCGAGAGCCACGACGATAGGCACGGTGAGTCGCGGGGGAAGTTTCCTTCCCTTGTAACCGTACGTTGCGCGCGTGTATGCCAAGCCCCGGGGAATGCTCGAACGAAATTTATATCGAGAGAAATAGGAATAATTTGTCCCGAGTTCCCTTTGAATTTACTCGAATTCACTCGTTTGTGTATATACGCTTATATACACGCTTTCTTTCGAACGAGTTTCGAAAAAGCGTACACCGTGTCGCTTTCCCTTCGCGTCGAAGAAATCAGGAAGCAAGTCGGAAGTTTCGTAATAATCGACACCCACGGTTCGTGCGACGAAGCAGCGGAGAACCCGTCGCGCCTCGTCTCCAGTCGACTCTCGAACACCGGGATAAATAAGATCGAATAATTTCTGGATTCGTGCTAGGCGGAGCGCGACAGAGACACGCTCGATAGAATCGGGGAGAGAAGCGTGCCCGGCGTAACGAAGTTAACGTACACACACAGAATCACGAAGGGAGGCAAATCGAGAGACAGACTCTTATTCCGAGAGGAGTCGCGCGGGAAGGAAGAAACTTGTTCCGGGCTACAGTCGGCTCTATTGTCGCGAATTGTGCCGTAAGACGACCGATTCTCGGCAAAGTGACTTCCATCGTTCCGTGCAGCGAAGATCGGTAACGAGCTCTCTTGATTCCTTCGACAAAAGCAGCTCCTCCTTAGCCCGAAGACAAAACTTTCCTCTTTCCGTCCGCCTATTCTGCTCTCTGTGCCTGTATGCCCTTCCGTGCTCCGCGCCGAGCGACTCGCGAAAGAAAGGTGCGAGTCTGCCTCTGCGTTTACGTAATTGCGAAAACAGCCCCGAACTAAGAAGTTTCCGTGCCGTTATAATTGGCCGATCGACCGAAGCCCGAGATGCGAGAACCAGAGACAAAAAGGGGAGAAGGGTTGGATCGACGTGGGGAACAAGGAGGAACGAACGAGGATGGGCAAGTTAAGGAACAGGGAATGAGAGTAGAAGGGGATGGTAGATGGTTGAAATTGCAGTTAAAACAGTGCGTGCAGACGCTCGCGTTCGATGCTCTGGCGCGGCGCAAGATACGACTACTCGCGCCGGGCGCATCGTAAAGACATAGCCGTCGAGAGTGTACGTTTCGATTAAACTTCTCAGACGGCAGGAATTATCGCTGTCGCGCGATCGTCCTCGAATATAATTCGTACGTGATGGTTATACGTGTTCCTTTATGCAGCTAAGTTGGAGAACAAACCACGGGCTAACGCGCGATCTACCGGCAGACTTTCGGCTATTACGACCCTCGTAATGGACACTGTCGATGAGGTAACGACCGTTCCATCGAGCTGCAGACAGCCGCGATTCTTCTCCGTACGAGACATCAGACCGTAGTTCTACGCTATCGATCTCCTCCGCCTCTCTTACCTGACGTCGTTAATTTCTTCTAGTCCGATCTTCGCCCAACTCCCGTCACCCACGGAAAACTCGATTATAATCGTGTCTAGGATGGTGAAGCGCGCCACACCTAGGATTCCCCGATATCTCCTATTTTCAAATTACCATTTTTATGGCACGATAACGTAGATCCTGCGGCAGAAGGCTCCCTCGTGCATATGCATGAAGTTGAAAAGCGGAATCGTACTTAAGGGCACCGCGTTGTTCGATTTACGAGAATTATCGTTCGATCGTGATCTGTTTGCGCGCGCTACTTAAACGTCCCTGTAAACGAGTATAGATATACTAGCGCGAGACCACCGAAGAGAAATCTTCCGCAGATTTTCACGAGCTACCGTTCGACGCCGATCTTACGAGAATTAGAATCCGTTCCGTTTATCCACTAGATCGAACTGGAAATTCGTTTCACCGAATCGTGTTTCGCGTCGTTCTTCCCTCCTGCTGCACTCCGGGTAATCGTCGGCTGACTACGGTGGATCCACAGCGGCCATACTTTTCCCTGTATTTTCGTTTCTTATGGCATCGCGCCGTCTATCCTCGCGGAGAAACGGGATAACGCCGGGAACAGAAGTCAATTCGATGGAAGACGTTACGGGAAAGGTAACAACGGCATATCGGCAGCGGTTATGGTTCACGTGGGATCGCTTGGATACGCGTTCGAGGACACTGGCGATCGCGAGATACCGTCTGCAACTCGCTTTTCATTCTAGAAACTGTTCGAAAGCTTCTCGCTTGCAAGGGAACGCGATAGCCCAGATCGGATTTTAACGCTTACGTGCAACCTTTATTTCCAAGAAGCTAATCAAAGAGACGCGCAACTCTTGTTTTCCTCGATTAGTCGGATCTTTAACGGCGATACACGCTCTGGACGGCGCTTAAAGATCATACTCGAGCTCGTGCACAGGCGCGTAAAACTCGTCGGTTTATGCCGTTAATCGCGGTTTTACGCGAACTCGAATAGCCCTTGAAGAATAACACCGGTGGAACTGCTCTTCGCGATCGTGCGCGTTACACTCTTTCTCTCTCTCTCTCTCTCTCTCTCTGTCTGACATTCACTGGCAGGCAGATCGTTCGTTAACGGCGCGTACGCTCCATAACCGGATAACCGGATTCGTACTGTTACGATGTCGGCTTACGTCAGAAGGAAGATACTTACTTCGCGTTGGTAATAACGGCTGGCATAATAGATACTAGTTGCCGTTCACCTATCTGTATCCTGAATAGATCTCGTATAATGCCGGTCGGGTTGCGGCCGGCTTCCGCCGATACTACTCGGTTACCGTAAACCATAATAACTCGTAATGGTGAGGCGTGGGAGTGGCGTATATAGCGGTATCGAAGGGGGAGTACGCGAAACGAGAGAAGTTCGTAAAGCGGATGATGCGATGATAAAGGTGAAAAGAAAAGATCCCGATTCGAGGGTCGTGGGGTGAAAGAACCTCGAAAACGGTCTGAAAAAGCTATCCGAGATACTTTCTTCGGGCGCGGAGTCGGGCTTTGCAGTTTTTTCTCGAAATTTGCATGCGATCTAGACACCTCCGTAACTGCGGAGGCAAGATATTCTGAATAAGGGATCGACTTGTTCGCGCGAAAAAAGGTCGAGATCTTGGTTCTAGGTGGACGCGTACGGTCTCCACGTGGGATGCGATCCAGAACGATGAAATATTCAGGAAATTCTTTCCGCTTGCCGGTCGATCCGTGCATCGACGATCGATCGGGCAGACGTTAGGAGGATTTCGCCTAGTTCTGAGCACCGAGGAACTTGCAGATACTTTCTAAAGTCGCGAAGGTGAATTAAAAAGGTGTATTGAAATTACAGAGCCGGTGCTCTTGCTCTTTTGTATGCAAACTGAAATGGCTATCGGGAAAATAGCGCGTGGAGAACGTGCGAACGCAGGAAGCGTAAACCGGATTCGTTTGTTTTTGGAAAAAAAGGCACGCGACAGTTCATCGTGACGGAGTCACGGAAGCGCAAAGAGCAACATTTTTCGCTGTCCGCGGAACGTAGAGACGTGACGGTGCAAGCTGAACGTGGCTAGACAAAAAAACACATGCGCACGCGGACACACGAGATTCCCGTCGAAATTTTCGTACCCCTAATTTATGGGTCTAACCCGGTTCCCTTTTGTCGTCGCCACCCCCTCGTGTACACCGGCACGAGACTGCTCCCGTGGTGGCAGTTCCGTCGCCCTGGGGATTAAAATAACGCCGCGCGTGCCGAATCTGCCCGAGAATAACGCGGAAATAAAGAACGGCCGAATTAAAAATTAACGATCGGCTATACGTCACGCATCGAAGGAATCCTGCGAATTAAATTGCCTTCCATTCTACCGGCGAAGAGAGAACAGGGGTTGCCCTGTGCAACGCCTCGTACCGCGTCCAACCCCTAAAATAAATCGTTCTTCCCCGGTCCTTCCCTATTCCTTCCCCTTCCCTTTCCTCGAACGCGGACAATCTTTACCTGCCGAACGATCGAAACATCCGCATCGGAGGCACGAAAGAGCGCCAGTGCAACGATACACCTGCGAGGCCAATTAAGACAGCCAATTTACGGAGCTGCCTTAAAAGGGTGGTCGGTGGAATCGTTCGGCAGAACGTACGATTATCGTGGTGGAAAAATGCGCGGCCGGGCTTTTTATCCTGCGTGGCGCGGTTCGTTAGTCGTTTCCCGCCTTTAAGGGCTGTGAATAAAGCGAACGATAGGCCAGCAGCGTTACCTAAAATTTTCTTTCCATCCAGCCAGACGTGGGAAGAGGCGAACTCTTTAGGAAACCTGTGGGTTCTCGAGGGAGCTGGTTAAATTCAGCCACTCGCGGAAGGAGACTTTCATTGAGGTGAGCCAGCCAGTGGCCGTTACCGCGTCGGATTGCACGTAGATATGTATATGCAAGCGGGCGAAGCTCGAACCGGCTGAAGCGGAATGCGCATATGAAATTTACAGCCACTATAACGCAGGAAACGCGCCCCCGGCCACCACCCCCGCTTCAGTCAGCCTACAGCCGTTCCGACGTTTCTCCTTCGTCGTCCTCTCTTCGTCCCGACTTCTCTCCGTACATTCCATTCTTCGGTTCCGTATCTTTCCTTCTCTTGTCTCCGGCATCGTGCCCGGCGACGACGTCACATCCGTGGGATATTTCTCCACTGCCACGCGCACGATCGTCAAGAAAACGTCGAAAATTGCACCCGGAGCAGCTTGTCTACCGTGAATGCTCCATAGCTGGACCTTCGGATAATTTTATATTTTGACACGAGGTGGTTATGGGTGCAAAGATAAGATTGACGATATAAAATTAACGAAGTTTAGTTAAAACTGTGGTCACTAGATTGCTCGATTATAACTGTTCGCTGTGTATTCGCTCGTATGTCCAGAAATATATCGATCGCTTATTCGAGTACCTTTTCCGAAGGCGTCTCGATCCACCGTTAGCTAACCGTTGAGTTCGACCTTAGTCGGTTACATTTGATCAGTGTTTATTTCTTCCGTTCTTGCCGTTCGTTTCTTGGTTTGTTTTTCCCATTGTCTTGTTGTTAATCGAGACGACGATGACAAAGGTGTCATTGTCACCACAGACAGACTACACAAAGCGTTCCGAGCGTACGGTTGTCAAATTACAATTGTGCGACAATCGTTTGCGAGCTATTGATCGTACCGTCGAGGATTGCACATTTTCGCAACTTGCGTGTTTTCGCAGTGGTTGTCTGTATTTATTCTTCGCAGTTCTCTGACTAAACTTTTCAAGCAGTCGACTTTAAAATCCTGATTCCTCGGCAACATCGGAGGCGCGAGTTCAAGCGGTACAAACGATCCTTCCACGGCCAGTTCACGTAGTCGGCACTCATTTGAAATGCGAAGTAGCGGTGGGAAATCTGCAGACAGCTAACGCGTCTATTCATTTTTCATTACGATCGCTTAACGTCACTGCTGCGTCCTCGCACCTCTTGTATATCTATCGTTTACGTAATTTCTTTATTTGCATTTCCATTCGACCTATTTACGTTCTCCGTTTATCTATCTGGTCCCAGCGTACTATCAAACCTATTGAATCGAAGAAAATTCTTTGTTGCTGTAATTATCGTAACATTCTCTCGCGACAAACCGATTTTACGATTTTACGACGTATTCAACAGACGTACGGCTGAGCCGAAAAAGCGGGACATGGACGAACAGACAAGCGCGGAGGATTTGAAGACTCGAACGAGGGTGGATGTAGGACGAAGGTCTCCGCACCTCGTAACCCGCGAGAAAGTCAATTGACTCCCGCGGGATTGAGGGATTTACGGTAAAGACAAGCAGCGTCGTAAAAGAGGCGAGGCACGGGAAGGTGGTTGCCGCGGAGGCGGGCGTCGGCGTCGTAAAAGAAAAAAAACTTAATATCCTTCATGGTTCCCGTAGGCTCGACTATCGCGCTAAATCTGGAATCCGGTGCGCGACGGAATTCGTTTCTTTGCCGAGATGATGAACAAAGCGGGAAACATGGGAGGAGGAAAAATCAATTTCCCGGTGGTGCCGGTTGGAGCGTAATCTGGAGCCGAACGCGACGGCCTCGGCATATTGGTTTACGTAAAACGACGAGTCCTTCGCAGAACGGCGAGGAGGCAACGATACGCGTCAAATCCTAAACCTCTTAGCGGATCCAAGATGGTGGCCGCAGAGATCGAAAGAGGAGCGCGAGAGCTTTCGACAGAAATTTGATTTTCGGTATTTGCATTTCCGCGCCGCGTTCATGCCGCGTTGGTCACGGTTTCGCCTTGCTGTGGGATTTGTTTCTCGAGCTAGGAGCGCTATTACGCGACGAGTGAACCGTGTTTTCTCGCAAATAGTTTAAAGTAAACGCGAGCTGCAACGCACCAACTCGAGAACGTTCGCCGCGTGCTTTGCCAGCCGGTCCCCTCTGCCTTTATTCCTCGTCTAAACACCGACTAAGCGTTTTCTCCTTTAATTTCGCGAAACTTCCCGACGAACGTGTAGCGCGACTGAGAATAATTTTAATGCAAAAAATGAAGAATAATTTTTGAATACGACGAATACTCTGAGTTTCTCTTGAAAACGCTTTGGCAACGGTTAACCGGATATTCTCCTTTATACCTGAGGTGTTTCGAGCGGGAACAAAGGCGTGGACGAGCGCAGATTACTTCAATTCGCTCGGGAACGAATGCTGGCTGGACGAGAAGCGAGAATTCTCGGAAGAACGAAGATCTCGCGCACGACGGATCTCGTTCACGAGCTCCTCTTTCTTTTCCATTCCCTGCTCTTGGCCGGGTGTCGGTATTTTAACAGACCGGCTCTAATCGTCGCGTCCGTCTGTCAGCACCTCGTAGAGAAAAGGTCAGCTCGAGCTCACGAGCGCCACGATGATACGACGAAATCCGTCGTCTCGTGTCGTGCTCGGCTGAGTAACGAAGTCCTCGTGACCGTGGCTGTCGTGGCGGAAGAAGCGGTCAGCTGTCTGTCAAAGATCGGCTCCCGCGAGCGTAAAAGCTACGAGAAGCGGCGGATCGTCGCGTCCTTGAATTAATGATGAACACGAGCTATTCGAGATCCAGCCAGGTTGGCTAAAAGCTTTCTATTTTTTCCCTCGTCGGAGCTTCGTCCAACGCGGGCCGAATAAACGACCCAGGAAAAAATGTTGCGTTAGAACGAACAACGACTCGGATGGAAGATACAGCAACGAACAAGAGCTCGCGCGAGTAATTTCATCAGAGTCGTACGCAACGATCGTTCTGGGGTGCGTAAACGAGAACCAGGTCCGCGTAGTAAATCGCGGGCCGTTACAGACGCATCGCGGGAAATATTCGGCCAGTCGTAAATAAATAGCGCGCGACTCGCGGGATCGGCGGGGAACGTGCATATTACCAAGCAGAAATCGTACACCGAAGTCGATCGGCTCGTAAGATCTTGGCGAAATAGAATCCCCCGCGCTTGCATCGCGTTTTATGGGACATGGAAGTTTTATACGCATCCCTTTATCGCAGGGCGAATAATTTCGTTGCTATATGTAGATCGGAATTACATCTGGGATGGTATTCCGTACACGGTCGCAGTTACATCGTCCGGCAAAGGAAAATAAACTAGCACGTGAAATTTTTATTCCGTCGGCCTGGATCCGCTTCGTTTCGGCCGGCATCCGACCCGATAGCCGCTTCCACTCGCGCTTTGGTTCTTGCGGTTCGTTCACCGAAATCGTATTATCCGTCGTGTCGGCCGTCCGATACATCTGGCTCACTTCGATTCACCGAATTGAAATATTCACAAACCGAAATGGATTCCACCGGTCGTTCTTTAATATCCCTTTGGTTCTAGATGGGGAACCGCCGCGAATTCGCGCGCCAGAGTGCCTGTATTTTTAGCACGGATTTAGAGGATGCGGCTACATTAGCGATTCGGCTGAGCCAGCCGAGCTTCGAGACCCGCTTTCGGTTTCATCGGTCCATTGACAGCTGGTTGACGAGGCGTTTCAGAGGGTGCTTCGCCATCTAAATATAATGTCGCCGCGTACTTTCTGACAGCCCAGTGACACGCTCTGCGTAGATAGAGTGGAAAGCTAAGCGAGACGGAGGCTAACGTCTGTGGAGCCGATGGTCGGGCTAATGCGTTGTCAGATGTTGCACGCGCCTACGCTCCCGCCATTCCTCTCGCCGCGTCCATTTTTCTGCCGGTGGCGCGCGATTAATACCACCGATTATGGAGGAAGAATAGCCCTTCGTGGCTTGGAAATTGATTCCCGACAGATGCTTCTGACTCTGGAATTAATTTCCGCAGCCTTGTGTCAACGAAGGAACGACGAAACGACGGGGCTACGAACCCGTTATCCGCGGCTCGTACGAGATTTATGCGCGGTAGATGATCGCGGCGATTGACAAGACGGGCGTCGTGACGTCGAACGAAGCAACGGGACGCGTCATCCTCGAATAATTTGTCAGAGTCGCGGCGATACTATAATTTCATCGCGTCTCGTCGCTCCAAGACTTGAGTTGGTAATAATCGTTGGCTATTTGTCAACCAACGTCTCCTCCTCGTCACTCGAACGTTCTCCTCCACTCGGCAATGGAATTTTCGCGGAAAAAGGCTTCGCGTCGCTGTAACGAGAATAATCGAGGAAACTATCCGGCAACGTTAGCGTTTTACGGAACAACTAGCCTCGTTGGATAGAGTTTTTATCCTCGAGGGGGAAGTAGGTAGCGAGAAAACCCGCGCTGAACGAACGAACGAACGAACGAACATCTTGTATAAATTTTGCGGTCGGATAAATTTGAGCGTTTCGAAAGCACGTTACGCACGACTTTGCCGGTAATCAGCTGAAGATGTAATTAAGGCTCGACTTCTGCAACCGTTCGGAGAAAGAGGAGGAAGGTGAAGCGCCGTTTCCGTTGGTGCTCTTGGTAATCGCATCAATCGTAATTGCCCGAGAGTTTAGCGCTTAAAGGCGGCCTGCCGCGTTCATAGACGTCTGGCTACGCGGCACGGAAAAGCCGATTTGTCGGTCAACCCTGGCGAGATCGATTCCGCAGCAAAGGAAGAAAAGTAATGCCGTAGGAAGGCGACTTTGCTAAGGGGGCCATGACCTTTCTCTCTCTCTCTCTCTCTCTCTCTCTCTCTCTCTCTCTTTTTATTCGCTGGATCCAACTAGAAGACTCTTATACGTGATTGGCCGCGTTATTTCCGAGCGATCTCGTTCGAAGCTCCTGTCCGGCCATGCGCTGCTGCTGGATGTGTACAGGGAAAATTGGAAGAGCTTTCGAAAAGAAGCCAAACGGTTGTAGAATTCGCTCCGCTCGGAGCCAAGTCGCTCGTCCGCTCGTCGTGCTCGCATCTTCTTCTTTCGCGATTTTTCAATTTCCTCGTATTTCTCGAATCGTACTTCTTCGATGTGTTTACCGTTCACCGACTCTCTCTCTCTCTCTCTCTCTCTCTCTCTCTCTCTCTCTCTCTCTCTCATTCTATACACGCCACTGTTTGCCGAAGTTGCGACGTCGGGGCAGAAACGGAGACGAAATGGGAAAGTTTGCGTGTTTATTCGCCTCACTTGTCCCGCCTAACGATTACAACTCGTAAATCGCTCGCAGTTACTATTTTACCGAGTATTCGCGCGATCTCGATAAGTGTATTAAAGCGACTTGCTGCAAGTAAATTACCGATTTCCGATAGACGCGTTTATCCCAAGTTTTAGTCCCCTTCAAACCACCTCCCCTTCGCCCTTTACCGTGATCCTTCCAAACATCTATAGTCACATCTTATTGCATCCGTCCAACTATTTCCCCAGTTAGCTGAGACTCTGAAACACATTCCTTGGCTGCAGGTTTCCTAGCATCGGGATAACTCCGGTTTATCCAGGGAAATTGAAGTCGTTATATTCATCTCGTAATTCCATTTCGCTAACTGTTTGCCAGTACCGTGGTGAACGTTTATACGACTGCCTTGGAATTCCAATCATCGGAAGCGTGCTGCTTCGTGTTCCGCTGTAATATACCGCGCATCCGGTCTCTCCGCGCACGAAAATTTTCCAGTCTCGCGTCCGTTCCAACGAGCGCTCGCGGACCTTGATATTCGCCGGAACCGCGAACGAATTTCGGCCAACTCGGCGAAATCTCCTAAGAAGAAATAATCCAGGCATTCCTTTGACCTAGATTCCGCAGCTCCTCTCGGCGGACGGTCACGTATATCACGTCGATATGGTCAATTGGCACGCCTCGTCGAATTCCATTGTCTTCCGTAGCGGGCGAAGTTTCCTCGCGACTGTTACAACTCCCTTCCTACCCGTAGCTTTCAGCAGTGGTCGTAGTTTAGCCGGGTTTCTGGCGGAAACGTTTCGAGAATTCCCGGGGATTTTTCGTGGAACGTGAATCGCGGCTTTAAGTACAAAACGTCGATAATACCCCCGGAATGCCCACGCCGTCGCTCCACTTTTCTTTGCGCCCAACAAGAACGAAGGGAGAAAGAAAGAGGGAAAAAGGAGGAATAAAATTACTCGAACTCAAAGTCGAGGTTCTGCAAAGTAGACGACGAAACTTCTTCTCCATCCACGCCGACATTTTCCGACGAACGAAAGTTTACTGTCTACTGGTGCAGCTTCTTGCGACGCCTCTAAACGATTTTAAACAGACAGAAGAACGTACAGATAGCCGCCTTCCGACATTTTACGCTACTTGTCTCCTGCCCGAGTAAACGGAACGTTTCAACCGAACGTTGATCCTCGATCAGCCGTAAAAGTACATTTTCCGCTTCTACGAATTGGATTCTCGTGTAGAGAGAATTAACGAAACGAAGCTTGTTAGCGATGCACGATGGAGGTCGCAAATCGCGGTAGATCAAAGCCGAGCTATGCTTAGCGATTTCCGCGTCGCGACCGTGATTTCGTCGGTCGATAACGATCTGGAGCGCGCGTGAAACGTTTTTACCTGAGGCAGGCCGGATCCTTAACACGGCACCGCTGTCCGCTTACGAAACGAGTCGCAAAGCCTTCGCGTTAGAAGAAACGTTTTTACTGCCACTCGTTCCATCGGGAAACCGGCGGAGAAAGTTTCCTACCGTGCAGCTGAGCGAGTGCTTGATTTAGAATGCAAGAAACACCTGTTAAGACGTCCCGTTAAAAATTAAACGCTGCAACCTAGTCCCATTTCTCGAGTCGAAACGTCAGCAGCTGGAAAGAGAAAGATCGGCCTTGCTAATAGATAGGTCAATAACTTGTCGAATCTTTTTCCAACGCGAGAATAGAACGAAGCAGATTGTTTGGCGAAAAGCGAATTCCTTTGGGCCGAGCGATGAGCTTAGTTCGAGAAACAGCAGAAGGAAAACGCGTTCCCGCGGCAGGATGAGCTTTCGACCATTGTTTCCTGCTCGGCCACCGGATGAACAGAGCAAATACGCGAGCTAATTTACAGCGGTGTTTGCTCGAAAATTCGCGCTGCACCGCGAGCGGTTTGACGCGCGGTTGCTTGGCGGTCGTCGCTCTGAGGAATTTCTGCTCGTTTGCTTAAAAATTCCATTACTCCAGGTCGCTGTAGCCAGAATTCTCGAGGCCGCTTTGTTTGTTTTTATTAATTAAAATCAAACTGGCCCTGTCGTGCTTCTAGACCCGATCAAATCGCTTCACGAGCTTCGTAAACGTTTACGTGATTTTAGGCAGCGGCGACGCTGAGGAAAATTGAATTTCCCGTTGCCAAGATAAATCGAAATTTCCAGATGATCCTGGGAACCGGACCAGACCACCGAAAATACAAACGATTCTATTAATTCGTTACGCGAAATTGTCCGTCGCCAATCCCGACAGCCACGGTGCAGTTAGAAGACGAGGGAAAAACGGAAAAACTCGGCGTGCCGATGCGCACGAGTCTTTTATTGCTGCATGCATTTAAATACAAAGCATCTCCCGGTCGACAGTGGTGAGCTTGCCACTTGCGTAGAATTCGTCGGATGTGCCTGAAAGAAGCACAGCGCGAGCCGTTGCGTGGATGCTCTTTGTGCAATTCGCGTGCCTCAACCCCGGCTGCGCCTTCATACACGCCCCCGTTCTCTTCGTTTCCCCTACGTTTCCTCTTCGTTCCATTCTACGCGACTTGCCGATGTTATTTTTATATCTTCTGTGTTTTCCCTTTTTTCCAGGTAAGTATTACGAGTAGGAAGAGGGCGGGGGGTCGGAGGTGGAGTAGCAGTGGAGGAATCCAGGTCCAGGATCTCTCGTTACACAGGTAGAAACTCAAAGAAGCTGCAGTACAAGCGCGAGCCATCGAGCGTACGAGCGGGCGGAACGAGCACGGAATATTCCACGAGCGAAGAAACGCCTCGACTGGGATGATCCGCGTTAATAAAGATAAGAGTAACGCCGCGCCGGTTCGCTCGCGCGGGGAGAACAGCGAAATTAAATGTTCGCCGGCCGCGTCTCGGATTCGTAACGAGCTCCTATTTTTTAATAGCGGAACGAAACACGGGCTACGACGCATTCCCGCGGAAACGAGCGTGGAAACTGTTGAACATCGCGGATTGAATTTCATCAAGAGGCCTTTCAGCCCCTTAGCTCCGAAGATTTTCGTTCAATGCGACTCGTTCCGGATTACTGTTATTATTTTTCGTTCATACGTAATTCGTGTACGAACGTACAAGCGACACGGCGAAGAACTTTGATATCGAGGAAAAAAATACACCGGAGAACGAGAGCTTCTCCTTAATATCTTCCTATTTCTATATTTCGTTGACTATTTTCTCGTTTTAACGGCCACATCGAATTTCGTTTCGCTATCCGTATCGAGCTTCCACTATCCTAGCGAACGTTCGAGGAGACCAATCGTACTAATCCATTTCGCCAGTTCGAGTGCTTCACGGAAGCTTACTCGAGCGAGGTTTCAAGTGTGCGCGCAAGCTAAGCCGAAGGTTATGGTATCTGTATCCCCGGTAATTCGATTGATAAGGCGTAAGGGGTCGATTCTGCGAGTAACGAAGCTCGAAAATGCTCGACGCTTTGTCCTGTGTCTCTGTTTCGATCCTTTGAACATCGGATCCTCGTTAGATCTCGTTGCTTTCGCCACGTTGATAGCGCAACATCGCGTAGTCGAATTCGTACGACGCGCAAAAAAGCAAACTAATTAGGAGCAGGCAAAGGAAGATTAATCGACCGATTCGAGAAAGCGCGAACGCTTTAATCGCCGTTGGTGGAGATATCCGAGAGCAAAATCATTTACCGCGATGCCGATCGATAACTGGAATCGCGGCGCTCGAACCGCGTGAACGGAGAAAAAATAGCGCTGACGGAGACACGAAATAAAAAGTAATTATCGACTGTGTCGCTCTCGAGGCTCCGAGCCCTTCTTTCCTCTCTCTGCACGGTCGATCGGTTAAAACGAGAATCTCGGTTGAACGAGATGAAAAGCTTGAGAAGAAGCTTCGGTATGCGGCTGTTGCCATTGCCCCCTTCTCCGTTTTATCAGATATTTCGTCCGCCTCGAACCATCTGGTTCCAGTATCTACTTTCGATAGGAAATCATCTACGCTCGATTTAATTTTTACTTTCGATACCTCGCAACCTTCCCGTCGTCCGTAGTAGTAGTAGTATAGATAGTAGCTTGTTTCGCGTAGCAAAATCAACTCGTATCGTTTACCCGGAATTGTACCTGTAGAAAGAAACAGGTGACTCACACGGTAGCTACTTCCGCTTGAGGATCGAGAATTCCAGCATGGTCAGCGTTTAGATACGATCTCTAACGGATGTAATAGAATCACGTAGGCGATTCGCCGTCGAACTTGGATGCTCGTGGACGCGCATCCACGTCCCGAAGGTCGCTACAAAACAGAGTAACGCGATCCTCGCAAAACAGCTCGTAACGTAGTTAGCGCGGCAGAGTCAACCCATTTGCCACCGCTAATAACCCGGTCCGACTGAAACGCGAGCTACCAGTCGCAGGTACAGGTTAGCTGGTTCTACCTGCCGGTCTCGCGTGTTCTCACGTGCTTATCGCCCGTACACAGCGCTGGCTATCTGATCCGCCTACCGGACCTACCTCCGTTCTCCGATGTAGACGTCAGGCCCATCCGCTATCTGACGACTCGATGGAAGCTGGGTCCATCGAATCGAGTCTGCGAAGCTGTTCGAATGTGCGATACGAGGGTCTCGGGTGTTACCGAGGCTCGAGTTAATGAAACTTTCTTAGCACGTTGAACGAGAATTTTGTAAGATGCGAAGCAGCATGTGAGAGAATGCGAGGATTCAAGGTTAGAGAATTTTCACCCTAGGGGGACGTGGAAAAATATTTATGGGCGTGTTCCGTGTATGGTAATTGCCTGCACAGCGTAGGTGCAATGGAAACGAAGGAAAGAGGCTCATAGAGTAGTGTTTGGACACTTGTTAGCGAGCTACCGCGAGTCTACGAATCCACCTACTCCATTCCCCGTTTACCGTGCATAAAGAGACACACATGAGACGGTCGCGCTAATTACCAGCGCATAGATCACGACAAACCTCGCCGTGTTTTACTTGGCCGAGTAACAAGTTAATTAGAAACAACGCCGGAAGTCTTCAACTTTGTATCGTTGCATCTAGCGCTTCCCGATAAGCTCGTGATACCATTAGCCTGTATTCTCTACGGTGCAATAGTCGTGACTTTCGAAATACTTGAAACTCGCACGAATTTGGGGCGGTCCCCGAAGACAGCGGATGAAGAACATTTTTCTTAAGCTATCGCGGCGACTCGTAACACTCCTTCGAATCGATAAGGGACCTGTTCTAGCCCGCAGCTTATACGCGGCCGATCTTCGACCATAACCGATAAGGCGAATCTTCGAAGGGTAGATTACCTGAGGCAGAAGCAGGGAGAACTCGGTGGTCGTGCGAGTCGATAACGAAACGTCGCTCTCGACGTACGCGCGTTTTCCTAGGTGAAAGCGTAACCACGTTACGCCGTACGACACGCACGCTAATGGAGAAGCTAGACTCGCGAATTCAGCCGCAATGTCTCCGGTCATCCAACAGCCTTGCCGAGCGATAGATCCGAGATACACTTAAGGCTTAATTGAATTCCGACCACCGGCAACTTCGGACTCCACCCTTGGACCCGTGCTTGCCTAAATCACATTGCCATTTACGGGCAGGACGGGGCGAGGAGAGAGCAAGCGAACTGCCACGATCGATGAATGAAATCGTCGTTCGCCGGAACCGTCGTATAACGAAGATCGACGATCCTCACTTTTCCTCCCCCTGGCTGGCGAACTTGCGCGACCAGACCGCGGCGAATAGAGGAGTTCCCTGTTCTTCGTCAGGCGTGGTTGGCCTCGTGATCGGTGCAATTTACAATCGTACTCGAAAACGTACTGGAATTACCATCTTCCCTGGAGGAACGTGGGATTAGTTAAGATGTTCGGTGGGACTGTCTGAAAGAGCGTGGTTGGTATTGTTGCTGGAAAATCGTGAAGCCTGAAACGGAACAGGCCAGCGAGTACGGTGAACGACGTGCTACTTTCGTCGCGTGGGACGTTCGTACAGCGACAGAAACAATTTTCTCAAATTTCTTTTCGATGTCGCTTTTGTCACTGTACGGCTATCGTTTCTCTTCGTACGATTTTCCCGATTCGTCTGCATCTACAGAGCCTCGAAGCCAACTCACGGAAGGATCTCAAAGTAGCGAAAGGAGCTTTTACCCGAACAGACAGTGGAGAATCCCTTTAAAACCCTTTGAAAGCCTGCAAGATTTTTGTACGTCTCGAGGGGTGGCGATTTGTCGAGAGCGGCGCGAAAAGAGTCGCGGCCATCCACTCGCAGCTGCGTCGAGATAAAGAGCAGTGGTCGCGGTTACTTCCGCTTTAGCCGCGCGACTGTAAACCAGCGAGTAAACGCGTGGCTTTCATTGGCGCGATAAAAGGTTATACAACAAGCGGACCAGCGCGAAAAGGGGTGTGGGCATTGACTGCGGAGGAAAAGCACCGAGGGAGTTTCGCTCATTAGCGATGGCCAAGAAAAGAGAAGGTGAAAAGAGGTGAAAGGACCGCGGCTGGCTTTTCTCGGCGTTGAATGCCGCGCGAAGGTGGCGCGAGTTAGAACGGCCGCGTCACCCTTCGAATCGACCTCGTGATTACTTATTAATTACAGAGCGAGAGCAACTAATCGTTCCGAAGATTCAAAGGGAAGCCCGGCTCCGAAATTGGAAGTGGACGAGCGTTATTAGGAGATTCATTCTCGCGAGACCAGCCGGTGTGAGTCAGCAGGATATTTCAGGGACGGGGATAGTTTGCCAACGACATTCCGGTCTCACGCTCGGTTACCCTTCGACGATCTTGTCCGGCGCACAAGCGGACACTCTGTCGAAAACGAACGGCTCGGCGAACTTAATTAATTAACGCTTCCGCGATGCATCGTTTTAACCAGGCGCGTGTCGAAGATAAATTCCCGAAGTTTCGTTGAAAGTGGCACGGTCGTTCACGGGCGCTGAAAGAACCCGGGGCTATTATCCTTGGATTCACGCTGGTTCGCCTATTAATTTCGATTAGTCGGCTCGGTAGCTTCCATTCTCCGGCAGGGGAACGTATCGTGGATCGATTTTTTCCTTCGGCGATTCGTTCCTCGATTTTTATCGCGTTACGAAACCACGATCGAGGCGTGGTCGTGGTCTTCTCTCAGCTGCAACTTTCCAGCGTTGACCGATCATCGTCGGTCTGTATTACGATAAACACGACGTATCCACGAAACGTGGGTATCTTCGGGGGCGGAACCACGCCACGGCCACGTTCTTCTTCCTCTTTTTCTACTTCTCTTAACGATGTTCGGCGAAAGAATAATACGAATCCTAGAAGGTTCCGCTTCACGATCCACCTCCTCCTTTTCTCGTTATCCCCGCGGCTTTTCCCTTTTTCTCCACCGCCCCGGTTTCTCGTTCGCGCGGCACAGACTCGATTGTGTTTTTCCTGCAGCTGCCTCAGCCCGCCCAGAAACTGCCGGGTACTCTAATCGCGTTCCTCTGAAACGCCCTGTTTCACGTTCCGTGCTCGATTATGCGAACGTCGCGTTTACGATTGCGGAAGATCGAAGTTGTGAGAAATTTTATTCCCTTGCACGCGGTGGTTTCCAAATGAGTAATCGTGTGTATGCGTGTGTGTGTGCGCGCTCGCATTCCGGTTTCTTAGTTCGCATAGGAAAAGAGGATCGAAGCTGTTTTTCGACGCGCGTCAAACGCGCGCGCTTCTAAATCTCACAAAGAGGCAACCGAAGGAACCGTCGTAGACCAACGCCGGGTGTCTCTTCCGAACGATAGCAACGTCTTGCCATAAAATCCGAAACATCCTGCAAATATATCGCAGCGTCTTTGACGGTTCGAGCAGAAGAAGAGCGTTTCGGAGGAGCGGCTTTGAGTCGCGAGAATAAGAGCAACTCGCAGATTCTGACGTCGAGCGTGTTCACGGACTCGTCAAACGTTTCCTCGTCGCAGAATTTCCGCGCGACCCGTTTGCCTGTCTGCCCAGCAGGTCGCTCGCTTCGAATACAGCCTCCGGTGTACGCGAGAGAAGAAATGCAAACGAAATGGAGACGAAATTTCATTTCGAGTAACGATAAACTCGTTCCTCGCTTAGTTTTACGTCGCTGGCTGGTTTATCCGGCGAAGACGTCGTTGCGCCTTTCGTATCCTCGTCGAACCGTGGCGTGATCGAGAGAGAAGCAGCGAGATGCGTTGTAAAAACCGAGCAAAGTGTTGGTTTACGTTCAGACAGTAAACGCGGCCCGTCTTGGTCGAGACGAGGTTACACGTTACACGTTGCCGGGCCGAGGTGCCTAACAGAAACGAGCGAGTGCCGTTCTTTCCGAGGCCATTTCGTAGCTTGGCGCTCGCCCGCCGTGAAACAGCCTATCAAACGTTTTACGACAAGGCCCTCTGCCGTCAGGCACCGGCGCAATTACGCGTGCACGGTTTTGTCACCAAGCCAAAAGTCGATCGGGACAAAAATTGAATGGCACGGAATCCCAGGCTCGCGTCGCTTTACGACGCGAGATGAAATCGACGCGCGAGTAATTGATTCGCGAGGCCTGTATCGCGCGAGGCCTTTCATTCTACTTTTACACGCCTCGGCTGCGAGATTTTGGCTCCATTGAGAAGAGATTCCTCTCGCGAAATCTCTTCTTTCGGCGCGAGCCTCGCTACTTGTATGGAATCTCGGGAAAAGAGGCGGGGGAATAATTGATTCGGGAATAGTTGATAAAAATAGCTCGACGCGAGAGCTTTTCACCGGTGGGAAAGCTCGATCCATTCAAATGGGCGCGGTAACGGTGGCTGTAAAGATCCGATAGGGAACAGACAGCGGAGTCGAGAGAGATCCGATGTCCACGGAAGGCGGCGAGATGCAAGTCCGATAAGTGAGAGACGCTTAGGCGAAGCGAAACGAGGATTATCCCAAGTCCTCCGTTGAGTCCCGTGGGATGCTCGCCTCCACCTTCCCACCTTCGCTCCAGGCCGTCTAGACGAAACGTGGTGGCGCGGTGGAAAGGACGAAAAGGAACGAGTTGACCAGTCGAGAAACCAGTGATCCACCGTCAACACCTACTCGCTCGTACGAACGAACGAACGAACGAACGAACGAACGAACCAAGTGGACGAAAAGTGGCTGGAGATTCTGGAACGTGAACGTTCGTCCGGCTCTCTCGTTCGGAGCAGCGACTACCGAAAGCCGGATCCGAGAAGAGAAACGTAGCGAAGGGAAAATAGAGAAAGAGAGAACGAGTTTCCCTGATAGATTACGCCGATACACCGACGCTCGTCGATTCGTTCTCCGAATAGAGATTCTCGGTTCTTTTTATTTGTCCAGCCTGCGCTCGTTCAACGCCTCGCTAATCCCGCAGTTCGTTTCGGCCCGAGACCGGCCGAGGGACAGCTGGATCGGACTACGTATTTGCGCGGATTAATCCGTCTAGACGTTTCTTCCGATCAGGCCATTGTCTCTTGCAAATTTCATACCCGATTCGTCGATTATTTATCGAAACGGACAAGTGAAGGTACGCTCTTTCGATCAACCTCGAATCCTCTACACAGAACTAACACACAACTACCGTATACCACCTGTAGTGTTGCCACGAAACCGCCGTAGTTTCGATTGTTTGCCAAATTCCCAGGAATGTTGTGAAATCGAGTAAACGAGTAAATCCGGTATTAACAAACAAATAGAAAATGTAAACATATAAACAAGAGGTGAAAAATGCAAAGAGGCGAAATACGAAATAAATATTTAAAGCATACAGTGGATACAGTATCGCCGTACGTTACCTGTTTCTTCCAACCACGAAGTTGGAGATACTTTGAATTTGGCGCGTAACGAATTAATCAAAGCTCCATCGATCGGTCTATCGATCTCCTAGCGATGAAATCAGGCGCGATACGCTATCGACGGGCGAAGGGAAGACGACGTCTAAGAGAAGGAGCGATCGATGCCCTCGTTGTTAGCCTGTTCGCTCTTTTGCGTGTTCTCGCTGGGTCCCACGATGTTCCCAGCTTTTTTCCACTCGCGGCGTATCCATACGCCGAACGGAGCAGTGGCGAAGAAAGCTCGCGAGAAACTAGCAGAGCTCATCCTGCTGAGCCAGCATCTGCACTCTCGCCGCGTGAGCACCGCTCCTGTTAGCGCGCTGCAGCGGCCGGCCTGAATTCACCACGTTGCAGATCGTCGAGTACGACGTCGAGATATCGTCGCGCCGCATCGAGTGTATCTCGTCGCCGCGGCAACGAGCCACCGCGGTAAAAACTCACGTCCGTCCCGTGTCGTTCGTATTGTTTTTCCAAGCAACCGTTCGCCCTCGCGATAACAACGATAATGAAACAGCGGCGGATCGTAGCAATTAGGAAGCGGCTTTCTACTTTACGAAGCTGCGTTTCAGAGAATTGCAGGTCTTTAAATCGGGATATCCACCGGTTCGCGAAAGTATTTCAACACTTGCCGGTAGAAAAGTTTTATGTCCACGTTGTGTATGATTATCGAGAAGCGTGATTCGCGGTGATGCCAACTGGACCAAGTAAATCGTCGATGACGAACGATCGTTGACTCTTTAACGACAGCGTGGTGCGAGCGAACGGGCCACTTTTTGTAGGAATAAAGCCGGTACTTTTGGCGGTAATTGGAGTGAATGAAAAGGTCGACGAAGCGACGGAAGATCGTCGCGGTGATTCGAACGAGACGAAAAAGAAAGCGGGTCGTGACTCGATTTATAGATTCGAAGGGAGAGGTCGGGCGAAAAAAGCGGCTGAGGCTCGCTTTAATTTCAGCAGCTTCGAGAAACCGAATAACCGTCCCAATCAGCGAGACGGAGCTACGATCTCGATCGACCAATTAATTTTACGATGTATACCGACACGGCTGCGAGGTGGCCTCGAGAACTCGGATTTCTTTCAGCCGCGAAACACCTGTCCGCGAAAGCTGCAAGGATGCCATTACGTGGGCCCCGATGACGAACGTAACGACGCACGTCGAACGCGGTCTTTGAATTTTGCAAAAAGCCTATCGCAAATCGATTATATCGCTCTGGTTTTGATGGAACGAATCAGAAAGTAATTCCATTAAGGTTCGTCGCAGCCACGCGTTCATTTCGCAGAAGTTTCAGGCGCGATAAAAACGATATGACGACGCCTGAAAGCCAATCCGCGGTGATCGGGAGTCGTTCATTGACAGGCTTCTCGCTACTTTTCCCGTTCCAAACGAGTACAAGTGTTTCTTCTAAAGCTTAGCTTTGACAAGTTTTCTCCGAAGCTGGGAAATTTCTTCGTTTCTGAAACGCTGGCGCGAGTACAGCTTTTACTTTGGCCTGTTTATTTCAACCGAGAACAAACCCGAAGATAGAAAACCTTTCAAGAGAAAGCTAAACGTACATTTTCCTCTATTTTATCCTTGGAAGCTTCTTGCACCGCCAATTTAGAAGACCCGATATCGTTTCTTGGAAATAGCTCGCGGGAATTTTACGCGGAGCATCCAAGAAACGGGCTCTACAATGGCATCCCGTTAAGCCGCCTAATATTTTGTCACGATCTCGTTTGCTGGAAGTTTGAGAAAGGAATTAACCCGATTTCAAAACCGCGTATTCCGAGCCGAGGTAGTTTAAACGTCCACTAAACAAAACTCGTTTCCGAGTGGATGACGCGGCAACAACCGAAATCTACCTTTCATCGGCCTGTGCCCCTAAACGTGCCAGCTTTTTTCATCGAGTTAAACCGATCTTTCGACTATCAATTTTTCCTGCATCGACGATAGGGAAAGGTACAGCGGAACACGGTATCGCGTTCCTGTCGACATTGGCGCTGAGTCGAATTTAGATTAGGTGTTCGCTAACGTTACAGTTTCTCGCTACGAGATATAACGTCAGACGCGAGACGCGTTTCGTACAGTGTCTGTCGTTATTAAAACTCACGGTGTATATCGCGTCGCTAGGAGGTTTCGGGCCATTAGCTGGAAGCGTCTCGACCTCGAGCTTGGCATTTGCCGAAAGTTCAGCGCCGCGGCGGAAGCCTCGAAAGCGTCCAAACCATCGCTTTATCCAACCCACGATCCTCGCGACGGACAAGCGTCGAAGGAGGAGTGTAAATTGGCTGCAGTTGGTTCGCAAGAGACGAGAGGGGCCCGTGAAAATATTCGAGGCCCTATTAGTCTACGGAGAGTCGGTCGGCGGAGCGCGTCGCCGCGGTTTCGTACGCTGCCGCTCGAAAATAGGTTTCCAACGAACCGATCCGATCGTTTAGGCAAGCCGCGCGCGCGACCCGGGCCTCGTTAGTTCCGGAGAATTCGTCTTTCTTCCGCGCAATTACGAGCTCGCCTTGGAACGCGGGCTATTACAAAGCCGGCCCGTTTAATTCCCGCGGATAAATCACCAACAGCCCCGAGCCAGCTCGTTTCTTTCGGCCGTTCGGCATTTCGAGTGCCGCCGCGCGAGCAACGTGCCGCTGAAAGGCATTGTCTCTCGTTTGCGCGTTGGAGAGCAGAGGACAGAGCGCTCGATGGCGGCACGCTCGCCAGACATTTCTGAGAAAGTACACGGAGCGTAAGGGAAACGTAACTATTGCGCGTTTCATTGTAAATCGTACTACTTGGTGCAACGTTCGATAAACTCTGGCGGCACGATCGGGACGGCAGGTTCTCTGACCTCGTTGCAAAGTGTTTCGAACAAGCGACTGATCGCGTCAGACGTTCTCAGTTCGTTATTGGCCAAATCGAAAGGCAGCTCGCTAGGGAATTCGATATTCTCTCAGTTCCAGCTAAAACTGCACGTCGTTTCGAAACTTCTTGGCATAAATTGCATCGTTGCAAAGAAGGAACCAATCTTCCGTCTCACGTATGCGATTTTCTGCGCTCGTCTAATTTCTAAGCACTTTTCTCAGTTTCCATCTATTGGATAACATCTGGCAATAGCGTGCAATTGACACGATCCGCAAACATCTCTTTTCCTGTACGTTATCGAGCCACGACAGCAAGTCGTTCCACTCTGCTTCGTTTTGTTTTACGTCGCGTGTCAACACGCTTCGATCGTCGTCGACACGTTCGATCCTCGAAAACCGACGCGATTCGCCGCGTGACTTATCTCCGTTTGCTGCCGCGCCTTTGCTTAATTAATTCCATTATCGGGCCAAATCGTACGAAAGCGAGACGATTTTGAAAAATAATCGGAGCAAAAAGAGACGGCTAACGTTCTCGAGGCTACGAATCGTCCCGGTGGAAGCGAAGATGGAACACGGTCGATCGGTCACGGTATCGATGGATCGCGGGACGCACGAACTTTGGAGGAAGGCCGAGGAAATTTATTACGACGCAGATAGCGTCGCGCGGCCTGAGAAACGGATTTCCAATAATTTTCCGCAATCTCGTGGACGCTGGCAGGCAACGTCCGCGCCCGCGTCACGCGACCGACTCGATAGTTCGATTCCGTGAACGTGCACGCATTCGTCGAATCCGGGACGCTCGCCGATCGTAAAAGCCTGATCGACGGTATCAACGGAGAAACTCGGCTCTTACGTCGCCTGCAATAACTTGTCGGAAACGCGCGCGATACTGCATCTGGATATTTACACGTTGGAAGTTGTACACGACTGGACATTTGTACCGTGAAGAAAGAAACTTTGCGAAGGGGAATGCGTCTGTCCGGATATAACAAGGATCTGCCGAAGCGATATCGGGCAACTTGTTTCGAACTTTTGACGTGACCGTTCGGACCCTGTCCGTTGCTCGGTCGGACGAGCTTTTCGACGAATCATGGAAAATTGGGTTGGCCCGAGTTTCCATCCATCGAACGCACGTTGTGTTCTCCGCTTCGAGACTGGATTAACGTCAAGCCGAGCAACCCGTGCACTCGCTGCACTTCCGACGGCTGCCTGCAGCCGAATACGTATCGATGGAAACGTCGATCATCTTCTGTCTCGTTCCAAGTTGCGCGCTCGGTATTTCGCGATGACGTATCCGCGAAACGAAGCGGCGTGGCCGAATTATCGCAAGGGGTGCTGTTCGGATACTCGGAAACTCTGGAAATTCAGCGAATTCTGCTCGCGTTGTTTTCGTCGCGCCTTCGATCGTCCGTGGAAACGGAAATTACGCGGTATTAGCGCGGTATATCCCGCTAAGCAAGAACCGAAGGAATGGAAGGCGAACGAAGCGATTACCAGTGGCGGCCGGCAGACACCTCGGTCGATTTTCCAGCGATATCGGTTATTGCGATAATAGTCGTCGCTAATCCATCGATTATCGTTAGCGTGGCAATAACATTACCGGTTTGACAATAATTTGATATATCACCATTGGCGTATCCCCCAGGGGTGGCCAGAGCTTCCGATTCTACGCGCGCCATCCCCCTTAACCGCTAACAGACGGTAGACTCGATTGCTCGATATCGATCGGCACCGCATCAATATTACGCGCAAACAGGCTGCTCCGACTGTTGCCGAATTTATCTGCACGATTAATAAAGCGCTTAATCGCGCGGCACCGATACGATATTATTGCCGGAAAATTGTTTCGCGATGGTGGTACGCGAGCGGACAGTCGAAAGAAATCGTCGCTACGAAGCTGTGCGAGAGAAAGGTCGATGTCACGGCTCGATGGATCCTCGACGTTAGGTTAACGCGATAGAACGTCGCGTTATACAATTACGTCGTTGCTCACCGATGTGACACCGATGCGCTCATCGCGCAACAACGATTATTCGAAACCGAAGAAAAATTTCCGATCGATCGATCGCGAGCATCGTTGTGTATTTTTGGAAACTTATTCTTGAAACCGATTTCCGTAGTTTCCCTTGGTATCTCGCACTTTCGTCGCCAAAACGTTCACGCGTTCGACGATGTTGCATGCACGTGCGGTAACGTAACTGCGTTCATAAATCTCGCGACAACGATACCAAGCCTCGGCGCTACGATACGACGTAAAAAGCAGACCGAAGGAACATCGGCTTTGAATCTCGGTTTATCAAATTCCGGCGAATGGGAGTAGATCACGGCGGACAGATGCCGGTTTTCCGTCGGCTCGAACGGTAATAAACTCCGGCTCTCTTTGCTCGCGGAGAGTTACCGCGCAACAAGGATATCCGTAATTTATCGGCGACTTTTGCGTACACCGGTGAGATTTGCGATCTTCATAAATCCGGCGTGGAAACAACGGGGCGGAAGATGAACGCACAGATATCGAGTACGGGGGCGCGCGGCCTAGCCGGTGCAGCATCGATAAAAATACCCGGATATCCGAAAGGCGAGTCGAAGATCGATGGCGCGGCGGCTAACGCGGCACGACCGTGTCATCTGTTTCGGTGATTGGTTGCGCGGCGAAGAAATTTCATCGGAAAGCGAGAAACGAGAACGACCGCTGGGTTCGACGCGATACGATATATCGAGCGGAGACAATGGAACTCTGCTCGCGTCGGGAGATCGCGCGGCGGGCATCCACGAGAGGACGGACGCAGGAAGAGCGTGATAGAGCGTCGTGGCGAGAGAATAATGCAACGATGGCGTGATAGAACAGCGACGACGACAACTGGCAAGCGGAGGGTTCTCCGGGGCGGGCGGAGAATGGAAAAATTTCTTGGCCCCGCATTATCATAGAGATAGCGGGAAAATTCAGCTGGGAAATAATAAAAAAGAATTAGAATGGGTGCCAAGCGCATTTCCATAATTCGATGACGGGACCTCGGAGAAGCGCGCACAGCGTGGCGCTCGGCTAGCCGAGAGAGTCTCGGCGAACCTAGCTAACGATGAATAATGCTTCCGAATGCGAGAACCGTGACGTTCCCGGGAAACATCGAATCGCTTCGAATCGTTGTTACGACGTATTTCGTGTCGTGGCGCCGTGCCGCTTCGGACGATGCTTTATCGTCCAGTGGAATGAACCCTTCAACGTGGAAGAATCGCGGAATAAAAGATACGCTCGCTTCGAGCACGGACAGGAAGATTGCAGCTAGGATCGATGCGTCTAACTTTCCACTTTGATAACCTATTAACTCGCACCGTGAATAGACGTGCCTTCGCGATCGCGATAGGGCGCATTTCTATGGAATATGGAAGCGGTACTCGTACGAGCTTGTAAAACGGAATAGTCCGAACTGAGAGAGCGCAAACAGGTGAAAATTCCCTGGAAATAGGAAACGGGCGTGGAGGGATACTCGGCTGATAGGGGATCCAAGGAAATTAGATATCGAGGACAAAATGATCCTAGCTTCGGTGTCGAAGGTCGATTACGCCTAGGGTTACCCTCCGCGGATGGAAACCGCAAGCGAACAGATAGCTACCGGGGGTCGGAATACGGCTCCAAGGAACGACCACGATCGATCCTCCAACGACTGCTCGCGTCTCCGTAGAATCGCGTACGATAGACGAACGACGCGTGTATACACTATGTGCACGAACCACCTACGAATCACCGTTGTCCGTGGTCTCGATCAAACCGATCTGACCGGGCAAATAAAATTCTCGCAGCTCTACACCGTTTTTTTTTTTTTTTTCATTTTCTTTCTCGACGCGCCATTACCATCACCCTTCTCGTTCTACGCGCTCCGTAATGCACCTTTCGTGTCAAGCGAGGACCAGCGTCAAAGCGTCAAAGCGCCAAAGCAGGAGCGATCGAGTCCACGGTTCTATCGACGAAAATCACGTTTTCCATCTTCTTCTGCCGTCGCGGCCCATTGTGCAGAAAGGGCTGGCCATCGGCGCGCGAGCCTACCTGCTCCCCTTGGGATCGAAGAGAATCGAGATATTTATTCGCGATCAATAGGCGATCCCTCGGCAGAAGGGTTCCCTGGTCAAGGTTCCAGGGTATATCGGTTAGTCGACACACGGCCGGATTCGACGGTCCGCGCGTCGAATATAATCGCCGGCCGGAATCTACAGGATCTCTGACTCCGGGAGTAAATAGTGAAAGCTCGAAAGAGCGAGGAAGGGTGGCGAGGAAGGGTGGCGCGTACCGGTGAGAGCCCGTTAACCAAGAGACGACCTAGGAATACTATACGTGAGTCGAATCGCCGGATGAAGGGGATGAAAGGAGTTTCTCAGATAAAATCGGCACGTTCCACGGTAGGAACGAAGAAGGGCTCGAGGATCTTGTTACCCCTCGGCCGGCGACTCGCTCTCGAGATTCGGAAACGCTTCTTCGCCGAGGCGGAGATGCTACGGCGAGATACGCTGCGAGGGGACGGGGAACCGGCCGGAGCGGTGGAACCAGTGGCCAGAGTGCCCGTTACCGCCTCCGCTCCCCCGGGAACATCTCCGATTCACGGCTGCGACCGCGCCGCGTCCGGTCACGTAACCAATTATTCAATAAATGGAATCCCGGCTCGCGGCCACCGAACCACCACGAACCGCACCGAATTATTTCGGATACGTTTTGGATTATACAGGACTAATTGCTCGCGCACCGTCGAAGCGTTGGATTTTCAATCGCGAATTTGAATCTCTCGGATTATGTATTACATATAGTGGACATCGAAAGAGGGGTGATAGTGGAAATTGAATAGACCGATTAATCGGAGCTGGAAAACGCGTGAAAGAGCATAGAGGAGAAATAGGAACGCTCGGAGGGTTCCCTTCGAGCGAAACACCCCGGTCTGTTCTCCGTCCAGGAAGTAACGATGGCCCGCCTATCGGGCCGTGTAACCAGTCGTTTAATAGCTACTGCACGCGGAAGCGTATTATACAGCGTTGTTGTGTATTATGCGAGAAGGTCCAGCGCAGAATACGCGAGCCTTTAAGCATTCAGAATTCCTGCACGAGGAGCGTGTATGCGCGTGTACGCCGCGCGCCTGATCGGACCGGCGAGCACGCGGAGGGTGGGCGATCGAAGAAGCAGGAAGAGGAACGGCGGAGAAAAAGAAAGGGAGAAAGATCAGCACGCTCGCGAGGAAGTACGTATATGTAGAGCCGGAGCTCGTTAAGCACCACCGACTCCCATAACCTTCTTCCATGGATATTCCATAAAGGAGCGCGCCGTATCGGCTCCCTGCCGATGTTCCATGCCTGCACACCGCAGCCAGCGTCTCGCACCCCCGTAAAAATCCATTCTGTCGCCAGACCGCGTAAAAATCGTAACGAGCCACTTCCGTGCTATCTGCCGAGGACTTATTAACGACCGCGCGATGGTCGACTCGTTTACCTTTCGCTGTTGTGCGCGCGTCGAGACGTATATTAGGATCGTCGACTCTGTCGCGATTAGTACACGCGCGCGTTTTACATTCGCGCGAACGCGAGTGGTAGATTTTTTGGCGGCCTACCCTCCACACCTGCCGCTAAATATGGCTGCGGCGTGTACGCCGCGTGGAATGCGCCGGAATTCCAGTCATCGGAGGCTGGAGCGTACGCTGTGGGACGCTCGAAGGCCGCAAAAATGTCGCACGCCAAACGCTTTAAAGTTCGATTTGTCGGCCGAATCGCGGGTTTGACATCGCCCGGTCGTCGTTTCTGCTGTTATTTACAAGCGAATGTTCCATCGTTACCCGTACGCTTTGGCGCTTTTGTGCAACGCTACGTGCGTTTTTCATTCTTTCTTTGCGCTCGTTAGTCCGCACAAAGACAACTTTGTCGTCCGAATAACTTGGGTAACATCATTCCCGTTATGCAGGTACGCAGAGCTTCCAAATGGCCAGATTTTTTATCAGAGCAATTTTTCCGCCTTTGTCGCGACGGCCATTTTCAATTCGCTCATCCGACTACATCATCTTGGATCGATTGGTTAACTATCAGAAAAATTGCACGAGTGCAGCGTCTGTAACGAACGGTGCACCTTATTCTACGATCAATGGGAATAAAAGGGACGTCGAAAGGAGCGCATTAGCCTATCAGGCTTACCCATCCGCTTACCTGTCGCACGATTCCTGTTTCCTTCCTACCATTCCTTTCTCATACGCCGTGAATCTTCTAGTTTACGACCACGGAATATTCTAACGCAATGGTTAGGCTTCGCGTTAGAAAGTTTATTTGCATAGAAATTTCAAATGAAACGCCGACCACGACGGCGCCGTTCCAACTCTCCTCGGATTACCGGCCATTTCCTTGAACAGAGCACAGACTTGTAGGCTGATTATTAGGTTTGTCACGACGCACGTCGTACGGAGCAGCGGTCGCTACCGATCGGATCAAAGACGCCAGGCGTCGCGCCCACAGGACAGACAGCCGGCTTCCACTCTTTTGATGTTCGCCGGCTGCCAACGGAAGCGTGGCATCGTGTCGACAAGCGTGTCCCTGGCGTACGCGTTGGTAAACTGACCGTCTCGTTGACTTCTCCCACGCCAAGTAACACGATCAGCACAGCGTGGCACGCGTCCACCATGGTCTTTCGACGAATCAAGAGGCCACACGGATATTTTTCGGCTATGGTGTCGCGTGGCCTCAAGAGCGCGGAACGAATCGCATAACGCGCTCTTCAACCTCCCGTTTTGCAGGGTTTTGCCCGAAAAGTGTGTGACGAATGCTCGAACCATAGTGTGGTGCAATAGCATTTTTAGTGGAATACGAGCGACAGTCGAAGAAAGCTATAATATATTTAACAGAAATAAAGAAGCAATTGAAGCGGTGCCAACCGTCGACGTATAATATCCGCGTAGAAGCTGGTGTACGACGTCGAATTATCGACAAACGATTCGCAGGATGTCGATGAATAGCGGACGGAAAAAAAAAACGTCAGGAAATATTTGCGAAGCCTCTCCCGATAGGCGAAACGTGGACGCGACGGCGTGCATGGCGTTTGAGCACGTTCGAGCGATTGGCGCGAACGATTCGGTCGGTGCCAGATTCGATTAGTCGGTGACAATGAGCGCTGATGATCCCGCGTCTCGACGCGAATTGTCCGGGCACAATGGAAACGACCTTAGTGGCATGGGTTCGCTCGCGTGGCAAGGGTCTGGCGAGGGTTGAAATCGGGGGATGGCGATGCCACGGCCAGCCAGACCCCCGTAAAAATCCGCAGCATATGTCCCTAGGCTCGAGGACTTCCTAGCCGGCCCCATGAAACCATTGTGAATCCACCTGATCTCCGGGATTGCACCGACCGACCATACGTTGCCTCCTAACTGTTCCCTCTCCCCCTTTATCTCTCTTCCTCTTTCTCTCGCCGGGCATTGTCACTACAAATGCGGCCAGATACGTGCACATGTGCTCGCATTATGCGCGCATAGGCGTGTACGTACCGTGCGCGTCGTGCGACGTATGTACACGCGCCACGTCCGCGGGGGCAACTGCGATTTTCCAATTACCGGTCGCCGTATGACAATTGGGAAATCAATTGGCCGGAATGGAGGAATTTTTGTTTTCATCGGCCGCGATTAAACCGACAAAATAACCGGACCGTCCTGTGAAGAGCGGTCCGTCGAGTGGCCGATTAAAAGCGGAAACGAGCTCGAATCGGCCATGATATTTTTTGCACACGCTGCGTGAAATTACCACGCCGAATGGCGTTTCCACTACGATACGGGAAAATACGAAAAAATATCGTCGCACGATCCGACTGCTATCATCGAGGCGCCTCTCCAAAGGGCAGCTCCCATTATTATCCGCGAGTTTTACCATGCGACGCGACGGGAAGAGATCACGATTTTTTGCCAACGTATGACACGAAATTCGTCGCTGATAACGCGTACGCGATACCTTTTTAACATTTATAATTAAAGTTTCGACTGTTTTTCTCAATACGCCATTTAGTGGCCACGCGATATAAAATAATCGAATCTCGAATCATTTCTTCTTAACGTGCTCGTAATTTACAACGGCAGAAAAGTGTCTGGTGTGTCGGTGACTGGCATTGCATACTGGTAAAAAATCAGAGTTAGTTAGAGAGGGACAAGGTTAGACATTTCTTTGTAAGCGAACGCAGTTACGTTTTTGCGATCGGTCTGAATGCATAGCGAGTATGGAGAGCAGCGTGCGTGCGCACGGAAAGGGGAAACAGATGTCCTTTCGCACATTAACATGCATGACCGTGCCGGACCGATACCCCACTCGATCAATTGGCATAATTAATTGCTGGCGGCCACGGAGCCCGGGGTCGGCATGAGAACAACGAGCAGCGATCGTTCGAGCGGCAATAAGATAAGCTGCCGAGAGGATGGGATAACCTGAAATCGAGAAAAAGCAGCAGCTTCCTGTTATCGCGAATCCACTGGTGTAACCGAATAACACTGCGCTCTAAAAAATTGTCGTTACAATTAACGGTGCATCGAGGGAAATGCGTTGAGAAGATTTTCCGGTGTGTTCGAACGACCGCCTCATCCCTCGCAGAAGGGTAGCAGGTTGACTCTAAAAAAAGCTCTAAAGCAATTTGTAACCGCGTCAGTCCGGTGGAACGTCCTGACAGCTATGTCGCAGCACCGTAAAGGCAAGTATCGTTTCGACAGCTGGATACTGGCATGCTCGTCGAGGGTGAGTCTCGTCTCTCCGCGAGAACATTACTCGCATATGGCGGCCGCTTCGCGTCACCTGCCGCTCTACTCCGCGGAAATCACGTGCGGGTCGATCATTTGAATAATTGATCGGCCATTCAGAACGGCCGGAACGCGCGTTCATTGATTTCGCTTAATGTTCCCGTTCAGATTGCGGCGGTCGCTTCCTCCGTGCCTCCTAGAGAATGGCTGCGTCTATGCGCGGGGGTGTGTCCCGTGAAACGAGAAATATATTGCCAACGCCGATCCAACGGAATGGAGGGGAGAAAAGGAAAGAAACGGGGTGCTCGTGGAACGAGCTCGTTATTAATACATTATCGCGGCACGGTTGCCCGCTCGTCCGCGTCCGTTCGCTCGTTTTTTATCCCGCTTGGGCGCGTACATATTTCACGGAGCATGGAGTTAGCTAGACGAAGGTCCGTCCATGACCAAGACGAAAAATAAAGGACGCAAAGCGGCGAGTTACGCTCTTATGAAATTTTTAACGAGCCCGCCGCCACCGGCGGAAAGTTGGATTATAGGTAACTAAGCGAAGACAATGATGAATGGCCAAGGAATCGACGAGCGGAATATTAATAGTAATGCGAGTCCGCATTGCGGTCGCACGGGGAAACTTTTCGCGACGGATCCCCGCAAAAGAATCTCGACGAACGCCGCTCTATCTTTCCGCACGCTATTATCGTTCCGCGTTTTTAATCAAACTCATCCTCGAACCGCCACTTCTCTCGATCGATTTGTCAGAGTTCGCCAACTTCTTGAATTCCGACAAAGGCGTGGAAGTGCGGTCGTATGCCGTCTGCTTGAAGAACAAGCGAATAGCGTTCGTTCGGCTACGTATTGACACGTTCGATTACGCATGGCAAAGTTAGAGTCGGTATGACGATACACTGGAACGAATACTTTAGGTTTGAGAAACGGCGAGTTTTATGTTCGCGCGCGCTTGTTCCAACGAAGTGGAACGAGGAATTTTCCAAAATTAGCAAAAAATACGATTCTGCTAGCAGCGCGTGTAGCGTATTGTGCGAGACAATAATAAACCACGGCCGGTGGTGCGCTCGGAAATTGCAACGAGTGCGACGAATTCGGCCATAAATTATGCTCATCTAGTGCAAATAATGGCGGCTAATAAAGAGGAATGGATCCAAAAGTGGGCTAATTGGCCCAAATCCGCGGCAAAGAATCACGACCCAATTTGCTTGGCCACTCGGGCAAAAAGATACGTGTCCTTCGCGGTCGAATCGCAATCCCGCGGGCAACGGCGCTCTATTCCAAGAGGTATAATTTCCGAGAAATTACTTGGGACACGTAGAGTGACGCGCGAGCGTGTCAAAAGATCGCGTGGAAAAGCAGGACGAGCTTGAAAGGCCTGCGGGTCCAGAAATAGCCGGCCATCCAGCGAACGTCTCCGATGGCCAATGCATTATGACGTCTTTCCTTCGCTCGTAGAATATTCAATCGAGCCGGAACGTCATAGACGCCGTATTCGTCACGGCTTGTGACGCACCGGATCAATGCACGGCATAAATGATCGAGTCGTCGAACAAACCTGGCTCGAGCGATGTCTTCCGCGCGAACTTAGCGCGTGTTACGCGCGTTCTACGCGATTTACGTCGAACGGGATAAAGTCGAGGCTCGGTTCGAACGAACCTTTACCTTTCCACGAGACCAACTGCATCCAACGAATATCAAAGTTCGAGCTTGCGATGAGCAAACTGGAAATACAGATGAAAGGTCGCGGGAGAAAATCACGCGGTCCTGACGAAGCGAACAATTTAAACGTCCTTAAACGAGGATCAAAGGGAGCTTCCCTCGATGACAAAGCAGAGGCCCAGATATGGTTAACGAGATTTCGAAGGTTTCTTTACGCGGGCTGGAAAGTTTTCGACCATTTCGGTGTAACGTAGTGGCATATTTCGAATCGACGAACTCGAATCGAGGGAACGAACAACGAAAACGGGGATACCTTATCGAGAAAGAACTAAGAAGTCGCATGATCGCTGAGGGCTTAACGACTCTTAGCTTAGACGAGGGAAAAAGGGCGCGGAGAGGAGGGAAACCGAGAAACTTCGTGTCGCTGGAAGGGACGAACCGTCGGTTCCTCGACGTAACAGCGGGCTGTGTTCTCGTTAACTGCACGCGATTCCTTTTCTTCGAATCGCCTATCTCTCTGAAATCGACGTTCACCGTTTCGCCTCTTTGGTTTCAGTTGCAGCTCCCGCCGGTGGAATAATTGCCAGCTATTACCGCGAATCGCCGATAAACCCGGCTCGGAACCATAGAATCAAAGTTATTGCGGTTATCAGCGATTCGCGAGGATTAAGGGCGACGACAATGAGAGGATCCCGCTGTAACTGGGTTAGCGAGGCGTCGCATTTATTTGTACGTGGCGTTTATTTGCACGCCGCTCCGGGCAAACAGAGCGGCAAAGCGACGAGAGGCGAGACGATACCTTCCGCGCGACACGTTACACTCCGTATTTAGATATCGTTAGAACAAGTTGTCGAAACCAGTTCCTAAGATCCACGTAGGTGGGCCAGGAACGAGCGCGGTTGCTCGAACCAGTGGTCCTAGAACGACGAACGCACGGTACCACTGACTCAGCAGGTAGATTCGACAAAGTACCTTTTGTCTACGCTCGTGCGTTCGTCGTGTTCCTCGGAATCCTCTTCGGAGCGACTCCTATCGCTTCGAGGATCCTCGTCCAACGAGATGCTTTCGAGAGATTCGTCCGAATTTTGCCGTGTTCGACTAATCGACCGAGGGAAAGAACCTACAAACGCCTAAACGCTTGACCAACGCGTTTCTCGTTGGCAGACGTGGAAGTAACATTCTTAGGTCGAAACATCTCTCTTACTGACACGCGTCAGGAATTCTCGATTCCACGTCGAACAATGCCGCTCCGTGTTCCAGCAGCCACGATGACAGGTCGAAAGACACGAAACTAAAGGCGTTTGTCTATACGTTTCATCCGGACAATCGCGTGTGTCTTTTTACCGCGCCATATCAAGAATCCGAGACATTGTCCGGCTCGTCCACCACGAAGCGACGTCGTAGAACGGGGATTAGCCGGTCTTTCTTGCGGTTTTACACTTGCCACAGAAAGCAACGTTCGTATCCAAGCTGCGACGCGGTTTTATTGGCTCAATGGCGGCGTGTTCCACACGGAAAAACAATCGAGTGCCACGCGCGGTAAAGTTGGCTCGTCTTAACTGCCAAGAGCCAGCGCGCTTCCTCGCCGCTTTTACCCAGTCTCCGACTCCTGGCAGACACCTCTTTTGTTCCTCATTGCCGGAGATTCTTTTTCCCACAGTGCCGGACGCTTCGACGATAGAAATCGCGCGAGGTCGCGACCGCCAGGCCCTTTCTTCGATCTGAACGGTCCGCGCCGCCCTCTTTCAAAATCTGCTCCCGTTTTCTCGCCTTCCAGAATCTTTTCCTTTACTTCTCTGTCTTTCTTCGTTTCCGCCCACGCAATCCGGTCAGTCAAACCGAGAAACGTCGTTTCTCGTCGCGTTAATTTCGTCAAGCAGGAAACGAACATCGAAGGTTCCTTAACTTTACTCGCCTTTGGATCTCGTTCGCTGGATAAATGATAATAACTTAAAAGAGAAGCGGAACAAAGATTTAAGGAAACTTTCTGGACATAATGGAAGGAGGTTCTAATCAATTATTTCTGACTCCTTCTGACTGATCGAAAGCTGATCGAGCAGCGAGGGAGGATTGATAGTGTGGCAAGTTATTAGGTCAGAACGAAAGTTCTAGCTGATTGGTTTTTGATGTTAACGGAAACGAGCTTGCGTAAATGAGAAGCAATTAATCATCGACATCGGCTTCCTGTTTTCCTGTAATATCGCTTTTTCACCGACTTTTTGGCTCCACTTTGCCGGGAAAAAGTTCACCAACATCGCAAAGTACTTCCACGCAAAGAAACATAAACTTTCGCTCTTCCAGATGCTCAAGATTAGTTGCCATTACTTTTCCATTTATCCCCGCGTCGTTTTCCCGTCGTGTGTCGAATCAATTACTTTCAGCCATAAAAATTTCTCGACGCGTCGCTTGCGATTTTCTTTACGCGTGGCTCGATCAATGGCGCGTACGAAATCGAACAATAGCGGTCAGATGAAAGCACCTGTGTTCGGGAATATTCGCGACTCGTGGCGACGAAAGCTCCGTGGCTCGCAGTATTATAGGAAAAAGGGGGTTAATCTTGCGCAGAACGCGGTTCACTTCCGTCACTCACGGACAACCCAGCGTATATTTAAAGTCTTTGAAAAATTCATCGTATCTCTCGAGATACCTTTGTGTATCTATACATATATATATATGTATATGTCGGCAATTCTCGTGTTGCGACATTTACGCAAAATTCGATTACGACTGACGTTCGCTTGTATATTCTTAGATGTTGCAGGTTGTCGTATTCTCGCCTCCTTTCTATGCGCTTCGTATTAAGAATATTCTTGGTAAACGATCGATCTTCGTTGAAAGTTCTGAACGAAAGGTCGGATGGAATTTGAAAGTTCTGAACGAAAGGTCGGATGGAATTTGAAAGTTTCATTACCGTTGTCGATCCGTTTCCTTTCTTAATCGCCGTTGATTACGGATGCATGAATCGCGATACGTGGAAAGGTTACCTACCACCCGCCGTATTCTCATCGGATCGATGCGATTCTCTTCTAAAATACCAGCCAGCTCGAAATAAAGTCGTATTCATACCGGAAACGTCACGCGAGTCGAACGAGTCGTCCGCCAATCTTGCAAGATGACACGTTTCGTTACGGTCGCGAGCAATGCCATTTCGGGAATCCAACCGAGCACGCGATCGATCGACGACCGACAGCGCTATATCCAGGCGAGAGCCCCCGGGACCACCTACGCGCCACGCGGAAGATCGATGTATTCGCGTCTCGTCGTTTATTTATTTCTGACCTGGTCACTGCTTAAGGAAACATTAACGATACTTCGATACGGAAAACCATTTTCCATCGATTCTTCCAGTATACGACGAACGCTCTGTCAGCCGTCGGCTGGCAATTCCATTTTCCGCTACCTGGAAATCGATAGAGCGTACGATGGAGCGTACGGGAGCGCGACGAAACGACAGCAAACACCGGGAACAGGTCCGAATTGGTCGTTGAGGGACGAGAGGTCGCGCGTATTTTTGAGGACGTCGCGTCAGGACTATCGCTGACGGATATTCGAAATAACGGCGTCGCTGCCGGCCTCCACGGAGTACATTTGGCCGCGACACGGCCGCATCGTGTCGTGCGACGCGTTTTACTCGACGCGTTCTGCGGTCAGGCCGGAGCCTAGCGCGGCCATTGTTCCTGCCCTCGTACGTCGTCAAAGCTTGTCAGCTTAATTATAGGCGGGCCACCGCGGACGAGCCGTTGTTCCATCGCGCGACACGCATCGCTCTCTCGTCATTGCGCGAGCGATCTGCGATTGACGTGGCGCTCTCGCGATGAACATCGCGTCCGTCAAAATGCTTATTATTATTACGATTACTAGAAGGGCGACGCGCGAATTAATCGCCACTCGGCCGCTCTGCTCGATCCGCGTACGAGCGATCAATTCCCTTCGTCCAGCGACGACAGCGTCGATTTTCACCAGACCAGCGAAATTCGCGAGAGTGACGCAAGCAATCTTTCATGCACGGCCGTTTATGGTTTCGAACGGTCGTTACAAAACGATGGAACGAGGCGTGACACACTTTGCCAGTTTCCAGGCTTGAGAAAGTTTCTTTCGAAGTCGCGCCAATCCCGGCGAGTCAATACGCTCGAAGAAAAGCGCTTTTCCTCGGCGCGTGTACGGGCAGGCATCGGTGAATCTTATCTAGATCGGCCCCGCGCGCACGCGACACTCGGAGATACCGACGAAACCGCTTGGCGAAATCGTCGCTGGTCAAACAGAAGTCGACCCAGAAGAAGTCTGAAAAAGGTCCGAGTGGACTGGCGAACGTTTAACCGGGGCACAGACCGATATAGTCGCTTCAGCCGCAGCGCCATCCGACAACTTTCCAATCCAAAGTTTCCAATTCAACGCTGCCGTTAATTAACAGATCCTCCTGCGATTCCGAGACAAAAGTCGCGTGTGCTTACCGTGAAAGTGCTCGGAACTGCGGGATGGACTAGTGGCGCGACAGTTGGAACGGAACAAAGCTAGGAACGAGTAGAAACTGCGAGCGATACACGCTGTGCGCGGTACGTGGTCCTTCCAGACGCTCTATTCAATCGCGAGAACTCGCGGAAATACGCGGTGTGCGCGTGACTCGCGCGTGCTCGCGTGGCGGTGTACACGAGGCGGTGATACTTTGTCGCAGGGGACGGAGCAAAGAGGAGACGCACAAAACGTTGTCTCCAGTTTTAAACGCCTCGCGGAGTATATTTAGCCGGCACTGTCACTGGCAAACGACGGTGTGCGCCTGATCCCGCTTTGGGAGACAACTCGCGACGTTGTTGGCTTGTCTCCGAGAACGCGTACGCTCCAGCGAGCTTCTCGCTTTCGTCGACTCCGAATCTTCGTCGTAGTTAATTCGATCGTGCTTGTTTAGACTCGTCGCATGTTTCGTCGTTTCATCGTTTCACCCGTTTACGATCCGCCGACGCGACAGCAAGGGATCACAGGAGTCGGGAAACAGACGGATGGACAGCGTCGTGTTCCTCGGGACTATTACTTAATAGATCGTTCAGCTGCCAGTCGGAAAGCAGATACGTTTACAAATCGGCCCGTCGCACGGAACAGCGGTAATACGTTATTCCCGATTCCCGGCCGACTGTCGTCGATCTCGCCGCACCCACGCAAATAGCTACGCCGCTGGACCGGTCGTTACAACGTTCATTACTAAATTGTACGACACGGTTAGGCGAGCCGCGCTCACGCTCGCGTCCACGCGCCCATCGTCGACCCTTGCCGGTCACCGAAATAGCACGATGAACACGCGATAAAGCCAAGCTTCTGCGAGATACACGCGTAGAATGGAGAAACCTATCGCGAAAAGAACGTTCAGTGTCGCGTTTAATAGATTTTCAACTCTGTTTGATCTTGGCGCGCTTGATCTTTCACGTCCAACGAGACAAAAATAGTTAATCGTGGATAGTTAATTGGATCGTAAGACGAGGACTGTTATTAACGGGAAAACCGTTATTACAATTACCAGAGCAACTGGAGCGATCGTCGAATATGCCGAATAATTCTACAGAATTCCGTTTCAGAATTATTGTCGCCGTGATGAAAGAATTCGTGTAAAATGTGCTCGCACGGAACGAGTTATTTAAGGCGATCGTCTCGAATATCTAAATTCGTGTAGATGTAGCTACCCGTGACACGACCGCGACAGCTGGACAGTCGTATAACCAGTCGGCTCCTAGTTTCCACGTATCGTCATCGATCTTCGGCGAGATCGCGTCGCGGTGCTTCTCGGTTTGCCTGAGTGTCGGTGTGAGCGGGACGCGATCCTACAGATCGGTGGTGTGTACATTTGGATCGGTGATCGCGTCGCCGTAGCGTCGGTGATTTACGCGCGAAGCGGAGGAAATGAGCACGCTCTGATCCACGACGACTCCGTGTAGCTTTCTGCTTCACGTTCACGCGATAACGTTGTTCTCTCCGATAACGTTCAACGATAGATAGCATCGTGCAAGCAACAAGAATCCAGCTTGTCGGATTCCAGCTGGAAATCTTTCTTTCCACCGACGCATCGATCCAGCTGCGTTGAAATCTCCGATGCTCGAGCAACGAGGCAACGCCGGATCAAAGCCTCTGTTCCTTTTGACTTGCCACTGTACCACGCATCGAGAGTGCGATCGATAAGAAATTACGTTAAGAGGCAGAGAGTTCACGGCGAAATTCGGCGACCGCCTCTCGCGGGTATTCACTTTTGAACGAGTTTGCAACAGCTCCCGAGATTACCCATATATCGTCGTTCCGCGTTGATCTCCGCGTTCATAAATCTACTTTAAGCCCGACGGAGGAACGTGCCCCGCGGTAATTTCGTTCCGGGTACGTCGTCGCGAACTGAGACGTCACGCCGCCGCGCCGACCTGGCAGCCTTTCCACGATGAGCTCGGCTAACAGAGACGTCCCGATACGCTCGTCGGAACCGTGAAAATTGCCCCGTTTACGAGTATGGTTCTCGGTGATCTCCTTTATTTTCTACCTGATGCTCGCCGTAAAATCACCGGTCTATGGAGGAACGGGCCAGCTATATTGTGCGAAAGAATGGAATTAAAGTTATAGCGGAGAACAGCATGAGAATGGAACATTTCTCAGGCAGGGATTAGACGTTTATCTCCTGCCACCTGATCCCGATTCGTTCGAAGAGTGGCGAGTTGTCGCGTTTCCGGATGACCCGTCGAATCTCGTCGCCGGAACAATTCACGCCGTACGTAGCGCGCGGACGTGATAACGGGCCGTTTACCTCGAGGCCGAAGCGCCGCTCCGCGACATCATACCGCGTCGAGAACGCCAGAGACTCGTCGCGTTCCATTCGACGGAACGACGAGACGTTAAACGAACGTAGCATTGATTTATGCGCGCGCGGTCTCGCTGGGAGATGTGCGTCGCGATTCGTGTGCGCTTCGCCTAGCCTGGACGCGAATAAACGCGCAACTGGTATAGTGGTCGCTTGTTCGACTCGTCCGACGAAGAAGCAGCAGCAAGAAGAGAAACGGAACTGGCGATATTCCCGCGCGATTTGATCCACGAAAGGATCGATGGATGGATACGTAGTGTATCCGTTGACGCGGTACAAAGCGCGCAATTGTAAACGTCTCGCGTAAGGTGTAATTTATTTGAAGATTAAGTCGCGAGCGTTGAGAGCGCGTTACATCCGCGCCTCCCGCGCAAGCTCCATTATCCTGCGCGCATCTTTCAATGAAAGTACGGAAGCTTGTCGCAAGCACCGAGCACGACGATCACTGGTCCCGGTGACACGACTACGAGCCATGGATCCGCCAAGGTGGACTACGGCGTGAAACGGAAGGAACGTTGATTTATGAACGGTAGCCGGTCACAGCGTGTACAAGTCCCGTCTAATCGCTACAATACACGCTGGCTGTTGCCTCTGTGCGCCATTGGAAGATGACAAACGCCGACCGACAAACACGTCGAACGGAACACAAGCCGTATGGAACGACGTCGTGCCCAGGACGGAATCATTAATCCTTCTAATTGCCACTCGGAGGCCACGCCGTGTTTTTCTTCGCGGTTCCGGTCTATCTTTTCCCTCCGCTATCGGTTTCTTTCGCTCGCGTCTCCTCCGACCCGTTCTAACCGCGGATCCGACGAGGACGAATGAAGTCGAGGAGGATGGGGGACGAAAACAAACCGTGGCTTCTTTTGACCGAATCGGGTGGAAGGGAGAATTAGGGAGAGCCAGGGATATATACTATATACCCGCAGCTTGGTAACACATTCGGTCGACAGATGTAGGATTGTTTATTTGATTAGCACGGCCATTAATCAGAAAGCCCGGAGCCACCCTGAAGCGGAGGTGCGTCCTATTAACGAGCTATAGAAGCGTCCGCCTTTCTCTTATTGCAACCAGAATACCGGGGGAGAGCGAGTGGAATCTTCCCTGGCCCCGCCAGACAGATACGAAAATGCTTTTTACGTGAATCGTGCTTCGTTTCGAGCTTCCTCTCGATTACGCTCGCGTGATGCTACGTTGTCGTTACGGGGGGCGAGACGTGCCTCGTAGTATGTTTATCGCGTTTCTCTGATAAATTAATACGCGGATGAAGATTGGATTGGATAGGAGAGTGGATAGCTGCTAACAATAACCGACGCTCTGCGAGTGGAGCAAGTCTCGATTAAAAATCGATATCGTCGATAAAGTTTGATCAAGCATCCCTCGTGTTTTTATTCGACTCACATTCGTAAACGTTGGAAATGGAGACGCACGAGGTTTTCAAACGAACGACGTTTCCAGATGTCAGGAAGCAATCGCGTTCCATTAAGTTTGAAGCGCGCGGGCAAACATTCGATCGGCTTTAATCCAGTTCGACGCATAAATTTAGCCGTTTCGGGGACGGCGGAAGCGGGTCGTTTTCTTCCGAAACTACGGCGCTCGTTTGCGAACAGAGACGGCGCGCACGGCTCGTTAAACGACAGCCCCTATATTTACACGACCTGATTCTCGGCCAGCCACCACAAGATTCGACCGCAACGAATCCGAATCCGCTGATTCGTCGACGCGACGGGACGCTGCGGTTCGCGCGGAATTTTTTCCGTCGGTGGTCGCGCCATCCAGACGAGAAATCGAAAATTCTACTGCACGGTTGCGCGCTACCGTGAAAATCACCGGCGTTCCTCGTTCCGCGGCTCGACGCGGCCGCCAAAACTCGATTCGACATGTCCGAAACTGCATCCGTGTTCGCTCGAGCCTGAAATTCAACGTTGTCTCTCGTTGCTTTAGCTATTGCTACGCCCACTGTGAAGTACGAATACGTACTTGATAAAGCTACACCTTTTAACGTTTGAAAAGGTCGGTGTTTCTCTTACGGTTGCTCCGATGGAAGAAAGCGGTTAAAAAGTGCGGCAGGAAACGCGACTAAGAACCTCGCGGCCGGCAATTCGAACGAGTTTAAACAGAATCCTCGAGACACGGAACACGAGGGGTGGAAAAAGGTGGAAAACGCGGGAAGGGCCGGCGAAGACTGCAAGCAGACACAAAGAACGGCCGAGCACGGTGGTTAATGAGTCGTCCAGTCGCTCTTCTTAGCTTTCTGTTCGCGTGGACACCGAACGAAAGCCCCGGTCTGCCCTCTACGTCCCTTAAGACCAGAAACCTACCCCCTTGCCGGTATGAGAACCAACGGAATCGTCGACGAGGAAAGGAAGGAAAAAGACAGAGCGGCCGGTTCTGTGTCTGAGGCTTATATATCTGCCGGAACTAATTGTCCCATAATTCACTCTGTCCGGCAGTAACGTTGCTCTCTGCTTATCCGCCGCTGCTTCTTTTCTTTCTTCTCCATCTCCTTCTTCTTCTTCTTCTTCTTCTTCTTCTTCTTCTTCTTCTTCTTCTTCTTCTTCTTCTTCTTCTTCTTCTCCTCCTCCTTCCTCTTCTTTTTTCGTCGCTACCGCTGTTGCCTCCTCTTTCTTCCCTGTTCTGTCTTCCGATTCCAGCATCCCCCGTGTACGCAACAGACATTTGGCTTCTGCCTCGTTGTCTTCCCTCGCGCATCGCGGCTGCACAGACACGACCGTCTCTGTTTCCTGCTCGGTGTCTAGACCGATTATTCTTCTCGCGGATCTACGCTCGAGTCAGCCGATTTTATACTCGTCGAACTCGATACTCGATGACTTTTATTCCGCGTGATACTACCTCGGTAGTACCCATACATACGTGCTTTCGAGGCGTTAATTTCCAAGAGAATAGAGGTGTAAGAAACCGCAATGCTCGGAGTAGAACAAAACGTTTCGAAAACTTTGTTTGGAAGTTGATTTGGTTCCTTGTACTCTGCAAAGTCTTCAGCCACCAGTTCACAGGCACATCAGATTTTCCGTAAATTCGCCATTCCGTTCGGAAACGCTATCACGAGCCGTTACTTCCGCGAAGCTGGCCAGACGACCGACGCTAATGCACTTTTGCGGCTAACTGTGGCGCGCACGGCTCTTCCTTATCCAGAATGGCACTTCCTCTTCCTCCGAGCCACCCTCGGACAATCTAAGGAGAAGCGTGTCTGCTGTTCTCGCGGCGTGCCAACAGACTCGACTTTTCTCTCCGACGACCCGTACGATCGATCGGCTTACTCTGCCGATTGACCAGTTTGTTTGCTTTCGTTAATTCGTCGGGCCACGTACGGCCGGTAAAGCCTCGCCGAAAATGCAGAGCACGTTGACCGCGCGTGGCTTCTCATGACGAAAGCGCCACTTGACCGGTTCACGGATTAAAACCTTTCGCCGTGAACGTATCGTGTACTCGGCCGTAGAAACGTTCAAACTTCTTCAACTCGCGTGTGCGATGAAAGTAATTTCAGAATCGCTGTAAAAGGTAGCGACGGTGAAAAAATACAGCCTTGAGTCGTTAAAAAAGCCAAAGTGGTCGCTACCTCTTGGGAACTTAATTTTCTGAAACACTTCACCGGTAGGCAAACACGTCATTCCAAACAATACGGTGGAATAACTGACGAAGCGCGTTCGCGAACGCTCTTGCTGGAAAGTGTGCCCAGTTCCACGTTCCGAGAGGTGCTCTTTCCTCGCGGAAGGGGATTAAAGTGGCGTCTCTGTTCCACCTGGGTCTCGTACAGCCTGTCCTTGAAGACCAAGTCCGTGACTCCGCCGAGTTTCCGCGAAGTTCAACCGACGACCTTCCCCGATGGACGAGTTGTCCAGAAGTAGACGCGGCGGACAGATACTCATCGTTCATCCACGGCGTATGAATAACGTAGAAGTTTGCTCAGTGTGGAGGGAAGGCGGACGAGGATCGAGGTAGGGACGGGACTGAACGCGGGCCACGTAACTTTCATACATAAGTAAGCGAGACAGGACTATGGGGCCAGCGATCTCCGGCGGAGTTTTAGTTTGCGCTGCAGTATTTTCTATGGGAAAGTGGCAGACGCCCCTGTTCTTCGCCAGCGGTCTTAGCTCGACGCCGTCATTCGTGAAAATATCAAATACCGGGTGACGGAAGCCCTCTGACACGGCCGTGCTTCCACCTCGATCTTAATAACATTTTTCCACCAATGATAGCCGCCGTCTTTAATGGAACGCTCCGCCGTGATTGCACGGGCGATTGTTTTTCGTTTTGCGAGCTATATCCCAGAAACGAACGCCGCGGCTCTTTTCTATCGTGTCTAGAACAGGCTGCACGATGCCGTTGCTTCGTGACTGTTGCACGCGACAGAAACGTAAACATCGGCCTAATATCGTACGAGCGCAACCGTGTACGCGTCCACGTACGTACATCGTGGCCTACCTGTCCACAGCTAACGCGCGTATATTCACCGTGAGGCGCGTACGTCTTCCTTCCGCGGAAAGAAGATCCTAGCGGCTCTCGCCAGTCAGCTTGTAGGGAGGACAATGGGATTAACGTTCGCGCTGTACCTCTCGTGTCCGTCCTTCGAGAAAGTCAAGAACGTCCGCTTCCAAGAGCTCGTATCCCAAGGCCTCTCGGTGTATTTCTTGGGGAAACGTCTCCTACCTCATCTTCTTCCAGGATTCCGAATGAATTTTTCATAACAAAGAATCACGCGTATCTTAATAACTCGTGTCGCTTTGTGTTAGGATCTTTTATTACGAAAGTTAAAAGAGTTGAAAGACAAACTATCCTCGTCGATTAATCATCCCTTCCCCCCCCCCAGACGATTTACGTATCGTTACGGTTTCGGGTCCATTTATTTCACAAACTTTCCAGACGAAATCTTACACCGGACCGTAGAGCGCGATTAATCCGAGCACTCGTGTCGCAAGTTCGTAGCCCACGTACGTAGCAGACGCGCATACGCACGCTCCGACAATACGCGTTGGTCCGTCGGGTTATTACAACGTCGTAACACCGATATCTCCGCGGAATTTCAAACAACCCTAGGGCTCGATGCACGCTAGGTACGAGCTCCGTGTTCGCGTACGTACGCCGACCGAGGCAAGAGGTTTCCTTTGAAAACAGAAGGAACAATCTCTAGTACCTAGTAATTCGTTATCACGCAATCTCGGATCTGTGGAACCTGCGAATTCGTTGTCGTGGTTTCTCCAGTGGATGATACCTTCCAGCTCGAGATAGAAGAAAGAAGATTCTGTGTTTACGAACGGGGAATCTGCTCCGCGCGGGAAGTAACAACGAGGAAGTTAGAGAAAAAGAACAGGTGGAATGAAACTCGTTGACCCTTTATCGCGATAAGAGTCAGAAAAAGATGATTAGACGGGAAATTGGAAGTTGGCCGACGATGGAGCGCGCCAAGTTTCTCGAGTTCGAAAGATGGAAAAGTCGCTGGTGTTATTTATAGCGAAATTTAGTCGCGAAACCTAGCTGCAGCTGCATACTCCGGCAACGCAGGAATAATATCTTGATTTATTCCGACGACGCGATGGGTCTGTGGCGCGAGCGAATCGGAGAAAAACGGAGGACCAGATGCCGGTGCGGAAAATCCTCGACTTTCCGCTGCTTTTCTCGCAATAAACTTCTTCTCCAATCGACCGGCAACGGTGGGAGAATCGAGCGAGCCGTAATTCGAGGCCGCAAATTTGTCTCGAGGCTGTCTGAAAATATGAATGCACGCAGTGGAAGAGTTTCAAGCGAGAATTGAAACATGTTTGTTCGATTAGGAGCATCCCCGATAAAATAACAGAAAACGAAGTGACAAAAGATCCAGCGTGCTCCACGAACTTTTATTCGAACCAGAACCATCGACGTAAAACTCTCCTTATTCCTGACAGGGTACTTACTCAAAGCCCTCGAAGAATAGGAAGAAAGTCTGGAAATGGGATAGCCAAGGTGATAGGCGTTATTTCTCGATGTCGCAGATTAGACTGACAAAGTCGTCGAGATGCGAATAAGTTCGTCTCTCTCTCTCCCTCTCTCTCAGCTCGATAAGAAGCTTTCTTTGGTCTATCGAACGACCGCGCGACTTTATGCACGCGTTCTCGAGCCACTTGAAATTCCGAAGGGAAAGAGTGAAAATTGCAAAAGAATAACTCGATTAATTGCTCGTCTCCTGTTATGCCCGAACAAACTTTTCATCGCCGCGGAACCTCCATCTCCGAAGCGTGTCGACTCCGACGAGGACGGAGAGGAAAGAAAATCTCGGAGACGAAGCTCGGTGGAAAGAACAGGCTCTCCCGCGTGCATCTTTAAATTTCCCTTCGCGTCCCGTAGACCACGAAAGAACCTCTCATTTGCAAATACCGACTCTTCTGCCGATACAACGTCTTTCTGTTACGTCTCCTCCAGATCGTTTGTTGTTTTTTCTTGCTCCTGGGCGATGCAATGCCTGGATCCCGGCTCGTCTCCCCTTTGACGAGCAGCAGGCGCGTCATCGACCGTGTACCAGGCAACGGTTTCCGCGATTTCGAATCGATGAGCGGTAAACGGAGTTTTCTGGTTCGGAAGGAAAGATTTCCGGCTCGTATCGCGGAAACGCGTCGCAACGCCATCAAACTGCGAAACCGCTGCATCCGACTCTGTATCCGATTATCATCGTTCCGAGAGATACGTGGCCTTGCTCGCGAATCGAGACCAGTCGCGACACGGTAGCTATCGTGCTAGCTGTATCGGTGCGCCTCGAAGAAGACTAAGTCGCCCGGCTGGCCGGGGTCGGGGTCACTGACTGAAAGATAGACGTGGCCCGGGGCCACGCGACAACCATATACCCCGGTTCGTGTTTACCGTGTGTCCAAGTCTCGCACGCTTCTGTCGAGCGTGGCTAGCAAACCGCCCGCAGACTACGCTGAATTAACTAACGTTGCCCCTGATATTCCTGCCTGCGGAACACTCCGGTACATACTCGTTGCCAACTACGTTGACCGTCGTCGTGATCGAACGATGATTTCCTCATCGTCGAGTCCCTTACACATGCATTTGCCCGTGAATATTGTTACGGTAACGTTCTACATTGCCTCAAGTGTTTGCAGATCTTCGCGAAACATTAATAAGCTTCGTGTTAATTCGTGACGATCGCTACGATAAGTAACGCAACGATTGTTCTTTTGTGTTTCAGGTAAGCGAAAGCGGTGATCTAACAAGTTCCCCTGCCAGTGCGTGTCGAGTAAGTAACTCTCGAAGACGCGACAAGCGAGAAGGCGCGAGAGCGTATTAAATTCGCGTGGGAGGACCAAACGGGTATCGTGCAACGGACACCGGTTATTAATCGACCGCGTAACTGGTAGAACGCGATCGATCGTACGGTGATCTATCGTACGATAGAAGGGAGAAACGGAGCGTGTAATTATTCGGACGGGCGATTCGTAGCGAGATCGCTGGCTCTCTAATGCTCTAATAAAGACGCGGCGTGACGTTCCCCTTGTCCCTGCCACGAGGAAACGTCTTATTTTAGGAAACGATGCCATGTGGTAAACCGGTCGGCCCCCGGGATATCCCACTTATTCTGCTTCTGCATGAAGACATTAACACGCGAAACCGGTGATTACCAGACTAGACAGCCGGTACGGAAACAGAAAGAACCAATCGACTGGTCGTGCAAACGCGACACCGATACTCGTCACGTTGCCGCTGATAATAGCATTCGTCGCTGCATTGCGTGGCCCACGATCGACTAGGGTGTGTCTATGATCGGAACTCACGCAACGCGAGTATTTATTAAAGCCTACCCTTAGCCTCCACCCCCTTCTGCTCGCGTCGCTTCCTCGAAAAGCGAACAATTTCGATACCATCCTGTGGAAACCGTGACTCGGTTGAATCGTGTCTCCGAGCAAACTCGATGTGTTCGTCTCTTTTCATCTTGCTCGTGTTGCGCCGTATATAGTTCGGTTAGCGGACGGTTCGCGTGCGTACGAGTACGAGCACGGTATCGAGAGTAATTAAGCGATTATCTCATCCGGTGTAGACGCATCGCGCCGTAGCATCGCGTTCCAATTGCGGACAAAGACCAATAAAGGCTACGTTTTTGTTCCGGCCGTTCCTCCCGGTGCCGACCTACGCGATGCTTACTAGCCTCGTTCGTTCCACTCTCTTTCTCTTTTTCTCTCTTACGCCTTCGCGTTTCACTCCGCCCTTATCTCCTCTCCCTTTCTGCCGTTCGCTTTATCCTTTCTATTTTCTACCCTGCACGACTGCTTTCAAACTAGACCTCTCTGCGGATTCTAATTCCTTTTTTACGCGGCTCCCTCCATGCAGACGAAGATAACGCCGTGACCACGCTGGCTGTAACGAATTACAACGCCGGAAAGAAATATTATTTCTGCCGCGGAAACGTCCATGCCGGAATTCCAATTACCGGCCAGCGTTATTATTGTATTTTACCCGGGAACTAGGCTCGCACGCGTTCCCCGGACCAAACTCCGACCTGAACACGGAAATTCTCGAATTTTTCCTTCGGCGACCGAAACGCCGCCGCTTCGTGCGTAAACATTCCCGATAGAATTAATATTCTGCGAAAAGTTCGTTTTCCAGAGCAATTTGCCAAAGTAGCTCTGCTTCGCGTACCCTTTCTCGCCAACTTTGCCCGCGAGATCCCTACACCTTCGTTGAAAAGCACATTCATTTCGGAATATATATTTTTTTTACTCGTCTGAAAAATGAAAAATTCGCGTGAAACACTATCGTTGCACGAGCGTGCGTATTATTTCGATATTTACGCACGTAAAAAATTTTACACAGCTCGTCGACAAACAAAGAGCAAGGCAGCAACGCTGCGTTCCTATGTTTATCGCGTTCTACACGCTGCAACTTTTGCGAGGATAAAGGGCGAGACAGGATAACCCTCTTCGGGCGATTCTCGAAAATATGGCGCAGGACGCATAAATTTTCGCTAACCACCGTGCTCGAAACACAATTTCTCGTGGTTTATCGTTCCGGAAGAGCGACGCAAGAATACATCCAGTCCTATAGCTATCTAGCACTAAGCTATGTACACAAAGTCGGACGAGATAGGATCGGAATTTTTTCCGAAAAACAATGTGAAACGCGTTTTCACCGTGATTGTGGGTTAACCGGTCGCGTGCAAGTCCGTGCTCGAGATCGCTCGCAGCCATATCGTGTCGTTTAAGCGAGAGATACGTCTTCTATACCTCGGACAACGGAGGCCCTCGAGAAACCCATTAAAATTTTTCTCACCGGACGCCTCGTCATCGGCGTCCGCAGGACAAAGAAAAATCAGCGTCGAAGACGGCTGAAGCGTGCAACAACAGGCGCTCTGCTCTCGCCTCCTTTATCTCCGACATCTCGCTTCCGAGATACTTTCTCCGCCTATTCGCGGCCTGGTGCTACCGATCCCTTGCTTTCGATCCGAGATACACTCCGACAAATTACAGCTCGCCCCGAGCTGCAGGCCGGCAACGGTCAACGTCGAACCTGATAATGTCATTATCGCGTTTACGGCAACAGCCCGATTTTTACCTCGTCACGGAAACGATCGGTCATGGTCCCGGCTAGACGATGAACCTGGAAACTAGAATTTCCTCGTTTCTCCGCGGTACCCCCGTCTGGACACGCCTACTTCTGGGATAACGTGTTACTTCTAACTGTTACCTTCTTTCAACATCGACCACTTTTCCTTTTGAGAAATTGCCTCTAAACACAAGGTTGCGTCGATTATCCCGTGGCAAACACGCTTGAAATCGCATAAACGCGCTCCACAGGATGTAGAATATGATATATCATTTCATTCGCAACGCTTGCAAATTAACAGTTCTTCATTTCCGGAAAATCGTCTTGACTCGAACGCGCCTGCAGAACATCACAGCCAGCCGGAATTTTAGTAACGGCAAGTGAAAATATTTTTCGTCTAGGCGCGTCACCTGCCGAAACTAACCGAGAAAGCGGAAAGCGACCGATCTGTCGGAAAGAATAAGCGCGAGACCGAACGTAGGAAACACGAAACGCGCGGAACTTCCTGCAAGCGGGAAATCTCATCGATTAAATCTGTCCGTTATTAATCGAGCGTGCTGTGACTGGCTCGCTCGCTGGTCAATGTTCGGTCCGTTCGGAGCGTCCTTCCTGAAAGGAATCGGCGTATCCGTGTGCACTTCCTTCCGATCGTGTGCAGCAGCTCGTCAACGATAGAACCAGATCCGAGTAACGAGAGGTCGAACGCGTCCGCTGGTCGATGGCAGACAAGGAAAGAGCCGGCGAGGACAGCAGGTCGAAGAGAAAAGTCAGGCAACCGAGAAGAAACGACGACAGAGACAGTGGGACGAAGAGAGAAGGAGAAGCGAGATCTAGTACGCCCGCCATATGTCACGAGGTCCTTACGTAGGTATCCTGGACGGTATCTTATCTTCCGCTTATGGCCGCGAGAGTAATCCGAGCGGAAGACAAACGCGCACGAAATAAAATCCAGACCGGTTCGGACCGGCGAAACGAGACTTCCTTACCTTCTGTTACCTCTTCGCCTGACGAGAAAAGGGAAACGTTACCGTCCGCCTCGAAACTACCGCTTCCTAGTCGGAATTACGAGTCCCCGGCGCTCTGTCGACCCGATGACACTTTCGGATACTCGAAAGTCGTCCAGCAATTCGTCGGAAAGAAATCGCGGAACACGATCTTCCTGGAGTGAAAATACGTGCGGTCCTCTGCCGATAAAGTTCACGCGTTGTATGTTCGATATGAACGCTTCCTCGTAACGTGTCTCGAAGTCTCAACCTTACTCTTCGCATTCGCGTTTTATTCTTCGATCTTCGGTTCTCGCCTTACCGAATCGTTTACCATCTATCGCGAAGTTTAGAGATTTTACTAATTAAAGCGTCGTGTATCACATACTAGACACTGCACGCTTCGTATCGCGCGACTCGATCTAACCCGAATATCAAGCATTCTGTAAATCGTGCAACGTGTGAACGACTGAGTATCTTTCTCCCGAACTCTAACTCGCAGCAAGATCATTCTCCGGGATCGTCCTCGACGATACAAATTATCGTGCTCCGTACAATTCTCACACGAACCACGAATTACGAAGGAAAGCGAGATCGAGCCGGGATAAACGAGACTTCTTGGAAGCGCCGCGTCGACCCAGGACCGGTTGAACCAATTCGTACAATCTCGGCCGCCAAATCTGAACCCGCGATAACCGTACGCATGGCGTGGAATACGAAAACACGAAGAAACCTCTTCCCTAACTTCCGTTATGGGTTACGACACTTTTCAAAGAGCGAGACGCGTCTTTCCCTGGCCGGCTAACGAGAACAGGATGTTATCGGTGCATCTCATTAGCGGGAACAGGCAGAGAAGAGTTGGTCTGGCTGTTGTTCGAAATTTGTGCAGCCGACACCTGTTCCTGTCAAGCAAGCCGGAGCTACGAACTTTCCACGCGTCGCTCGTTTCGCCTCCGCTCTCTCGGTTTCAAACCGCAGCCTGTCGAGGACAGTCGAGTAATTAGCGGGCCGAAGAACTCGAGAAACACCGTGTCTTTAACGCGTGGCCGATCGATTACTACTCCGTGACTGTCACTTTCTCGGAGACCCGGTGAAAAACTACCAGGTCTCTCGGTGACGCTTGGGCAAACTACGTAAACGTAGACAGAGTGAACAAGCGTCCACTAAAATACACTACCAGTTCCATTGTAAGTCGTTGGATCGTTTTCTCCTTCTCCTCTCAACGATATCGGCTAAGGTTCTCGCACCTCGTCGCGGACCGATGTCCCAAAAAGAAACTGTCCGCTTCTTTGTACTCTTTCTCAAAGAAATCCTCGTTGAACGGATTATGCGTGAAACAGTCACGCGTTGCTATTGTCTCAGGATGGCGATTGGTAAGCGGCTGGCTACGGAAGACAGCGAAGAACAGTATGACGGTGGAGCGTCCTCGATGGAAGATTCTTTGGGAATCAACGAGTCGCACGTGCACTCGCGGCCAGTCCTCGTCGGTCGCCAATGACCAGGAAGAAAATTACAAATATCTGACCAGCAGGAACTCGGGAACGTGCTTCTCGCCCGAGCCGTGGCATTATCGTTGTCGGTGTGTATATACTCGGTCGGTCGCCGTGGCTCGCACGTTTTGCCGAGAGACAACGGAGAAGCACACAGGCAGTTCGGCTAGAGAGTGCTCGTATATTCGTACTCGCACGTGCGCTTCAGACGACGACGACGACGATGATTCCTTTTATTATATTTTTCCTCTCCCTGCGCTGTCCCAATCTTCCTCGCGCGTTTCAGCTATCCTGCATCCACACGATATTAGGTATGATTTAATTAAACGAAGCATCGCATCGTCGAGGAAAATTAGTAAGTTCCAGCGACGGTGTTTCTTTCAACGTTGCAACCTCGTTATTTGTCCGATTATACGAACGGCGGATTTTCCATTGGTCGAACGTTCTTCTCTCGTTTAATGAGAGTTGCTTCGAGCGTTCGCGCCAGGCATTTGTCTCGTCCGTTTTCAGACCGAATGCGCAACGAAATCGTTGGATCCCGCGGAGTCCTTCGACGAAAGAAACAGATGCGATCGAGGAAAATTTATAATTACTCGACAAACACGGCCAACGATAGGACGCGACGTTATTTTAAACGCGAATAAAGCCAACGCGACGCTCGGCTTTTCCAACTGGTTCGGGTAATGAGTAGGATGAGTAGGAGCTTCCGACCTGGAAACAGCGGACCTATTGTTCGCGGATTGTTCGAGAAAACGTCGACCGTGCGCCAGATAACGGACGAAAACGGGGAAAGTTTCGTTCCGTGTGGTGGCTGTGTATCGATGTGGTTTGCATGGAAAATCGAAAAACGGCGCGCAATCCGATCAAATGGAGACCGTGCGACGTTGTTCGAACGGTCGATCGATTCGGTGGAAAACGAAATTCGGTGATTCCGGACTCGTGATTTCGGTGGACGTCCTAAAAGAGAGGCGAGCCGGCACGGTTCTCGTTCACTCGCCAACCATCGAGGTTATTCCAGGGATAATAACGGTCATAAAAAATAATAGGGTTCGAGGTGAATCCTCGAACAGTCGGCATGATATTTAGAGGATCTAATGATACCGAATTTATGGGCCAGGTGTGCCGCAATCCGACGCGATTTCAGCGCGAAACACCGTGCGCAGGTACGGTAAAAAAAATAAAGTTAACGTTTGATCGCGTTTGTTTCGTCTTCCATTATATAAATCACGAGCGAGTCGCGTCGTCGTAATTCAGTCCTTTTCTCTCCGCGGAGTCTTACAGCCGTGACAAAAACGGAATTGTTCGCGATGGATAAGCGGTCCGTCGGTCTTGGAGCGCGTGTCCTCACGTACGCGACCGGCCAATTCTTTTCGTCAGGAACGTCGAGGAGGTTGATCCGAAACCCTCGAAGAAGAGAGTACGGAATATTAATGGCGTGGCCCGTGAAGGGCGTAGCGCACGTACCGGACGAGTTATCGCCGAAAGAAAGCGGTCGTACGTGGCGCTCGAAAGGTAGACTTGCTAGAAACACGAATCTTCCGAGACAGGTAGACCGGATCTCGCTCGTTTCCTTATTCTTTCGCAGAGACACGGCGTCGGCTCGTCCGTCTCGGTGTCCAAACTTACCCTTCGCAGCGTATTTGTTTCTACTTTGCATCCGTCGATGAACGAATACCCCGAAAATCTCTCGGTACTTAGGAGCAGTCGAGAAAGTTGTATTTATTGCGGCATAGAGTGGCCTCCGGTAATCCTTTCATAAATAACGAAGTATTTACGTAAGGTTTCCGGGAAGGTGAATGGACCGGCGAGTTTGAGATTATGGCCAGCGACGGTCTTCCACGACAATGGCTGCTCGTGTTTTCCGTTTCCTGGCCCGTTCGGCGTCCGTCTTCCCCCCCGGACCCTCGTCCTGGCACGAGCTTCTCCTTCGCGCGTTCGCTTATAAGGTATACGCGGTGGCCGTGGGTGTGCGCGAACGCGACCAAAGAGGGAACCTTTTACGGGCTTTACCGTGGCATAAAGCGTTCGAATAGACCGGCTTGACTGGAGAGTTTCTTCCGTTTGCTCGCGTTTGCACGCTCGCGCGAAGCTCCGTGTGCACGCGATTTTATCTACGCACACTCGTTTGTCGAGATTCAGACGAGGGTGGAATTCGATTCGCAGGGCGAATTCGTTGTCGGAACGTATGAAAACTAGGAAAGCGATGAAAGATGGACTATTGTACCGGGTGACTGAGAACCAGTGCGATCGAAATCAGACCCGCGTGAAAAACATAGGAAAATAGGTAGTTTTACTAGGGAAACAATAACAAGCTGTTTTGCTTTCGCGTTTTTTCGTATTCCAAAGTATATGGCGAGTTACGTTGCGCAACTACGACTTCCCATTTTTTCCAACAACTTCCCATTGCCCGTTAATATCGTACTCGTTTTATCACGCAAGAGAGCACGGTATCGAGCGGATAATAACGTTCGATCGAGAGAGTATTACGTCCGCACGAGATCGGGCTGCATTCGCCCCGACGCAAACTCAATATTTACCGTCCGGTTCAGCCTGGTGACTTTGGTCGGCGCAGCGTCAAGCAGCACTCGAGGACTCTTTAATTAAGTTGGATCGCCGGGATGGACAATCAACATCGAGGTTCCCGCGGTTCTCCCGTTGCTATTATGAAATTTGCCGCGAACCCCGGGAAACTAGGTTGGCAGAACCGACAGCAACAACAGCGAGAGAGAGAGAGAGAGAGAGAGAGAGAGAGAGGAAGAGAGAGGAAGAGAGAGGCAAATCCCATGCTGGCCGGAGCGGAATCCTGTAACAAGGTGTACGCGCGTGCGTTTCGGCTTCGGCCTTGGGAACCAGTACCAGTCTATGGCTTTGTCACGGCAGCTACTTCGTTTGTCCGCCGCTTCTCTTTGGTCAGGTGCGCGTCTGTCGTCTCCTTTTGTTCTGCCGCTCGCTCACTTTTCTTTCTTTTCTTCGCGACATATCGTCGCTGGTCGCCAGCCACCATCGACGCTGCCACTCGAACGATAGCTTCTTCTCCGGTTCGAGAAATCCGCTTCTTGTCAATACTGACACGAATTCTGGAAACGACTGACAGCAGGCAAACGAGCGAACGAACGGAAGCGTAATTCGGCCAACGGTTCGAATATCACGCCGACGATAATTATGCGCGGCAAGAGCTGGCTGTAGGCTCATAAGCGGCATGTATCGACGAAATTGACCGGGATTATTCGCGCATGCCGGTATTTCCAGGCCGCGTCCAGATACGAGGATATTCGATCGAACGTGTCCGCGTTCGAGCTTTCGTCGATGATAATTGTCTGGTGTTTCGCTCGGCTCTGCGTTGCTCGTTACGACGATTCATTATCGAAGGAACATGGCCGCACGGTCGTTCGGCGAGAGCCAGAGAAACGGTTCCTTCTCGAAGAAGAATTAAACGAAATAGAGTGGCTGCTTCTTCTTTGACACGGATAGAAGCGTAGACGAGCGATGGATTAAACGATCGTTTAGCAAGCTGACGCGCGGTTCGGGCGAAGGAAGCCGCCAGGGTGGCGGAGAGATAGCCGAAAAGCCAGGATCCGGTACGAGCCACGAAAGGTGACGGCCCGGCAGGAGGAAGGTGCCAGGACCTCAAGCTGAGAGCATAATGAGCGGCCGGCGAGTAATGAAGACCGCTCAATCTCCTCTCGGAGCCGCGTGCTGTCTCTTCAAAGAACATACTCCCGTTCCCTTAACTCCGATCTCGACCGCTAATCCGTTTAATCTCCTGATAATTAATGACCGTAACGCTTTAATAATTCTTGGCCTCCCGCGGCAAACGTGGTAAGCTACACCGTTTACGTCGTGCGAGGAGAATCGAGCAGGTAACGTGCTACGAGCTTCTTCGAATACGAATCAACGTTCGAACGAAGCAACTACGTACGGAGTAGTTAGCTTTCGATGTCTCCGCTACATCTGTTCTATGGCTAAAGAAGCTCGAGTTTTGGGTGCAGGTGTTTTCAACGTTTCCTCCGGGCACGATGCAAAGGGGACATCGAAACAGGCCCCTGTCATCGTCCCAGGAAGCAGTTTGCCGCTCACAGTTTACACAGGATTTTCGAACGAGACGGCTTTATCCATGTACAAGACGCGTTTACACCGACACCGCTCTATAGGGACGTGTTTGTAGACGGGGACCCTGCCTAAATGCACTCCGAAATGTTTGCGCAGACTCTGTTGTGGTCTTTTACGATGAATTTCTGTATATGCAAATACGACAGCCCGCGTGGTAGCCGAATAAACGACAGGCTTCCGCAACCTCCTGCAAGCAGAGCGTTATTTCCATCCGATCTGGACGACGCGAAGTCGTTTATTACGAGCCGAACGCGGCACCCTTGCTCGCGTTACGAATCGGCGATTCTTGATCGTTTTCGACGGATAACGAGGATTCGCCGTAGCAGCTTAAAGGTAGCGCGACTCTTCGTCGGCTATCGAAATGCAGATCGAGAAAACGACGAAGAGATGTGTATACGTAAATGGACGATATCCCGATACGCGGATAGGACACGCTTTGTAAATTTCCCTTAGAATCGTTTAAAAGGTGAGATAATCGAACAGCGGCGGGAAAAAGTGCGCCAGTGAACGTAAAGGGGCAATGGGCGTACTGTTAAGATAAATGCCACGTATACGTACGTGTAGACTGACGGAGGTGCGCGTCTTTAACGAGTGGACGTATTTCAACAATACGAACCGGAGGGAGTTAGAACGAAGCGAATATAGGCATCAGAACGGATCGAACGAGCCGGCATACCTGACCACCAATTATCTCCGCGTCTCACCCAACTGTTCGCCTGCCTGCCTGTTGTTTTTCGGACGTTTTAACGGACCTCCACGGCCAAACACCGGCCTGCGAAGATAATTCAGATATCATCCCTTCGATATATCTGGCAATCCCGGCGAACGAGGATCGACCCGTCGACGGTCGAACGAGGGGATGCCTTAGGGGCTCGCGTGCCAACTGACGTCTCCCAAAGCGGACCAGATTATAAACTGGCGATCGCGGACCAACCCCGAGTGCGAGTAGGACCACTCCATCAGGAGCCTTGCTGGAAAAACGAAGAGGGAGGAGAGTGGTGCGAGACCGAGCGTGAGATAAACAGGTTTTCCGTAGGAAACTGAGAATTCCGAGACGAATTCGGGCCGAACGGAGAAAGAGGGCGAGCGAGATAAACGCGCGAGAGAGGCAGAAGGCCTCTTTTTCTTCCCAGGAGCCTCCGGTCCCAAACACCGGAGCTACGGCGATGGGATTAAAGCGTTAAGAGAGCACACCGATGCCAGTGACGGCGAGGCGCGAAGCCTCGCACGCTCGAATCGATCTTCAGGGATTTCTCCTGCGTGTCAGGGCTCCGATGTCCTCGATCACGGGGACGAGACGGTCTCTCGAACTCGGATTCACCGAGTGGATGGGCTTCTTCACGGCCGATTAAGTAGCGACGCTCGTGTATCGAACGAGTCGGCGAAAAGCTTCGTGGAAATTTCGACGTTGATCGCAGCTTTCGAGTCGAGAGATTCTTGCCGCGCGTTTCCCAGCCGATGATTCTTGACGAAAAAAATTCGCGAACGGTGGTAGAATGAACGAAGGGGGGAGGTGAGAACGCAGAAGGAAAAATTCCGCAACGCTCGATCGTGGGAGCTCGTTTAAACGAGGATTTAGTCGCTTGTTGGCTTTCTAAATAACGTATGGCAGACGTTTGAGCTAGAAGCGGCGCTCGGTAGGCGTGCAAGAACGATGGTCCAATTAAGGATGTGCTGCCGGTTACTTTCGGTTAATCCGCGTGAAGAGCGATCTCCGGCCCGAAACTCTTAACTTCCAGAAAACTTTCCGGTTTCATCGCCCGGCGAAATTCTACCGCTTCTCCTTCCAGCCGCGAAAGCCACGAATTACCCACGGTCGTTCCGCGTGTACCCGCGGGAGAATCTCCTCGCGACGCCTGGCATCTTTAATTAAACGTAGCTTTAATCGTTACACCTTCGAGTTTCGTTACACCGTTGCGTCCAACAAAGTGCGCCGCAATAAACGTTCTTTCGTTGCAAAGACTAGTCTGTGGCTACATGAGTGGATGCACAATTGGCGTTTTAACGAATGAGACGCGTCTGCATAGCACGCATTCGTAAAAATCTATCGCGCGATCAATTCTAGAAAAACTAACACTAAATTTTATTCGTTCTCGATGCCAGCTTCCTCTTTTGATTTGATACCACGTCATCGCTTGATATATCTTCAAGACCTTATTAATGTTTAGGACCTTGGTCATCGGCCCGACAATGGACGTATATAAACGTTCACTGGAAACCTCGTCGTTGTCAACGACATAGTCTGTACGTTAAATAAAAATATAATCGTGCAGGAATATATTTTCTTATCGCGTAAATTTAGAGCCGTGTGTACGCATATGTCGCTGTTTTGACGTATCAAGTTCGTCGGGACGACAATACGTCGCTAACGTTCGCTGTAACCGTAGCCGAATAAACCGGACCTCGAATAAATGCTGACGTTCCAACTTCGAATCTTCAGACTACCTCAAACTATAATACGTACGCAGTAACAAGGACCGCAAGCATTGTTGCACGGTCGACCATCGATTAGGCCTCCGGATGCGACGTGCAACTGTGACGAAATCGTCTCGACTCGGTCACCCAGCTTCCCAGAAGGCTCGCACATCCGAGAACGGATATGGAGCCAGCAAGTGACTGGCAAGCGTTGCGAACTCACGGACGTACGGATGCGCGATTTCGTCTCGAAATCCAAAAGCATTGTTCTCCGTGTTCCGGCACCCCGTCGAGGCACTCATCGCGTCCAAAGCTCTCCGAGACGTCCTCCGGACTCTGACTGATGGATTTATGAATTTACGGTCACCCCGATCCACGGGGGGTTAATTGGTGGCAGCGTGAAGCGACCAGGTCGGAATCCAGAGAAGAAGAGGAAAGTGGAGACGCGGCGATGCTCGTACGTCTGCTTTCGTTTCGCGAGAAACCAGTCTTCGCGATAATTGCTGTAATTTCCTAAGCATCGTTATGGTCGTTCCTGAAACGGGCTCGCCTTTCGCGCGACGATCTCACGTCGTTTTCCTGGCAGACCTTTCAGCTGGATCATCGTAACCCTTTAACGACTCGTGATTACGATTCATTAATCGTTTCGTTCTGGCCGAATGGCTTCGTTCGGAGAATTAGATCGGCCCCAGGCGGAGTTATAATTGCTCGTCCAATGTTTCGCGGTCTGGACATCCCGGGTGCGGCAGAAACGTTGTCGTTCGGATCTCTTCCTGCGGGAGATCGCGCGCGATTCAGCGGGAAATCAACGCGGAGAATTAGATCTATCGAAGGATTGGAATCTCTCTCGGATGTTGTTGGCCACTACGGATTCGGGATTAATCGAACGATTTGAGAACCGTTGAGAGGTCTTCCTTCGAAAGATTGGATAACCAGATGCGTAAGTTTTTCCTCGTTGAAGCGGCGTTCACACCGAACGAACATAGAAGAACCGGTCCTCGCTGAGGTTCGTAGCGTTGGAAACGCGTGGAGAAAAAGCGGCGGGGCCGTTTCTAGGTTGCAACGCCTAGCATTTCCATGTCGAGATAAGCTAATGAGACGTACGACGGTTAGAGGTAAACACGCCTCAAATTTCCATTCCACGAAACGCGACTGCCGTTGTCGCTATTGGTCCGCCGATAGCGACGCTCGTCGAAAACCGACTTATCGTCCATTCTGGTCTCGTTTTTTGCTCCTTCGCCTACCTAGCCCCGGGTAAATTTTTTAATTCGTCCGTTTTAGTCACGTGAAATGGCAGAGTACTTAGCATACGAGATAAATAAAGGTAACAGAGTTACAGGATACAAGTTCCATGCTCCGAAAAAGGTTAGATGGAGGAACTCTAGAGAGTACAACGGCAGTAGCCTTTCGCAAAATTCAGCGTACCAGCTCGAAATTTTCGGTTACGTCACGTTCACGTCACAGCGTAACTCGGAATCCTGGAACTAAATCCGCCTGTTCATCACGAATCCAGCCCTTTTCAAGCCAGTTCCTCCTTTTTTCAAGAGCGAGAACAATGGAAAAGCGAAGGAACGGGTCTAAACGCGAGACGGTGCATCGCATTTTTCTTGGTATATTTCCCGAGCGCGTGGCAACCGGACGTTTTGAAATTCATCACGAGAGCTACTTCATATAACGCGGCGGAATGAATTATGTCGCGGCGTATCTCGGCGCGGTATCTTCGTTTTTCTCCGGTCGTAATCCTGGCCGGGCGCACGTGCCGCTGAATTCGAGGTTTAAATTCGCGGCGACGTTTCGAGTATGCGACCGCGGAACGTACGAGCCGCCGGCGCGTATCTCGCCGTGAAATAATTTCGCGAACGTCGCACCAAACCTGCGCACGATCGCTTCGCGCGTTCCACGGATATATTAACAGCCACTTTGCGTCGCGCTGATTAACCACCAGTATTCCCAACTTTCCTTTCGACCGTGCGCGAATTAATCATCCGCCGCTATCAACTGAATTCTAAGTATCTCGACGCGCTGAAATAGTTTTCCGTCGTCGTATTTCGATTTTAGTCGTGGAGAAGGCGAATCGGAAAACGCGAGGGACGGATTGTTCGGTTCCGGGGGGATTGCTTTACGACGACGTGGTGAAAGCGGAGATAGATCGGCGCTGCTGCCTCGTCGAAGGCAATAAACGCGGTAATAAGCAAAGGTGGAGAAATTTACGTCGTGGCCGATTGCGTTTCCCTTGGACGCTCGAGTGGAAACCGTTATCAGGCCAAACGAGACGATAGCGAGCACTGCCAACTCGATGGACAGTCTTCGCGTTTATCGTTGTTCGACTACGTTCGCGCGGCACTCCGCGAACTGACGACCCCTGCCAGCCCAAGGTATACGCAATTTATTCCCGGGCAATAAATCATCGTCCACCTACGTTCGTAATTTCTTTTTGGATCATAAATCAGTTGCGCCTCGGAATCCATACGGAGACGTTCGCGTAACCACCACTGTGCGTGTGTGTGTGTGTGTGTAGTCACGATGCGCGTATGCACGATGCGCGTAGACGCGGCGAGCGAAGAAGACGTGGAAGGAACAACGGGTACCGGTGCATCGGTTACACAACCTGTCCGCTTTTTGCCAGCACCGCGAATACTTAGGACGAAGAAAAATCGCAACTGTTTCGCGCGATGACCGTTTATTAACCCGTCAAGCAGGGAAAATTCATGGAATCTGGCGCGCTCGTCTAACGGGTCTCATATCGCAGATGTCGGGAAGAGTGAATAGTTTATCTAGCATTTTTAAGCAACGAAAGCTACGACGATTCAAGTTACGAATCCTGTTACCGATCGAAGAAGATAGAGAAGCAATGCCAAGGGGAGATACGATCTTTAGGTAGAATACGATTCTCATTGACGTTGACAAAGGGGTTAAAGAAGCCGCTCTGTAAATGATCGGGACGAATTACCAGAGCTATACCGCTCGTAGCTCCATTAATATCAATTTTATTGTCGCGATCGGGGTAGCGCGTGCGCGGGTCGCCATGAGTCAGGCTGTTTATAGCGACGATATTTTAATGACCCCTTCGTTCACGAACACGACAAACAGTTCGGTCAGCGTTCCGGTTGACACGGTGCCGCCTTTGAAGATCGAACAGCATCGGGGAAAATCGTTGCTGCGTCGACGCGAGTTCGGGACAGCACGGCTCTCTTTGTACCGGTACTGTTTAATCTTATCGACGTTCCCGTTATCGTCTTTACACGATCTGGTACGATGTTCGTATCCATTGCTGTGGCAATCGCGCTCGAACGTGAACGTGGAGTCGATCGTGACTCTCCACGACGCGTCTCATGTTTATTTAAAAGCAGGCAACGATCATCGGTGGTAATCGAGAACGTTGATCACCTTGGTCGAGCAAACGAACGAGGAGTTCGTCGACCGATAACGCGTCGATAAGTTTCTCGACGAGTTTCGGAAGAGATGGTGGAAAGTCGGTGAAAAGCGCGGACGAGTCGAACTCAGCGAGTATACATACTTTGTGATTCGTGTTGCAGAGTTTCGTGTTCACCGGCGTTGTTTCTGCTCTCGAGCACCGGCGAAAGTATGTCGTTCGAAGGTATTAGCGCTCTATCGCCGGTTTTTCCGACGAATTTCCGAGAGCAACGAACTTTACGTTCCTCGGCGCGGTTATCGCGTGTTTTTGTCGAAAGGTTCCTCTCTCCAGAGATACGACAAGTTCCTCGGTCTATTTGCCAGGCTAGATACACCGGCTATCTCGCGTGTTTTTGAGGAAGGTTAAACAAACTTCTGACGCCCGAAAACCGACGAAGATTACCCGTGTTTGTCGAACGATGCATCATCCCTTGCAAACAGACTGCGCAATCTTCCTTCACGATGGAATCCACTGGCGCGGCCAGCCCGAGAGCGGTATTTGTTCGCGTTAAAACTCTTAACCGAAGCATCGATTTCGATCCGTCTGTCGAACGACGTTGATAACGCTGGAAAGCTTCCGCTGTCCTGGTCGTTCTCACTAATTTTCGGAAGAAAACGAATATCCCACGAACGATCTCGTATACAAATACGCGCCAGCCGGACGAATCGCCCTGTTACATTGCCGTGTCGAGAGAAGCAGCGTCGTGTCTCGCGAAGCAAGACGAATCCTTGCCTACGACGCAACGCTCCTACCGACGATAAATCGCGGAACAGTGCACGGCAACGGCCACTTACGGTGCCACGGTTTCCGTCAAGCCGTGTCCACTTTCTCACGGAATGCATTAACGCCTTTGCAGCGACACGCGAAGGCCCGTCGACGAGCATCCACTCGGCGTCACGGAGCACAAGCTCCGGAAGGATGTTTAGCAAACACTCGGAAAATTCGCTGCATCACCTTTCGGCTCGGCGTTCGGCAAACAAGCCTCGGTTGGAGCGCTTCCAGAAAAGCCGTCGCCGCTCGGCGTAGGCGCCGACGTCCGCCCATCGAGCATCGTCGACGAATAATCTGCGCGAGTCTGGCCCGGCTCCGCGGCATCCGATCGCTATCCGCCTCTACCCGCTCTCCAAAGACCTTATTCGTTTCTTTCGCTTCTTCTTTTTTTCCACCGATGACTCTCTCCATCAACGTCTGCGGTCGACGCGCAGCGGTTTAGGTACAAAGAGAAATTTCGCGCAACCCTCTGGCACAACGTGGACCATTTACCGGCGAACAGATCGATGACGAGTACAATATCGCGAGTAATACGATAACCACAATGGACTATTTCGGCATCAACCTGTTTCGCAAAGCTCGTTTGAAGTTACCGACGCCAGGCGCCGGGGCCACTCTGCTTCCCTTTCGCAATCCACCCGCCCGAACGAAAGGATTTCTAAATACTCGTTGGCGGTATTTGCGGATGTCCGCCGGTAGTCCCCGCTAGGCCTCGAAATACCGCTGCCTGGAAGCATGCAACCACCGTGAGAGGAACGAAGGGGGTACGAGGACGGGGGATGCGACGAGGATAGGGAAAGAGGGAAAGAGAGAGGTTCGGATGGAAAGGAGGAGCGAACAAACGACGGGACCTTCTCTCACGGGGCGCCTGCAATCCGATCCTCAAAGCCCATCGGGTAAATACGCCTACGCTGGCCAGGCGTAGGGGAGGGGGCTTGGAGAAGGAGCGTTTAATTAATTCCGTCCAATATGCCGGTACATCGCTGGAACATAGCCGGCAATTCCGGCTGCGTTTTCACGATACGTCCGCCTTGTTGCGTTTATATGCGCGTAGGATCGCGTGGCTAAGTGTTCGGTCAAAGCAAGCCGCCGCTGCGGCTCTCTAACCGCGCCCCAACGCTACGAGATGATTAGGCATTTGCTCGATGGTTTCCGGAAAACTTGGGATCGCTGGATTAGGCGAGAGCGTTGTACTTTACTGCGCTAAATCGACGTAAATCGCGATTGACGACAACAGGGGAACGAGTGGTCGCGCCAACGAGGCGACTTTGATATTTCAACGACGAGAGCTCGCAGTCCGGTCGTAGAAAGATTCCAGGTGTTCGCGATAGGGAAAACGCTTAGCTGGCCGTGCTCCTGACCCATATCTTACGCGCGAGTTCCGTTTCTCTTCCACACGCCACGCCACGCTCGCTATCTCGTTGTCAGCGTTGCGATAACAGATGTTTCGTCAAAGAAACTTCTGATCCTCCCAAATCCTTCGCGAAAGCCTACGCGAATCCGATCTAGTAAGAGAGCTTACAGTGTGGCGCGGTGAATCGACGCGCGATAAACGTTAAATAGAGACTCGTTGTCAGAACAGACAGCAAAAACGTGCGTATAGTCGTCTCGAGTTAAACGCTCGCCAGCGCAAACAGCAACGACGCGCGTCACTTTACTCGACGATTTTGTTTCGTTGCAGCTCCCGCGGAATTACCCCGACACGGAGAGTCCTGTCATTGAACCCAGTGAGCGGCTGGGCTCGTCGGCGCATTGTGTCAGCCCGTCGACACGAAACAACCCCCGTGAAGGCAGCACGGGACGGTGGAGGGCACCACGGTGCAGGCTCGTAGCGAAGGGCGTACCACGTGAAACCACGCAGAGAAGCTGGACTCGTTGCGTGCACCCTCCTGCCTGCGTGGTGCAGCTTCCTTTTTCCAGACCGAGTCACCGTTGTGTTCACGCTCTAAAAGGACGACACCGGTTTCCATCCTTGTCCGGTGTAGCATCGCCACTCCACCCCTTGGCGGTCTCGCTTTCACCCTCGTGAAAGGAGTCTGCCACGCAGAATACGAAGAAAGAAGAGTCGCGTCCCGAAGGAGTGGGGGGTTGGTAGCGCAACGCGACCAGAGTAGGGAGACCAGGCATCGGATGGGGGTAGCTGGCAACGTGGTAGAGGAAGCTTTCGGAGGGAACGGTGGGGGCAGAAACGGAACGGAGCCTCCGAGCGGTCGGGCGAAACGGCGAGCAACAGTGTGCCGCGCGCCGCTGACAAGCGAGCGTAGTCGTTGAGAGTTTAGTGCGAGAGATAGTGCGAGAGGATAGCGCGTGTCTCGACGAGTTGGAAGGTGTCTGAGGGTTTTGAGACTGGCGTGCAGAAACGTTTCGCGTTTGGTCACGCGGGTGCGTTCGAGCTTCCATGAACACACATGTTCCGCAGCAACGTCGCAAGCGCAACGGGACAGCTGACACCGGAGGATACGAGCTCGATCGTGCCCGTGGAAGTCTTCGACTCGTGCGAAACAGTGTGAGGTTTCCCATGGTGGGTTCCGTGCGTACGCATACGCGACGCGTCTACGAGTGAGAGAAGGGAATGATCGACAGTGCGAGGAATAATAGTGTATCGTTGTCGACGACGACGATAACGGTTGATCATCGTGTTCGTTGACAGCGTATGGCTCGCGACCGTTCGACCCCGTTGCTTCGCCTACCGTGGAGATTCGTAACGACGCTTCGGCACAAAGAGCCGCCGTCCGGTAGTTTCTCCGCGAACGGAACGAGCGCACGATCGACGAGCAGGGACGGTCGTCGACGGGTGATTTCGAGGAAAGTGATCGTTGCCGTTGGGACACGTTTACGGTGCTGCAGTGATTCGTGAGAGCAAGCGACAGAGTGATAGAAATTGGCGCACCGGATATATCGTTTTGCGAGTAAAGAAAGATCGTTGTGTTTGCTGTGATACGAGTGGTGCGCGGAGAAGCAAGCCACGAGAAGAAGGGTGTCCGTATTTTCGAAGGAAATGTGCTGCTAGCAAATCGGCAAGGTGTCGCCCGAAATTTTGAGGTAGGCATCTTTCTCGTTATTCCTCTTTACAAGCTGGGAATAATAGCTGGCGAATGCGACGACAGAATATGAGAACGGACGGGGCGACAATTATTCGCGGAAACGTGCGTGAGTGGTACGGTAATTGCATCGGGAAATGGACCGTATCGTCGAGGTTGAAAGCCCGTTACGGTGGAAACGTAGCTTTCCGAGGTGCGTGCAAATTACGATCGGTGTATATCGCGTCGGCACGTGCACCTCGACCGATACACACGCCGCAAACTTGCCACCGTTCCGTGAGATTTTTCTCCCGCAAGAGGATTACCCTGGGTAGCGTTCTAAAAACCGGCTGTTCCGCCGGATATCATGCCGGTCGTAAAGGCCTTACGATCGTGTTGGAGCACCAAGTGGCACCAGTCGTTCGGCAAATCGATTTTGGATTCGCGAGCGTCCGTCGGATTCGCGCGATGTGAAAATTTTCGAATTTATCCGTCGTCGGGATCGTGGCGCGCGACGCGACGAGTACTTTATTTCGATTTGAAATGCTTCCACGCGAGCGTCTTTCTTTTCACGCTTGCGTCACGGCGACGCGGCGTTTCGTTCGACGAGTTCCCAGCGCGAGCGTGGTAGCTCGTCTGGATTCGGAGGACCGACATTTTTCCGCGGTTAACGTAAAACGATAGCTGTGCGAGCTGTGCGGATGCAATTCAAAGTGAGACGCGCGCGGACGATGGCGCGCGAGAGGAAAAACGAGCGAAACGGTGGAAAGAGAGGCGGAAAGGTGGAGGATATAGAGAAAAATTCCGCGAGCGCGTGTCTCGAGGGTGGCGGAGAAAGGCAGAACTTAATGCAGCGAGCAAACAAATAAAGCATCTCCGACGGGGATTGAATAGAGTCAACGTGCCACGGAGATCGATATTCGCGACTCGCAGCGAAACGTCGAGCGAGATTAACACACGCTACCGCGGAAATACGCGTCGACGGACCCGCGCACTCCTCTCTCGCGCTCTTTGGCCGTCCTCTTCTTTTTTCCCTTTTTTTCGTTTTCGTTCCTCGTCTGACGAATTAAATCGGCACCGTCGTCGGCTCGGTTCTGCTTGTTCGGCCTTTTCAATGGCGAGGGCTCGTGTTCGTTCACCTGTTGGTTAATTTCCATCGAATCACGGCTATGTTTACTCTCGATTACCCAGCGTAATGGAGAATTTTCATCGCGATAATTAAGCGAATCCAGGAGCCAGGCAGCGCCGGAAACGCGCTCGTTCCATTTGCGAAATTACCGGGACCGTGCCTGTCGGAACGAGGCACGAGCACCGTGATACTTTTCCGACTGGCAACCGTTAAAACGTGCTCCCCGGTACGGTCGAAGAGGAACGTTTCCGTCGCGGTACGATTTAAACGAGTTACGACGAACGACGCGAGTTGCTCTCTATGCGCGCGAGGTCATGCCAGCGAGCGAACGGAGATGAAATTAGAAATAATCTCGAGACTCCCACGAACTCGGTCAGGATCGGGTGGCGTAGCGAGCGCGCCTGTCGCTGACAGTTATTAGGAACTTATGGGGCGAGAGTTCACGGTGAAAATTCGAGCCAGACCAGAACCGGGGGAGTTCGTTTTCTGTTCGAGACGCGGCACGGTTTATTTTGACTGCGCACCAAACCGCGTCTCTACCCTCCGCCAACCTCACTCTTTCGTCCCATCACTTTGCTCCCGTTTCTTCTTCGAATTTCGATCGCTCCTCTTTGCGCGCGTGCCTTTTTCCAAAACGATGACGCGTCGATGATTAAAGGCAGAAAGAAAACTCTATACGTATGTAGTTGAAAATCGTTCTAACGTTGCAAAGCTTAAATATCGATGGACATCAATGGGTCTGTAATTGCAGACGGGGCTGCTCCATTGAAATCGGATTTCCAAAGGCGATCGCAGTTGAAAAAGTTATTGGTTCGTATATACGTACGGTAGAACGAATACGCGTATATAATATAATATACGCGCGTTAGCTCAAATCGAGTTGAAAATATAAACTCGTTTGTGTTCGTTGCGAAGCACCGTGCAGCGCGCTAATCCGAGAGAGGCGAGCTCGATGACCGTTCCAGCATTTAAATCACTCCGCCTTCGTTTCCTTGGTAAAATCGTGCGAAACTTTCTGTTGCTTGGCGGAGGGAAGACGCGTCATAATCGAGCGTCAAATTCGTTGAATAAATCCACGGTTGCGCGTAAATATTTCACGACGAACTTCGCTCGAAAAGACGAGCTGGTCGCGCTCTCGGCAGTGGATAGTCCACGGGATCGGCGGTAGATGGAAGCACGTCACGGCCGGCGCACCATCGTGCCACGCGGGTCGACTTTTCGCCCCACGTTCTCTTCGATGACGCAAACAACAAATACCGAAATACCCACTACGATAGTCGTTATCGCTTAGCAACGTTTGAATTGTTCTTTTCCCCGATAATACTAATTGCCGTCGAAACTCGTCGGTCTGACGCGTCACGCAGGAATGTTAATGTTTTCTCGTTTCTGGAGCAAATACCTAGCTAGATAACAGTGGGAAACTAAACGACTCAATCGACAACGCGAGGGAACGAACAGCGCTGCCCGAGTCTGCTGGAATTCCTCGTTTCCGATGATTCTCGATTCCAATGGAACAGCGTTGGTAAAAAAATGCGAGACGTTAACGAGCCACCAGCTAAAGGCTGATAAACCGACGTTCCAGTTGCTAAACACTGCAACGAATGTTCTCCGATCGTAAACTCGGTTTCAAGCGGAATGTCGCAGGGGTTGCCGAACCGTCGTGCAACGCTCAGACGCCGGCGACACCTGCTCCCGCACCCTCGTGTCACCGAATACCTGATTAGCGGGGGAGGACTCTCTCGAAGTCGGTATACCGTTGCCGAAGGGTCTCGGTTTAATAAAGCACCGCACCGGTGAGAAACGCGAAACACGTGCGTGCAAAAGTTCTCCCCATGGAGCGTGTAACGACGTTCCACGGCCGAAAGAGGAAGGAAGGAAGGAAGGATGGAAGAAAGTTACGAGGGCGGTTACGAGGACGCACGAGTGGAGGAGGGTGGCCGGGAGTAGTTTTAGATGTCCTGCTGCCCTCCCTTCTATCGCGATGCTTTACTCGCAAAGGGCGAGGCGAACGAGCCGCGGAGCGCGCTCGAATTTTCCAGCGGTGAAATTATACCGATAGATCCGCGTCAAATCGAAATACGATGGCGCTTGTTCGCGGGGCGCAATATCGGTAATGGGGCCAACGGTTTAACGACGGAGTTTGGCGAAAGTGGCCCGGGGTGCGCCGTACTCCCCGGTCGCTCGCTAAACTTGGATATTGGAAAATTGAGTTAACTTATGCCAGAGTAGAACGATTTTCTCGCGTTACCGTGTACGGCCATGATTTTCAGCCATTCACCCTCGAAATTCGCTTCGCCGGATTCGTTTCATCGCGAGCGCCAAACGATATATCGAGGACGGCGCAGAATGAAGCTTGCGATGGAGAAGGAAACGAAAGGAAAGGAGAGAGGCGGCAGCCGACGACGACCCTCGCCGTTCGTATTTCGCTGCTTCGTATAACCGCTGACCGAAGAGGGTGCGAACTTTGTTTCTATGGCTCGCGAACAGGGGAGTTTCGCGACAGTTTCGAGGGCTGCGAGTTTCTGGGAGGCTGAACACCGGCGTTCGACGCTGCTGACACTCGTGACGAGAGTATCGATGCCGGTCGAGGGACGGGATGATCCTGCGAGATTGCCGACTGTCATTCTAACCCCCATCGCGCACTCTCTTCTGTCTCCGCGTGTCTGCAAACACTCCTCTCTGTCGCTGTATCATCGGCAAATCGATGGCGACTCGTCAAACTACAAATATTTAAAGAGCACTCGACGCGCGGAATCGTCGACGACTACGCGTAATGCGTTTCATAAATTTATCGCCAAACTCGAGCGATCGATATCGACGATCTCGATGCGATCTCGCGGCAGAGAACGAACGATCGCTGGATTCCTTGTTCCACGCTTTTCACCCAGTGTCGGTCGAAGACGATACGAAGAAAGCAATCGCCGGTATTAAATCGCGAAGACTTATAGGACACCGTGACAAACGTCGTTTACACGCGCTTTATTTACGAGTCGCGTCGTCTACTTGCGAATTCGCGCGAACGCGGATCGTTACGAGGGAAAATTATAGCGCGTAGGCGGCCCGCGTATTTCCCGATGCCCACAGATTTACGGATCGTTAAGTCTTACGAATTTACACGTTTCTTTCCTCCTGACCGCTATTTGCGGCCATGCCCAGATTTTATTGTACGTTGGGCGCCTACGCTCGCGCTTTCGTTCTTGCTCGTTCACAAGCGCCGCTATCGATCTATCCCGTCGGGGATCGATGATATCGCTTATCTTCGAATACTGACAGACGGTACAATAAATGGCAGGTATAGTTCTTTCTTCCTAGCTGCGTATATGATTTAGAAGATAATAGAATCCGTCCATTTTGAGATAAGCGGGGATCTTGGGTTTTTATTGTTTTTATTGGCACGAGCTCGAAGAGGAAAATTTCCAAGACGGGAAAGAAGAGTCGACGCGGCGGAACGATCCTCGGGCACAAAGGAATCCAATGAAAAATTGCCTGGATGAGTTCGAAATATCCCATCGTCTGCAATTCGATGGGGTTGAAAGCGGAAGGTGAGGTATCCAAGTGAACGTGTACGATTTTCCTGGATATCCTTCGCTTCGATTCGACGTCGGCTAACGTGTCTGGAAAAGCAGAGACGTTCGGTGGAACAAAGGGAAAAGCTGTGCGTGGGACGGTACGCATCGCGGCAACGCGTAACTCCGAGGGATCCCGGGAAATGTTACGAACGAGAGAGATCACCCGCCAGGGAATAGCGGTGGGCGCAGAGGTTATTTCTGGATCGCGAAAAACTTTTAATAGCTTTCTGATAGCTTATTGGCCGGTCTTATAAATACTTTGGTACCTCGCGTCCTATCCGACTGTCGGCTCTTCTTCTCCCCAATGCGACGCTACTTTTTTCTCATCTTGTCCACCTCCATTGTGTGTCCACCTCTGCCCCGAGGAGACCTAAATCCCGAAGAAACTTGGATCCCCTGCAGAAGAAATTGTCGCCATTATTTATTTATTAGACGGGGCAGATCGCGCGCGATGCACCGCAGGTATTACACGCGTCTAGGAAGCGGAGCGGTGAAATATTACACGCCAGACACGCTCCTCGCAGTCAGGGTCGCTTTAAGCCTTTTCACGCGGCAGGTAATTTCGCGTCCGCACCTATTCAACCTCCTACCCCGTCGTAATCTCGTAAAAAGATTACGATCTTCTAACGGAGAATTAATGCCGGGGGAGAAAACGACGGAAGCGTTCCATCAAGAAGAACGAGGCATAAAGGTTGATTAGTTATTCGATTAGAGGAATTATCGGTGTTTCTGCCTTTCGACCGGCAGTTCCTCGGTGCAAAACATGCCTCGGCCTGGCAGCTTTCCTAACGACAGTTTCTCCCTTTCCTCCTCCTGAAAGAGACACAATTCCCCGAAACGGTAACACTGAATTAAAAAAAAAAAAAAGAGAAAAAAAGAAAAAGGAAAAGAAAGGAAAAATAGCGCAGGTCAGGCCAGACAGAAACGAACCGGAGGATCATCGAGAGCAGCCGGTGTCGCGCGGCCATTCAAGGGCGGAATTATTAAATTCGTCGGTGTCCCCTAATTAAAAGCGAACCACGGCCGATTCGGAATCGCACGAAAGTTAGGCGGACACCAGCGAGTAGAAAGAGCAAGAGAGGAAGCGAGAAAAAGAGAAGAAGCAGAGAAAGGGTTGGTCGTTGCACGCGCGCTGCCATCGCAGAAATAATCGAGTGCTGCGGGCGTAGCCGCGCCCTTCGCTCGACCCTTCGTTTCGTAAGCGCGCCGCCACCCTTCCTGCCGTCCGCGTCCACCTATAAATAACGTCCCTTACGCACGTTGCAGCAATTTTCTCGCGGAGATACCGCCGGAAACGATCCCGGCTGCATGCATAATCATAATGAGCGGGGCCCGGGCGAAAATTCGGCTGGAATAATTGCGCGTCCGGGCCGGTGCGCAAGGAACGCGACTGCCTCGTTATCAGATGATACGAAAAATGCTCTCGTGCGAGAGTGTGCCCTCTCCCAACTCGCTAATAGGCATTGTCAGGAGCCCTTCGTGCGGTTAAACACGGCCTCGGTGCGCTCGTATCGCGCGCTGCCTCGGTTTCTAGCTTCGAAATCGCGGCAGAGTCGCGGTTAGACACGAGCAAAAACCGTCAGTGGAAAGTTGGACGTTCCGCGCCGGTAGTCGCGCGTTAACGCGCACCGGTAAATGGACAGAAAATGTGGAATTCGCGCGACAGAGGCGTTCCAGGCGTGGATCGATACGATTTTCGTTTATAGCGCGATAAATATTTATTACACGCCAGGTGTAGTTTGCTATGGGAACGTTTCGCGGGCACATAAAACCAACCTTACAGCGTGTGATCGAGCTTTTGTGCCGCCTCGTGGCGTAGCCAGCCTCTAGTCGGTAAATAACAATTTTCCCGCGGATTAACTTCTTCGCGCGTTACTATACGCGCTACTATATATCTTGGCGTCCCACTCGTTCTTGCCAGTCTCGAAAAGTACCTACTCGTGTCACTCGTCCCAGTCGCTCCGTCTTAATTTCCATTCGTTATACCAGCCCGATCTCGTTCGATCAAAATAAAGCCACTTAAGGTGCAAATTCATCAGCCATTATGGGCGATCGCATTATCATACGCGCGACGAGGCTCCTTGGCGACACAGAACGTCGCGCGAGATAATAAGCCGGTACACGGTCGCGCCGGCGCGAAAGGCTTTCGTCGTTGGCAACTTGCTCTCGGCAATTATCGCCAATTTCAACCATACGAGTCGCGCGCGAAGAAGCACCTACTCCGATCTTTATTCGCGTGGTACCGCGAGCTTGCAGCATCTCGCGAACCTTCAGTCTGCGCGAGTCGCGCCGTCCGGTGTGGTCCGACCAGTTGAAGCCGGTAATCGACGATCCTCGTATAAACGAGCGGCGAGAAAGAAGGGAAGAAAGAAGGAGGCGCGCGTCGGTACAACGCCGCTGGGCCACGGGGAAGGGAAGATTAACATAGAGATGAGGTCGTCTTGAGTCTTTTCCGCGTGAGTTATGTTCCCGTGACCGTGCGCCATGGCTACACGCGCAAACCCGCTCTTTCTTTCTCCCTTTCTCGTGCGTGCATGACGTAGCAGAATTACGTTGCATTAAACATTGCGTCATAGAACAGCGGAGCTCCTTTTATCGTCGTCGACTAAGAAGAAACGCTCCGGGGGATGATATGTTTCGCTCGTTTCTCGCGAGGGACGCCAGACGTACCGATAACTCGGTTACCGTTCTCCGGGATTAATTGCCACTCCGGATTAGCTCCGCCGGCGAACGAAGAAAAGAATCGTTGAAACGGAACCGTACTACGCGCTGAATTGGAGCGAGCCGCGAGCCCCTCGAACGATTTCACGGCACTGGGATTCGCGGAGGAAGTCAGTGGAAATTTTCCATCGGTCGAGGAGAGTTTCGAGAGAGTCGCCAAGAATGGTAAATCGGGACCGCGTGTCTCGAAGCTCGGCGAAATGGATCTTCGGCGTGGGTCGAGCACGCCACGCGTCGTTCGCGAGGACCGCAATTGATGGCAGTCTCTGGACGCGAGCGAAAGCGGACAAATTGGGAACGCTTGTGGGTGGAGAATATCGTTCAAAAACGTTCAAGTTTGGCCTTTATCGTCTCTCCGATGATATTCCGAATATTCCGATATAAGATAAGGAATACTTTTAAACCCGTAAGCGTTCCCACGACAGAGAGAAAGGCGTGTATATAGATGGCGGAACGAGACGATATAGTCGACACACCGTCGTTGGCATTAGCGGCGTGCCGGCTGTTTGCAAACAGCAATATCATCTTTGTGACGTGTATCGGGTGCAGCTAGGGACTGCGTGCATCAGGAACAGGGAATGCGTGCGTTGGTAGAGTTTGTATCACTTAACCGCTGGCGGTGGATACCGGGCTCGGTAAGCGAAGCTAATGCTGAAATAATGCGACACTGGTCGGTGTTGGCCGCGCGTATGCCAACCGAAAACGCAAATGCCAGTCCCCTGTCGACAGACTGCCCGCCTACGCGAGCCGATTTCCGATCGTGCGCTTCGACGCTTTCCACAGGCGCGTCAGGCCAACGCACCGTACACCGTTTCACGTTCTTTATTCTCGATTTCAGCGACAGCCGTGTTAACTGGCGCGGCGATTTAGTCACTTTATTGTTTGCAATTAAACGTTTTCCTGCTTTTCCTTTTAACTATCGACAGGAAATTATTCGTTCGTCGCTCTAGACAGAGGAAACGTTAGGCGTTCGATCGCTTTCTCTTTCCTACCTTTTCCGTTCGCGTTCGTTAACGAGCGTATTTGCGCAATTACCACGGCGACCAAACGCACTTGCAAACCGTTGTTTCGTTGGAGAACATCGAACGAGATTAACGCCGTTTCTCCGCTACTCGGAGCGGAAAGTATTGGATTCCTGGCGGCCGTAATTGTCTGTTGGAGCAGCCATAAGCGAAAGAAGAAACGCGTCACTGAAACCGTACTTTACGCTCCAAGGTCCGCTCTCGTACTTTTTTCCCCGTTGCCTGCAGCTTATAGTACTCGCGATGAACTTTGAAGCTCGTCGAATCGACGTTGCTCGTAAATGTTTCAAAGTTCTCTGCTCTCTCCGCTGGTAACGATGGATGCAGCGATGAAACGAAATACCGTGCCGGAGCCGGAGAGCGCAACGATAATAATTAACGCCCAAAGTTTCTGGCGTCGAATCGCGCGTCAAAATCTCGAGACGTTCCAAATTAATCTCGTCTACTTTCGCCGTCCCTGGAGAAACCTCGTCTCTCTCTCTCTCTCTCTCTCTCCCTCCCTCCCTCTGCTTCCTTCCTTTTTCCTTTTTCACCAAAACTTGTTCGCGAAGGGCTAAATTATGGATCAATGAACGCGCAGGCATTTGTCTTTTCCATAGCCTCTTTTTTAAACGATTATCCGAAAATTTTGGTAGTTAACAGTCTCGAAAATAAATTAACGCAATTGCCGCAACGTTGCAAGGTTGCATTTGATTCACGGTAATTGGTTATTTAAGCGATTGCTAGAACTCATTATCGTCGGAACGAGCCGGTGCCCGCTTCATTTCTGAAACATTTTTAAGTCCTCTGTAAATTTCCAATCGAACCTTCGTTTCGTCGTTGAATTTTAACGATCGAGTTTCTGAATCTTTCAAGACGTTTAATCGATCATGGCGATTCGTTCCGTAAATGAGAGCCGTTCGTTGCCCAACGAAGTACGTTAAACGAAGACACGGTCGACTATAAACACGAGTCACGGCGACATTTGTTTCGGGAAAATGGTGAACGTGGTGAATTTCGGTGCAAGGGCGGCAACGTTATGAAATTTCGCGCGACGCGGTTCACGAAATCTCGCCCCTTCCCACCGAATGTCCGCTATTTCGTATCGCGACCGCCGTTCTTTTTCCACGCTACCGTTTCAGTCCCGTCACACCGAGAATATATTTTCCTGCGTGTCGCTCAGCAACGCGTAGGTTCGTCGGATTTTCATAATGAAATTACCATGCGTGTCAGCCGCGCGAAGACACGGTTTTACGTGCGCGTTTTGGGCCATGGCCAGGAGTATGCAGCAAAAGTCACTCGATTCTCGCCATTTCATCACGGAGACGTTAAAAAACCTGTGTTTGCAAAAGGAGCAGAGCGCCGAGATCGTTTGGTTACGTTGTATAATTCCAAACGACGCGGTTTTGCCCAGATTCTAATTTATACGCCAACATAATCTAGTTGCAGAAACATTCTCCACTACCTTTCAACGATCGTTCCGCTTCGAATTTTTTTCACCGCGTAATCCTCTTATCGCTTCGACGCAGCGGTTTATAGTGACACTTAATTAACGTGATAATTACTTCTGGCCTGTTCCTGCTACTGTGTACATGTATCGGTATTATTTATTCACTGGCCATCGCCGTACTTCCAAATCGCGTTTCTCTCCGTCAAAATTAGCCACCGCAGGCTAGACTAGCCGCTGCTATATTCGTATTTATTAGCGTAGCGGGTGTCGGTACAGCGAGCGTGAGCCGTGCTGCGCGCTTTTTTCAGGAACGGCCACTCTCGAGCGCACAATTTCATTAGGACCGACGTCCACCTTCCTGTTTTTGGCGCATCATTTCTAATTCCAGGGTCCGGCCGAATTTTCAGCCGCGGTCCGGCTCCAGTCCAGCCTTGGACGCGTCGTTGTTCCAGACTATTTTGAGAAAGAGGTTGTCCCTCGTGGCTCCTAGACGCCACCGGCGAGATTTATCGCGCGAAATCGCGCGGCGCACTTCCAATTAACCCTCGAATAAATTCTCGCTTCAGCCTGACTTTCTTTTCCGCGAGCGATGCCTCTCCTTCTGCCTCGAAATACAATGGATGACATGTCGTTGATTGCCGCGGTTCCATCGTTCGGACGCCGAGTTCTCGATAATTCTATTTTACGACTCGTAACTTGTCCTTAAATTTCGTCAAACTCGGTATCGGATTTTTTTTCTTTTTCCTTAGAATACAGAGACAGGGAAGAAGGTAGGCTAAGGCTGTTTGGTCGCTTTTACGCTGGTGGATATCAGACGGTGTTTTTCTATCCGCGAAAAGCCCCAATCCCATCGGGCCTCGTGGGCCGACGAATATTTAACGCGCGGAAGACGCGGTTTCCTGTTCGCCTGGAAAATACCGATAGGCTCCACGAGACGCTATTGTGCCGGTCTCCGCCATTCAATTTCCCCGTCTACCGCCACTCCCCTATCTTCCTTTTGTATATTTTCATCCGCAGGTCCTTCGTTGCGCGAAAAGCTCGTCGCGGAGTCGCTGGTAAACTACGTCTCTCGCGACATTCGGTTTCTTGGCAAATTGCGCAAGGTATTCTTCGTTGCAATCTACGGTGGCGCAAATTTCGCGATTTTAACCTCGCGCGGATACAACGGAGGAATCCGAAATCATCCGAAATTGTACGGCGTAATCGTATTTTCACGTCGAGAATCCATCGGTTGAGTTTCGGCGTTCGTGGAAACACGAAAACAGAATGCGATCCGTAGTATGGCGAGGAGCGGCGCTGGGAAGGCAGCGTGGCGACGGCGTAAGGGATTGTATCGGGGAGAATTAAATAAAAATCACGCGAACTGGAGATTTGGTGAACGCGGAACCGAGCCAGAAACGAGATGAGCGCTTCACGGCGCTCGCTTGGCTGCTCGTCCGCATTCTGCTCTGCATATGAATGAGAGGAGAACGGAGGTTGAGAGCGAGCAAGTGGATGCTGGAGAGACGGAGACGCACCGTGGGGTTCCAACGTCGCCAGCGTCGAGCTGGAATATCGGCCGAGCCAAGAAACGGAACGGAAGGAACGCTGCGTTTATTAAACTGAGCGCGGACGTGTTCCTCTTTTGCTTCCTTGACTTCATCCACCGACGTGGCGTCCGCCCCCGCTTCTCTCTTTTCGATCCACCTCTCCCTAACCCTTCTTTGCCTCTAGTCTAGCTACGCCACGTGCAAAATACTGGCCCGACACGCTCTTCATCATCGATGCCTTTTTCTTCTCGCCGCTCTCGTCTCTCTCGCTCTTCCGGTTACACCTTGCAGCGAGCCCCAACTTCCGTGCAAAGTCCTTTCGAAGCGAATGTCAACGACATGGTGGAGCCTCGGTCGAACTTTGCTTTAGCACAAATCATCTAGCCTTCCGAGGGTTTGTTTGGAAAGGGTTGCTGCATGTTTCTTCACTTTTCCTAAGCTGGTGACGAATCGGGTTAAACGTTCGAACGATCGTTAGTCGAAAGTCGGAGTATGACGGAGGAAGGTTAATAGGTCCCCTGTTTTGCCAAGCGCTAATGGAGCATTTTTTGCGTCTCCTTTTCGTGAGTCATTCCACTTGTCGGCTCGAACGAGCTACCAGCGGGCAAGTGTTCCTCGAATACGCAAACGGTTTAAGAAGCGTAGAAGTATAGAGTTACTCGGCAGCCGGTGTCCACTTGAACAAGAACAGTCTCATTATACGAGAAACGGAAAACCTCGCCACGTTGGACTTAGCGCGTGTTCAAAAATACGAAACTCATCGCACAAACCACTCCTGCGTGCTGCCACCCACGGAGTTTCCGGCAGGCTTTCACCGCCAGCGTATCGCTACGTCGATTAAAGAAAGTCAGAGTGCGTGAGGGGAGGAATCAATCAGCGAAATCACGCGTTGGATGACGAATAGAGGTGGCGTCGTATCGGCGGATCGTCTATTCCGTCTCGATGATATACGCCGTGTATCCTCGGCTAGAACGTCGCGGAGTCGGTGCTTACAGGGAGGCCGAAACAATTAATCAAGAGAATACAATCGTGTGTGCCCGGACGAGGGAGGAGGAATGGGAGGCAGCGAGCAGACGAACCGCTGGCGTGACTGATTCATTATGAGACTGTAATTAAGTCCCTGTATTAGCATAGCGACTAGATGGAGACCGTTCCACAGCCAGTCGGCAGCGTCTGGAACGACTTGACCCAAAGGTGCTCTTCCTATGCTAACGAGATACCTCCCCCATGGGTCGCTGTATAGATGCGTGTGTGCGTTTGTGCATGCGGTGCGTAGAAAAAATAACACGTTTACCCCGTTGGCGCACGAGTTGCACCGGTCAAGAGTTTCCCCTCTCTCTATTCTCTGGTCAGCGGCCATTAGAACCGGCTACCAGACGCGTATCTCTTAATTAGCCGGCGAAATCCACTCTCCGACCGCCGCTGGGAGCCTGGCCCGTTATCAATTTAACCCCCGGCCGCGAACTTTCTCGGTCAACCGGCATTTGTCTTTTTTTTCCTTTCTCTCTCTCTCTCTCTCTCTCTCTCTCTCTCTCTCTCGCTCTCTCGCGAGCCTGAAGTCTCCGGTCTCGTGCTCCGGTTCTCCTTGCTTCGCCTAGACCACCGCCGTAGCCACCGCCTGTTTTCCCTCGACGATACCCGTTGCTAACGAGTTTATCCGACCGGCGGCCCAGCGTTGTCCCTTCCGTTGCGCAGCTTCTCTTCGACGCTTTCTTTTTTCCTCTTCGTCCGTTCTTTGCTCCGCGTCTTCGTCTCTCGTTAGAAGAACGTCCGGTTCGCGTACGTACGATCGCTGTTCCACCGAGTAACGAGATTTCCGCGAAGCGCACGTACATTGTTTTCCGTGCAGGCGTTTCGCGCGGCATTCGAAGGGTAGACAGGAGGAAGACCGAGGGGTAACAGAAGGGTAACTCGGTTTCGAGGGTTCCGGGGGAAACGTTCGAGCCGCGAACAAGCGGGGCTCGGCGGAGAGGAAAGGAAGGAAAAAAAGATCAATGCCGCGCGAGTTGGAAGCTGCTCGTACACGCGAGAGGAAAAGAGGAAGAATAAATTACGAGAGGCGGCGCAGCGTTGGGGAGGAGATAAAGCTTCTCCCACGTGCCGATTAATAGTTCTGTCAATAAGATTAATCGAGCGTTGATTTTCCATGTGGTTTTCAGCACGCTGAGGTGGAGGATGGAGGAGCTGGAAACGCTGGAGAGCACGGAGTGCCCTGAGTGCCCCGGGCCACCCCCCGAGTTCCGGTTGCCGCCACCGCCTCGGCCACCCTTCCTCACCGACGGCACCTTTTGCTCGGAGGAGCCCCTCACCGAGATCGAAGATTGCGTCGCCATTCCGGTAAGTTCGATTCCTTCGATTATCCCTCCCGTTACTCCTACAACGTTTCGTGAATTCTCGCGAATTCTCCAATTGACCAAAGCCATTGTTCGATCATTGGCGACCGATCGTGCGAAAACGTCGAAGTAGGATTCTTATCGAGCTTTCGGAACTTTGTACGATTCGCGCAACTTCGTACCTCGACCTGTAAAGGGACTGCCGCGTCGTGGCGTAGCACCACGTTCGTTAATTCTTGATACAACTGGCGCCGTGCATTCATAACTCTGCTGTTTGATCTTGATGTCTTACGTTGCTTTGCTTGGGCCATCCATCTTTGAGAAAGTTGGCGTACCTCCGTCACCGATCAAGCACTCCCTGGCGTAATCCGTGTATCCGAAAGTATCTGCTCGAATATTCCATTTTAACTTGCATTTTGTATCCTACCGGCGAACCGTCAAACACGACCAAGGCAAAGTAATCTTCTCCTCGGAAAGCCATAACCCAAGTCGATGGAACTAACCGGCGGGCACCGGAATCGGGAGTTTGATGAGTCCGGTGGAATAGAAATTCCTGAATAGGGCGGTCGAAATGGCGGAACAGGTGGCAGAAAAGAACCGGTCGAAGAAAGAGCGTGGAGCCACGGTCGCTCGATTCATATCGAAAGGACGGGATTTTAAGGCGGGATAAATTCCGGAACTCCTTATCCGACGCCAGCAAATTGAATCGGGAACGTGCGGGGACAAAAACGAGATCTCGTGCTCTCCTCTCTTGCTCGTTCGTCGTCGTGTAACTTCTTCCTCGTGAGAAATCATCTCTTGACAAAATATCCCTCTGGAATTCGGCTCTCGGCGATAGGAGTTCTTAAAAGAGAAAAACGACCATTGCCGACGATGTTTAAACGTTGAAACAAGAAAGACAACTATTAACAGCGATCCGGGAACACGTATAGCAGCTCTAACTCACCGTTCGGATCGAAACGATTCGGAAGATGAGGAAAGAATTCCAATTAAAGTAGTTCGGCCAATATTCTCCAGCCGTTCACCGTACAGGTAACTTTCGAATAAGTTGCGACGCGTAGTTTGCCGCAACGAGCCTTTAGAATTCTCCGTGGATCCCGTGCGCACCAAAAGGCTTCGTTTTTCCTCTTTCACAGCGATAAATCTTGGCCAGCGGCTCGATTAATCCCCGTCGCTCGTTTTATTATCGTTGTCGCGCGACCATTCCTAAGGATTCTCCCGTCTTCGAGAAAATCGGAGAATCGCCACGAGATAGCACACGAGCGATTTCGACCGCGATTCGTTCCTACCAATTAAACCATTTTTCCCGGCTCTAGCTCTAGACTTTTTAACGAGCTAACTCGTTATTAAAATATCCCCAAGTTTTACGACCTCCCGTAATCCCCGCACACGCTCTCTAAAATTTCATTTATGCGAGAGACTCTAACGGGGCTTAGTGTACGCGTCGCTCTCGCTCGTTAAGCTTTATCGTCGAGCAAATCGGTCGGGCCGGCGACACGGAACGTTGGAAAAAGAGAACGCAAAGGAGAATCAAGGGTAGAGGAAGGAGAATAGAGGACGATCGGGACGAATGTTAAAAGTGAGACCAGTTAGTTAGAGTAATCGGTTCGGGTCGCTGTTCCTTCGGTCTGTTGCTCCGGATCGAGAGGTAGCTCTCGGTTTGCTCTCTCGGTGCATCGACGAAACAGCGACGGACGATGGAACGACGCGCTGTTTCTGTTATTGTCTTTAGCGGCCCGTTAAAAAAAGCTGTATTTACCCGTGACAGGCGCCATCGGTCTGCCACAGCCTCTTCTTTTTCATCGTCTTGCCCATCCTCTTGCTCCCTCGACTTTTTTCCTCGCCGCGTGGCGAAGACCGGTGCGCTGGCCGGATAAAAACGGCGCGGGCCTATTAATAGAGAACACGTGTCTCGGCAGCGTCGCGAACTCGGGGACCCATTATCGCCCGACGATTTTACATCATTACGCGTAATTGGAGGATCTGCCGGCCGCGCCGTGCCTCGAGATTTATCTTCCGTTTCGTTTCGATTAAACGGCCTGTGGAATCTCGCGAGAATTTCCAGAGGGAAAAACCGGCGAAGGGAAGGACGGGGCACGGGACGACGAGGAAGGATGCTGGTGGTGTGACGAACGGGGGAAAGGCGGAGAGGTGCGATCGTTTTAATCGCGAATCGCTTCGCCCGTAAAATTCGCGTTATTTACAGCGGCGAACAGCGGCCGTTTATAATTTCTAATTTCGCGCCGGCCGCGTTCTATTAAATCACTTTAATATCGGGCCAGTGTCTTGCAGCGAGCGAGAGTTTAATCTAAAATAATTATTTAGCGGCACGAGGTAGGTAGGCGACCATCGGGTAAGCTACGCCAGCTTACGGTTGCCCTCGCGCCGAACGAGACATCCGCTGCTGTGCTACGGGCAGGGGGTTGCCAACGTTTCACAGTGCACATGCAAATCCCGCGAGTTTCGAAGGAAAGCCCCGCTCTGGTTTTTGCGACCTCTTGTCTGGCTTTACGGGGTGTTAAACGCATCGGGCGTCCTTAATTGAATTCTCTCGCTCCTCCCTATCACCCCTGCACACCCTCACGCGCGAGCAGTAACTACCGAAATTGCAGTAAACATTTTGTCTGTCCTCGAACGCTCCTTGACCGAGCTTCTGCAGCTTCCATGACGCGACCTGGAAATTAGAACGACGAGAACCCTTTGTCTCTCGTTTCGCCACCGTCTTTGTCTTCCTCCGCGCGTTCCAACCCCTCTCAAGACGTTCGATCTGCGGGCGTGCTCTCGGAGGCGTTGCCTTTCCAGTCCTCGGTCTTTAGCTACCAACGATCCGTCGATTTGTTCCGAGAATCATATTACGATCCTCCCTGTCGACGATTCCTGCCTCCGCCGGTCGATACCCGCGCACGAAATTACATCTTCCTACGCTTAATATCAAAGGATGCGTCTTGTAAGGGAAACTTCGAAGAAGCTTCGTCTGGGAAAAGGAGAAAAAGAAGTCGTCGCGCAGGAAATCGTCGTAAAGAGCGTAAGAGAATTGAAAAGACGGAGACACAGATGGAGGACGAGAACCGGATGACAGTAATTAAAAAGCAGTCGGCGAATACAACTCTTGTAAGTCGTTTCGAGTTTATTACGCGATACAGTCGCGCAATATTTAATAAGCCGCTGCCCTCCATTACCTTTTTACCCGAGCGTTTCTTCGCCATCTTTCATCGATGGCTTCGTCAGTCTTTTCTACTCTATCGCCATGTGTATACAGCGATCGTTTCCAGCGAATATTTTCAGAATTAATATCTCTCTTCCTTTCGCGTGTTCGAGGATGACAACGGTGGCAGTGACCAGCTATCCAGCGTCCGCCTCTTTATCAAACACCGTGAAAGATTACGTTAACACTCCGGTATAACGCGACGGTATAGTGCGACCAATTGGACGACTCTAGGTTTGAATTATGAGTCGCGCGAGATCGCATCCACCACCGTCTGGCTACGGAAAGGAATGCGTTTAAGGATGCGCAGCTTCGAAACGCGCAAACGGAGAAAGTCGAGCCGGCCGTTGAACCAAGAAAAGGAAAGGGGAAGAAACTGCTAGCCGCAGGTGGCGGCGAGATCGGGGTCGCTTCCCTTTCGGGTAACCTTCGATCGAGGAGCGGCCACATCGGAGGGCGGAAGGCGAAAGGGGCGGAGCAGGGCGGAAAAGGGAAAAAGTCTTCGGTGATGGCGTTTTTGCATCGAGCGAGTCTCTTTATTACGCCTGGGAATCCGCTTTGTTTCTGGCGGTGTGCTGGGGGCGGTAGGTGGGCACGAAGGGATGACAAAGAACAGCGTGGCAGTGGCGAGGCGGAAAAGCGAGAAAAGGGACGCGAAGAAAGATGAGAAGGAGGGGGGGGGGGGGAAGAATGCCCGCGTTCCCCTAGGCAGAAGTTTGCGCGGCGGCGAAGCACGCCGAGAGGACTAAAAAGTGAAGCAGCCTGGAAAATGGGAAGAAAAGGGGTAGTTATTGCCGATTTCGCGGCGACGGTAGCGGAGGTGGGCTATCCTCCGGCTGGCGCTGTATCGTTGCTGCAGCTACGGTTAATTACAGCACGAGTGGAATTGGTTTCGTTTATCGGGCAGAGCTGGATGGAACGTATCGTCATTTCGAGCGTCCGGATAGCAAATCGATGCCAGACGTCGACGTTCTCCTCCTGGGTATCGACAGAGGACCCTCGTCCGGATTATCTCGAACCGATTGTGTCTCTTCCTCTTCCCTTTCGTCGATAGTCCGGATTTCCTGTCAGTCTGTCCGAGGACTCGTGCCCAGGGGCCCGGCCGATTTGGCTACTGCAATAACCCACGCTCGCTAACCCGAGCCTCTACACGCCACGATAATTTCCACGATTATTTATCGAATTTATTCGCTCCACCTGCACGACTCTTTCACCTTCTTACTTGCCGGACTACATACAGAAATCCTCGAGCCGTCTAAAAGCAGATGTTTCGCTGTACGGTCGTCAAATTGGAGCACGCGAGACACTCGTGAACATGGCTATTGAAAAATCACAGTATCGTTCGAGATCGAGCGGAGTCGGTAAAGCAGGAAGCGAAATCCTTTGATCGCAGCAAAGTCCTTTCGGTCCTCTTCCCTTCTGGTCCGAAGATTCCATCGCACAGAGGATAAAACCTCGGGGCAGACAGTTACGCGCTTTGTACGCGCGTATATACAAAGCACCGATTTACCCTATTCGTTCCGCGGTACACGTAATATTTTCCCGCTTCGCGTGTGCCCCGACATATCATTGTAGCTAGGAATTCTTTAGCGTGCTCCTCTCCGCTTTTCAATCCACCCTCCATCCTCTGCGCTTCTTCCGCGAATAGCGAACGTATCTCATCAAGATGTCGCAACTAAATCCTCCGCAAAGAGAAACACGCGATCCCGCAAGCTTTTCCACGTCCGATGGTCAAACGAAGCAAAAACACGAGCGAGGAAATAGACCGCTGTCCCACGTTGGACAAACGTAAAAGTCACTTTTCTCCGGCTACCGACCGTTTATTTTTATCGTCGAGTATCCTCGATCGTCGCGTAGCAAAGCGAAGGGTTTGATAAACGAAGAAACGCGGTAGCCGCAGAAATATCTTGGCGCAATAAATCCGGTTCTGGTGTAAGCCGGTTGGTTGTTAAATGGCTATTAAACGCGAGCAGATACCGTGGCGCGAACTACGTGTTCGTTATCTCGGATTAGAGTCGATATTAAATGGCAAGTATCGCGTCCGTTTGGGCTGCGATCGAGCGTGACGTAATCAGCGAGCGTGTAAGCGCGTAAAGTAGCGGTTGTAACGTCCGGTATGCTCGCGCACGTACGCGTATCCCGCGAGCGCGTTAAGTTTGGCCGGAAAATCGCGGTAAATCATCGACGTCGCTGCATACTGCGCGTAAATCAGCGATTAATCCGCCACGGCCCACTGAGTTATCTCCTTGCTCGTTCCACGGTTTTCGCGTTCGAAATTTCGATCGATTTGCAAGCGATAAGGGATAAGACGTACGAACGGAGCAGTGTTTAAGCAGAGTAGGTGAACGGTAGTTGCGGCTGAAGAAGCGTCGCAAGCCCGGGGCGGCTGTTTGCACGCTAGAACCGTAGAAACATCGAGGTAGAACCGACGAGAGGTTGCTGTAATGTGAGCGTCACGCGTCAAGTTAATCTTCTGTCGAGAGACGAGCAAGATGTACCGGCAGAGCTGGCTCGACAACGTGTTTAGATAGCGTTGTTGTTGTTTGTCTAGCTCGTTGGAAGGGAAGACCTGTTTTTCGACGGTAGGAGCTGGTCTTTCCGGGATTCCTCTAGGTAGGAATCACGGAAGGATCGCGGGACGTCTAACGAACCGATAAACGTTCCCAGCACGAGACGAAAGGAATCGTGACAATTTTTTTAACAATCGAACAAACCGTTTTTTAGCAGTCACAGCTTCTTCGTTAATATTCTTGAGATATAGAAATCCGTAAATACGAACGATTCCGAGATAACATAATGTTGGAAGAGCTGTCCAAGTACGGTTTCAGCGAGCCAACTCGAAGTAAGTCGACGTTTAATCCGGTATATATGGTAAGGCTGTGCGTCGAGGCTTTTATTCTTTCGTTAGGCGTGTGCGACGAAGAAGGGGATCGTCGAGAGCCCTTAGTCGAGATTCTTCCCGGCGGCTGATATCGCCTCGCGTCGTTAGCCCCATTATTATATCCGCGAATAACCGCGTTCCGCCCGATTCCATCGCTGTTCACGGGTTTTACTTCGACATAAAGGCGACCAATAACCGTCCCGACCGCGTAATAAGATCGCTCCCTTGTCCTTGAAAGGTCGCGATAAATCGACCGCGACATCGACCACCCCTTTTTCCCACCAAGATAGAATCGTCTTGAAGGATCGGCGAGTTCGGCGGAATAAACGCCGCGCGACAGAACTTCCTTGTCTCGGTTCGAGGATAAAGGAGATTCTACTTAAGAAGATGCGGTTCGAGTGGTCGTTTCTTACGGAACTGTTTAGTCTGCGGCAATGACTCTCGTAAAGGGACTCTGGAAAGTGTTAGGCGATAATCTCGATGGAACTCGAAGAAGAGCCTAGAAGATATTTAACTCTCCGAATATGAGAAATATAGAGAAAAGGGAACTCGAATACGAAGAAAATTTCTCGTTGAAAAAAATGACAATTCTCTTCTCGTTGGAGAACTGCGTCCAAGACGCTGGTCGTTTCATAGAGATTTCTTTCGTGGCGTGTACCGTGTATAGCTTTACGCTGGACGATTGTACCAGCGCAGGCATAGAAACGCGGGGCTTCACAATAAAGATCGTGTTTCACACGAATGCTCGAACCATCTATAACTTTCTTGATTTCATTAAGATAAGAGGCAAATGGCGAGGGCTCGGCTTCGTTCATTGGAAGCACAATTTAACGCTAAAGAGTAGTAATGGAAGTAAAACACCGTGGTAAAACTTCCACGAGATTGTCGGATAATCTATAGATACGAGAAGTTATCGCCATAAGCGACGTAGCATAGACTATGAGGTAAAATCCTTCTGAACTCGTGTCGAGTATCTACAGGATTTATAAATTACACGCTTTCAGGTCGATGCGTATCGTGCTACTCTACGGCCGGAAGGCTAACGTTCCTCCGCATTCGTTCGTTCAAGAAAAAAAAAAAAATAGGACATGGTTTTCCCATGTCAAATAAGGACCAAACAGTCGATTATAATTAGATGAAAGAAACAACACGGAATCGTAGAAGACGCCAGACACCGGTAAAATGTGCAGGCCTGCGTCGACTCGCTGTCGTCGCCTGCCGGCGTGTTTACACAGCACGCTTCCGTGGAAACGAGCACGTGAAAACTTTCTCGACCTTGTGGACGATCACGGGTCACGACCAACCCTTGGGAAAAATAATCACTTTCCGTTCCGTGCCTCCGCTTCGTGCGCTCGTCCGATAAAATGCAGAACGAAAAATATCTCGTACACGTTTTGCACGAACAATTTGCCCGCGACTGAACGCACATCCTCCGGACGACGTGGAAATTTCCTCGAGAACTCGTTCCGCGTATCCATAATTCAGCGGAAAATAAGCAACGGGGCGTCGAGCTAGAGAATTTGCGGTCAGCGAGAGAATTCCGGCGTTAACGGGGGTTCGTCGTCGTCGGATCGCTGGCAGTCCAAATGTTGACGAGGTTTACGGTTTCTCCAGTTTCGCGGGACGAGCGGTGTTTACGCGTATCCGGAATAATCAAGGGCTGGCCGGGGATCGTAACGAGGGTGTAGCGAAACCGCAGCCGCTAAGCCGTGCGCTCCACCGACCACCATGGACTCTCGGCTCGCGCGAACCAAACGACCCTTTGCACCCAGGATCCACGTCCCTGGCGTCGTTAGTCGTCGCTTCGGACCGGGTCATGCGGAAAAATTTTGCGGGCTTCTACCCTTCGAAACTCTGCGGTCCATTAAAATCGCTCGCGTGCTAAGGAAGCTCGTGTTTCGAACCGATTCCTTCTACCCTCGTGCAAGTGCTTGTTAGGATTTGCCGATACGTATCCCGTGTTTACGAGTGTTTGTAGGCTCTGGTGGTGAAATTCGGGCTGCCATTTATCGGGCAAGGTGCGAAAGATAGGCATTACGTAAAGTTGGAAGAGAGGCCAATAAGACCACGCAAGAGAATCGCACGTTGCGTTTTTCCAGCAAGTATGTTGTTCGAGCGGAAGGAAGGAGGATGAGAGAAGAATAAAATCCTCAATTGGAACGATAATTGTGAAACAAAAACGTTGATGGGCTTCGCTATAGAGTAACGTAAATAAGGATGAGTGGTACGAGAATAGAGGTCAGAGAGAAAAGCGATGGAAGAAATTTGTTATCTGGACACGTGTCCCTTAAACGCAGCTTCCGGGGAAAAGCGGGAGAAAACGGACAAAACGAGAGCAACGCGGAAGCCTGGCGCGCGTCAAAACGTGCCAAACGGAGTGAAACGCATTCCGGAGGGAAGAAGAAGAGGCTAGAAAAGAGGCGACGTTTCTGGGAATCTCCTGAATCTCGTGGAGAATGACGATGGTAATCGCGTCGTCTGGTTCTTTTTCCCGAATGCTCGAGAAATAAAAGCATTCGCAGCGCGCCAGAGTCAACTTCTTTCCGGAAGGATCGTCGACGGTGAAAAACGATTACCTCGTTTTCTCGTGAAAGTAACCGCATTGGAATACTTTGATTACGCTTAACGCCACGCCGACTGTACTCGGTTGGTTCCGCGGTACTTACAGCGCATCGTTAACGATCCCGGCCCTAGGTTACGTCTAATGGCATCATTAACTCTTAATGAACACTTGCGCGAACTTTAATGACTAACGAGCTACCTCTCTGCCCCTAGAAATTTCTAGAAAACTTGGATTCCTTGGGCGTGACGATCGACCGAGCCAAATGCGAAATATCCCTCAGGAATGTTAAATCTAGGCTAAGAGAAACATCCTTGTCGTTAGAATAGCAACGGTAGCTCCGTAAAGTTCTTCTCAATCTTCGTTTAAGCGGCGACGAAATTCGGGACGTCTTCAGGACGCGAAATCAGCGTCGATGACAGAGGCGAAGAAAGGTCGTATCTTGATTGGCCGATAGCAGAGAGCGCCGCGTAGAACAATATCGTTTTCACGCGCACAGAAGCGAGGTTCGTGTTAATTTTCCGACCGGAAGCACGAACGCGTCCCACCGAATATGCCACCCTCTTCTCTATCCCTCCTAATATCTAATTCCCAGAGGTTGCGGTAAACGAGACGATCGGCGAAAACAAGTGGCGAGGGCGACGACGAAAAGAGGATAAGGAGGAGCTTTGTCCCTCGAAATCCTCGAAAGTTCCGTTCATGCTCGAACGACGCCCAACTTCCTTCGTCACAGGCGGCAGAGACTAACGAGGGGCTGCTCGGTAACCGTACCAACGATTCTCGAACGTCGAACGATTAATACAATCGACCCTCGTTTCGAATCATCCTGCGAAAATGTTAAATAAATTAGATAGGACATTCGGACGAGTCTGGTCAAATCTAAATCGACTCGAAGCACGGAGTAACAACCACAGACGTTTTTAACAAGTTCTTAACAATTTTTGGAATTTTACACGTTGTAAGCGTTAACTAGTTAACTGATAGTTAACGAGAGAACGTTTGCCCGGTTCTATCGGGTGTTAAAAAGGGGTGGAATATTAGTCAGCGATCAATTTTCTCGCCGCGATGTTCCCATTTCTCGGGTCTTCGTTAATGTCGCGGCTCGAGCTTTTTTGTTTAAAACACAATTTCGCCACGTTGCAGACCGCCTCGGTTTCTCGCTTTAATCTCGCGGCTGCCGGCCGAGCATCAAACGAAAGGGCGGCTTAAACTTTAATACCGTTGATATTCACCGCGCTCGCTCCGTTTTCATTCGCGATTCGGTCTTCGTGTCACCATGGCACAGATTCTCCGGTGGTTCAGCGCGAAAAAGCCCGCGGTTGCCCGGGAATTAATGTCGCGTCGAACTCCGTAAACGAGGCTACTTCGAAACTCCACGGAGAGTTCCGCCGCGGCGAGCACGAGACCGCGTCATCCATTCTCGGCTGAACGCGTTTCCTCCGGGGAAAGCGAGAGTTCCTTGAAAAGGGATCGTTTCCCAGGGCAAGGGTATCAAAGAGCTACGATTAGCGAGAAGCTGGGTTGTTCCGGGCTTTTCCGGAGGGAAGCTTCATGACTCGAGGCAACAACGGGACCACAGGTGATATCGTCGATCCTGTTTCGCGGCTATATAGATTTAAACCGACCCTTAGAAACTACATTTTTCTTCTTTCTTTTTCATTTTTTCTTTTTTTTTTTTTTTCAATTTCTTGGACACGTGTCTTTGAATGGATAACCTCCTTTTCTTGCTTTAACGATGATAAAGTGGAAGCCCTTCTAGGCTGATGTTCGGATATGATGGATAGGAGAAAGGATCTTTTTCTTCTATCTTTGAACTCGTCGGAAATGATCTCTGCTAAACGTGGGCAATCCGACGAGAAAAGAAGGAATCGAAATGTGCGGTGCAGGAGTGAAACGCGGAGAACAGCGGAACCATAGCTTCACCCCGATCCGGTTCAGGTACCGACAACGTCTGCCGAGGCTAGATTAAAGGGTGAATGTATACATTCGATGAGAATCGTGTCCCTGGTCGGCCTAACGATCCCTTTGGCGGCTGCTCGAATGTCACACACGGCGAACCTCGCAGTGAACGACGCGGAGTCCACCCCTCGAATCGTCACCGTTCGTGAAAAAGGAGGATCCGGCAGCGACAGCTACCGTTTCCTTCCTCGGATTACTTCATTATCGGGTGCCGCCCACCTACCCGTTCCAGCCGAGCAAAAAACTTTCTAATCCCGTCGACGACAAGAATTTCTCATCCGATATTCGATTCTTCTTCGAGCTGGACACGGCGACTGCCCCTTTCCAACGGAAAATCGGATCGTTCCTCGTCGATCTCGCGAGATTCCAACGTTCCAGTTTCCCTTGGCCCGTGGACTTTGAATCGATGGTAATTCGCCGTTTGCTCTGCAAGCTGGAAATCGCGAATTCGCGGTCGCGTGCACGCGTCGATTGAATACGCGTCAGCGAACGCGCGGGATTCCTGTTAAGATCAATAATAGCCACTGGTTAGCCGGTTGTGTAAGCCGCAGAGGTTCTGACTGATATTGACACAGGTAATACACCGTTTACTGGGTTAGTGGATCGACGGCGGTGTAAAGAGCGCGTACGGTTAAGCGTTTCGGCGCTCGGAAACAAACGAATATCGCTGGCAAGGCGCAAGATGGGAGAGAATTACGTGTTGCGAGCAACGAACGTCAAAGCCTGTAACAGTGTCCACAGGGATTAAAGCTAAAACCATAGGAACCCCTTTGTGGAACGATGGCGCGCAAACAGCTTGGGTGGCTCTGGTTCTTCTCTTGGTCGACGGGCAGCTTCTGAACGAAACGAACCAGCGGATCGATTTCCCAGGATGACGAGACGACTCTCGTCTTCTCTCGTCCTCTTGCTCTTCCTCTTTCTCTCGTTGCGCGGTAGATAAATTTCCATGGTGAACGGAGCTAGCAGAGATTGACGTTGAAACGATGAATCAGCGGGGACGAAATTTAAATAATGGCCACCCCGGCGGCCGACTGACGAGACAAGGAGAGGGTGAGAGAAAATGATGGCCGCGTATGCTGGCGGTTCACGGTGAGCAGCGCGAATCTTCCCGATAAAACTGACACATTTTAAATCATTATGAATTACGACTCGATTGTAAGATGGCAAAGGGAAATTTCTGAATGTATTTGACGGTTTAGAACGAAAGATCAGCTAGTGAAACGAACAATCGATACACCCGAGATTAAATGAAAATTCGCTGGAAGCCGCGTGTAATTTTCACGGGAGATTGGTTTTTCGAATAGTTTGATATGTCGCAGGGGTAACGAAGTCGAGGTGTCGCCATTGTGGGATTCATTTTTCGATCACGATCGAGGGTGTCGCGGCGAAGAAAGGAAATTCTCGGCTTCGTCGTTTAATCCCGCGGTTCGGGGGAATATTATGTGCGACGCCCGAAATGGAACAGAATCCCCGATAAAAGGGAAATTGGAACTTTTCCCGGGGACCGATGGGCGTCGATCTTTCGCAAAGAAGCCGAGCAAGCCTGTAAAAACGCGCCCCTCCCCGCCCCTTACCCTTCTCCTCCCTTTCTGTTAGCCTGGAAACCGGCGAATGGATTACACGAAAGAGTTGCCGCGAGATCGATGAGAAAAGAAGCGACCGAGAAAGGTGAAGCGCTCTATTTTTCAGCAGCAAGATATTCGAATCTCGCGAACGAATATTCCAGCCCACTCGAGAACGCGAGTTTGGCTAAACGCTTTCGCTGAGCTTTCATCGACTATAGACTATGGCTTTCGAGTCGCCGCTTCACCGGCTTTCCTCTTTTTCCTACCTCGTGAGTCTACAACAAACGAGAAATTAACAGAAAGAGGAGAGATTGCAGGAGCGTGCATCTTCGCCAAGATTTCCATTTCCTGGCAAATAACACCGTTCAATTTACTCGCTGTTCGGCTTTCTTTCTCCTCCCTCGCCCCCCCCCTCTCTCTCTCTCTCTCTCTCTCTCTCTCTCTCTCTCTCTGTGCAGTTCTTTCTCCCTCGATAACCTCGTTCCGGCAGTCTACGAGAAGAAACGGACGAGAAGAGGGAGAGGGACTTTGCATGGAGAAGGTTCATTTGTCTTCGATTCCCGGTACGCACCTGTGAATAGAGACTTACCGCTCGTTATAGGGCTTACCGATACAGAAAGCCAGCCACGCATGGCGGCAGCCGCGTTTCCGGTAATTTCGCTGCTCGCGAGCAATCTCCTTTGACGAATTTCGCTGGGAACTCGACGAACGAAACGCCAGCTTCGTTACGGTTTCGCCAGTTTATCATTCTCTCCCTGTTACGATTATTTTTATAGCGACGCGGGGGCAATGACGGGAAAACGAATGGACCATCGGATGAAAATGGAAGGAAAAGACGCGGTAAGAAACGGATGGTAACGATAGCACGGAAGATTTAATCGAGCCGGCCGACATAACAAGCACGGGCTGCGTTAAGACAGAGGTATAATTAATTCGCTTAGAGGCGGACTTATTTTCCCTTGGCGAGTAAATATTCCTCGAAATAAACTGGGAAATATTAATGCAACGTTAGCCGATTCTCGGCGCTGGCTGACGTACGAGATAACGAGCTTTTTCCAAATGAAAATTTCATCCCACTCGAAGCCCGTGTCTTCCGTGCGCGGCCGCTGACGCGGAATTCAATCTTTCGCTGCATTTTTCCAGCTACCCTGGAATCTCGGTCGAATAATATTTTTCCACAACAGCGAGCCGAATTCGTGACTCCGCTCTCATTCTCTGCGTCGCTATAAGCCGCGAAAGCACGCGGAACTTTGCGAGAATAACGCCTTTGAACGATATAAGAAGGTTATCGCTCCTCTGTTCTCCTCGCATCCAACTTAATAAAAATCGCTATCGATATCCGACGATGAGCTCGGCGAACTCGAGCGTCGAAACATCGACTTTCTTTACTCCCTTCGTTTGCTTCGAAACTCACCAACGTAGACGCGATAGGATAGAAATGTTGGCAACCTCGATTCCAGAGGTTGAAATCTCCGAGGAAATGCAGGGAGCAGAAACATTGTTTACCGCTGGAACACAGAGCTAACTAAGTTGCCATCTTAACAGAGTGACTTAATTGAAAGGAAAACCTCGTTGCTCGAGACGCCATCGTCGAGCAGGAAATTTTCATTCTCGTCGAGACAGCCGGCGGAAAAATCGGCCAAAGCCCGCAGGCGTGCGCGATAAATCCGACTGGTTTGGACGGCGGCGAATCAGCCAGAGGCAAGAGAGACAGCATCGTAAAAAGGAGGCAGAAGAAAGGGTGAGTCGGTTGCCGCGAACCGTTCACCGAAGCGGCACCGCAATTCGTTCCGTTTCGAATATCAAAAACAATTCGCCCCACGGGTGCCACGTGACTGGCAGAAGGGTTAGCGAATCTTTCTAACTGTGACGAGATAGGGTGAGTAGATTTTAGGCGAAATATCTAACAGGGTAGAAGGCGAGGGTGGGTGGTCGTGGAGCGTCGCGCGTGCTGAATGAAACGGTAGGCGATATTAAAGCACGTCCGGAATGTTGCTCTCCGTGTCGTTAAACACTCCTACACACGGCATCCCCCTGTCTTGTCTTCTCCACCCTGCGCTTTCATCCCCTATGATATTGCGCCATTTCGGGGGACCAGATATTATACGCTTCGAATTGCCGTTCCGCGAGCTCTTCCAAATAATGTGCCGTCTAATGGCTGAAACGATCCGGGCGATAATGTCGAGGACTGGAACGATTCGAGTGTTGTTTCGTTGCTAATCGGGCATCTACTCGATGCGACGAAGGGTCGAAGAATCGACGAAAGTTCTCTCGTTTCGAACAAGTTTCCCACCGACGAAGGAGATTCTCTGCTGAACGTAGAAATAGGGTGGTGAAGTATGGTTTTGAAAAGGGAACGCAGAGGCAAGATGTCGTAGACGTCGTCACGATCAACTGGAAAGTCGTCGTAAAGTCTCCGTCTGAAGTCGTCGTCTTCGAATTTCATTAACGGCCGAATGATTTACGAGACTCATCGACGCGTCGATATTAAACCGCGTTGGGAATGTTGAGATCCGCTTCGGTTAAACGCTCCTCCGGCACATAATCTTTGTCATCCGCCTCCCTCTGCGAACGTGTCGCCCCGGGCTTTTCCAACCCCGACGGAGGCGAGGCTAAAGAAAAAATGGCAGTCCCTTGGTCGTCGATTGTTTCCAAAAGGAATTAAGAAGCTCAGAGCCGATTCGACTTCGATATCCCTTCGAAACGTCGTTCATCCTCGCGTGCCCGCGATGATTTATTCATACGTTTCCCGAGTCGACTTCGGATATTTTAAAGATAAAACTGGCAGTCTCGCGGGCCGTGTACCGAGAAGCGACTCGAAACTCTGGTCCAGTGACAAGCGGCGCGAAGAACGGGGGCATATTTATGGAAATATTCAGCAGGCACTGGATTCCATTCATCATCGAGCATATCGACAGCGAACGTTCGTCGAACAGCTCGAAATAAATACGTTTTTATCAACGACCGTCAACGGGACGATCGACGTGCAAATAGTTGCTGGCGTTTGCGGCAAATCGAGCGGGAGGACGCAAATTAATCGAGGCGCGGCGCCTCGGCGAAAACAACGAGTCTCGTGGTCGTTTAACGTTCGTTCTCGTTTGAACCCGATCGAAGCGGTGGGCTTGCGCCAGTTGTATGACATTTCATTACGCGCATCAAATATTTATGAACTTCTTCCGTCGCCGGCGGAGAAAACAACGGTAATAAAACGCGCGTTGTTTTATTGAGACGCGAAGAGACTAGCGTGGAAAGCGGTGTAACAGAGAATAAAGGGGGAAAGGGAGAGAGAACGATGAGGCAGACGAAGAGAAGAAAGCGCACACGGATTTTACGCGTCTGTTGGTTCGGCTTTTTCTCGTCGCGACGAATCCGCAGAGATAAAAGGGGACGACAGGGGATGGAAGGAGGCTGGCAAATAAACAAGAGCGCTCCAAGTACCGACCTTTCGTTCCGGCCCGAGATAAAAAGGGTTTCTTCCGATCATTCGACCGCCTGGAAGCTACTCCACTCTCGCTTCTCGACCTTCGTCTCCCCTCGTCAACGATCCCCTGCTTCTTCTCCTCGTCGGCTAATCCGTCGACGAAAAACTGCCGGTGTTTCCCGCGGATGCGAAAGCCGTGGAGACGTTCTTTTCCGTCGGATTCAATTTCGATATTATCCATAATAAATAATTCTTTAGGAACGGCGATGTCGCGTCGCGAAGATAGTAGAATACGGCGCGAGGAAATCGCGGAGAACGATCGATTGCAGATATTTTTTCTCGCAGCATCGAGACAGTTGAAAATGTTTCGCGAGCAATTTTCTCTGCAAATTACTCGTCGGCGGAGGGATGAGACACGCGAGGCAACGACACACAGCCGGAACAATAGAGACGCGAGCGTGCCGCGTTCCCCGTGGATAAAAGGGGCGATCGATGTCGGACGGTGATTGGAAAACAATAAAGAAGAAGCGGAATGGAAAAATAACCGGGAAATATTTGCTCGATAAATAGTCGGTCGGCAGCGGGCCGAAACAACGAAGACCGACCGTGTACGGGACGCTCGACGACCACCGGAACGAGGATCGACCTGGTGCTCGCGTGCAATTTTCGTCTCGAAGAGGGTAGAGCGTCGAGCTGATTGGAAAAGACCCGAGGCGTATACGAGCGAGACTGTTCTAGGATTGCCGCCGTCCTGCGAAGAATCTCTCGTCTCGTTTTCTGCTTTGCCCCGTTTCATAGCAGACAGAGCGGTATGCTTTCTGAATTACGGACTACGTCGCGCAGTAGTATAGACCCGTCGGCGGGCAGACGAGAGCGGTAGCAATCAGTAGAATATGCCGCGAATATCGCAGACATGGTCAGGCGAGCCATCGTCACAGAGAAAGAGCGCGCAGAGGGGAAAAAAGAACGGAACATCAGCGATTCAACGGGTTGCGTTGGACAGAATCGTTGCTCTAACGAGACGATTTTCAATGGGACAATTTTGGCCAGCGACACGGCAACAAATGCACGGTAAACGTGGCGATCGTGACCCTCCGGGACAACAGGAATCGGACGAGCCAGCTCGAGAGTCGGTCGGCGCGATCGTTGCGGCTCGTAACGAATCGTTACGACGAATCGCGGGCACACGTAAACTCTTGGTAACGCGATGGCGTAACGCATGCAAATTCCTGAACAAATGCGTAATTAGCGTGTCCCGGTCGAACGGAGACGTGTTCCGGGGACGAGTGCCGACCAAGCCAGACCCCATTCGGGGTGTATACGGCCAGCAGATAGTTGTTAAATCAACGAGAGACGATTTTCGATTGACCGATCCGACCGGTCCCGTCGCGTCCGTTCTCGTCTCTCGCTATTGTTACGAACGTGCCGTTCATGCTAATGTTTCCCCTGCAAATCGAATGTTTTACAGACTCATGCATGTTCATACGCGCCAGGGGAACATCCACGCCCTTGTTATGCGCATATTTATTTCGCGGCGCTGAGATTTAGGGACCGAAGGGGTGGCGGATGGCGTAATTCCGCGATAGTTACGTCGACGCGACACCTTTTGTAACGCGCAGGTCCATTTTTGCCAATCGTAGCACGATACCACGATTCCCGTTGGAAATCGACGCGAGATGTGAAAAGCGGTGTCGCGACGATGAGCGAGACGAACGTTCGAGTCCTTGCTGTTCTCGCGATGGCACGAAAAGCTCGGTGAAACTACGATGTACGTTCATCGTAGCGTCGAACGGCGAATTATACGGGGCGCCGCGAATCCATTAATAACCGGAATCAAGTGAAATTCAAACTGGCCGGGTCCCGCTGCTGAATCACTCGCATGATAAATGAGGAGAAGCTTTTTGGAAAGTAGCGGTCGCTTTAAGCGGCGGGCATATACGTCACGTGAGGTGACATTAAAATATACGTTACACCGGCCACGAACGGTTATTTATACCCGGAATGAACTGCGCTTTTCGAATCTCTGGCCCCCCTTTTTCCACCCTCGAACAGTGGACGATACGTGCACAGTCCGACGAACATAATATCCGCGCTCTCAGCCACAGAGATCGCATTACGCGATATCGATTCCACAAGGCTGAGAGAAACGCTTCCTCTCCTTCCCTCCCCCCCCCCTCTCTCTCTTTCTCTCCCTCCTTCTCTCCTTCCTCTATGGCCCTTGCGAACCCTCAAACTCGCCCCTTTGCCCTGTTGTTCGGCCTGGCTTCATTAACCACGGCACGCTAATTAATCGAGAGACTGTGCCGCCGAATCAAGATGGCACGAAACCGTTTGTGTCTGTTCTCTCTGGCGCGGGGAGAGGCGGAAACTCCGATGGAAACGAAACCACCGAGGCGCCTTTGCGTCGCCGAATGATCTGATATTCCCCTTGACTGTACCTGCGACGCGCTCGAGACCGAACGATGCCTCCTCGCTTTGATTTCGAGCGTTGATCGCGTCGTCTCGCGTATATGCGCTCGTTGCTCTGATAGCTTGCGAGCAGATCCGACCGGAGGGGGGAATCTGCGAGAGGCACGTCTAATGGTTATGTATGCGGACCTTTTAATTTCTGTCGTGGGACCTCTCTACTCGTTCGCCAAACATTGGCATACCGAGTTCGTGGCAGAAACGATCGCGCAACCGATTTCCTTTGCTCGATCTAAATTTCGCGTTCGATCCGTGGGAAACGACCGATCCGTGCGTAAAACAACGAGGCCCACGGTCGACAACGCGATGCAACGTCCTTGTGTCGCTATGCAAATTAAGCGTACCGAGTAATAACGTGCTCTGGCCGTTGTACGACCGCATTTACTGCTCGACGACGAGGGACATCATAAACTGGTCGTCATAAAGCAGGACGAAGGTGTCCCGCTCAGGGCATATACCGACTTCCAAGAATCTCCAAGTAATTTTCGCCGTGGAAATGGAAGCGTTCGCTTAATTGCTTCGCTATCTGCTTGCAACATTTTCAATGTCCATCTCGCGCGCTCTGCTACCTGTTAATTTGAAACTACGTTCCGTATCAGGGTCGACGCTGATCCGCGATATCCGCGAATTATATCTGCGTGCACGCGTTGAATTCTACAGCGTCAACGAAACGCGTTTTCCTCGTTCTAATCGTAAATTCTTCGGAACCACAGTGTGGTAAATATTATCGTCCAAAGATACGAGTGCCGCGAACCACTCGTAAAATACGCTTTATCCTCTGAACGGAATACATACAAAGCGCTCTTAGAGTCACCATAAACGATACTCGGCCAAGTAAACGCAGCAACGTTTGTAACTCTCTGTCACGTTCTCATCATCGCGGCGCATTCCTGAGCTGGCAGGATAGGTTCGCAGATAAGGCACTGCTGTCTGTTCACGAGGCACCGAAACGTCTCGCGCATTTACGAGGAATTTCAAGGGACTCGGAAGAGGATAGAGGAAACGGACGACGTCGAGGTCCATGCTAGTCGAACCCTGCGATAGCAACTGGAGAACAGAGAGCCAGAGCAGTCCGTAAATGAATATGGAACTACGACATAGTCGGTCTATCGCGTTAGCGGTGCGTGCACGATGGAATTCTCTGATCGACCGATCGATGCTGTTACGTTTAGTTCCTGTGCAGTTCGCGCGAACGAATCAGCGACTAATCAGTTCCTCCTTTCAGAAGCAACGCGACATTTCGAAACGTTAGAAAATCTGGATCTATCGCGTGTTCTAAATCGACTGGAGAATATGAGAAATCTTAACGTTATATCCCGCAATCGTGATGCTATGTTCCGTTTGACTATCGTTTGTGCCGCCTATCACACAGCGTCGCAAACCGCGGCGAAGGATTCCTTGGAGTTAATCCGATAGCAAACTTTCGGGCCTAAACCCAAGAACCGTCTGAGAGCCTTGATTTCATGAAGCATAATTCGACGAAGCGACCCTTCTGCCGAGTACTTGTTTAAGTAGATTATGTCGGAGATTAGCGAGTTTACCATTCGACCGCCGAGTGAACGCAGATTTGCAAAACTCTCGTGCCGCTCTTTCTTCCAAACGATAGTAAGTAGCTAAACCGAAATTAATCGACGTTGTCGGCTATCGATGAGAACTCTGGTGGTGACTCACTTTCGCAAGAAAGCTCGTCCGAGATGAAATCATCGGTGACCAGTCACCCTTAGCCCTGTTTCCGAGTCCGACAGCCGAGACGGGTTCCCAGCCCCCCGCGATACGATTCCATTGGAAATGTACGGTCGTTATTGCATTTCGTAGGGCCACGCGCTCCACTATGCTCTAGGATTCCATTAATTGGATCTGGAGTCGGGTTACGGGTTTCTGTACCGGGCGATGCTGAATCAGAACAATCGTAAGTAGCGTGTACAACGCGGAGAAAACGTATGGTTTCCCTGCGGGAAGGGTATCGCAACGCCCTGACAGCGGCTTACGTTCCATCCCGAGCCTAACAACGCTATGTGCATCCTTTGTCCGCGGTTCGATTACTCTTTTCCTCTTAGTTCTCAGAAACTCGTAATTACTCGCCGTATTTTTCCGTACTAATTGAACGTCCAACTTCGGACTTGATACACCCTTGTTCTATCGTTTCTTCCCTATGGTATTGCTCTAGCTTGCACGCAGTTGCAGAGCATGAAAGATCGTGCACGTCGTGGAACGCTACCTTTCATCGTACTTTGGTCGTACGAAAGGTACGCGTGATAGATGTCGATCGCATGGACGTGGGAAACTTGGCGGCTGCGCGCCGGAATCTGTTAACAGAAATCCTATTTTTTATCTTTCGCACGATCCACAAGTTTCCCGTGTTCTGGGGAGAAAGAGGAAAAGAGAGGCAGGTCCTTCCGTCGTTTTGTCTGACGGATCGCCGGTTCGCAGTCTCGCGGTTTTATCGAACAGGACGTCGCCTCCCTACGGAGCTGCGTCGGTTTCCGATAAAAGCGACCCGTGTGTCGATCGCGAGGAGGGAAGAAACGCCTCGCCACCTTCGCTTTTCTCCTCTTATCGTCCCTGGACGTATGAACCTTTGGTAGCGTCTCGACGTCGTGGCGTAAAACACGAGCATTCGACGGCCAACGTCTGGAAAGGGAGGCGCGTCCCGAAATCTCGGGAGGAAATCACGTTCTCAGTCGGACGATACATCATCTCCGTTGGCTTTATTTCCTCTGCGTGAGGAAAAACGCGGCGCACACTGGTGGAGACCGGGCGAAGGGAATTCTCTAGCCGGCTGCTAAGCTCTCGGCTGAATCCATTAGCTGACGCCATTAATATCTCCGTAATGATGAGCGATGAGCCATCGCGAGAAGGAAGAGAATCGCGGAGTCGAGTCGCTTCTAAGTGCGTCGAAGGGATGGGGTGATGCTCGACAAAGAGCAACTTACATGCTCGCGCGCACGGGGAAACCGCGATCCTATCGAGACTCTCGCACATACACTCATCAACGAAACCTTTGATAAATGCTGCTTCCCTTGGACCGTTGCCAAACAACACGTAGCACAATATTCCATCGCGCGTATACTCCCACTCTCGGCGAGGCAGTCTACTTATCGATGTACATCGAATCGCCACTGTTCCCGGCTTCGTCTGTATATGGAAAACAAAATGGAACGACGCGTTTGCTCGGCGCTGCTTCCGAGTCTCTTGAATTCCTTGGAACGATTTTAAGAAGGGAAATAGACTTTTCCAACTGCAAAGACTCGCGAGAGGACATCGTTTCGCCCGCGATCGTCTGACGATCGAGCGCATCGCTGGCGCGCCGCCAACCACCGAAACATGCGCGATTCGAGTATAATACTGGGCGCGGGGCCGTAGCGGCGGCAGCTTATCGATACGCATTAAACCGACAGTCCCAAAGCGGCTAGTCGTTCTTTCCATCTATCCGGCGTCCCTTTCCAGCCACGCGTCTCGCACCTGCAGGTAAATGAGTTTCGTACTCACAATACGCGTCGATCGATTCGCGCGGATGTCGCGACAATGGCCACGAACCGACGTGCAAGAGAGCCGATAAAGCGGCTCCGGAAATCTGCCCTCTTCCGCCGTGGAAATTCCTCCGTACAAAAATCACTTTCCCTTTTCACCGGAGCTGCGCGTAAAACGCCGCCAGCCGACGCCCTGCTCTCTGCCTCCTTTTCCTGCAAACCAGGCACGTGTCGCGTGTGTTTTCCAAGGGTCGCCCTCGTCTAGGCGCATCTCTCGCGGAGAATGCCAGACGAAGTTACACGCTCCACGCGAATCTCGTGTTTTCCGAGCTGCATTCTCGTGAGCTAGATTTTCTCGTTGATTCGACTGTCGTTGTTCGCGTCCCTAGCGTTTGGCAGAGGAAAGCAATGGTGCAACGTTTGAAGAATAAATCCGGTTTCACGGCTGCTAATACGTCTTTTCCGCTATTACCGCATCCGCATGGTACGAGCAACGGTGTTTCGTCATGCGGCTTTCGACCGTGTCGTGATTACACGGCGATTTCGTAACTGGCCGGGTTGCTATCTTTGTCGAGGAAACGCTAACGACGTCCTGTTGATCGATCGGTAGCGAGAAATAGTTATTTGCAGTTCTATTCCAGAAATGGCTTTTTAATCATTTAAACGCTCATTAAAAAATCCATCGAGGCCAATGATCCGAACAACTATTTAAAAGCACCCAATAACTCTTCGAAATATCGTACCCACTGGAAAGTGAATGCACTTCCAAAAAAGCTGTGTTCGCGTACAATCTTTTTGAAAGCGGCGGCATAAATCAACACCACTAAAATTACTATCAACGAAGTTCCTATAACTTTTGGCGATATCGATGATTCGTTGAAAGGGATCTGTCGATGTTGTACAGCTTTCAGAGCCGGTACACGCTTTTAAGATGCTTCTGGTGGTAGGAATATTTCATCGCTATCATTCGTATTCACTCTATGCTTTTCCCTAACGTATCGTAAAATACGGTGAACGAGAAGATCGTAAATACTCATTACGAGGTAAATTAATAAACACCAGGACAATCATAAACGACACGATTTACCTAACGAACGATCTTTTTTATTTCCAGATGATCGATGCGTCCTACCACACGAATCCATCTCTACAAAGCACTGCCCTAATCATCGCCTGCGCGGTGGTGCTCCTCCTGATGGCAGCGATCGTGTCCGTCGTTTTCTGGAAGTGAGTACAAATTCTAATTTCGCTGACGCTATTCTCGAACCGAATCGCGTTTACAAATATTTCCGAAGACGGTATAGAACGACGTACGACAGGATACAAAATAACAAAGTGCTTGACGGCATAAAACTCTTCAGGGTCGCGTCGCGGAGGAGCTTGCGACTCCGCGGTAATAAAGACTAGGTTTCATTCCGGCCGGGCATCGTAACGTGTTCGAGGTTCGAGGTCGCTCGGGTTGTAACCATATTTCAAGGCTTCGAGTGGCCATTCAGAGGGTGAAGGAGGGACAAGAAAGCGTCTGGTAGATACCACGAAGAAAAAATGAAGAACGCGTCATTGACATTCTAGTGACCATTAAATTAGCCAAAAATAGGTCATTTCGCTTCACTGGCTTCGCGTGTAAATGACATCGTTGCTTCGTTTACGAGTGTGTCTGTGAACCCTCCGCCAGGCACCTTGTCATTTGTCTCGTTTGTCATAGAAAGTTTGCCAACCGCTAATCAGGTAGGCTTCGCGAATGCATAGTAAAAAGAATGTAAAATGTATGCAGGAAGCGGAGCTAATTGCCATTCCAGTGAGCGTTGAATTATCGAACCATAGCTCGTTACCATCGTTAGAATTGCTTAATCGTGTTGTAACTACAGCGCTTACGAAAAAATACACTTTTCGCGAATACTTTCGCAAATGTACGTACCTTTATTTTACAACGAAACATTTCTGTTTATCTGATTCTACGTTTAATCTTCGTACGAAAATGCTACTAAATCAGATTTCATATACTTGGACCTGATTAATATGCGTAAATGCTGCAATAAATACGACAGTCGACTACTTTTAACAGCAACTGCAAGAGCAGCTTAGGTCGCGCGACATGCATCAACGACAACAAAATGCGAGTTTTCGATATACGCTTGAGGTACGTGTGATATCATATTCGTTGACGAGAATCATCTTAGAATGCCAACGATGTTGAGAAAGTCAGATCACAAAGAAGCGTTTCCTCGGCGAGGCGGACAAAGGGCCAAAGAAGGTAAAGCGCACTTCAGGGAGTCCTAAATTAGCCAGAAATAGGGCATTGAAGGAATGGCGTGCGTCGAGACGGTGTTACGCGCCGGTAACGAGAGAACAACGTTACACTGATAATTTCCGACACGGTGCAGCGGCTGTACAGAACTCCCTAGCTTTTGTGCCCGCGTAAGCAAGTTGGCCTCAGATCCGCGCGACTATCGGGCCTCGTACAGGGAAGAAATATGCATTCACCGCAGAAACGCGGCTGCGAGATTTATAGGAGCCCACTTTAGCTTCATTCGGACATTGTCTCTCGTTGCTTTATGCGGCAAGTCGTCCGCTCGACGTAGTGAAATATGAAATACAACTGGGAAAAAATGCTGGCAGAAATTGCAGTCTTCTCTCGCAGCGGCGCGTAAGAAAGCAATTTTGAGAAATAAAGCGCGAAATTTTGTTTAGATCTAGCTCGACGCGTTTCTTATTCCAACCTTCCCGAACGATCTTGCTTTCGTTACAAATTCACGCGACTCTTATATTTCAAAATCACAGGTAAAGATACAATAAGTCGCGTTTCCTGTATCTTTGACGATAGAAGAACACTTTGAGAATTTCACGGCGTTTCAATTCCATGCCAAAGCCTTCGTATTAGATACGCGTGATGTTTACTTGTGTCGCGTGTGTCGAGATATTCTCACGATTGAAAATAAAATCAGTTCGGGTATCGATCGATGAAAAAGCCGGAACGAAACGAGTTGCTTGGCAGAGAGGTACGACGACTAATTTCGCGTGCACCAGCAGAGTCGCCGGTAAAAAGACGCGGCGGGTGATGATGCCACGATCGATGAACTCTGGCCGAGAGATCGGCAGCGGGCCAAGACGATTTTGGATCGGACAGAGGCCCGCATTCAGGATCCACCGGTGGCGTGTTGTATTTTTATCGACACAAACCTCTCGAAGGTCCACCGGTCGTGACAATGCCGGCCCTGTACGCTTCACTTTTCGCGCGGTTATCGTAACGCACGTTCGTTATCGCTAGCCCTCGGTGATATCTCTGCTGATAGTCCCGGTATTCGTGCTGCGCGACTCCTATTTTCCCCTTTTCCGCTCTTCTCGAGAAATCAGGAGATTCTTCACGCGTCAAAATTTCCTGCATTTTCACCAGTGCATTGTTTGTACGAGCGTTGAAACGACGTCCGTCGTATAAATGTGTATATCGTCGTATATCGTATAAGTGACGCACGTTGCTAGCGTGCGGGCTCCATTGTAGGACAGTATATTTGTACAACGAACGTCATGCGACGGACGTCGCGCCGTTTCAACGCTCGTGTGGCCCCGGCCTTACTCGGCGGTGTAGGTGAAGCGGTGCAGCTTTTTATTCGACAAGATTTTCGCGCTCGATCAACTGGACGTCCACGTGGATAATTTGTTTCCACGCCATACGAAAGCAACGTCTGTTTGCACAACCGAGTCTCTGTTGTAGCCCGTTTTTTCAATTTATCGTAATAGCCGGCCATTATCGTAGCCCACAAGCGTGGTATCTCGAGTGTTACCGCTCCGCGACTCGCCGACTCTCGGCGTCGAGTTGCCGGACTTTGTGGGTGGTATCTTTCTCTACATTGTGCTTCGAGCAGCTTCTTCTCCTCGACTTGACGGCAAACGGCGTGTTCTGTCGCCTCGCAGCATTTTAGCTCACCCAACGCGCCGAACGACACGTGCATTTCCTCGTGTAATAAACCTTCCTATTCTACCGGGTGTCTCCAGAGTAAACATATATCTTTTCGTCACGTTTCTACCGAATATGTAAACGATAAAACTTCGTTGGAGTTTCTTAATTGTTTCAAACGATCCGCTGGTAAATGTCCGTAACGCAAGAACAGATTTATCAAAAATTTGTAAAAGCCACATGAGCGATTGTACTAAATAATTTTAACCTTAACGTCGATAAACTACCAACTGTCCTTTCTTCGCGTCACCTCTATTCCGTGCGCGACGTTCTAAAAAGTGTCCCTGTCCTACACCGTACTTGAACTTTCACCATGTACGGACGTATTGCAGTAAAAGTAATCACGAACCTGTGTCCATAAACCTCCAAACACGAGATTCCTCTGTTTTTCCTTCCCTGTAGCGTGAAAGTAAAACTCGCCTACTTTTCCACGCAGTAGGTCACCGTTTCCTTGATCGAAATCGCGCGTGTCTTTTTAATCACGATCTTGGATAGCCGGTGCACGAGTGTGGGAGCGTAAGAAGCGCAGAGACGGGAGAACGGAACGCTCTCGGCTTGTTCGTGTTCCAGGCAAACGCGGAGAACCAACACGACCACGCGTAGTTTGTATGCTAATCAGAGCCGTGTTCACTCCCATCTTCGCGTTCTCCCTTCTTCGTCCCGTGAACGCTCGTTCCGTCCTCGCTGTCGTCGTCGTCGCTCTTTCCCTACGCCGCTATGCTATTTCCTGCCCGACCCGATGCACCGTCGTCGCAGTCGTTCGGCCAATTCGCGATAATTCCACGCCGTTGTTTTAAACGGCCACGCGAACCGGCCGAATCGTCGAGAAACGATTTTCTCTCGCTTTCAACCATCGAACCTATTCCATTCGCTGGCCGCGACAAATTGTAAGTGATGTTACCGAGCCACGATATCAGTCGGCCAGCGTTGGCTGAGTTATTGCGGAGGCAATTATTCGGGCGTGTTGTAGCTTGCAGTGGATCGAAGACAGTGGTAGTCGGTATTATTTATAGCGGCAATTGGACAGAGGCTGATAGCAAAGGACGAAACGTGTTTCGAAGTGGAATATCCTTTTTCTGGTAATAATGGAACATATTTCTTTCCTTAATCCAAAAACGGCTTCTATCCAGACACGACGAGTTCGTTTCCATTTTCTCTGGCAATAAATCTCCCGATAAATATATCTCGCGATCGATGGATCGCGACTGGTGGAAATTTCGCAGTAATAAAAATGTTGCTGTGCACGCGACATAAATGTAGAAGGAACGAGCGCGTTGCGTAACCGACGCAAGCTCGCGGGATAATTTTTATTGTCGATATCGTTGACCGTCTCGTCTCGCGCGGAGGCGCATTCCGGGGACGACCGCTCGAGGATATCGATACCCGCGGCCACGGAATAGTCCCTCTTTGCCTCGTTTATTTTCCTTATCCCAGCCTTGGAAGAGAAACGGCGTGGCAAGCTTTAAAATCTGAAAGAAATGCCTCCGTCGCGTCGAACCGAGCGAACGAGGGAAGGGGGATTAGAGGGTGGAGAAGAGATCCCGTAGCCTTTATTTAACCGGTACTCTCCCGATGCTACGAGGTTCCCGGCAATACCTCTTCGCCTAATCTAACCTATATTTTTCAGTGTTTCGCCCGAGCAGCCGACTATCGGCCGCCTTTGCGCACCTTTCCTGCGGTAACTATCCCTTATGGAACGAAACTACGTCTAGACAGAGCTCTGCTCGTAACGCCTCCATTTCGCGTAACCGCGCCGTTGCGTTCAATGCTCGCCGCGAAATCCTGCCGAAACCTCGCGCCAACCGGGCGGCCGTCTGGAGCAAAAACACACCGCTGTGTAGCCATTAAGGGCTGATCCGACGCTTAAAATCGGATCGAACTGCCACGGATACGAGTCGCATGAAACGTTTTTTTCTGCCTCCCTTTCGACGTCACTTTCTTTCAACGACTCCTCTCTAAATCGATGATAATCGATTCCAATGGGATTCGAGTTATGATCTTCGACGAGGCTTTGAATCAGACGACGGTAGTTGGGTAATCCTATCACCGTACCTTTCCAGTCAATGGCTAATGTTCGCTTTCTTCGCCAAATCGGATCGTTAGAAGAAAATAGGATTTCAGAGGGTCGTTCGCCAGGCAGGGAAAAGCTTTTCGGTGAAACGAAGCCCTCTTCCTCACGGCGTGCATACTCGTTAATTCGAATCTTCGATTGGCCGGGCAGAAATTGCAGCCGTGGTAATAACGATAAACATCAGAGGGTTGTTCCGAGGGCGAATAGTCGCGCGAGCCAGTGGCGACGAACGCGATGCTGGTAGCCGGCGGAAAGGAGAAAGAGGGGCGGAAAAAGACAGTCCCGGGAACGGTCGGTTCAACGATATTTCTCAGATGCGCGGAGGGAGGGTAGCGTTACTTACGTTCCACTTGCCACGGCACAGATTCGAGAGACGATGTAAACGAGAAACAGGGAATCGCGAGAAGGAGGAAACGGACCGGGGCTACTCGCTACTCTTTCCCCTATTTCCTCTTCCTTTTTCCACCCTACACCCTTTTGGCCCTCGCTTTGTCTCCGTAAGCCACATTCGGGTCACCGGCGCAACGCGCGCCGCTATGCTTTAACGATCTGCATTGCATGAGCACTTCGCTTTCTCCTGCCCTCTTTGTACAGTTCGTTTCTCCGACGAGGTGAGAAACTCTTCTCTTCCTTCTCTCGGATGTTCTTGCGACCCACTACTGCACCCAACCCCCGCCGGCGTCGTTACAGTTTCGGCTTGTACACGATGCCTGACAAACAAGCCCCGGTTATTTCGCATGGCAAACAAGCGGTTACCGAATCCCTTTCCATTCCCGTTTTCGGTGGCGCGCGCGTTTATTTCGGGGAAATCCGATTACTCGCTCCATCGGGACGTACCGCGCTCGTTCTCGCCGGAATTCTCTCACGAACCATATCGAAAAAGCGAGACGGACCATTCCCCAAACGATACTATACCAAATTTATTAAAATTTCCTAACGAAATCTATGCCTCTTTTGCCTAAAAGATCTTTTTTGCGCTGGCTAGCTTCTAGCTATGTAGGTCGCGAAACATCTCCTTTTTTCTGTGTGTTTTTTTTCGAGTAAATCCTAACGTCGCGTCGCCGCGACCGTACGAATGTTCCATGTCACCAAAAAAATACGCTGCCTTCAGGGACGCTCTAGGGGCTCATGCCAAGTCGCAGAGGGGATGCAGCACGCACACACTGTAGAACAGTCAGCAATTATGTAGAGTGGCCGGAGTCTGGACCGACTCGGTCTAGTTGGCCGCTGCATTCGCCCTGCACTTACTCGTCTTCGCTGTCGTCGATGGCCGACGATGGCGTCGTTGCTTGTTAACGTTGTGCCTCCGGTGTCTTGGAAACGTGCAGTCCTTTCCACTTTTCTCTCTCACGTTTCATCCCTCTCCATCGCAGAGGCAGAAGGACTCGGAGCTGGCTTCTGTTGCGAGCCAGAGACATTGGTAAGAAGTGCACGTGCAAGAAAATCGCGGGATGCACTTACGGATATTACCGGGGAACGCAGCCGGTGTAAGAAACGGGGCGAACGTCGCGAGACTCGTTGTTAAAGGAAGCCGGTTGGCAAGAATTAAATCTTCTGGGAAACGTACGCGTTCGCGGTGTAAATCGTGGTGACGCGTTTCGCTGATTCTGCGTCACGTCTCGAAAATCTTTCTCCTCGAAGGTACCCGCGGGCATTCGGAGTAAATTAAAATGGAACATCGAGCTAATTGAAAGCGAGAAGATCGAGAAGGACGTACTTAAAGGGATGGACGATTTACTCATAACAGGACCGTTTAACAAAGATCCTGCTAAATGAGAGGCGTCGCTATTCGAGTTGCCGGGAAACCTCTCTGGTCGTTCCATGGAAGACCGGCTGGTAATTAAGCGAAGACAAAAATCCTCGTCACCCACCGATCCAACCGTTTTTTCTTGTGTTTACCCGGGAATTAGTTGCCGGTCTGCCACTTTACGTCGCGCTTTAAAGCTTGTTCTCCCGTGTTTTCTCTGCGCTTGCCGCGGTTTTTCGCTCACGTTTGTTTTAGTACGCGTCGCCGATATCGCGCGTAATCAAGGGCCCATTGTGAGCGTTCTCCGGAGCCATTAGACGGACGTACACGAAGGCACGAAACGCGGCCAAGTCCGGTGCATATACGCGTAGCTGTACGTAGATGCGCGTACATCACTCGATAATTTCGGCCGGGTCTTCCTCGAGTTGCACGATGCCTCGTTCAGGGAACAGTGAATCATGCTCGTTGTTTCTGTATATGCAGAGCAGCGGATACCCGTGAGGGGGAAACGGTAGTCCATGGGTAATTTAACCCGTGCCAGCCCTGAATGGGTTATAATTGGTGATGACAGGCCGTCAGGAGAGGCAGCATTCAACGCGGCGAAAGTGTCGCCCTCGAGGATGAGCGCGTCGTGCCAGACGTCGGAGACACCCGCCAGATTTCTCTCTGTACGTGTGGGTGACGTCGATTCAACCGGGTACCGTGGAAGGTTACGATCCCTGAATGGCTTGTCAGTTTCTAGACGCGAGCTGTTCGCGGTGTAATCGCCTCTGATGAGATCCTCCCTCTCTCTCTCTCTCTCCCATCGTTTCTTCCCCTCTTCTTGCCTTCGATCCATCTTCATATTCTCCGAATCGAAAGTCTATTACGCTCCACTTTGTCGACGAGAAACAGAGACTTTGAACGATGCGCGGATAATTCGATTAGATTGGATGGTGGAGAGCCAATTCACGGAAGGCAGTGTCGAGAGGTAACCGTGGCCCGCGTTATGAACGGATTCTGTTCCTGAAACGGTGCACCTTATAGCAGCTGTTCGAGCTGTGGTGCATCGAACACTTCCTTCGTTCCCTTTGTAACTGTAGCCCTGGCCTACGGTCGGATTCCTCCATTGGTTAAGCGAGTAGACATAATTCCATTCTAGCAGTGATATGCTGGTGAACGCAGCATTCGAGAGAACAGTCAGGGTTTCTCATATCTGTGATCGGATACGCTTCGAGCATTGCAAATTACAACAGTTACAAATCTATAATCACGCGCTCCTCTAAGAAGTACCTACACTCGTAACGTTTAAATGCCAACGATGATGCCATCGGTGGAATAAGCTTCTGACGCATTAATCGACGTTAACAACGAAGACAATGGGTCGGCGAATCGCGGACGAGGGTGAGAATCCCTGGAGCAGCGGAGGAAACACGCCGGACTACCATCGTTCTAATCCCATTCCATTGCAGCTTCGCAGCTTGGAATATTACCCTAACTAGCTATAATTACGTCATCGTCATTGTCTCCTCGCATACATCGGCATTGAATGCTAGACAGCCGTTTCTCCACCAGCTCCGGCCCCTTCGCGCACGAGGTCGCCTCTCTGCTTTTCGATGCTCTGTTTCTCTCTCTCTCTCCCGGCCTGGTCTGGCTCGTTTGCAAGGGCCAGCGGGGCTGTACGTGCATAAACGCCGAGCGGATTTCCACGGTGCGCGCCTCGTTTTCGACGGTTGCCGCCCGTTGCAGCCGAAATTGTAACCTCCGTCCTCTCTTTCGCTTGTTTATTCCGCGCACCTGTGACTCTTGCGGCGGAGCCGTTTCCACACACTCCATTCACCGGCTGAATGTGTGTAGCTGGCTCGTTACGTTTTCATTCGCGCACTCGACGCTTTCGCGCGGACGGTCGTTCACCCGGTGACTTTTTTTGTCCCCGGCTTTCACAGCTCGTAATTGGGGAAAGAAAATCGTCAACCGCCGCGCGCAACGGCCGACGAAAAAAGCGTCGAGTGTCGCGGCAAGGAGCTCTTCCTGCGAGAAAGCAACGGGAATGACGCGGCGCAACACAGAATCGTACATATGTAACCTAGATACTTTAGATTATTATTTTACGCAGGTCGTCGTCTCGTAACCGCGACTGCTGCTTGAAAAGGCCTCTGTTTTAACGCGCGAAATGTCAGTCGACGAAAGGTGCGAGATGTCAATGATCGAACCACGATAGATACGAACGATCATCGGATGCAGTAAAGTTTCTATAGCCTTCGCGTAACTTCCAAACTAGATAGCTCTTGAGTGTTTCGATATTCGTCAAATCGTTCCTACGGTTAACATCACTTTCTGCAAGTGTCCTAGCACTTATAAATGGACTTGTACGTATGCCAGTACGTACACAAGTGGAGCAACGTGGAATTCGGATTGATCTAGCGCGCGTTTCGATGAGATTCGAGGCCGTACCAGAGGGACATCCATATTCATAGACGGTGCGAGGGATATCCGCGAAGGCGCCGATCGTGGACGGGCTAGGAAGCGCGGCAGGGATGCAGCTGCGCGTCGATGGTATTCGTCCGCTTGCATATCTGGCGCGGAGTGCGTGCTCCGATGGCGTGTAGCCCTGTGTTAATACAGAGCCGGGATCTGAGCGCGCGTTAATATAAGCCGGTCGCACCGGCGTCGATTAGTTGGTGCATGCAGCGACGCGCGGCCGCTCTAATGCGACGTTACGCCAGTTATGTTATGTCGAGTATGCGAACCGCACTCAGGGGAACGCTGCAGCCGAGATGGAGCCCCATAGAGCGTCCGAATCGGCCTGCACCGCAGACTCTATGTGCTGCGGACGAGCATCGTGCGTCCAATACCAAGCTGTATCGGGTGGTCCGGCCGCCACGAAGGCTGCGCAATTGCATTTCGCGAATTATTGGCGTATCGCCGGCAATTTCGATCCTGCACTCTACTCCCCGTGCAGAATTCGAGGCCCTCGGAGGAAACGTCTGGACAGAGGCGGCTCGCCGGACCACCGTCTTCCGGCAGACCCGAATTCCTTTGGTTATCGAAGCAAACCTCGAGGAGGTCTCGATCCCCTGCCAATTAGGCAAGAATGGTTCGTATCGTCGGTTCGTATTGGCGTTGGCACGCTCACTATATATATCGTCTCGCTGATATTCTCTCGCAGAGGAATCCGTGGACGACGTACATGAAAGGAACGGCGGGATCGGAAACGTTTGAACGTTTATTCGTATTGTCCTGTATTTTGCCGATTGTTTCGATTGAAAGTCAATTTGTAAGCATATGTAAAACCAACGAACGAACCTGCCGGTGCTTCATCAAGAGTATAGAGAACGCGTTCGTGGATGTTTCCCGTTACACAAGTAGCTAGTAACGAGTTTATTCGATTTAGATTCGTAATATATAGGACGTTGATTAACGGTAGTTGCCGGCTACGAGTCCGCGGAAAATTGGCATTTGTCGCGCGCACGCGTTTACAGTGACCACAACTGCGCGACAAATGGAAATTTGACGGGAGTAGTTCTTTGGCAAGTTACTGATTGAATTAATACCGAGCGCCGGCTTCGAATGGAATTCGATTACACCGGTAGTTGCACCTCATCGACGGTGATTGCGGCGTGGAAAACACTGGGTTCGATCGCGATCGCGATCGCGCATCGAGCACTCCGTCGAAAGCGTTTCTGGTCTTTCGTGCGCTGCCGAGCGAAAATTGTTCACGCGAGCCGTGCGCGATAATGGGAAAGGGAAAAAAACACGGGGAACAACGACGAAGCAACGGGTAAAGCGGAAAAAGGGAAGAAATAGCAAAAACGGTAGAGAATTGGCGGAGTTTCATAAACAGAATTATGCTAACTACTCGTGGCAGCGAGGCGAGATAAGACGGAAAATCGAATTCAGACTGAGTTGAACCTTCTCGAGAAGACACTCGCAAGTTCTCGTTAATGCACCGTTCCTCGTCTTCCAGCCATCGCGATGCTGCTGCCGCTTACTCGATTTCTCTCGTCTCTTGGAAAAATGAAAGGGACCGACGAGTCGAAGTAACACGATCGTTACGGCAACGCTGCAAACTAGTTTTCCTATCTAATATAGTTCCTTGTGCTGATAACTCTCGGCTGAAATTGTTTTCACTTTTTGGGTTAATAACTTGTTTCAACAGCGTCTCGGAAACGACAGGGTTTCCAAGGTACTTGCGAGTACAAAGCAATTCCGGTTGGTCTCGAGATGGTGACGATTCGCGCAGGAAATCATAAAGATAGAAATCCTCCGGACGAATTAAAGACCGCGCGGACGGCGATACTGACGAGCCTCTTAATCTCTTCGTTGCTTAATTGTTCCCTCACGTAGCGATAATGAGAAGCCGTGGCAGCGTACCTGACCTCGTTCAAAGGAGATCGTCATTTAGGCCGGTCGACGGGTACCAAGCCAGAGAGAACAAACGAGATGGAAGATCATTTAGAGGTGATTTACCTCTGTTGCGGCGCGTCCAACTTACCCTCTGGTTACGGTCTATTTAGCAATCTCAAGAAATACAAGCGAGTGGAACGACGTCAAGGGAGAAGAACCGACTCGCCTCGACGTTTGTTACTTAAATTAATTTCGCGAATTTACATCCGTGGCGGGTCGGAGGAGACTGCCAAGTGGCGTCCGATTCGCGGAACTCTCGTTTCATCCTCGAGAGTACCTGCGCGAAGATCGAATCGTGCATATTCTATGAACGTCAAAGTGGATTCGAAGCATGACAGCGCATTATTAAAAATTCTAATTAAACCATAAGCTGGATAAAGCATCGCGACTCTTCCGCTTACATCGACAATGCGAACGCTGTCTCGAGTTACATCGACAGATCCAGCTTTAGCGTAGAATCGATAGATTCCAGGCATACGAAAATTAAATTTCCACGCCGCGGAAAATAATCCTTACGTAGGAAATTGGTTGGTGAATTCTGCACCCTTTCGACTTCGCTTCCCCCTTGCCTGTTCGCGATCGCTCGCGACGATACCTTCAAGAGGCATCGGCATCCTGCGAGTGGAGAAAGAGAGAAGAACGCCACGCAACGTAACGGGTCCGGTCGAGCATCCTGGCGCGAAATAAAATAAAACGGATATTAAAACTGGCGAGAGCTAATTTCCTCGCCTTCCCAAGCATAATACCCGTTCTCCACCTATCGGAATACCCTCTTCCTCTTCTTTCTTTCGGCTTCTTCCTCCCGATTTTTTCCCTCTTATCGCGCCGCTAAGCCATCCATCGAACGAACGCCTTCTGAATATTCAGCGGAGACCGGAATGGGAGGAGAAGAGAAATATTCTCTGGTCGAAGGGACAGAGCCGATGCGACCGAGAGAGAAGAGGAGGGACGAGGTGGTGCGGGACGAGCAAATCGAATTCGAGGCTCGAGCATGACGAGTGACAGGCCGCTGAACGTACGCTGCAGATGCGATTAAAGTCTGCCAGGACGTCAACGTGATGCTCCTGAAATGCGAATTCCCTTCCAACCAACCGCTCGGCCCTTGACCCATATTCGCGCAGACACGAAGATTGGATCGCTCTCGTGAAAATCCATCGAAGTCAGCCGGTGATAAAAATCGACGTAGCCTCGTTGATATGCGATATCTGGATTTTTATTAATTTCCATCGACGCGTCGAATATTGCCGCGACAAGAATGCCGGAGCTGACGGTGCCGTTAGAGTTCCGACAAGAAACAGGCGATCGCGCGACGGATAGCATTAAAGCGAACATAAAACGGACAAAAGATTTATCCAAGTAACGTTCTGTAACGTGATTTATTTCTCTTGAAATTGCTACGATTCCACCGAAATCTCTCTGTTTGTTAGCAGGCTGTGTTTCTTGTAAAACGCGTCTCATCGATCGACCGTAGAAAATCAAGAAAAAAGATAAGCGAGAGAGGAAGAGTATGGGTGAGTGGAAAGGAAAGCCGAAAAGGAAACGGTCTGTTCATCCGACCGCAATCTCCGTTCGGAGGTAGGAGATCCGCGTTATCCTTCGAAATCGGAGGATGATGCTCCTTCGGGACGTAAACGGTAATCGGACACCGGGAAACGTATATGCTAGACGCCAGGACATCCGATACTACATCCATATAATATTGCCGATGCTTTTAGCCACGACAAACAGTGACCTCGTGCACCGTGCTCGTCGATCATCCCTTTCACGCGCCCCAACCCACACCCCCTCCCGAGAACATCATGGATATTTCGATTCTCTCGTTAGAACGGCCTTAATCTTGTCTCGAATATCTAAACAAAGATCAGCCTGTAGATTCTTTTTGTTTTAAAAGGTATCGTAAACCTTCCGCAGAGTCGATCGTTTGGAATTCGAAAGAACAATGGGAGAATAGTTCCGACAGCCCGCTTGGTCAACCGTATCTGTCCTCCGAAGGTGCTTGAAACGACGTTAATGCGTCAAAGGGACCTGCACTTTATCTACGTGCCTATCTTCTGGTAATGCACAATGTGCCTGGTTATGCCAAGTGGGGGCCACTCGAGAGACATTCTACAACTGCAGAGACGTTTGACGTGACTGCACACCTTCCACGCGGATCCAAGTACCTTTGAGATCATTACGGCGCCATCCTCTGTCCTGTTTCGACCCGCACTCGAACTACAGCCTCATAGTCAGACGGCTGGTTAATCAAGCTCCATTTCACTTACTAACCCCCTTGCTACGCCGCTCTCTCAGTATCTCTTCCTGTTCGGCGGCAAACTCTCGCTCGCCTTCCCGTTTGCTAACTTCTCCGTATCTTCAATGACCCTCGCACCTGCCACCGCCCACCTATTGGACACGTCGGATTAGTCGCAAACCGCCGCGTCTATCGCTTGAAAATTAGATGGTCCTTTAAGGATCGAATCGATGGCGAAATCGACAAGGTACTAAGTCCGCTCTAAGAACTGTTCTACCGAGCTAGTCTTCTAAGGTTCACGCTCTTTCGCTGCAGTCAGATTTACAGTTGCGAATAAGCGCGACGCGTATCGGACTTGCTCAAGGTCGGCGTAGAAGCGAAGGAAGCATGCAGGCGTTAAGCGACTCGATGAAAGGACAATCCGCGCGTTTCTCAACGGCTTTCCACCGGACGGTGGTGCGGAAGGCGCGAGTCGGCTGTATTTGTTCGGCGGCGGGCAGCAGCTCATTAGGTAAATCCCAAAAAAGCAGGGTAAACTCTGGCGGAGGAGTAGCACGACGAGAAGTACCTTAGCACACAAATTTATTCGTAAACTTTCGCAATTTAAATATCCACGGTGTTTCAATCAAGCGGCGCCGCACGTTGCGGCACGTGCGCGTACACACCTACGCGCCTCTGTATACAGCCCTCGAGATTACTTTCTTCCCCCTTTAGACTTTCATCGGCTCCTCACCGCCTGCCCACCTCTCCTGGTCGGTGCTCGAGTACCAGCGGCAAGAGATTTTCATGTCGGCGCGTTACGCCGTTAAATATTAAATGGCATCGCGAACCCATCGTCCCCTAGAGAACTTTTGCAACAGCTTCGAAACCAGCCTCCCCCCCCCCTTTCATATTTCCTATTCCTCCACTGAATTCCAGCATTTTTCGCACCCGTGCAGGCGAGCAGCTCGAGAAACGAAAGAACGCGATTCTCTTCGGTGCCACCTTTGTCCCCGTGTTATCTACGATCGTCGAAGAAAACGGCGGCCCGGGTCGTTGCACGACGTATATAGCGTAGCCATAGAGGGTCGTCCATGCATGGATGATCCCAGGGAGGGCAGTCGGAGACGGCGAGGACCCGGATCAGTTCGTGGACGATAACCAACGCGTGGGAGGTCACTTGACCGGACGGAAATAATGCCTCCACCATGGTAACCCTTCCTGATAAGCGTGTGTACCGCTCTACGACGGTCGCGATAGCGGCAAAACAATATCCCTGCTTGTACAACTTGGACATGGGGGTCGGATTTGGTTTTGCACGGCGGTGTACGCGTACGTCGAGCCTGCAGAGATAAATCGTCGGGATTTATGTATCTCCTGAAGGGACCATAAACTTTGAAGTCTGATATATCGTTTGCGTACGGAAGGATCCGGGACGTGTAATTAAGTTTTTGCACGGTGACACGCGTATCATGCGGACATTGATTTTTAAATAATTCTCGGAACGAAAGGTCGTCTGGTTTGGTTGAATTCCCTACGACGCAGTGTCATTCGTACAAAACGTTCTACGGTAGACTAGCTCGGAAAGGGTAGGCGGTACCCCGTATATCCACGAATACCAGAGGAGCAACGATATTACCGACTGGCAAGAGGAATCCTGCGGGTTATGGGAGGTAAAAGGATATCGGTGGAGAGAGGCGGGGTGTGGTAAGTCGTTTATCGAGTCGACAGGCTGGGGCTGGATGTATCTATGCGCATTGATATGCAAAATTTGTAGTTTCGAGAAGCTTACGAGAAACTGCTGCGGCGAGTAAACTTCAAAATCCTATGCGCTTGTCGGCGAGGGTCGCTACACCGAGCTGCACGAGCTCGGGTTTAACCGGTTCGTGCTTCCGGTTACCAGCTACCATGTACGCATACCTTCGAACGGATAGCAACGATCGAGTATCCTTCTACGTAAAAACGTGCTTCTAAATATTCTGTTATTTTTGCAAGCGTCGAAAATACCGTAAGTTAAACTCGTCTCCGATAAAATTCTTCCTTTGCATCTCTCCTATCGTCTCAATTTCCAAATCTGGATAGTTCGATCAAGGACAGAGCGAGTCATTACACGGCGAGGATCTGTTCGTCCATTCGTGGATCGGAGACGCGAGCGGGAGAATTGTCGAGCGAGTCTGCAATAACCACGCGTCCCTGGATACGCGCGACGCGTAATATGGCGGAAAAGCGAGGCTTGAAAGCAGGCAGAACGAAACGAAAGGGGCTATCCAACTACACGCGTCGGTAGCAGATAGAAACATAGAAAAGGCAGTTAATTAGCTGGAGTTAAAAGCTCGGCTTAAACGACCTATTCACTGTTCGGTCGACAGAGAATTCGCTCGAGCTTGAAACGCAGCTTTCCGAAGAAACAGACCGAGGATCGAGGCGAGAAAGAAGCTGATCGTCATTGAAACGCGTTTCAACGTCGCGCGACTTACGCAACGCGGAATCCCTTTATTTCGACCCTCTTTGTTTCACGCTTGTGCGCCGTCTACGTTTTCCTCCAACTTCGATGCTTTCTTCTCCCTGCTAGCGCCTAGGAAACTAATCGCGAAGAAGCTTCTCCGGTAGGAACCGAATGAAATCCATTTGAAGATGGCCGATGGAGCGTCGTTGAGAGAAAGCAGCAAACAAATGGTAAAAGAAACGAACAGATTTCAGGCTTAATGGAAAATCGTTATACTATTTGTGGAGAAATATAACGAGCGGAGGGAAGCTAAAAGACAAAGGCCAAGGGCTGGATTTTGACCGTTCTATATCGCACCGGGATTGATTAGAAACGCCGGAAGTTTCATCTGTTTCTGTGGAAACCGTCTCACGACTGGCAACCCCAGTTTGAAATTCATCAGGACGAGTCCATGCGCGGCTCTTCGACATCCCCAAAGGGCAAATTCGAACTTTGCCTGTTTTATATGGGCTACTAATTAACGGATACCCTTGAATTTTCCAGAGCGAAAATCCAATAACTCTGGTATCGCGAATAATAACGCGGAGGTAGGTGGATTTTCGCAAATCATCATAGATAAAGATAAAAAGAAAAGAGAGAAACGCAAACACGAGTTTGCGCGTGTCCAACACGATCACCGAGGGATGGAGGGAAAGCTCTTGGACGAATGCGTGCGCGTATACTCGAAGGGTCGACACTCCACAAAGCGCTTTATGGTCCGTTATACGACCGCAAGCTCGCGATACCATGTTTAGCACGGGTACGGGATCACGAACACGACTAGCCTATTCCAGGTGCATTCAACGGGGCCAGTGTCTCTCATGCAATATGCGCTTTACGACTCGCCTTCTCTGTGATTCGTCGAACGACAGAGTCTTTGAAATGCCGTAATATTCCAGCAGTCGCACGCGATATCCTTGACAATTGTTCGAGTAATCCTGCCGGCATAGAGATTGCCAGGATTTGCTTCGTGTTGCACGCACGCGAAACAAAGTAGTCGCTGCCTATTATACGTTATTTAACCACACGTCGGAAAGTAGAGAGCGAGGCGAGGGAAGTGGATGAATCCGTTTAGAAACGGGAGACACGATTGAGAACTAAACTGCACGGGGTGCACCGGGTGCCACCGTTTCCACGTGCATCTAGTACGCAGCTCTCATCGGGAAACGAAGCAAGTGCCACAAGCGTGCAGCTATGCAGCGAGGAGAGAGAGCTCACGGAGCGTGTTGGCGGTCTGCGTGCGTTAAGAGCATCGCTAAGTGCGGTCGCGCTATGGCTGACAGTCGACGGCATTAGGCAAATTGAAATCTTGCCGGCAGAGGAAGCAGAGGAATACCTAGTTTACGCTCGTCTCTCTGTCCAGACCCGGCTCGGCGTGAATCTGCCGCGATGATTTCAGCTCCCGGACCGTGGAGCGTGAAACACGAAGCACATCAAACCACGAACGTCCGCGAGGAACGTCTGCTCTGTTGCGGCTCGACCTCTGCTTGCCACGAGTTCTCTCCGGAACCGGAAGTGGGCTCTCTCTCTCTCTCTCTCTCTCTCTCTCTCTCTCTATCTCTCTCTCTCTCTCTCTCTCTCTGGGTTTCTCATTTAAACCGCCTTTGCCTCCTGTTTTACGACGTAACTGGCTCTTTGCCCGGGCTGGAATAATCTTTTAGGGCTCGACCACCTCTCGAACTAATTTCGTTTACTCTCCCCCGCCCCACGTCTTTGCGACCTTCATTATACGACCCGGCTAGGTAACTATCCAGTCCCTTGAATTAAGACCAAAATCGTGGTCGTTTTTCGGGAAATGATACCTCCTTTGCAGCCTTTACGAACAGTAGAGAAAACAAAGAACGACTTTCCCTCGTCTCTTATCCTATTTGCTCGTTCGATAAACCTTTGGCCGATGTCATGCCGCAAGGGAAAAAGATCAAGGCGTTCGGCAATTAAATCGCTTATTATACCTTTACCTCCTATTTTCGCGTAATACACACAGGTATACGTTCTCGGTTCGGTCGAGCCATTCACCTCGACGACCTACTATTGAAAGTGCGCCACAAGTTGTTAACCTTAGTTGGTGGTTTAATTACACGGGCAAATATTATCGAACTGATAAAGTTAATTAGATAATTAAAACTTGAAGGGTAAACTACTTTGCCATGCGGCGTACCCACGGTAGCGTATACGTACCAGGGTCCATCGGTGAGACGACCCTCTGCTCGTGTACGGGTGCGCCTCGAAAGATGGAAGGCGAGATTGAAGGCGCACCGCAAATCGAGCTTCTTCCACGTCCCACCATCCACCGGAGAACTTTCCGTAGGGACGTAGATGAAACCATGATCTACCTGGTCACAGGCCGTAATAGAGGCATCCTTAACGTGGAATCTCGCGGTCTTGTTTTTTTACGAACGCTGGTAATTTTGTTTGCCTCTTTCCGGTTTGTTTCACCGGCCAAGGAGATTTCGCCGCAATTCCAAGGACGTTTTATCATCGTCGGCAACGTGTCCGTCGAAAGCTTACCTACGCCGCGAATATACGCCAGATAAAATGAAATATCAGACAGAACCTCGAACTGCATATTCTACAATGACGCGAACCGCTTCACGATCGAAAACAGTCGCAACAAACATTCGACTAATCTGGTACGCCGATTGTTAAACGTAACCCAAGGGAAGGAAGCGAGCGCAAAAGCGAATCGATGAGAGCCAACCGAGTAGAATATCAACATAGCTTTTCGAAGTATGTCGACTGCCGCCGGTGCCCTCGATGTCGCTCGATTTTCAATCTGGTAGAAGCAAAGTGAAATCGTGATGTTTCACTTGCTTCCGATTTTCGTCCATTCGATACCTCTATTCGTATTTGATAAATCTTTTTCTCTCGCATGAACAGGATGAAACGTTCTAGTTGTCCTGTACATTTATGACACGTCTTTCTGGCCGGTGTATCTACACCTACGAGTGATCTTGATCGTGAATGACATTACCCAATTACCTTCAAATTATCTCGACTATTCGACTCGACTTATACTATTAACGATTCGAGTTGGAAGCAACGTCTATTTACTCTCTTGAAGCTGCTATCGACTATATTTCGCGTGTTGCTAGATGTGCCCGACAATCTAGTCCTCGCAATAAATTGCTGTACGAATCACGTAGCAGTAACGGTGGTTATTGGGTTTCTGTTGCAGACACAAGCGGAAAGTGCAGAACCTGTTACCGTGCAAGAGCGCAGCAGGAGCTGCAGCGGCCGCAGCCGCAGCCGCGGCCGGTGGTCGGAGTCGAGTGTTGGCTGACGGACAGTCGCACGGTGGAACCGGCAGTGCGGGTGGCGCGGTGCTGTACGAGGACCTGCCGGAAGCAGTGACGCACTCGCAGCTGCATCACAGACAGAATCACCTGCCCAGCCATCACCCTAGCCAGGCGCCCACGATCGAGGTACGAAATCCCGATCAGCGACACAGCCTAAGGGAACGACAGCCGCAGCAGTTGCAGCGTGCGCGCGCTCCGGCGCCTCATCATCTCGACTATCTCGACTACCGGGACCCGAGGGCGATACTTCGCGTCCAGGACAAGCCCTCGAGGGCAGTCTTAGGCGGATATCGAACGCCACGAGCTCTGCTCGCCAAGTCCCAGGGTGTTCCACTTTCGATAGCCACGCACACGCCTTCCTCGCGATGCACCACCGCGACCAGTCCGCTCTTGCAAAACGGCAGTAACGTTCTTCGAAATAGTCACATGCTACTGGCCAGTCAGAACGCCCTCATCACCAGCCAACAGCCTCTGTCCCCCACTCCGACACCCGGTGTTCCTTGTACGTCAACTTGTTCCGACATCGAAGCGAACCTGACCAACGAGAATTATCTGGCCGACAGTTGCGTATCGCCTGGTCGACCGATAGATTCTCGTCTTCCCATCACACCAACCCACCGACCCAGACTCCAAGCATCCTCGGATCTTTCTCAGACATCCGGAAATCCCTCCGGTCAGACGCAACCTGTTCAAAGACTCGTATCTCGGGATGATGCTTCGAACGGCAGAAGACCGTCCGTGGATTCCGAGGGATATTCGTACATCGATTTCAAAGACACGGAACTGGAGTCCACGAGGTATGATTCGAGAAATCACTCGGGAACGATAAGCGCAACCAAGGTGCCTAAGTTGCTCCGTTCGTCCTCGCCCAGGTCGAATTCGGTAGATTCGGACGGTTACTCGTACATCGTGGACTCTGGGTCTAGAAAAGCGCCGGGCACAGCCAGAAGGATCGTGGCCGAGGGCACGGAGGAGGAAGTGTGCCCGCTTTGCACGATGCAACAGATACACAACCTCCTGAGCAAGCCCGAGGACATCTATCTGAACGTACAGACCACGTGACACATGTCTTTCGCGAGCGACATCTTCTTATAGAGACTGCTCTGTCTCGGATGTCTGTCCCCGACTAGTTCCAAGCATTCTCGAACGTCCCGATCACGGGAACGAGAGACGATTTACATATCCCGTGATATCCGTTGGCCACGATCATTGGCCTCCGCGTTTTCCGTATAAACTCGTCGTAGGTACGTTCCATCTTAAGGTAGTCTAGTGTCTTTCCGGGTTCAGCGAACAGATAGAAGTGACACGAGGCGCGTTCCTCCTAGATTCGTTCGCGTTTTCACGCCACCGTGCAGTCGTCCTTTTTCTTCCGTTATTTTGCATTCCACGAGCGAGAGAGCCGCCGGCCACTCGGTTTCACCTAGATTTTTCGTATTTGTTTCGTTCACGTCGGCCAAGCTCTCGTTCCTCTTGCTCGCTATCATCGGTGACGAGGCGAAGACACTAGCGCCGACTAGTCAGTATTTATTTTGTTACGCGACCGTGCTTGCACAATCTTGTTTAAAAGTATGCTGCGAAGCGAAGAAAAAAAAAAGGGGTGAGGTGGCATGAGTTGCAAGGGGTCGAGAGGGAAGGATAGAAAAGAAAGCTTAAGGGATAAGAACGGAAGGCCTTACTATCCATCTTTGGTTGTGTGAGCACGGCGTCTAGATGCACTCCATGGTTGTAAATAGATTAGATCGTGCAACTGGCAAATTGTAAATAATATACACAGAGTGAGACAGAGACTTACGCGAGAGCGAGAAAGAAAAAGAGAAATCGTATATTAATATAAAATATTAAAAAGATAGAGTGTCCGTGAGTAGCTGTGCACCCGTGTGAACGCAGTTATCGGACGCGCTTGTGTTTCTCGTTTGTATAGACGATCGGCAGACGATTTATCACGATTAATTATTATCGTCGCGCAGATTATTATTTATTGTCGTTACGTATTATTCAATTACCGTAGCCGGTGTACGGTAAGCTGTGTCTTGTAAATAATTTCCGGAACGGGTTCGAGAAAGTAGAATTAAAGGGAGAGATAGAATAGCAGCGAGAAAGTACGCGCGAGAAGATACGACAAACAGAGAAAGTTCTGTATATATTGAAGTACTGAGAAAAGGAGGAGAGTTTGAGAAAATAAAATTACTTTACTGAAAAATTTGACGAGGAGTGGTTATTGACCCGGTCCACAATCCCATCCCATCCCCCGCATCCCTCGTAACGCGCGCTGAATCTTGCTCGATGGCGCGAATCGCTCGATAATTTAACGGAAAAAGAAAAGAAAATCGATACGGTACGCGAAAGATTTATCGCTAGACTCTCGTGGCAGACTCGAAACGACACGGACGTAATCCACGCGACAATAGAGACCGCCGGCTATGTCTAATGAAAAAGATATTTTCGCGCGCGGACCTATCGTCTCCCGACACAATACACGTGGACACGGAATAACCACTTCTGTGTTCAAACTTTTTCTAAAGGGAATGAAAAATGTACGTCCGGTTTCCCTTTTTTAGAGGAGGCCCGGTAGGAGGTGAAAGGCTTTTCCGCGTAGATAAAGACGCGCGTGAAGCAGGAGGATGGAGAAAGAAAAGGAACAAGAGGGACAATGAAAAAGAGTGAGACGTCACGGACAGAAAATGGCAGACGGGAAGGAGAGAGGAAAAAAGAGGCCAAAGGAAAGTCGAAGAGAAATCAAGGGAAAGATTGACGAGTTACCATTGTGCCGCGTCACCGTTGCCTCTCCGACCGATTGCGCAACCTCGAACCTCTCTAATTTCGCAAATGGAGTCCGCGCCACGATCTCTCCCTCGAACGTAATTTAATTGTTCGTATACATCTTCCTTTTCTCCCTTGTGGCATCCGAATTTCGACAATTCACCTTCGAAAGCTGTCCTTGCTTCTGCGCTACCTCCACCCGGTGTCCGAATTTACAGATTTCTTTTCCTTTCGAATTTCCAAGTTTCGATTCGAGCGTAGACCGAGTGTCGAATAAGAAAATAATTTGTGCAATCGGCAGTCGAACGACTTAATATCCACCTGTTGTTGCCTCGATCGCGACTAGCGATCGATGTCGTGCCACGTCGTTAACCAACGAGGCCAGGGCTGTTGCAACCTATCGAACACAACGTTTCGATGTTCGCAAACTCGGACGTCTCGTTTCGAATGATTCTTCCATAAAAGGATCTCTCGCGCTCTCGAAGCTAACTTAAATCACCCTCGAAACCTTCGATCGTTCGCTCGCCTCGAAACTGAACGATCTTTTTTCGTTAGACCGCGTCGGATAAGCCAATAAATATCCAATCTTGAGGCTGTTGGCCCTCGATTCTCTGTCCCACCTGTTGTTGGCTCAATTACGCCGCTCTAATCCATGTCCTGGCACGTCGTTAGGCCACGAAACCGCGCTAGCATCGTAGCAATGACGATATAACGATGGCCAACGGGCAAAGGAGGGATTGAACTTAGGAAGCTAATGCAATTGTCACCGTAACTAACAATTAGCAGGTTACGGTAACGTTGCATGACCACACGACATCGCTATCGTGTATACGTCCTGCCGCTACCTGGTCAGAACGACGGTCGATCTTCGTTTCGAGGAACACGCTTGCGCGAATGTTCGATCGAGATACACCAAGTTCAATCGTATCGGAGCATCGTATATATTCGCATCGTTCGAGTACTCGAGGTACTTGTCCGCGAAATCGTGTACGATCGATGTTGCTCGGAAACAGTGCTAGATCGGTCAAAATTAATGAACGTGCGGTCTGAAGATTTATGAGATTCGTTACGTTTATCGGGACGACGCGACAGAGCGTCAGGAAATGGAAGTAGTCCGGTTCGTAGAATCGGCAGGCTGGCCGATAGCGTCGTATTCTTCGAGTAAATCCGGTAATTGGAAGAGATGCAGTAAATTAGTCGATTAGAGCAACGCGTTATCAGGATACAATGTGACGGCTAGGTGGATCAGACGCGCGATGAGCAGACACACGGAGAACGTGGGGCAGGTTAGGCGCGTTAGGGACAACCCATTAACCTCCGTGCTCCACGCTATTACGGTACGGACATATTGCTTCCTGCTGTTGGATACGATGGCTTAAGCCTCTATCTCAATCTCACTCAACGTTCGTCCTTCTCTTCCTCGTGCTTTCTTCTGCGCCCCTGTAGCTCGATCTAGGCTTTCCGCTTTCACTCTTTATCTATAATGTTTCATCTCTTCGTAACCCTTTCGTTTCATCTCTTTTCCGTCCTCTTCTCTCCTCTCCCTCTTTTCCTCATTCCCTTTCGTCGTATATAGCAAAGGCATATAAGAGATTCCTCATATTACGCGAATCACGCGGAAAGCAAATTTATGGCTATTATTCCACGAAAGTGTTTACCGTTCGCGCCGATACCATAGCTGATCGGCGAAACATCCAAATCGTTTCCACTTTGCAAATAATAACAGGCTATCCTTACAGGGGAAATTGAAAGCTGCCGGCTGAAATCGATTATCTTTTCGCTTTCGTTGATTTCGCGCGTGTTTCCTCTTCTTCTCTTTCTTTTCTTTCTTTTCCGTTTTTTTTTTTTTTTTTTTTTTTGGTTCTTCCCACAGAAGATTCTCGCAGCGTTAGGTAAATTCGTAACGGCGAGAGTTCCGCGAAATTTACGTGATTCGAGGAGGAATCGTTCGATTCGCGATGCGCCGCTATTAGAAAGAACCCTCGAGGTACATGGTGCGCCGGGGCCATGACTCGCTAAGGGCGACAATTACCTTCGTCCGGAGCCGCCGTTCTAAACGAGACGCCGGTAATCGAGTGATCCTCTTTCGGCGACGATAATATCGCCCCCCTGGAATCTGTATTCAGAGCAAAGAGCCTCGGGCGTTTGCTCTGGCCGTCTATCATCCGGCTGCATCTCGATCGCGCCCAGGTTAAACGTAATCGCGATCTCGCAAGAGATCACGAGCCGATTCTTCGCACCTTCTGCTATGACTTTGCAAACTGTGTTAACGAAGATCAACTCCGTGGATGATGAATTTCGAATGCGAAACAGAAAAAGGTAGAAGTACTTTAAAGAAACTTGAACTACTTTCCACGTGGTCTGTTATCTCGTTCAACGGAGGAGCCTTTCGTGCCTCTGTGGAAAAAGCTCAATAATCGAGTTATCGAGTAGTCAGAAAGGCAATCGAAAGAAAGTTGGAAGACGAAGGGCAAGACGCGTCGTGATTAGGCGAGATGCGAGTAGACAGACAGAAGGGCCAAGGGAGAAACGCCCTCGAGTGCGCAGTGTGCGGTAAAAAAGGAAGCACAAGTAATAGAGTGATCCTGCTTTGTGGCTGATATCGCCGCCCGCGGGACTTCAATTCATTCGAGGGAAGCTCGCCGGTTTCGTTTGCCTTGGCTCCCTCGTGATTCCCTAGATTACCGGAGTAACTCGATTTCGGCGATTCGAGGTCACGGGAACGACGAGTTCGTTCCGGATACCCGATCGCACAACGTTCAACGCCTTCCATTTTCTTCGCGAAATTGCCAAGCAATTTTCGGGCTAACAGGCAACCAGGCGCTGCGTGAACGTTGTCAACCGCTAATTTGCAATCTTGCACGCGTTCCGTGCTCGATACGTGGCTCCGTAGATTGCAAATAAACCAGCTCGACGACGACTCTACGTACATACAGTGGCGGAAAATCGGCTCCATCGAATTTTATTAGGAAGTACTTGGAAAGTGCTTGAACCTCTTCTCGCTATTGTCTTCTTCCGCCATCGTTGCGTTGTTACAAAGCAGCGCGATTTAACCCTTCCAACCACTCGACGTTCGTTCATACCGGAACATCGTTCTTGTATCTCGTAAAAACTTCTAAAGAGAAGCTGGAAACTTTGCGAGCGAGAAATTTCACTCGGGAAAGTTACGTTTTCCCAATCTGTCGACCGAATACGTTATTCGATCCCTGTTAACGCGTACAGTTATCCCCTCATTAGGCAGAATTCATCGGTGCACGAATATCAGATCCCTGGAAGCTACCTATCGAGAGATCTCTGTTTCAGTATTTCAGTATCTGCGTTGATAGAAAGCAAAGATTAAATCACGCTATGCCATATCGATCAGCTCGTCACAGTCGCTCCGCCATTGTTGCTCCTTGAAATCTTCGCCGAGTTCAGCGGATGATTCGAGGAATTAATTACTGCTTCCAAGTTTCTTGGATTCATCGCAACTTTTCTGCGTCGTTCCAAGGCAGGGCGATCAGATTATGTTTGCCCGACAAAGTAGTTGGAGAAATAAAATTAGCGTCCAATAAAACTGACGTCAAGATCTTTCTTTATTATTTGCTCAAGCCAGGATCTTCGTCGATTTAAGGATTAACTTACGACTCCCTCTCTTCCGCGCGGTTCGCACCGAGTCAGCGTTTCTCCGATCGGGGCTCGCCCGAAGGTACAGCTTTCGTGGATGATCTCGGAGGTCTTTAAGGGCAAGAACGAGTTAATCGTCGACCGGAAACGCAATGAAACCGCGTTACTACTATTCTCCCTGGGACTCTTGTTTCGCCTCGAGATTATTACGCTCGTTTTAGCGGACCTTTAGTTTGTCACTCGAAGCAACGTTTAACATGCATCCGAAACATTGGCCAAATATCCTCGAAATCTGTAGAGGTCGATAGCAAGTGACAAGTATACGTTAACAAAATTTGCGAAACTTTTTAAAAATCTTCGCTGCTCTAATTCGATCGTCGATGGTGCACGTATCGCTCGTTTCTTGATACAACGAAATTTTTGTGGCACGCGTGTGATTTTGGTCGCGCGGAGAATCGTCCTCTCAACACAACACGCGCGTAATAGCTTTAAAAGCAAGCGAAAAACCTGGAAACGGCATAGGTTCTAATTATTTTTATTCGCTGTTTTTCACGACAGATGTTGGACGTGAAGGACACCAACAGAGGCGTATTCGTGTGTAGCAGTCCTGGGCCTGATCCGTACACGTCGCAGGACCTCTACAATCCTGTTTACGAGGAGCTCAGTAACGGTAAGTAACACAACGAATTAAATTCCTCGGTTTCGATGGTTTGCGATATTCCAATTTCCGCGTCTCCTATTGGTAAACGTGTTAACATTCCGCCTATAAACGCCAATTACACGATCTCCTTCTAGATGAGACTCAGCTGTGAAGACTTTGAGGAATTGCACGCGATCTTCGGGCTCGATCCTGCTGAGGCAGAACGTAGGTAGAATTCGAGTGCACCGTGTCGCCATTAATCCACCATAGAGAGTTAAATCTGGGTGTCCTTTGCTGTTGGCTAACACTGAATTGCAAGCTTCTTCCAGCTCTTCTTCTTCTTCTTCTTCTTTGCCTCTCGATTAATCGCGTTGTTTACCTTTCCTAACTTTCCAAGCTAAACCACGATTGCAAATATTGGCGAGGGAAAACTAAGTTCACCCTCTATTCCTCTAACTTTGCCAGAGTTTTCCTCGTTGCCGGGAGAATTTTCTCTCCTCGCGTGACACGGTGACGCAAGAACGTTCGATTTATTCGTCGCTATCATTTTTCTCTGCTCGCTTATCTCCCAATTAATTCGACGAACTGTCGGCGATGAAGTTAGCCGGGTCGGCGTCTAATCTCCGTCAGAACGGAATCGGAAGCTGTTCATCTTCTTCCTCGTGTATCTTGTTCCTTTCACGTGGCGAGTATCTTGATAGCTTGGTCCTCTGGGTGTCGCACAAGGGATCCACACTACTCCACATCTATTCCTCCGTTCACCGCCCGACCTTCGGTGGAAGGAGATAAGCGTGACACGACCTCTGACTTATATTTCCCATTAGTCGGATAGCTAATTAGCATGGTGATGAGACTTTCGACGTTTGACGAGGACGGAGTAATCGAATACACTACATGCTGCGCGACTCGATGCGCCTCGCTTCTAACCTATTGTACGCTCGCACACGAGCATACGCGATATTATGCGAGATCGTATTCCCGCGGTGCCTCGCAATAATTTGTCTTGGTTAACGTCACGCGGGGTGGTCTCTTATCTGCGTGGATCCTTTTTCATTAAAAAGTTAGGTCGAATCTCATCGGAGACCTTGGCTGTTTTTGCATGGCACTCGAATCGCGCGAGCCGATGGCGAAACAGAATGCAACTGGCAGCTGTTGTTCGAAGGGAAGGTATATTTCACGCTTTCGAAATGATTTCGCCCGGCAACGAATACCACTTCGCTTCGCCGAGTTCAAGTTTTATCCCCCGGGAAAATCCTAGTTTACTCGCAATCGCTTAAACCGATGATAAATACGCCAAGATATAAAATAACGGAGATTAAAAGTGCAACCGCAGTAATCCGTGAAGCATCCTCCAGTTTTTCCATCGTTTTCTCGTCGTTTTGCTCTTTTCCCTCCGTGTAAATAAGAACGTTGTGTCTAGAACGAAGCGAGGGCAATACACCTGCGGTGTCTCGAGGGATCGTCAAACAGAAAACTGTAACGTTGATTAGAGCGAACCGATAAACTTTCGTTCACCGTTAAGCGTCTTCTCGTTCGTGCTCCGCTCGAGCTTTGCTTTCACGAACCGGCGCCGAAATATCTCGCGATTCTTCGCGTTCCTTCGGCACGGCAATCGAACGCTCTCGCTTTGTACGTTTCACTTTTCTTATTGATAATCGTCAACCGTCCAATTTATCGAACGTATTGCGCGCGTTCCTATATAGTTTCGCACTTTTGCGCGAAATGCGCTGCATCGAACAAAAAAGAACGAAAAGTGGAGAGAGAACGGAAACGTGAAATTGGATGAACCGTTTGAATTGAATGAATTGAAGAGATGAAAATACGTACTCGAATAGCGACGTAGCATTCCAGCAGCTCGTTAGTTAAAATAGCTGTTTTGATTTTTACCCACCAAGGTAGCCCTGGTTCCTTCATTTTTTAATGACCCCGATATAAACGACGGTTATTCTCGTTAGCGTGGAATTGATACCAAGTAGCCGCAACAATACGATCGGTTAACAAACGCAGAGGTAACGCGGTTCAATTATCGAATGCAAAAGTTGAAACCGCGATCGAGCGAATAAAGGAAGAAAGAAAAACTTTGCAACGAGCGCGGGCATAAGAAAAGAAAGAGAAATCGGCAACGTTTCGCGATTGTAAACGCGGCAAAGCGTCGATCGCGTCGCATGCACCGTTCCTGCTAGATTGTGTTTCGACGACTAATGAGGACAGCACGCTTTGCTTTCCGTGGAGACTTTCGCTTAACAATCGCCCCGTTACCCACCATTCTCCCGGCAAACTTGTGCTCGCATTTAAATAAAACAACGGCTACGACAACGACGGATCTTTCTAACTAATTAATTCTGACGCCGATTCCCCAGCTGAGTACTGAAAGCACGCCCATCGATTCCACTTGATTTCCACGCCGGATGATCGTAACTTTGACACGCGAAAGAGATTGTCTGTTAATTAATTAACGAGGAGTCTAATTAATTATCGTGTTCACGGCACCGATACTTATGAATTATTCATTCGTTCCAGGGGACCATCCGGAAACGGACGAGGAGAGCGAGCTGAACGCACGGAATCGTCTTCATCATCATCACCGCCATCATCATCGGCCCTCGTCGTCGAAACCGGCGAGCGAGGACGAGTTCGCCGAGGACGAGCTTTCCGTGGGTGAACCGTCCGAGGCGAGGATGCTCACTTCGACGGGTCCAACCTGGGGCACCTGTCCGGCTGGTGGCAGGCCACCGCGAGAAAGACGAGGAAGGAGCCCCAGAAGTCTGGACAGGCATAGGAGAGACAAGAACCACGATGTCGGAGAGTTTCACGAGGGGATGCTGCTGGACGCGTTACTGCAGCTCTACCCTAGTGTCGCGGGTGAGCTTTTACGAACTCAAATTATATTTCTCGAGTACAAGCTTCAAGGACGCAGCTAACGTTTGCAAATAATTTCAGGTGTAGCTGGCAACCGATCGAATAGCAATCAACGACAACAGTCCGTCCCATCGGTGGCCCACAGGTTACCATATTTCGTACCACCGATGCCAGCGACGCAAGCCCTCAGGGTTGAGGAGAACCCGTACGAGAGCGTGCCGGTGCTCGGCCCTCTCCATCACTATTCGAGCCAAAGCAGAAGCAACAAGGAGAGATCTCGCAAGTCAAACGACAAGTACAAGTACCCGACGCAATACGGGGCCGAGTATTACGGACTACAAAACCAGGACACCGCTGCCGTATACACGCAAATTGGTGGCGAATACTCGGACACCTACTCGCAACCCACAGACCGTCTCTATAACGACGATAAGTACACGCAACCGGTGTACTACGCGGCACGCGACAGCAACCAGATATCTTCCGGTAGACTGTACCAAGGTCAACCGGACAGTAGTTTCGGCAGCGACAGTGGTTACAGTCATCATACTTCCGGTACCACCGGAACCACCGGCACGCGCAGCAGTAATTCAAGGACGAATCATAGGAAGGACAAGCATCGAAATTCTCATCATTCCCATCATTCCGCGGACTACATCGTGTCCTAATGTACGTGAAACGAAAGGCAACACGGAAGAAGTCTGCGAAGAAGAAGAAGTAGAGACAAAAAAAAGGAAACTTAGATGGTAGTTCGATCGTCCGATCGAGACAAGCTTGTAACACTTCTTTAAAGGGTAGTGACTCTGCGTATTTTTTCGCGTATTTATTTTGTAAATTGTTTTTTTTTTTTTTTTGTTGTTTTTACTACGAACGAGAATATTTTATTTTTCATACACGACACGGCGTGTCATTTTTCTTTTTCGTTTTTCTTCGTTGTTGCGCGTGATATAGAAAGTATTTTAATATTTTGAGAGACGTACCGTTGTGTATCCTAGGGAGTACTTTAATATTTTTGGTCCATTGTTGGTCTGTACTTTGATTTTTGGAAGTATATGGAAGAACTTTCGAACGACACGAAGGAGATATCAGCAGAGCAATAGCAGGAGACTATATAAACGCGACGATCGTATTATAGGAAACAGAACACTAACGGAAACAGTGATCTCTTAGTGATTTAGTAAGACTATTTAACAAATTATTTGTAATCTAATGAGACTCAGGCTGGTACCAAAGCTACTAAGTAACTTCGAACTTTTAGCCTTCTAGTTTGTAATTTATACGAAAGTAGAGATGATTTTTAACACTGACGAACTTCGTGCGAGACGTGCGACTACCATCTTCTTTTTCAGCGGCAGACGGTTCTGCGAATTAGAATCGAGAGAAAGAAACGAGGCGATTTACTGTCGAACCGCAATGTCGATATATAATACCGCAAACACTGCCCCCGATTAAAGGGATCAGCCACAACTGGTTTCATACGACTAATTTGATACGACGCGTTAGTAGTATAATTCGTCCCACGCGGGCACCTTCGCACACATGACATCGCATCAGATTGTAAAATAGCATCTAGCCAACACTTTCAAACGCGCACTTAGGGAGAAACAAAGGACTCGTAACGAGTGTCGTAGCCAATACACGCACACTACAGTAGCTTCACCAGAGTAACGTTAAACGTTTTTAAGCGTACACTTAATCGAGTTGCAATTTTCCTTCGTCAATTACCAAGTTACGATTATTATCGTACACCGGACAGTGCAAAACGCAGGAACACGCGGACTTTTTGAACTCGGGCGATCAAAGGGAGCACCTACTTTTGCAATCTCTGTACGAGGTCGCGGCGCGTACTCAATCAGAAGGACCACTGGGAAGAAAAAGAAAGAGAAATGGAAAGAAAGAAGGAGAGGTGACTTTCGCGGAAGCCTTGATGCTTCTGCAAAGAGAATGCATAGTGTTCCTTCTGCAAGCCCTTTCTAGCTCGTCCTACATTCTCAAAGCCCTATCCCGCGACGAAAGATAATCTGGAAGCCCAGAGACAACGGTTCGTCGTGTGTCGCGATGTATTCTTCTACGACGGATCAAACTGCGATAGCCGGTCCGTCTTTTGCATATAGATGTAAAAGGATTCTTTTCGTGAAACCGAAATTGTATTTTAGGAAACGCGCTCGTGGAAGGAACGAAAGAATACGCGTCGAGCTACGTTAATAATATTCTCCTTAGACCTGATCTCTTTTTGCTCTTTCCCCGTCAGACGTAAAGAACGATTATTTTTCCCTTCGTAATTTCTTATTAACGTTCGTTCGCGCGTCTTCTACAATATACACGCGTATCGGAATTGAGGCTCCTAACTGCCGGTAGTCGCACGATTTTCCGCTCGCGATGCACCTCGATCACGCTGACAGAAAGACAGACCAAGTTGAGACGGATAACCAAGGGACAGTGTTCTTATTGAGCTGTACAGGCACACGCTGGTACATATGCATATATACAGAGAAGCAAGCATAGGTATACATACTATAGGTGTAAGACAAACGAATAAACTATTCGCGAATGACCCCGTGTAAATACTATACGCGAGAAGCAAAGGGAGATGCAGAGAAAAAATAAAAGAGAGAAGCGTCCGGATCACTGCGGTGTAGCATAGCTGTATCATATCGTTGTCAAACTTTCTCGCGTGTGCGTGCGTGTGTGACGTGTATGTGTGGCCGAACGACGAGCAAAATATGGAAGAAGAAGTACGAAGATCTCAGAGAGAATCGATTTAATATATAAAAATGTATAATTTTTAAATTATTTATAACGAGCGGTGCGTCGTATATTGCCGAGGACAACTTGCACGAGTACGAGGTGACTTAAAAGAGTGAGCCGGCAAAATGCGAGAGCAAAGAGAGAAAGAACGAGATGAAACGATGGCGAAAGGAAGCGATTCTTTTAGATTCTCGCCAACCTCCCTTCTGCTTCTTGATACTGTACACTCTTTAGATGCATGTAGGGCGAATACCTCACGACAAAAAAAAAAAAAAGAAAAAAGAAAAGATCACTCTGTTGTAAATATAATTTTATATCTACGAGCCGAGAAATGAGGTGTGTGCTTAGCGAGCACGCTATTGGACACGTTCGCCCGGGGAGAAGGCTACCCTCTCGACTACCTTTGCACTCTCGAAATCCATCTTCCCTTGTCCGTTCTGTAAGATTGTATAACCACTAACCACGTAGCATACTTTGCAACAACTATCCTTTTCGTGATTCTCCTTTCTCCGTGCATTAATCTCCATTTGAATCTGGCGCAACAACAACGGGAAATTTAAAATTCTAATCACCTGATATTCGCTGGTATTCGGCCGTCCCTGTTTTCCACGCGATGTCAAAACCGCGAAAAACGCTGGACGATATCGATCCGCGAGAGCAGCAGGGATACGAGAGAGGGAACGAGTTCACGGGCGAAAATAAAGGTGAACTGTAGGTGGTATTACACGTACTTATCGCGAGGAACGAAAGCGCGCGACCAGTCACGTACGATCAAAGATGCGTACGATCAAAGAGTGCAAAAGAGAGAGTGAGGGGAAAAGAGGAAGAAAGAAAGAAAGAAAGAAAGAAAGAAAGAAAGAAACGCGAAACGGCGAGTCACGTTTGATCGGTTCTCGACGTGGAAACTCGCGTGAAAGCAGAAAGTGGGCGCGCACCACACAACTAGAAGAGGGACAAACGCTTTTTGTACGATTTTACGTCCATGTTAGTCAAACGTTTTTCAAGACCGTTTTTTATATATACAGTATATAAGTATATATACACGCGCGTGTACAGTAGGTACGACGAAATCTAATTTATTATCATTGTTCTTATTTAACGAGACGAGGATACGTCGTTGTATCCCGCCCTGCAATTCTATATTCGCTACCAAGTACTTTGTCGCAGTCGAAAGTGTTGTTATATTGACATTAACAAAGAGCGTGTAGAGCGTATCGATTATTATTATTATTATTATTATTATTATTATTATTATTATTATTATTATTATTATTATTATTATTGTCATTATTAGCGCTGTTGCGTATCGCGACCACGAGGAAAAGTGAAGACTGGGGGAGTTTGACTTCGCTCTTTCGTTCTCTCGTCCCTTCCGGAAATTTCGTTGGCCGGCCAGCTAGTACGCGAGAAGGAAGAAAAGCGCAAGTACTTACAGATATCTAACAATGAAGGGATCGGAACGAACGAAAGAGCAGAACATCTGTTTCCCTTTTTGAACGCGTATACGAGTCGCGAGATTATTAATTTATTGTTACGTTCGAACGGGAGAACGGAGGTGTCACGTTCCTCCCCTTCAATCTCGCTAATTTTAGCTGCGATTTAGCGATATAGGCAGAACAGAAGAAGAAGACAGAGAAAAAAAAATCATAGGCACTAGAGTACCTCGAAAGATAACAAGTAGCACTCTTGAAAGTTAGCTTGCACGGACGTTCTCCTTTTCCATCGTGCCGCCTTGCAATTTAACGACGAGGAGAAAGCTCGGAGGGGTGAATCGGCGGGTGAATAGAAAAGGGCGAGAGATCGATCGTCCGAAGGGAGAGCAGATGAGACACGAAAGTCGGTGAATCGTGACGTGATCGTGTAAAAGAGCACGCGAAATCGGCCCGATCGATGGGGAGAACACCAGCTCGCAGAACAGGGTAACTAGCTCTAACATCTATCTCTTACATCACTTAAGAAAGAAAAAAAAAACTCTATCACACTCGTTCACCTTATGGTATCACAGGTTCACTCTAATCACGAATGTCGGCCAAGGCTAACTCGAAACACTATCACACCTTCGTACTAATAAACGATTTACTATTCAATTTCACTCCATGTCTACGTGATTTCACCCTGTCCTTTGTAAGCCATGTTGTAAACAGCCAAGGTGTAAGAAACACCTGGTGCTGATATTTAAATATCAATCGATCGGCAGAAACAAACGCGCGTAAGTAATACATAGTAACACTGAATGACAGAGATAACTCGATCGTAAGTTCAATTTTGCGCGCATATTTCCCATTAACCATGCATCGGTTAGCATGAATGTAAATTTCATTGAGAAATCATTTGTCACGGTATAAACTTTTCATCGTTCTCGACGCATTTACCATACAAAATTCCACGTTCGTCCGAGAATCGCGCGACCGAAAATCCAATCAAAATTACATTGTTATCGGCTTCGAGATCGAGTTTCGAAATCGTCGAATGCTAGAGCGAAAATTACGCGTACGCGTGAAAGCTTCGGAGTGATTTTTCAGCGGAAAAAAGACCCACTGCTATCTATTTGCTAACTAATATACGTTCCTACATATGATTCTTCCTCCCGTTCTCTTTCTCTCCCCTTCGTCTTCCAAAACAGTCGAAGAACAGATACGATTGCGACGAAAACGAAGCTAATTAGTTACAGATGCACCTCAATTGCCAACTTTCGTCGGTGTGCGCGCGATCGAGACGAACGAAACGCGATAATTATAATCGTATCGAAACGATTCTCGTTGTTTGCAGAAGCTCTCTAGAAAACCTCGCTGTTCTCGGGTAATAATATTGTTTTTTATGTAAAAAGAGAAAATGCTTTCTCGAGTGGGAGAAAAATCTTGGCGGAGATTTCCTCGAAGAAAGAAGCGCTTAAGGAGCTCTAAAGGGAATGAATTCGCCGTGAATTTTCATAGAGATCTCTCGCCATCAACTTTGAAGCAATGAAACATTATTAATTAAGGTAAGAGCGAAAGGAATTAATTATCGTTCCTTAAGACAACGGATGACGGGAAATCTCGCAGAGCTTCGGAAAATGAAACGTTCAGGGTTGAAGGTGCGAGAAACGGCCAGCTGGATGCAAACAAGAAGCGCATGACTGAGCAGTCGCGATGATCGATATTAATGAAAATCAGACGCGATGGCGGGCTAGCGGCAACTACTTGTACATGAAACCTTGTTTTCTTCTTTCAACGCTTGGATTAATCATAACTTCACGATATTTCCCGGCTTAAATTAAATTTTGCCAACGACACCGGAGCGTTTTGTTCTATCCTAAGCTGCTCTTTAATTAAATAGTTGGTAGTTGCTTGAGAAACGTTTCTATATAAATTAAACGCGGTAAACTCTTCGAGTCTGATATCGAATACAAACAGTGTGGCAATTTCGTTTCCTCGATGTTCCATTTTATTCCCTCCGTCCACAAGTAGAATTTTCTTCTCTTGATAAAATTTACCCCTTGGTCAATTCTTGGTACTTTGTACGAGTAAATACAAAAGATCTAGAAACAATTCCACGAACCGTTTCAACAAAGCGGAAATAATTTCTTTAAGAAAACGAACGCGAAGATTCGTGGGAGATGTTGTTAACAGTGGTTGACGGAGGAAGAATCGAAAATAAGCTGGAATGGAAGCTTGGAAAGATACGATGTAAGATAGACGCGAAGAAGGGTAGAAAAGAAAAATATTACCATCGGGATGGGGAGCGGAGATGAAATTAAGTGGTCGCGATTCTCCGAGAGGAAGAAGAGAGGGCAAAAAGAAAAACACAGAGAGGGAAATCTCCGGTTGAAGCGTATCTTTGCAGGCTTTCAGCAACGAAAGCTTCTCCAGGCGCGGATTGAAGTGGCACGCTGCAACAAATTTTCCTATGCAAGGGTTGTACATCTTTGAAAATGTTCCGTCACCGTGGCCTAGTTTTGTCTTTCGTATTTTCGTTTTAATCTTCCTGCTTGGAAGATTAGAGACATCGGTCCAGCGTTGGACAAACGAGGGTTGACCCGCAATTAACACGCGGCCTTCCTTCTCTACGTGTGTATATTTCCGCTGAATACGCGCATCTCCGTGTGTGAACCGTGGGAGTAGAAAGCGGACCGAGATGGACTCGCTGGAGCAAGTACGAAAAAAGAAAAGCCAGCGGTGACGCTAATTGCGCAATGGCCGAGTAGCAGCGACCCTTTAGAGCTGCTTTCTCGCGTACTAAGCAGCTAGTTGAAAAGGAAGCTGGCGAATGCAGATGCTTACAGACCACCTTGCGGTTCACTGTACTCGTTCTGGCCGTTTCAAGTGGCGCACATAATGTAACCACCGGTGTAATGAAGCTTTCGTACACTTGCTCGCGATAATCAGTGCTCGGCCGCGCGACGGAGACCAGAACGCGGACTACGTTATCCTTGTTCGCGTAAGAATGTGATTCGCGTTCGTGTAACCGAATTTCCCGGAGATCCTGATAGACGACTGAAATCTTTAATCAACGAAAGAGAGGTATCGTTTGATACGAGAAACTTCGCGTTCGTTACCGTTCGACGATTTTATCTTTATTTTATTGCTTTGATTCTGAAAGGCGAGTTTCATCGATCCAGCGCTTTAAACGAATCAACGAGCAAATGTATAGCACGCGACACAACCATTGCCGTTAATATAACCAGATTCAGGGAGAAGAAGCATCAACAAGCAGGGGGAACTTGGATGAAACGCGGTGCAAGCGTGGTTTAATCCCCGGATTTCGGAACGTTTTAAATTCCAATTATAGATCGAGAGGGAAGCTCGCGCGAACCACGTCGCTCGTATGTGTAAATATGCGCTTCGATTGTCCGCTTGGTCAATAAAATGCTGTATTCTGAATATATGTCTGGCAACCGGGGCCGATGTCAGGCGGGTGGGAGGCACCGCTAATAATTAAATGCCGGCCGGATTGGTCCGAACGTTGTTTTAATCCTGTCATTACCCACAATGACGATAGTACCTATGCCGCAGTCATTCATTGAGGCGAGTCAATTACGGGAAAGCATTATCGAGTTTCGAAGGGTGTAAAACGGAAATAATGATATTTTGATCGCGACCGGTCTCCACATGCTTTCCCCGATCGCGCTCACCGATGTAAACCCCTTTGTCAAAGTGACGAAGCAACAAAGAATGTGTGCACGGTCAAACGCACCGCTGATTTATGCACACCGACAAATATTCGTCAACGTAATTCGGCAACCGATCGAATCGATTGATTGATTTAATGAGAATTTCCTCCGAAATAAAGAAATCTAGTACGCGTCCTCTCGTCGATAAAACCGTTCAGAGGCGAGTGTTATTTCCCTGAATTCCGTATGCGAGACAAATTCCCATCACGTCCACCGAAATAAATGTCCTTTCAGATCGTTGACAGCTAACGTAAAAACTGAGAAGACGATAATTCTATCGATCACGAGTGAAACTATTTGAATGTAGAATTTCCAGGATAAAATATTGCGATATCCGTCGACGCGGCTTTCATCGCACCTCGCTATTTTCCTCTCAAACGCCACTCTGCTAGCGCGCAGACCCTTCTTTTTATTGATATCGCATGGAGATGATAATTAATAATAGCGCGATGCCTACCGGTGGTGCGATCCGTATAAGGTACATTGGCCGTGATTTATGGCAGCGTAATGAAGCCTGTTCCCCGCAGGAACCTCGAGAACCGGCAGGATATATGCGGTTGAAGACCTACCAGCAGGGGTGCGAAGGAACGAACAAAGGAGAAGCGCTGGAAGATACGTACTTCCTCCTTAGGTGCAATAACGCGTGTCGGATTAAGGAGAGAGAACTCCATCTTTTAAAGATGTCTGACATTGTAAATCACGCATCGTGCATGTGTAACTAACCGCTTATTTTCCGGATGAAGGGAGACTAATGTGTCCAAAACGGCGCCTTTCTAAATTGTCCCTTAGATATACAGCATTTTGCTTAAAGACGCGTCGTTCGAATTAATTACGATCAAATGCAAGGATTGCATTCGCGAAACAAACTGGATGAAATTAAATTAAACGTTGGCGAGTGTCGCACAAACCCTTTTAGAGTAATAAAAAATACAACGACAAGATAGTACATAATAATTTAGCGATAAAAATTCGTATTCGTCTTGTGGTTTGCATGGGATTGGTATCGAATTGTCCACGTAACACGAGGTAAGGCAGCGACGTTTTAAAGAAATTCCTCTCTCGAGAGAGAACAGTCGGAAGAAATTGGTTTGACGAAAATTTATGCAGGGTCGAATGGCCGGACACGACATCCACGAAGAAAGGTGCGCCGTGCGGCTTGTTTTATATTCCGTGGTTGGATAGCACGCAGCTCCGCTCCTTCTTTTCTAGATGGCTCTTTTTAAAAATTTACAAGAACCTTGTATGTTCAGCCGTGTCGCGGGGAGACGCGATCGCGAGTAATCGCGCCAACGGGAGGCGTAAATTCCCGTTACGATCGAATGATCGACGCCGCGAACTTGGCCGATCCCCTATGTCGATTAGGAAAATAGAGGTGGTTGAAATGAGTATACCACTGAGATAACAGCTGGTATACTGTTTATTGGATAATAAATTGTCAACTTATAAGGTATAAGGTATTCGTAGTCTTGCGATACAACCGTCGTTGTCGCGTAAAGATAATTGCGTATGTAGATTGACTGCCTGACTTCGATGAACCGTTGAAGACTGCTTGACTTCGGTGAGTCGTTGAAGACTGGCGACGTGACTCCGTTGAGTCGTTGTCGCGCGTAGAGTTTGAAGACTGACTTTGGTGAATCTTTGCAGACTGGCTTTGCGTCTCCGTGTTCGGACGGAGGAAAGTTAGTGTGGGGCGTGTCATGAGCACGGGGAAAGCGGATTTGCGGATTGTAACATTTGTTCGGCCAAGCGGGGCTAAAGTCCAGGATAATGATCGGATGATACGAGTCTCCCGTTCGGAGGTAGGGGGAGGAAGTCTCCTTTTAAGCGTAAATCCTGGGTGGCCTTGTGCGTGAAAAAATATCCGCTTTCTCCGGGCTTTCCCGATATGAACAATGGTCCCAAGGAAGTGTTTTAGGACCGCTATTAGGTCCGATGACATGTGCGGGTCTAGCGGTCCTAATTTGCCAATGACAGATTTATGGCACTCCTTGGGTCCAATGTTTGTTGAAGTTAAGAGCGGTCGTCGCCNACGCGACCGTGTTACGCGACGTAACATTGTACGATCGACGTCCTTTCCCTTCGAATAATACCAGAAATAATACGATGTACATCTCGAAATACCATAAAAGTTTCAATCGGTGGGGATTGGTCGGTTCGCTTCAGATATAAATCAAACGCGGGCGTTAAAAAATTAACAGAGCACGATGATCTCTAGTCTAGCTTTCGGCAAATACTAGTACGAGTTTGCAAGCCGAACTTTCGGTGTTCGTTCGCGAACCGAGCAGTTAGGTAACGCGTTTCTTCGAGCATTAGCCAGCAAGAAAATTTACATCTTCAAAAACGAAAGGAACGCGCGATGGGTGTTCTCAACGATGCGGTACGAAGGTGATAAAAAAGTCATCTCAGGCGGCGTGTTCGCCAAACGAGTTCAACCTTGCAGAGAGATACTTTTTACAGAGTTGTTGCGCAATTTCCTCTGGACAAACTTGCCCGTAATGGACTGCATGCGTCATACTTATTCCGCATGAAATAACAATTAAACGCATTAATTAACAATAAACGAGGATTTCAGCGCGTCGTGCATCGATAAACGCGGGACACTGGTGCCACGCTCCTCAAGACATAAAATGCAACCCGCCTATATAGACCCGGGGCTGCATGGCCCCCACGTCAGCACCAGAATTCGCCTGGAAAGAAACGATTATTGTCGAATCCCTCGTAATAACATAGACCACTTTTAATGAGCGCAACTACGCTGCACCGCGCAAGGCAATGACATTTATCGCGCTGGGAAATTCGTGTACTTCTCTAATTGCGTGTACTTTTTTATTGTTACATTTTCACTGGCGGCTTTTCCTGTTTCGGTTCTTCTACCTACATCCGTGCAATTTCGAAAAGAACGCCGTTGCACCGGCAACCTCGAAGATCTCGAACTAATTTTGCGGTGGCTAACTATTTTCAGACGACTATCAGGTCGAAAGTTGAAAAGACATCGAGTAAAATGGAAAATTACTCGCGTTCTTCGTGTATTAAGCGTATTCTTTTCGTCCGAGCAGAAAGCCTTCGAGCTCGTTCTCGAATAATTATACCAGCCGCGCCGCTAACCGACGAAATTCTTCTTCGACCGGGCGAGAAGGGTCGAAACCAAATTACCAAATTACCCGGTGAGTTGCGCGGCAAGAAACACGAAATTGCCGGTCGAAAGAGCCGAATCGACACTCGCAACGAGAGAAATAACAGGCCGATGTGCCCGCTGGAAATAAAAGGGCCAACGCAACGGTCGTTTCAACTTCTCGATATCAATCTCGTTGACGAAGGGGGTAAGGGCGGCGGGGTGAAATAACGGTATCAACCAGCAGATCAACGGCGACGGTCAGGCTGTCGTTGCGATAAAAACAAAAGGAAAAGATGTCGACGAAGTAACGCACGGCGAACGTACGAGTGTAGAAAACGGAAAGAGAAAGACTCGTGAGGGTTGAATTGGACACGGTCGCGAAACGACTCTGTACCTCCCGAACTCCGTGACGCCCTCGTTATCGACGTCCCTATACGCAGAACTCATTTGCTTAATTGCCATGATTACCAGTAACGCCGACATCGCAGAAGCCTGCTGTGAGTTTCAGTAGAAGAAGGTGGCTACTTGCCCACTTTTCCAACCTGTGTAATACGTAATTCACGGAAACGAATATAGGTATAGCCATAGTGCACAGACGTATGTAAGTGGTGCGGCTACCCCGCAGACGTAACATTCGGGAATGCAAGGTACGATAGAACGAAGCCGACTACCTGGAGCCGCACGCACTAGTCCTGACTGGAGGTAGGACGCCCAGTGGAGGGTGAAATATAATCGATACGATGGGAAAAAGGAAAAAGAAGAAGGATCACGACATAGCGTTCAAGCCGTGGGATTCTTTGCTTTTTTTTTACCTTGGCTTTGCTTTGAATGACGTGTAGACTTTTTAAAATTACGAGAAGAAAGTAAATTCTACGAAGCGTTAAAGCGTAAATTATTTTGTACGATCGAGCGCGGTTAGAAGACGCTCATCAGCTATTGTGCTTATTGTTGCATTTGCTTATTGTTGTATTCACAGAAGATGCTATATAATTGTTTCTTTAACCATCGTTACCTTTTTTAAACTTTGCTCGTTGGTATTAAAAATTATGTAGCCATCCCAGGTCTATGGACTACATTATGTATAGCCTGACTGAACCATAATATTCTCTGAGCGCTGTTTTACATCGATTTTCCGTCTCGAAATACATTTTCTTTATAAAGTAATTATAATTTAATATCCGCTGAATCGTATCAAACGAAATACCGTAAGTGAAATAGCTTTACGTTATCCGAGTGCGTAACAGCATTAAATTCGAGCGTTGATACGTTTGTATAATTGCACGGGGCGAGCTTTGTACTAGAAAGTTCGGAGACAAAGCTTTTTCAATTGAGTACAGGCACCGCAAATCTCGTTTCGCAATAACCAAATAACGAACGGAACGATAATTAACAAAATACCATGGCGTAAGCTCATTGTTATCACGAAACGATTGTCAGTAAAACGTGATTCGACTAGTAACGCCGCAGAATGAAATAAAGAAATAATCGTTGCGGTTGATTATGTCCTCGCACGCGAGACGAAACTGCAGATTAATATACGTACGTAAAAATATACGCCGACATAAAACTCGCCGCACTCAATGAAAATCTACTGATAATCGTCGATTGAAAACAAAATACATTTGCATAAAAATTACAGGCAAACACAGCAAGTAGCAGTCAACTTTCTGGCTACCATTTGAAATCCGAGGGTAAACGATAAAATCGTGTCGTCACGTCGACAGCATAAAATAACACGATAAAAAGGTTGCAGCTACGTAAAAATAAATGTACACAGTAGGAAATAGAGCGACGAAAATAACCGAGGAAAATAAAAGCGCTGGCTGAATTTATAGATCCGATGTAATTTTTTCAGGAGGCTTGATTCTGTATTTAGTACATCTGGCATAATTAGAAAAATCAACATGAAATATTAAACAAATAATCACAGATGGATGATCGAAGGAATAATTAAGATAGACTGTGTATGCTTTGCAACACTGACATTTATTATGTATTCATTGTATCTTTACGGGAAAAATGATATTGCTAAAAGTTGACATTATTATGACAGTTGATATTATATTATGAGTACTTTTCTGCATTAATCACGCACTCGTGGATATGCGATGACCAGAGTGGACAGTTGTGAAGCTGTTCCAATTGCTCTCTCGTTTATTATTCCATTAGATACTACAATAGTCTTCCCGTTATAGCGTCAAGTTATGGGAAGTGCAAATTATTTATGAGGCAAATATAGCCTTAACGTTCGCATATGCAGATTTACTGGATCTACTTCAACTCATTACCGCATACGCGGGACTCTCCTGCTTTGAATAAATAAGTATGAATGTTTGGTCACAACACTGACCACGAAACGACGGTTAATAGTTTCACGACATTTATAGTTTGAACATGCACTTAGACACCAATATTTCGATATACGATAATAAGCAATTTAATTCTGCTCCGAACACAAATCGTAAAATACTTCCGGATTATCAACGTCCAAAAACATGCATTTGAATATGTCGTTGTAAAAATTTGGATAATATTCGCATGCTCGTTTACAGTCTGGTGCGAAGTTAATCTCCAATAACATAGGTTGTATCTCCCTCCCACTCCATTCGAGTATCAAATCGATAGCGTACACAGCTCTGCTTTGTGGGCTTTCCGCGATTCCTCTCGGTGCTTTCATCGCGACAGCAGCGTCGAAAACCTCTCTAAACATGTGCATAATTTTTGGCTCGACATGTGTCTTCCATGGATATTTGGGATACTGCCTCTCCCATGCCAAGATAAAATCTGCGCACTCTACATGATAAAAAGGTATGTTTCCTAAATAATTCATAACTGTGAAATGTCGTTCGTACTCATCGAAATTATTTAAAGCGAATTCTTTATTCGCAAATCTTAAGAAGAAATTTTTGTAGACGAACACTTGTAGAGGTTTTACACACTTGAGCATTACTATGTATCGTATGTCGAACTTAACTTTCCCAATTTCCTGTCTCTCGTATAGAACAGGATTTGTAACATATTTTTGCGCTATCTTCGGACCTGTGCTAGGCAAACGTAATATATGGAACAAATTTTTCGTAACGTGTGTATCTAATCCTCTAGCAAGATTCCAAGGTTTACAAATCCAATGATTATCAAAACCCATTAATTTTCTCCGTTCGAAGTATGCAACAAATTGCACTAATTCGACACTTAGGTTGTATGTAGTTGGTAGCCAAATTGGATAAGTTTGGAGTGTATCGGGATCGAAGCATTTTTCACCTGCTTTTCTTCTACATATAATCGCCAATAAATCTTTAACAGTTATGACATGTTCAAATGGAAATTGGTTTACGAAAACATACGGTGATTGTATGCTTAATCTTTTATAGTCTTTGAAATGTGAGGTGTACCATAAAATATCAGCCTGGTCTTCATCATCCACAAATTCAAATGCAGGATCATTTAGATACTCATTTACACATGAATATTGTGAAAAAACTTTTAATTTCGTACCTTTAGGTCTTTGAAAACATCTAGGCTCCACGTTATCTGGTAGAGTTTCACAAATATGACTTGCCAAAAAGTAATTTTCATCTGGTTCAATTTGCAAAAAGCTTTCTGAGATAAATGATATATCTACCCAAGGTAACAATAATGCTTTCTGTTTCCTTTGATCTCCTGTTTGTCCTTCTATAAAATTTCTAGTAACTTCTTCTCCGCAATCAACATTTTTTATAGGAAACAAAAGTGTATAAGTAACACCATCTGGTAAATATAAGAAAGGTACGGTTCTAAAGTTGGGGTTATCACTATGATTTATTGCTATTCCTACTTCATCCATAATATACCAAATTGGCATTCTATCCTCAATAGAACCAGTATTTATAGAAAAAGATTGATTGTATCTCCACATTTCATCTAATACAAAGTCTATCTTTTCTTCTTCATCTGCATGTATCAGTATGGTAGAACCCATTAAGAAACACATACGATCTAATAGATTTGAAATACTTAATAAATGTTGCCTTGCATGGTTAACATCATATGTCCATGCATGATCTACCAGATAAATATTATTTGGATCCTCAAGAGCAATGCCTTCCTTACGATACACAAAGAGCTTCCAAACAGGATCTCTTAGATCCTTGTCATTATTAACATAATTAATTCTCATTAATTGAAATGCCATACCTGTATCAAATAACTGATACTGAAGTTTTTTAAATAAAATGTGCCAGTATATTCTTGGCACCCCAGAAGATTCTAACTGAGGTTGGTGTGTTTGAAGAAAAATATTAAATAATCCTACTCCATCCATTGTGTACAACTCAAATGTAATCTGAAACACGGAAAATGCATCTACATAATTCTGACACTGTATCTGCACAAACTAACCTAGTATTATAAAAATTATTACAGAAGGATATAATGTCAATGGCAGATTACCTAAACCTTCCTACCGATAACTATTGATTTTATATATATATTAAATTGCGTAGCGAATATTTATATAAATTCTGAATCTTACAAAATCACGAAAATACTGTTAAATATTTGCATTTATTTTTAATTAAATCGTTTACTTTTCGTGACAACTTCGAATATACAGAAACATTCGATAACTGCACAGTCGCAACCCCTACTACTGATTTCACACCCAGAATTTAGCACGAAGCTCGGCGGCTCGTCGCGATCGAATAGTACAAGATAATTCGTTGTCAATATCGTTCAGATAACATATTTAGATAGTAATCTAAAAGATAAAGATTTTTATTTTTGACCTTTTTAAAATTAAACTTTGACTAACGTATTTGTGACATCTTTCTAATTAAAATGAGACCAAACATGATATAATTTGAATTACATTTACTTATTGATATGTATTTAACTATCATTTAGTAAGTAAGCAAATATGCTCCAAATTACATACGTTGTATTTAGTGTCATTTCAATCAAAAAAATATAACAAAAGAGGTTGACAAAAGTTTCATTGATCATAAATCAAAAATAAAAAGTTTCGATTTTTGAGTTAAAGGTCTAGCGTGTTAAGGTCTAGCGTGCTAAGGTCTAGCAAAGCTAGTGGCGAATGCTTGCTGAACTCTCAGTCCCTCTCTCTCTTTCATTCACGTTGCCCTTTTCTACGTTTGGCACGAAGTAAAATCTCAGTTTCGAGTAATAGAATTGTTTCTACAACTGCATACTTGCAAAACTTGGGACCCGATTTTTGTGCAATTATCTAATTTTCCTATTTAAAATTATGAATGCAGTTGGTTATTGGATTCATAGGGAAATTTGGTTTAAAGCGTTCTGACATAGAGAATTTTGTTTTTCGTTAATACGTTGACATTCAAAACCGATATATATATATATATATAGCATATTAATGGCTGATTTCGTTCTTCCTGTTGGCGCTTAAAGTGTGTTCACTCTGAGCCGGCGTATTGAGAAATCAGTTTTTCTTTGGCGGTTTCATTTGTATACAAATAACCGTAGTAAGTATTTAGTATTATTTCTTATTAAGTATATTAATAATAATTAATTTTATTAATGGCTATGATTTAATTATTAACTTTCTGTATTAACCTATCTTTGATTGAACTACTATATAACGTACTCCAAAATGAATCAATGATCTTAAAAAATTTAAATTGTTTGAATCAAAATAAGGACAACACGTGCGGGAAAGTTTAATTATTTCTTCTATCTATAACAGGATAGCCTTTGCTTTGAACGACGACATAAGATTTTTTGAAAAAAGATGGTTAAATCACAACCAAAGGAAGATAAAAATTTAACTTTCAAACACTCCTTGAATTTAAGGGATGGATTTATACAAAAAAAGAAAAATAAAAAATTTAAACAAATACCAACTGGAAAAGTTCCATTAATTAATGGATCAAAGAAGTCAAATAGTAACAATATGAAAAATAATACAGCTCAGAAATCTCTAGAAAAAAATAAAGGACTGCGAAAGGAAGATGTTGAAAAGCTGCAAGAATCTCTAAAGAAACAAATAAAAAAGAAAAATTTTGGGGGGGCTAAAAAGAATGAGTCTATCAATGAAGGAATTGTATTACAGGATAGCATAATTGAAAATAGTAGTGAGAGTGAATCATCTGATGGCAAGAAAAGTGAAGAGGAAAAAATCTTACCAGATATTCTTGGTGCTAGTCTAGCAGATGATAGTGATGAAGATGATGAAGATTATGAGGAAGACAAAAAAGTACAAGTAAATAAAGGTGTAAAAATGTTTGATGGAGTGAAATCAAATGATAGCATTGTTTCTAATGAAGACGAAGATTCTATGACTGAAGATAGTGATGATTATGATGATGATGAGGAGGAGGAGGAAGAGGATACAGAATCTGAGAGTGAAGAAAAGACTGATGAATCTTCTGGAGGTTCTCTAAAAGTACTTTTGGGAGATAGTCTTTCTGAGGATGAGGATGATGAAGAATTTGCTGAATTTAGTGACAGTAACGAAACTGATGATATATCTGATGAAGAAGATGAAAAATTGAAGACTAAAGGATCAGATCTTCTAAAAACATTATTGGATGATACTATTGCTGAGGATGATGATGATGATGAAGATTTTGTTGAATCAACTGAGAGTGATGAAGATGATGATATAAGTGATGAAGAAGATGAAGAAGAAGAAGAAGAAGAAGAAGAAGAAGTAGAAGAAAAGAAATCATTAAATTTTTATCAAGATAAAGATTCCTCTTTAGAAGACTTTAAAGAAAATAAACGAACAATTTTTGTTGGTAATCTCCCAAAGAATGTAACAAAGAAACAGTTACAGAAGTTATTTAAGCAATTTGGGAAGATTGATGCTATTCGTTTAAGGGGTAAAATATCAAAATCCCTCAATATACCTAAACGAGTTGCAGCTATCACAAATGACTTACATCCTAAAATGAAATCAGTTTACGCATATATTAGATTTGAGTCTGAAGAATCTGCTAAGAAAGCTTTGTCCATAAATGGAACAATATTTGAAGGAAATTACATAAGAGTAGACATATCTATGAAATCAAATGACAAATATGAAACAAAAAAAAGTATATTCATAGGAAATTTACATTTTAGTAAGTATAATATAGAATAAAAGAAGTAAAAAGTAAGCATATGATTAACTAATATTATAATATTATAAAAATACTATAATTTTTAGATGTTGATGATAACACAGTTAGGAATCATTTTAAGCAATGTGGTGAAATAGAATCTGTGAGAATAATTAGAGACAATCAGACTGGAGTGGGCAAAGGGTTTGGATACGTTAACTTTAAAAGCGAAGATGCTGTTGCATTAGCATTAGAACTAGATGGCACCATAATTTTAAATAGAGAAGTTAGAGTAAAACCAAATATTGACCAACATAAAGAAACAAAAGGAAAATATGGAAAAAGATCATGTTCTGCAGAAAAGAACCATGATTTTTCGCATAAAAAGTTGAAGAATAATGTAGGAGTATCACTAACAGTACGTAACTTTATCCTTTAAGAAATATTTGTTGTATTTGTTAAGTTTTACTATTTAATAAAATAATAATTTATATTTTTCAGGTCCGTAATAAAGAAAATGCTGTAAAAAGAATAACAAAAAAACAAAAGCTTGAAAAAAAAGAAACTAGCCCACAACAACAAGGAAATAAGTTTCAAGGTCAAAAATCTGATGTAAACAAAAAGAAAAGTAAGAACAAGTTTGACAAAAAGAAGAAACTTTTGGCAGAAAAGCTTATGGCTAAACCTAAAAAGCCATCAAATTAAGTAGTGACATAAAAAGTATACTGCTAGCTTAAACATTTTCATAACAATTTAATGTTAATACATTTACTTTATATAGTAGTGACAATGACAAATTGCATTATGTCATACCATTGTGAAGTAAGGAAAACCATATATTCAAAAAGGTTTAGCATTTTTAAGACTGTTATCAGTATGTATTTCTCAAATGTAAAAGAATAGAAACAAGTATTTAATGTGTAATAAAATATTATTTTTATGAATCTCTTTCTTTTATTAAATTTTTTACTTTGGAATGTAGTTGTGATGGCAGATTTTGTATATTACATAATGCGCATTTTAAACAAAACCGTTTACCGAAATATATACTACATTCTAAACAAACAGGTTTTTTGCAAAAATTACAATCAGCTCCTAATACTAAAACTTCTCCTTTGTTTGGTATACTAAAAGGATCTTTCATAATATAACACTCTTCTAGATAACTTAATTGCCGCGCGAATGGTGCTTTGATACCCTTGAAATGAAATCGTTCCTCTAATGAACAATAAGAGCACCTAAATACTTCAGTTATGATTTCTTTAGGATCTTGAACTGCTGATGTTAAACCTTGATTGTGCCCGATAATATGAGTTTCGTCCGTAGATGTACTAGCGATAGATTCCATCCTATAAAGTAACATCGATGGAAAATAATCTATAATTTCTTCTGACAGCATATTTATTTTATAATCATAGATTACAACTTATATATAAACATTAAATCGTATTTAATTTAAAAACATTCATTCTTTTTTATTAACGGAAACTTTCTGCAATTCCTGCGGCCACCAAGTAGGTTTTGATACTTTTAATTTAATATCTAATATAGTAAGAGATTGAGCATTCAGAGATTCAATAATTCGCATTAAACCTAATCCATATTGATTTTCAACTCCTCTAAATTTACCTACTATATTGCCAGACTCATTAATAATTTTATCATCATACGAAAAAGATTTATTAGGAACTTCATTAAATAATAGAGGCATTAAACGTTTTCTTACAACACCAGTATGATGAGTACGAGCTGTAAGTTCCTGACCAATGTAACAACCTTTATGGAAACTAACACCATGCAAATAATCACAATTTACTTCTAGTGGCAAAGGTTTTCCTGGTGGCAAATCTTCTACACCTTCAGGAACACCAAGTTTATACCGAAATGCTTTGTAATTGAAGTCATTAGTAGAATGTAATGCATCCAAGTTCAAGTGTCTTATTATCTTTTGTTTTTCAATTGTTGATTCTGCTAAAATTCTGATGCCTAGATCAGAAAGTCTAGGATCTTCATATATCATAATATTATCAACTACCTTGCTTACTTTATTATTAAGAGTACCACATGGAAATATTAAACCTTCAAGTTTTTGTTTATTACTACCATTATGTTTGTTATTCATATATTGAGTAGGATCAAAGAATGCCCAAACATTTATATTATCTCCTAAATGATCTATATCAATCTTTTTTCTAACGCGATACATTTTTAGATGTCTCTGTAATGAATCTGCAGCTTGCGAGTCACATTCAATATAATATACATTATTTTCTTGGCTTCTATAGATAATAACATCGTACATTACTCTACCCTTGACATTTAGAAATAATGCATACAAATTTGCTGCCCCTTCTTCAAAATGCTTCATGTCATTTGTAATTAATCCTTGTAAGAAACTTGAAGCTTCATTTCCTTTAACCCGCAGTATACTCTTATTTTTTAGCTGTTCTAAAATTCCAGGTGAAGATTCTGAAGAATCACATCTAATAAATTGCTTTTGTACTTTTCCAAGATTATTCAGCTTGCACAATGGCAAAATAAATTTTTTGAGGTGTATGATCATTGTACCAAATATCACCAGAACAACAACCAAATTTTGTACAAATTTGACCTTCACGAAAGAGAAAAATGCACACAACTAATATAACATTGTTTATCACATTCTAACCTTAAATTATATTTTTTATCTTTACTGAAGAAAATATGGATAATCTTACGTTTTCATTTATTTCTGTGATATTTCACACAACCTCTCTGCAAATATGGCTTTATAAAGCTTTTGTCCAAATTTATTTTGGATATTTCAATTACTTTGCAACTTCGATCCGTGAAGTAAGAATTTGGTATGGTAAAGCAAATGAGTAGGTAAGAGAAGAACTCTACAGTATACCACAGACTACACAGACTACTTGTCTATTAGCGCCATCAGAAGCAATTAAATGAAATATCGAGTGATATTTCTGCAGATAACATAATATCAAAATTTTTAATTGCTATTTACTAACTTTGACTACCTGTCTAATTTTGTTTCGAAAGTTTAGGAAACGAAGATCTTTTCGTAGCTAATGACTATACCGATTGACTAAATATAATTTCTATATTTACTATAACAAATTGCAGAGAGAGTAAGAAACACTTCAATTTTTTTGAGGTCAGTATTTCAGAGCGCACATGAGCGCACATACGAGATCCTGTAAGATGTCAAGTTTATTTTATACCTTGATACATATCCAATCAAAATAGACTTTATAGATTTGAAAAATCAATGTTGTATATATGTTACAAGATTTGGGCAAAAGTATATATAAGTATATATAAGTAAAAGTATATATAAAAGCATTTTAAAATACCATTGTCTAAATTGTTAAAAAAGTTCGTTTCATTATCCTCCTTATATCTGTTATCGATGTAACCGTATATGTATGTATATACGTATAACAGCTCATAATGAATCACATGCATAACTTGTTTCAACCATAAAAGATAAATTAATTACCTTATTCGAAGGGAGGACTGGAGCAAGTACTTTTAGGTATACAGCATTTGGAAAAATCTGGATAAAGATCCATAGGATTCTCCGGATTACGGTGTATCGGTGTGGAGGAAGAAGGCAGCGTATCGGCGAAGAAGGAAGGGAGAGTCAACGCGAGCACCATCCACGAGAAGAACGAGAAGGACGACGAGAACTCAAAGGCAATGAAATAGGAAAGGAAAAACGACGAAACAGTAAGGCCACGGTGTGTCTGTAGACGCGAAGGGAAAGGAAACCGAGTTGTGTGACGGGTTACCGCGCGACGCTTTCGGGGGGGAGAGATCTGCGCGCGCATTCAAGCGCGCTACTTGTAAATAGTTCTATTCTCGGCAAGAGAGTAGCCGAGCCGAGAGTGTACGGTCGACACCAGTCGAGAAACCAGCTGGGACGTGGGGCAGACGTTGGAGCGCCTCTATACAGAATTCGGAACGAATTTGTGCGAGTCCGATCAAGGCAACCAGTGTATCGCAAGTGCGTACACTTGGTCGAATCGAGTTTGCTTAAGAAGTCGTGAAATCCACTGGTACTGCTAGATTAAATACAACTCGTTATTCACCGAACGACGAATAACTTTGAGGTGTATTCGCGGTGATGTCAAGTGCCGCGAAATCATGATTTTCGCACCTTAGAACGAACTTTTCTTCTCGAAATCGAGTGTCTGGGACTGAAGGTGCATCGCGTTAAAGAACGTGTTGGTTTAGAATTCGATATTTTTGACGTACGGTCACCCGAGATCGGGAAAAATGTATTCCGATGGTCACGAGGTGGACGGCAGCTGGGTGCTGCGTGTTTATGTGACCGATCTTCAAGTGGAGAGGAGCTTACGAGTAAAAGGAGAGTTGCACATCGGCGGTGTCATGCTTCGACTGGTTGAAGATCTCGGTGAGTCTTATAAACTTATCGCTTATTTTTTAATATCTCATAGAAGCATCTTAGAGATCATTTTCTAATCGACTAAAGGGGAAAGCACGTGGAAATTGAAAATTCAAATGATTGCTGATGATTAATTTGTGGTTTGTAATAGGTGAAATTGTCACGTGATAGCCTCAAAATTATAGTATGCAGGATCGTAGAGATTCGAATAAAGATAGGTTAGATCTCTGAAGGCGGTAACTTTTTGTTAACGAAACACCGTTCCGTACTCCATTTTTGAAAATATCGGATCAAGATGACATTAGGACGGTCAATAGACCTTCAAGCGACGGAATAGCAACAAGTTGCGGGATTATTAGAGTGTCGTTACGAGGACCGCGACTGCTCGAGATGTGGTCTCCCACCATCGAAGAGACGACTGAAGTGTGCACGGTAGTGGAAAAACTGGACGGCCGAACTAGTTTCGCCATGACGGCGGACGTATGGACGCGACCAGCGACTCCTTTATATGCTAAAGGAGCTCCCACAGCTCCGTAGAGAGACGAAAGACACGTGAAACCGGCAACCAATTCCTATGTCTCGCCGCACGTAAAACGAACACCGTACGGTCACTTTCGTCGTAGATAAGCATAGCCTAGTCGGTGTCTTATTCCCTGATGAATCGTCGCAGGAAGAACAACTGATTCTACGAATACCTTGCTCTTTCCTTTATTCTTTAAATTGTGTTTCACGGTCTACACATTAATTTGTGAGGATCTTTAGGCAAAAATTCCTCATTTTGGATGATGCTATATGAGAACTACTGTCGGTCAATATACCAGATAATTAACCAGGTTGAGAGTAGGATAGTTTCGGTCTCGACGAATTAACCAATTTCGATCAATTGAGCGTACCGTAACCCACGTATATACGCATGGCCGAATAGACGAGAGAATATATCGCAAGGCACATTGCAGTCTATTTCCAGCTGTTCTTGTCTTTATATGACCAATTTCATCGGTAAACGCTCGATTATTACTATCAGCTTATATCCGGGCAACATAACTTCGAATGAAATTGGTAGTTGGCTGGAAAAATTTGTTCAGCAATGAAATTATCAGGCTATTGCTCGATGCTTCTCTTGATAGTTAGAATAACATCTACTCGTTAATTTATTTACTCAGCATCGTTTACACAACACAGTAATTTATACTTAGGGCCGATATCGGTTTCTCTTTTTCATCCGTTTGTTGCTTATTGCAAACAAGAACAACCGCCGAGCGTATAAAATTTTGGTAAGCGTTAGTCCGTCTTCTAATAGCCATCAATGTATTTTCGGCAGTGTCTTATAAAGACGACATTTCCGTCTCTCTTGCCCCTCCCGATCGCGCGACAAAGAACGAGCCAGGCTTATTTTAACTTGCTGTTTCTTTCATCCGATTTTTCGAGCCGGCTTCTACTTCCACGTAGACGATCGTTTCTCCGATCCCAAAAGTAGTCTTCAGCATTCTGCGCTCGCCCGGCCCTTTATCCCTTCATTAAATCTCGGCCTGCTATCCCTAACTAAACTTTACGTCCTTTTTTACGCCGACATTAAGTCAATCATCTTTCGTGATTTTAAGCAGTTCAGACGTTCCTCAATTTACACTGAAAAATGATTTTTTGATTTGGATTTGTAGACATTAATAATTGTTCTATGCATGCGCATTTTATTTACTTTGGTTCTTTAACCGCACTAAACAATCGAACGCTTTTTCTATAAAATCCAGCCACTTTGAAACGTGGCAAAAGACTACTTCCGGCAAAGGAAGATTTAAACTATGGTTTACTCGCTGCTTGTACGACAACGCGATAACTCGTATCTGAAAGATATGCCTTTCTGTGTGTAATGACGATAATTTCACATGAGTACCGATATAACTACGCTTCGGTCGACCTAACTTTCCGCTCTGACAGGTAGAGCATATTTCATATCGATCGAAACAAAACATCTCAAGTTCTTTGAGTAGATGCATCTTTTTTCTTGGAACAGAGCGTCGATCTTTTGTCGATCGCACGTTGTCGAGCACCGAAACCGAGATTCTACGGTTGAGGGCGAGGGAAACAGGTAAAAAAAATCCGACAGCAAAAGCTTTTGTTAGATGGCCCTTTCTTGCCCTTCCAGCTTGACAGGTTACCGTAGTCGTACAGGTGCTGGTCCAGCGCTTCGAGCAGCATCATGCCAGTACCATGGCAAAACACTATATAAATATAGCGGGTGTCCCGGGAGGAAAGCAGTTTCGAACTCATTGTACGAAATCACGTAGTCGAATACTTCGGCGCGGCAAAAGGTCGACATTCTTCGAGAGACCGAAGAGAAATGCACTGCGACGCTTGCATATACGCGACAACACGCTCGTTCGCCACTTAAACGGATGCGAGCGCTTATAAATGGCGCGTTTAAGCTCAATACAGATACATTGGTATATACGTTACGAGATACTTCCCGTGGATATCTTACGATCACGTCGGTCGGTTGTTTAGAACCGGCATTAGAAAAAAATTGGCTAAAATTTATATTCCGTCCCCGGAACGATCGCCATATATTTCCTTGGCGTTTCGGACAGCGAAGTAAGACACACGCTACGCGTATTTTTTCCTCCCTCGAGAGATTTAGTGTACTCTGCATGTAGAATACCGCCATTGGAAAGCCACGACATTATGTTACATGGTAGTCAACTGTCAGACGGCTGTGCGGTGACTTCTGCATTCCATTGAAACGAAAACGAGAGGATTATCTTAGAAGTTGGATCGATATAACTTGAAAGAAAAGCGTCGCGCCGTTTGTCCGAATAATTAACGTTCATCGGATGGACACGTGCGTATACGCTAGCAAGGGAAAAGGGCGAAAAAACTGGAGGACTCGAAAGTACCGTACATCAGTAAGTCGATGACAAGACTACATTCTTCTTGCGTCGCTTCTTCGAAATCGAAAGAGACCCTACGGCGTTGCCGCTGCAACCGTCATCTTGGGAGGCTACGATCCGACGAGTCGCTCGCTTAATTAACGAAACCGATAAGCGTCGACTTCATTATGAAGATTAAAGTCGTCTTGGAGCGGCCGATCCCACGGTCCGCTGAGATTACCATCGTTCTCACAGGTTTTACCTGTGACCATTTCCTCTCATGCAGTTGAAAGTTGCGAAGGGGCGCGGCGGGAAGCCGGAAAAAATTCTTGGCGTGCGATTCCTTAGCATTTTCGTTAGAGAATCGGTAGCATTTACGGTTGCAGAAAAGCAATCGCCGGCATAGCCGTGTAGAAGAAAGGTGACAGGCCCGCAGGTGCCAATGTTTATAGTTGGTTACGACACGTACCATTCTGTAGGAGTCCGGTCGGCAAGGTAGGAAGAAGAAAAACGCGAAGAGGTCGAAGAGGAGAGAGCGAGAGAGGGAGGGCCGCTAACGCGTGGGCACACAAATACCACTCTCTCAACGTGGATTTTTAGCGTTTACTCTGATCGACAACGAAGCCACGGAGGCAAAATCCGAACTGCGAGACTTATCCGAGAGCCACTTAACTCGAATTATCTGCTCGGCTTACGTGTACAGGTTCGGATTACCCGCTTCGTAATTTTATATTCCGGCTACCTCGTACGGTATGGTAGCACGGCCTTCTTACGAAATTGTGCCTGTCCGAGGGAAACCGACGAAGCATCATTCTGACGCGCGGAATCTCCACCTCGCGTTGGTGGTTTCTCCTTCAACTTTTTCATCGCGTGCGTGTATATTCGAACGTTGCATAATAGATTTTAATTGGCATTTGTCGATTTCTGAATTCTCATCAAGGCAATCCGAGTTTCTTGGAAACTGAAGAGACGCGGATGAGGTAATTTCTCTGCTGAACGGAGTCATCAAATCGTTAGTTTCCTGTTTCGTTGGGTCGCAAGAATGCTACGTTCGTGAGCATTACACGATTTCGATAATGTTGTGGAATGTTAATATTACCACGTCGTAATGGTTAAATAAAGAAGATAAGTACAGACAGGCGTTTAATATTATTCGATTGCGTTTCCTAATCGATTTACTTGGGCTTTTTAATTTATCAATTTATCTCTTGATTTAATACAAAGCAAGCGAAAGTAGCGGTAGTAAACGATGTGGTATATGTAACGAAAGGACAGCTTTCGGTAGGATCGTTCCTTGGCCGAATTCTGCTCGGTATGGTATCCTCGCCCTCGATACCGGTCATTTCTCTCTGCTCGTTCTCGTAGCTACCAGGTGCGAAAGAATCGCAGGCATTTATTGTAGTGCACCCGGACCGTTTCGCCATTTCGAGGCAAGGTCGCTCTTACGGTACTCGTACGAGGCGTGCAAGCTTCTTTTATCTTGGAAAGCCTTCGTACGATCGACGCCACCTTTGTTGGCCGATCGTGCCGTTAACGCATCGTCCACAATTATTACCGTGTATCATTTGATCGATCATCCTACATTGTCGTTTTATACGCGTACCTCCACATTATTCCAGTATACCGTACAATCTCTGACGATACGGCTGTCGAAATCGTCGTTCGTAGGACATTAATCGAGCCTTGAATGCTTGCCACTTATTTTGTTCGTGAGAGATAGTGGTTTCCTCTATAGCAACCTGATTACAATAGTAATCCATTCACAAATGCGCGCAAATGCGCTACAAGTCTCAATCATGCTATAATAGGATGGTAAAATAACGAGGAACTAACGCTAAAGGCGTAGCTCCGTTGACGTAACGAATAATAGTGGATTACAATACTATACCATAGCAGGGAAGAGAAGTTAACGTCTGACATTGCTTTCCTCCATTCCCATAGCTGTTCTACTCGCGCTAAGTAAGATAGTTTCTATCGATCTGCACGTATCTATGCAAAATAGTTTCCAACTGGTCTCTATCGCTATGTGCCATATCTATGTCACGTTCTTTCACGAATATATTCTGTGAAAATAAACTTTGTTGTTTGTTATTGCCGACCCAGTCACATGACATATATCCTCAAAGTTTCCAAGTTATCTGTTTGAATATGGGAAGGAAGAAAGTGCGAAAGATTCATCGCTTCTTCGGGTCGTGATAATCTTATTTGTCAGTGATATAGGATCGGAGCGATACCACCAGGGCAAAACTCAGTCCTTCCTTGGAAGAGACTTAAGAAGATTAGCTACTTGCCGCCCTCTACACGGAATTAAAGGTCGCCGTACGGAAATTCTACTCTGCGCTATCAATGAAACTTCAATACATATATAGGCATTGTGGAAAACGATACGCTCGCGCGTGTGTATTTCCAACAATTTCTAGCTTTCCGACGATAACATCTTCCTCTAGCCTTGATCTCTCTGCGAATATTGCGCGAGATTAACTAGCGAAAACACGATAAATGCTTTCGAATACTATCGATCATCTTTCGACCGTTAAGTAGGTATGCTAATAAGTTACACGTTGCTACTCGATTGCCGAGCTTGTAATAAGTCACTGCCGTGGGAATAACCACCGGTCGTGCTAATCGAGGCGTATAGTTGAACAATTTCTACGATTGCCCTTCTAAACGCTCATTGTAGAGGAACAAAATAATAGAAAGCAAGGAAAACAAACTCGTTTGCAAGGAAACTGTTTATCATGGAACATTTGCGGCAATTTCTGTCCGAGAAGCGCGGGCTATTTTTTTTAGACGCCTGTTTCCTTGCGTCTGGTGACTCAGGCCGGACTATGATACATACCTTATTCCAGTTTTAAGTAACACGACACTTACGGTGCAGTCCCCGGGAACAGGCCGCGATATCCGCACATTTCTCTCTGGTATGAATAATTCCCTAGGGCGTGAGCGAGTCAGTTTTTAGCGTTTTACAGTCGGACGAACGTGCTCGACGGGTTTTGTAATTGGCGGCAGGCTGAATCATCCGCGAAAGAGGAGTCCTTTTAAATAAATTGAGAACGAAGGATACACCGTGAACTCGTCGTCGACTAATTATTCGAGGAACTGAGACGACTCTCAGACAGATGCTACTCCAGAAAGATAATTGCGTTCAATGTAAAACAATTCCGCACAAAGAACCCGAACTTCTGCTCTGTTTGGTTTCGCAGCATCTTTGACTTGTAAATCAGCGTCGTAGCACAAGCCTCGACTCTCTCAGTTTTAAGCGAATGTTCGAGACGAAGTTCAATGTTAAGAATGTAAGTTATATAATGGCTTTTCGTATGCGACTCGTTCTTTTCTACGACGTCGCTGAATAATGTACTGAATGTACGTCTGCGAGAGATTGTTATAAGGTAGTAAATCCCAATGGAAGTTTCGCAAGTTCAATAGTACGAGCCATGGTTATGGTACGTCTAGCCGAGTAGGGTTTTCGATAGAATTTGTTCACCAGCCAGCCAGTTGGCGATGCTCCAGCAGAAACGACCGTAACGCAAAAAAGTTGAGCCAGCACTGAGTCATCGGGCAGCTGTTGATCCACGAGTATCTAGCATCTTTCGGAATATTGGAAGAAATTGTATTATCTATGCGCTCATTATAATATGTTACGAACATTCGGGGCTTTTATTAAAAATTCTTTCATGCGTATGCTAAAATCATAAAACCATTTGCGATTATGGCTGATGGCCGAGCAAAGGGTTGTTCGTCGTGTTCGAAACAACGGCACGGGATAATTGTTGCACACGATACTTGCCTTAATCGCAAGTGGTTAAGCGTGGAATTACCGTGCGAATATTGCGACTATAATGTGAAAGTGGCAAAGACGGCTTGTGCAATAATCGCATAGCAAAGTTTATGTCTATAACACAATGTCTATGACATAACATTCGCCTCGGCATTGCGTCATCGGTGGATCATAAATTTCTTGTTGCATTCTTTTAAATTCTCGGCGAATCAATAGTTAAACTTTAACGAATGCAAGACTTCAAACTGACTGAACTGTTTGGTCAAACTTTATCGCGCATAAAGGGTAGAAGTATGCGGAGAAGAAATAATGTCGGGAATTGCCTCCGAAACGCGTTTCTTGGGATAAGATAACCGTTCCGTACAGTTTTCTGTCGAGACTCGAAGTGAATGGATTCTAAGCCATTGATATCATTTATTTTCGTGTCACATAGTTTGAGTATTTTAGTCCACGTGACACAGAGTTCCACAAACTGATAAATCTATTTTAAGCTTCGTTCATATCGAAAATATCTTTATTTATTTTCATCGATTGCTTGATGTGTTTCACGAAAGGTATTTTTCCTTGTCTGGAAAAAGAAACCGGAAATATATCACAGGAAGTCACAATGATCATTAAGATATCTAGGGAATCGATTCGTTATTTATGCGGATGAAATAAGCGTTACATTTGACGCTGAGCAACTAGAGAATAATCATCTCTAAATAGAGGGAATAATTTAAAGCGATGATCAAGAGCTGACAAAAGAAATTAGAGAAATTAGAGATGAAAATCGACCGAAACCTTGGCTGAGTGACTTCATTATTGCGGTTTGGCAGCACGAAGGACAGAACTTATAAGGCAATAGATCGGTTCAACGTATTCACGACGACCAAAGAAAGAACTGATGCGTAAGCAGAGGAAGACGAAATTCCATATATGCCTTTACGGGAAGCGTGAAACAATCTTTTCCAATTTTGTCACATAATTTCGAAGATACTCAAGACTTTTGTGTTACGTTTTATTCTGTTAACGTGATCGCTCGGACACGCCTCGAAGACCTAGCTGTAACACATTCAAGGTCATTCCCTTTCGGCAAGAAATGCCAAAGGAAATTTCCTTTTGGTCAGATGCAGCCTTGACTTGAATAATAATGATGAGATCAAACAGACCACACCTCTATTAATAGGACTTTAGCAAAGTCTAATATTTTAGAGAATGGTCTCTCCGATGTCTCAATGTGTAAGACCGCGGTGTCGTTTCAAAGCAAACAGAAATATTCGTAATCGTTATTTCTGCAGTGTTGCCAGGAATTTAGCTATCAGAAACGTCCATGAGGAATATCCTTAAAATAACTTTTTCTTTGAATTCTTTTCTATGCTTACGCATAGTTGGCGCAGAAACACGCGAGTATTTCATTCAGTTTATCTGTCCAGTGGGGTGCCAGCAGCAGGCTTTCGTGCGACCTTCTTCTCGGGACTGGTGCTCTCTTCTGATGGCGCCTCGAGCATGGTATCTCGAAAATAAAGCAAAGAAAAGCGTGCATCGTGAAGTCACTACGTCCGGTCGCACAGAGGAAAAAAAAAGCGAAACGAATATTTTATTGCACAGCAATACTAGCTTCTATCGGCTATTAAGTTATATCAGAAAGGTCGACCAATCTTTTCGCAGAAACGATTTCCCGCTGTACAGATTAACAAGAAGTGCTTCGATGAACGTAATCGGAGTGCAGCACTCGTAAATACGCTCCACTGGTTTCATATGACAATTCATTCGTGCCTAAGCTTCGGTGATTAATATTAAAATTGCGATTAATTCTCTTTAATGATTCAGCTGAGCGCGAAGAGTTGCGAAATCTTGCGTACAAAGACAGCGTTAATCGCTATTGCGAATCTTCCGAGTACGAGTTATGTTTGTACTTTGCTGATGTATTTTAGCAACGCAAATTGTCGTGTTTTATTTTCGTGTCGCCGTGAAAAGTTATCGCGGTGAGCTACCCCGATGTCGAAGGGTCTTGATACGAGGAATCTCGGAGCACCCGTTGTTTGGGTCCATTATCTCTATTTTTTTGACCCGTTCGGTGCTTAGACTCGCACTCTCTTTTCAGCTGTAACGCCGAAAGAGTTCCAAGAAACACTTTTACGTTCTCGTAAAAATTTTCATGTTCCTTCGAAACACCATCCTGCCTGTTGCTCGCTACACTGTGTTGTAAGCTTACTAGATTAGAAACTCGTACATAATATTACACACATGTATTTCTTTGTGTTTGGAAATCTGATCTATTTGGTATTCAATCGGATCTTCATTCTCGATATTCTTCTTAAAGCCATTTTTCCCATCCACTCGACTTTCTCGACGCTCCTTTCAGAAGTTACGTACGTAACCGTAACCCCGCGGTTCTCATTGAACCTTCGTTGCTTCGTGGTCGTTGCCAGGACCCAAAAACTGGCATGCACTCTGTATTGTTCCTCCGTGGACATCTCCGAGGCGTTTCCACGCGGGCCCCAACGGGAAGACGTGAAATGTCAGGCGTGGGCAGCAGCCGCCTTTTCGACGCGTGATTTCAGCTCCCTCGACGAAAGTGCGCACACATCTTTCCTACGGAACTATATAAGGAGAGCTTTCTCCGACTCGTTTTCGAAGTTGCGACTCCGTCGGTGACTTCACGTCGAATTTACGATACAATACGTGTGCCAGCAGCGATCTCAGGCATCGCGTTCATCGTTATCGAGCACACGATTACGAGAGTGAACGGAAATCTCGAGTGGCTGTTGATTGGCGCAAGGACGCAGAGCGTACAATTTGCAAAGGAACACGCACACGAACGGACTGTGTCGAGGCACGAACATGAGACGTGGAAAGTTGATTGGGAGCGCGAGGCCAATGAAATAACCGCCGACATCCCTATACCCTCGTGAATATTTCAGTGGTCGTCGCGTGGAGGTTTTCAGGATGCGACCGCCAGCAAATTGGGGCGGCTTAACGAATGAGGATGCAGGTGTTCTACAATTGATTGCGCTCGTCTCGTGGACTTCCGAGAATCGAATACAACTATGTTCTCTTACTTTTGGAAGTCCGCCATGCCTGGCGCCATGCTTCGTCTCGCCAGGCTAAAATAACGTGAAATAAATTGTGTAAATCATCAAAAGACGATACTTAATCAATGGAAAGATTGTTCGAAGAGAGTGGCAGCCTGCTCCGTTTGAAATTTATTCGCGCAAACGAACTGCTTCCGCGGCAGCAATAAACGGTGATTTAATTGAGGTCTCGTTCCACTCGCTTCGTCTTCCGATACGCATCCAGTGAAATATGTGAAACATATATCGATCCTGATGGAGTATAAGCCGGCTCTCGATCGTCCATTGGCGACACAATTATAACGGATGTGCTCTCCATCGTGCATATTACGACCGACATTCGACACCCAGTCAAACATATCGAACGAATGGAGTCGCGTATCGTGACACGCGTATTTGCGCACTCCGCAGTCGTTCTGCTTTCCCCTATACCCCCTTTTCAGAACCGAGAAACTTTTGTTTTCCGAGGTTCGATCTGAAAGTTTCGAATAACTTCAAATATTTGTGTACGCGTACGGTTTGTGTTCGACGAATGGCGATTCTCGCTAGCAGAATTCTTGTTATTACATTTCTTAAAATACGTATCACGCAATTAATCGAGGTAACAGGCTGTTCGTCTAAACCTAATTTGAATGCATTCATTGTGTGGTTTTTCAAAGTTTACGCTGCGCGAAGGCAGCTCGCGATCGGACCCATGGGGATCTATGGATAGTAAAAAAAAGCGTATAAGGTTAGAAAGTCACGTGCACTCCGGTTGATCGGTTTTATTCGACCTAGCAAATCCGCATGAACGGATCATTGTCTGTGCTTCCTCGGGAACGACGCGTTCTATGCTAAATATACGCGGCCGTTATCGTTGCTCGAGCGGTGATCGCGAATCGAATATCCAGATCGATGCCGAGCATTGCGACACTCCGTGGTCTGCTTCGATCGCCGTTGCTCGCTCGTGCGAAACGATATTTCAATTTCTTTCGTCGACTTCTCTGGCGGCGGGCAAAATATACGAACTTAATTTCGCTGGTTTTCGACACCGGTGGTCTGCCGGCCTCGAGAACCGGTCGATGTTTAACGCGACGAAGACCTACCGACCAGTCGATTATCCTGCCATGCGACCGAATCGGTCGAAATATTACATGCACTCGGCCGAATCCCATTAATGGCAGGAAGGACGATGATTCATGCGCACGCGGTTCCATCTTTCACCCTATTCGCTGCGTGTTTTTGACGCTTGTCATGGGTTTTGCCGCGGAATCGCATTATTCTGCTTGGCATTGCCTAAATTGCATCGGCGATTAAGCCGGTACTCCGTGTATTCATAGCGTCCCTCCATTTGCCTCGTCAGTCATAATCGGTACAGTGAAAGATAGAAGAAGCACGATTTGCAAACAACTGTGTTTTATCAACGCGCGCGACTATCGTCTGTGGACAAAATTACGTGTATACAGATATTTCGTGGGCTTTACCTCCGTGAGACGATTATCGTTTGCTTGGCGTTATCGTCTCCATGAACTTCGGACCGCTCCCGTTCTTGCAGCCGCAGGCGCAAAGCGAGCGCATGACTCAAACGTCCGCAATTTTGCACAGCATCCGCGCACTCGTGTATACGTGGACGCACGTACGGACGCCTACCTACCTGCGGACACGGGAAGCCTGACCCCTTGGAGCGTCTTAAGGCTCGATAGGAAATAAAAGCGGTCGGTGACAGAGAAAGGCATGGCGTACGCGAAAGAGGAAGAGACAATGGTACATTGTGCGTCGACCGGCAGGAACACGCCGACCTGGTGTACGCATCGCATCCGTTTCTGATCCGGCGCACACGCGAGCGCTCGTAGAAGCAGACTCGACGCTACTCACAGTTTAAACATAGCACGTGACGTCAGTGATGCTTGCGATCCCGTCACATTTGGTTTCGTAACTCTTCGCTCGTCTGTTGGTCCACGCGTCGAAACATCCGCGAATCAAACTCGACGAAACTGAGCAGGATGTGTAGCAAACTTTTGTAACGACGCAAAGAATTATACAGCTTTGACGTTCTGGATACGTAGAGACGAATAACGAGCGTCTCGAAAATTAAACCGATCGACTTCATTTTTTGTAAACTTTTCAATTTTATGGACTTGGATCTTTCGCGTAATAATTTGTTAACTAAGAATATCAGTGGATCGACAGATGACCAGATCGTATCGAATTCGTCAGAATCTTACTTCGTTAGAGAAATGAAGTACCGTAATCATACTTTAACCTTCGACTTTCATGATACGCGAAGGGGATGATTTCACCCATTCCTGGTAACTCGTCTTCTTTTTTCGATGTCTGAGTCATTGCCATTGATCAAAGTTCGCTCCCATCTTCGCGTTCTTTCTTTTGCTTGTTGTTGCGTTCCAAAAAAGTTTATCGATCTTGAGACGATCTTCGCGCGAGATACAGAAGTAATCGACCTTTAGGATGAATGGCGTCATTGATTACGCGAGCGAGAACTTCTCTTGCTAAGCTCTTGGAAGTTACGCAACGGATGTACTTTGTCACGGAGCGATGCGTTTAGGCGGTGCATCCAGCTTGCGAAAATATCTGATGCCGAACAGCGTCGCGACAGACCGATCTTTTGTCACGTAGAGCGCGTCAGTGACTCTCAAAGAATCTTCTCCCATGTATTCTAGGATTTCTAGGTTAAAGTACAATGTTCACAGACTTTGTCTTTAGTCAACTGGCGTCGTAGGAGCGTGTGACAGAATGATGAAACGAATACTGCGTTGCGCCAACAGCTGTTCGTCTAGTTAAGGAAATGCGAATGCGATTACACCGTCGTCGTAATTCGCAATGTTATTTCGATCTCTACGACGAAAGGATAGAACAGAAGGAGATGTAGCGAAAATTTGTGGAGGCCGTAACTTTATTCGTCGATAATATCTGACGCGGCGAGTGCGGTAAAAGGTGTAATGAAATTCTGTCCGGAGGAGAGTCGGCAGCCGAGAAGGCGCTTTGTATCGCGGGACATAAAGCAATCTCGTGGCTCGTACGATTTGAATACGACAGCCAGCCGCGAGATTCTTCGCGACGGCCTTGCAGCTTTAGGTGCCTTACACGGACGAGGAGGTATTCGCGCGGATGTTCGCTGTACGTCTTCGAAATCATCCACGTCGCAGAAGAGACAAACAGACGCGTCGGTAACGCGCGAATGCTTTGGAATATTTATTTTTCTCGAAAATAGGGACCTTGAAACACGTGGCAACTGGTACGGGTCGCCGAGGTCTCGACCGTGGCACAGATATTGCTTAAAAAGCTGCGCGTTCTTTTTTAATCGAGATAAAAGTATCAGGGCCCCGTCACCGAGAGAATTTTACGAGTCTGGTTTTACCTGCAGTTCCGCGCACTTGTGATTTCCATGTTAAAGAGGGTACTTTTACCTGGTCGGTTTTCCGGTGTTTTTCATTAAAAAATGCTTGCGCGCGAAGATGCCAACGTCGCGGCCAACAACAGAGTTTCTCTCTGCGTTGGCAATTTCGTTGAGTGCATACTCGTGTACTCATATGCGGCGATCGAGTCCGGTGCGAGATGCATGCTGCATTCCTAGCGTCTTGGCAATGCGCCCAAGTGCATACCTGGATTACAGCCGTTGATTTTACCTTTTTTTTTCTTTCACCCTATTCTTCCCCCTTTCTCGCAATCTCGGCGTTTATCTCGGCGCTGATACGATGCACGCGAAGTCGTTGCACCCTCCTTATGATTCGACTTTGAGTTCCATTCCTCGGCGAGGACTCGTTTGGCTTCGTCGATATTATTCGGTGCTCATTAATGTAAATCGTCCGACAACGATGAGTCGATACTTTCAGCTGTCGCAACGTCGCTTAATTATTCGAATTCGTTATGTTTGTTTGAAATGAAAACAAGTTGCGTCTGAAGCGTTTCAATTAAGACGCCACGGCGTGTACAACGTTCCATTACATCTTCGCTTGTTTATTTGCATGGGTTATGTAAATACGTCTGCGTATCTGTCCACTCCATTCAGTTTTGCGTCACAGACTTAAATAGCTGTCGCAATTTTCGTATATCGCTAGGTCGATTCGATTTTAAACGTTCCAGTTACTAGCGAGAGATAACATACCACTTCTTAACGCTTTTGGACGATCTGAAAAGGTGTTATCAACTTGTATCAATATTATGCTTTACTTATATCGCGGCTTGTTCTTATCGCGCGGAATTCTTCCTATCGTCAAAGTTGAAACCTTCGCTTAACACGCGCGTAATATTCGCCCTGCTAATTAGCAATGTTGTACGAAAGTTTCGTCGATCGTTTTTGAGATCGATGTTTGTCTGTCTACGTTAATTCACATGACTGAAAATTACGATTATAAAATATCGTTTGGACTATTTGCAAAATAGCGATATGTATGACAAGTACAAAGAACATGGAGCAAAGTTTGATCAGCCTTTAGACGTCCATATTCATACGCAGGGACTACGTATGGAAGACCACATACGCGGGACCTGTCTGCCTATATAGCTGGAAACGCGTAGGCGAAACTTGCCTGTTGGTTTCCATTCACTCGAACGCCTTCGTGTCCATTCATGGTGTTTAGTATATAGTATGTCGGCTCTTGTCACGCATACCACTTCATAACTTGATAGATTAGAGACGAAATTGGCTTCCAGTGTCTCTATCTTGTCGTTAGGAGACCGACAAAGAATCGATAGTCGGTGATAATAGATACGGCGAAAGATACAATCGTTACGATACGATAGATGTAATCGCTCGTATTCAATTAAAGGCAACAGAAAATTAAGCAGGAAAATGATTAATTTATTTATAGCATATCCTAGGCTACTCGTATCGTTCTAGCGTCCGGTGGCTGGCTGAACGTGTACAAAGCCCATTATATGAAATTATCGAAAGAACGCTACACGTCGGTGTATTTATAGAAGACGATAATTAAGTACTCTTTTACGAAAAAAGCCTGAATGGCGTATGAAAGGCTAACGGCTGACAGTGATACATAGCGAAGACAAGGAGGGTAATAATAGTCGATAAGTCACTGGAGTTACAGTCGATTGGCGCGATGTGTGCGCGTTGCATCATTGCAAGATCCCTGTCCATGTCCGTAAATTGCGATTTTCTCGGCCCACATGCGAGGGATTCGAGCGACACTGCGATCTACGTGCTCCGTTTCGCTCGCATCGGCCGCTTATTAGTTTCGTTTATTCCCATCTACATACATGTACGCGTGACCGGTGTCCGCGTGTAAACGCTGCGCCGGTTCGCTGCCCGTTTTATTATTTACGGTGATTGATAACGCCGATAGCGTTTATGTGCGCAGCTTATCTACCCACGCGAGACAACGATCCTCATGTGCCCTTGCAGTTTCGTCGACGTCTTCATTGAAGTCCGACTCCGATATATTCATTCAAGTCGTCCATCGCAAACATTTACCGAGACCGATTTTTTTCTTCGATAATCGAAAGAATTCAGTCCAAGGAGAAGATTCGCGAGATCTCGCGGATAGAGAGATTCGAAGTACCACCTATAGGTAGGCCATCGTATCTGGAATAACAACTACTCGAGGTCCGACCTCCTTCTAGCGCGGTTCATTTACAGGTTTCTCGCGTAGGTCGTTCGAAGCAGCCGGCATCGGAAACGATAAACGTCCCGAAAGATTTACAGGAGCATGAACGTGCACGTGCGTAAATGCTCGTCTAAGTCCCTCGATGCTGGGTAATTACTCACGATCGATACCGGTACAACAAGCACGGCATGGAACGTTGCTGCTTCGGCGACCGTGCAGAAATCAGTTTGCCGTTCATCGTGATCGTGCCTCCGGAGCGACGTTCGGTCACGAGCTTTCGGAGTATCGAGATGCACGCTGCGTCAACCAGCCAGTTATCTGCGTAGTGACTCGCTTCGCAAATTATTCACGGCACGCGTATTTCCGATGCAACGCGTCAACGTGTTAAAGCAAGCACAATAATATATGCATGCATGATTCATAGAGATATAGATACGCGTTAGGATGAAGAGCGTACCGAAGTTGCGAGAACTGGAAATCGTCTCTTTCGCCTCGAGTTGCTTTCTCTCGCTGTGCAACAGTGGGAAATTAATGGAGCGCCGCAGCAAAGAGTGTTGAACATTCTCTGGAGACGGTGACACACGGCGTGCACTTAACATAGTCGCTACACGCGTTTGAGCGAAGCGTCGACTTAGCAAGAAGCGCGTGGCTCGCGTATGAAAGGGTTCCATTCATCGCGATAGAGCGAAAGAATGCTAACGAGATTGTATAATTGCTCCGAGTGTGATATATCGATGCACCGCTACACGACGAAACCGGTGAGCTGTCTCACTCGTGAATGCGATGCAAGAAAAATACGGAATCGCAAGTTACCACCACCGCTTCCGGAAGTCAGCAATCAACGCTCTCTATCTCAGCGCCTCTTTTTTTGCATCATATTTCGTTCCTTCAGGGGAAATATGTATTTCCTGCGAGAGTGTCGGCTAGGTATTGTTTGAAACAGGTGTTTCATTTCGTGTGAATTCATAGTTTCTTCAATATCGAGCTGCTTGCTTCGTCCGTTTCAAGCCGAGTAAGTAGATGCCTGTGTGAGTTTACAGCATACATAATAAAATTCTTCTATCTTCGCGATAGTGAGTCAACATGGCCGCGGAACGTCGAACCTTTGACCAGACTCGCTGCCATTCGATCTATCGACTAACTTAGGTAGTTTTCACAACTTCCTCGCTATCTCCTTTCTCCCTTTGTCTGTTACTGTCGAAAACAAGCAAACTAACAGTTGCGTCGGCCGCCAGGAAAAAGGAAACAACCTCTTGGGGAAAACACGGGACGGTAGGTTTGCGCAGGCGACATCGCGCGGCTGCTGCTGCGATTCGCTTTCAACGCACCGGAAACGGTGTTACAGGGAAAGGGGAGACCTGACGTCAGCGGAAGTCGATGATACTCGCGAATGTGCAGAGTTAAGGATGTGCAGCTACGATAAGGCGACCGGAATCCTTGTAAAGCATGTACACGATGATACCAGCGCGAGGCTCGACGCCAAGTTTCCTCTTTCGCGTTTTTCTATGCGCCAGCAGGAACGCTAATGTGACTTTCACCCGTTTAACTGAAGCTGCAATCTTGAATATGCGAGAGATTTAATAGACACGTATGCCTAGCTCGCCAGGCACGCAGCTCATTTTTTCTCGTGACGATTATTCGCGGAATGCCCGATACGTGGCCTATCGTAAAGCGCCCGGCATTCTTTCGACTTGACACGCAGCGTATCGAGCTTGTCGACTCGGTCGTAAAACTTTGCATAAAGCCTGGCGAGACGATAACTTTTCACCAGAGGTAGGGGAATACGACGTTTCGGGCTTTGGTTATCGCGACAGTCGGACTTCCATAAAACGTTATTCCTCCAAGGTCATTCCGTGCGAAAATAAAGCAGTCCGCCGTGGCGTGGCTTTTCCAGTCGATCGATCGGCTCGTTCGACTCCTCCCACGTTATTCCGATATTCGTGTGGGACCTCGCGTACAGAGACAGAACGTTCCTACGTCTACCAGCCACCCCTTCGAGGGACGACGACGACGAGTCGGTGAAAAAATTATAGACGTCTGCCGGTTTGCCGAGGCCGTGGAAAAAGCTTGCAACGGTGTCCAGACGAGGCTCGTGTTCGATCCGCGTGGCTCGAATCGAGCAGTTTCTTTCTTTTGTCGGCCGATCGAGCGAGTGTGGAGACGGTGGCGAAGATAAATTGCTTTCGAGCAGCTCAATCACCGAGAACGTGGCAAGAACCGACTTCTCTCCGCCAATATACACCAGAAATAGTTAATGCGTCGACAAGCTATATTTCTCCGCGTGTTTTCTCCCCTCGTTCCGCGAGAAACTGGGCCTCTGCCGCAGCCTCGAAATTAACCTTCATCGGGCATATGATTTATGAGACACCCTATAAGGGACTAAAAAGGAAAATCTGGATAATTTCGAGCTTCTCAAACACGCGACACGAGCATCCGAATCGAAATGCTCGCGCGGGTTCGACCGATCGGTATCCGATACATTTACCATTATTTAGGAATTGTTTCAATCGACGCGATAATACGAGGCGAACATGTTGTTCGCTATCGATGAAAGATCATCGCAGCTGACGGATGTCGTTCAGCGATATTTGCGACAATGATCATGCATTGCTCATCCGGAATCCGTCCACGATGGAATGTAGGTGCGCAATAATCTGTTGTGCCAGTCAGCGCATAGTATTTTAGTCGCGTTTATGTTTTACGAGGTCGATTCGACGAAACTGTATATACTCGCATGTATGTGTTTCCCAAAGACGCAAGTTGGGGGAACACGATTTTACTGGCCATTGCGAAATGCAAATCCGTGGCGCCAGTTTGCACGGTCGTCACTTAGCCGCGTTACGTCATCCGCCGCGACGTCCACTGAATTTTTCCTCTTCCTTTTATACCGATTACGACTGTGTTCGCATTCTTTCGCGTTGTCCATACATGTGCCGATAATCCGCCTAATTACATTAATCGCTCACGCGAGCAAATTTTCACGTTGCTTTCCTTTATCGCTCGATGAATGGCGAAATTAAATTCGGATGGAAGGCGCACTCCGATTCGTTTCACTCTAAAGCAAGTAAGTCTTGATTCGCAGAAGCAGACTATTCCCGTAACGTTCAACGTGCGTAGGACTACGATACCTTGAACCGGAAACGTCGCAGGCATGTTGATTGCATGGAATATATCAATCCGATGGTCGCTGCGCGTCCATTCACGAGCGCACAAGCGCCACTCGCATCCGGACATCACGACGCATCAGAGAGACCGACGATACTCGCATCGAAAACGGATACCGCGGACAACTTAATTAGCCAGTCGACGTATACTATCTGTATCCACCTAGCTAGTATTCTGCCTGCTTCTCTTTAATTTGCAAAAGCTGGATGACCGCAACGGACTCATTATGGTCATTAAAATTCTTTGGACGAGTCCACCCAGGAATCATAAAATGTACCGGTTGCCCGATTAATATACCTGCATATAAGACACATATTACCATGTACGAAGTTCGTATTATCGATACGAGTTCGGCGCGTGTTTCTCGATAAAATTTCCGATCGGATGAGAAGACACGAGTGAAAGTCGAGGTTGAATCGTACGAAAGAAATCTTCTTTGAGAGTAAACCACGATTGTTGCGTCGCTGATGTATTTCGCAAGTTCGTAAGGTCCGCCTCGGTGCGTGCAACGGCGTTTCAAGAGGCATTCAGCGTCGGATTATCAGAGCGAGTCGTCGCTTTTCGATGCAACGGAGCGCAGCCAGTTGGGAACGACAGAGAGCAGATTCGTCTACAATGGCCCAGGGCGACGAAACAATCACCGCGTCCCCCAGTTCTTCGAGAAAGCGAGGAAGTCGCGCACAATGAAACAAAAAGAGGAATAACCTCTCTCGCGGCCGTACAACGTCGACGTCCCGGAAGTGCGAGCCGGTCGTGCCTCATTACCGCGTGCGTTTCCCGTGGAAAGACTAATTGCAACGCTCATCCCTCCTCCCTTCTCCATCACCCTCTTTCTCTTTCTCTTTCTCTTTCTCTTTCTCTTTCTCCTGCCTTCTGTGCCATCCCGGAATCTCTCCTCGCTCTTTTCTCCTTCTATTCCTTAGTCGCCGTTTTCCGCTCATTTTCCCTTTCACCGAGCGCGAACGGCAAGCGGCGGAAACAAATCGTGCGTTCGTAACGAGGCCCCGTAGACGAAGGTCGACCAAGGATGAAATCGATTTGACTCGCACGATCCTCCGCCGGAATTCTCGGTTCCGTCTGATTCTCGACCAACGAAAATGAAAGCCCGGCTCGCAGAACTAATTGGGGGAGAATACAAATGGCACGATAACGAGAGAGTAGGCGCGTTCCGGGTTACAAGATCCATGCGACGGTTGCTTGGCCGATTGGTCAAGCGTGCAAAAGAGACGCCGCCACGCTGGTTGCGAATACCCAGCCGACTCCAATAATAGTTTTCTCCAGCCTGCCCCCCACTCTTTCGCTCTTTCTGCAACCCCCTTTTGGACCTCTATAAATATCATCGCGTGACCCAGTTTTCTTCAGGGGGAAGGAACCAGAAATGTTGCCATAAACCAAAATTATCGTATGACGCCATTTTCTAACTGGCTAATACTGGAAGTATTATATTATACGCAGAAGCGAATACCGGATTTCCCAAAGGTCGTTCTACCGAGATTCGATCCAGAGATTTTAAACTCTGAAAGCTTAATAAAGCTATGTGGTTGCTAGGAACGACGTATTCGGACAGGGTTGACGATTACTCGGATGGCTGACGAAACGCAAGGCGAGTCTGGTGACAGCGTGAAGTTTCCATTTCACCGATGACCTCTTTGGAACGCAATTTCCATAACTCGTCGGGACGAGTTTAGAGCGCAGGCAGCGCGAAACAGTAGAATCGTACTTTTGTTCTTCCCAAACGAATTTTTAGGCGATTACGAACGCATCCGGAGATACCACACGAATTAGAATCCCACGACGTGGTGTCAGGCAAAGTTATTTCGACTCTGCCGGAAGTTACACGTCCTCGATCCTTTCTCCGATCGACCATCGATCGTGACCGACACCTCGGGCATCACAATTTGCCGTGATGGCCCATTGTGTGTCCGAGAACTTGGCTGGCGCTTTACACGCCAACGGGACTATCTTATTTCAGCCGAATGATGGATAGAATCTGGCATTCACCCCGTTATTCACTGGAATAATCGCGTCGGCAGAAACGCATCGATCTAGGAAAGTTCGCAGCTATAATCGAGCCGCTAGTTTCAGGGGGTGGAAAGTTGGAAACGTTTATCCGTGGCGAATATTTCGTTCGCGATGGGCAACGATCTGTCTGGTCGACGAGCCAACGCGGGGTCGTTGTTCTGTCATTTGTTGTGCTCCCTCTCGCTTCCTACCCCTCATTCTCCCTGTTCCACTCTGTCCTCTTCCTTCCTCTTTCTCTTTTTCTGTCCTCTCGCGTACTCTTCTCTCGTCACGCTCAACCGCTCCCTTCGGCTTCATCTATGTAATTGCGTGTGCAGCGTCACTCGCGAGATCGTTGTCGCCGGCGTTTTCGCTAGTGTCTCTTTTATTTCGACTTCGAGCTGCGAACTACGTGTTTGCCGATGGAGAAGGGATTGTTACCCGAAGGCGCGTAACATCGTGTACATCGAACTCGAAAACCGTCGAGTTTATATCGACGATTCGATAGAAAGCAGAGCTTTGAGCGGCACTTCACGGTGGCAAGGTAGTTCGCTTAACGACCGATGCTTTTATCCGCGGCAACTCTTTCTGACCTTTCATCTCTGGCGAAATGCTGCGTGGGCAGTCGCGCATCTTCCGATTCCACGAGCACGCTGCTCGGTACGAGAAAGTGCATTTTTCTTACTGGATAGCCACGTTCATGGGAACGTAGGTGGAAAATCACGGAACGAGCATCGAACCTCCTCTATTATGTGCAAATAACGTAAATCGGCTTACCGCTGGTGAGAAAGCGGAAAGTGTTCCCGGAAATTAAGACGGAAAGATTCTATGATAAAATGTATAATTCGAAGATTGAAAAAGTTCGATGACGTTTCTCATCGACCAGCCGATTTTTATGAACTCCAATGAACACGATCGTAAATCCTGATTAAACACGATTGAAAAAGAGAACGGTTTAATTTCGTCGATTGAATCCCAACGCCTGTGGCCCGTGTAGATTCTCCGGGCTAAAAAGTGGTTCAATTCGTTAGACACACCCGCATGTATCTGCTCGTGTTCGCGCGAAAGGTCAACGAAATCGATACATCCCAGCAGCGTTATCTGAAGTCGTTTTTTCCTACCCTCTACGCTGTTTCCACCTTTTTTCCCAGCCACGGATAGTGACCTTCTGTGCTCGACGTTTATTGCTCGTTCTATGTAGACTATCGCTTCGTTATTTTGCAAGACAAAGCTCAACTACAAGTATACCGTCAGACTTGTTCTTGTAAATTTTTCCAACTGCATGCGCGTCTATCTCTCCTACGAATAAATCAAAATGGAGATCTTAAGATTGTTCGTTCCAAGATGTGTTACTTTATGTTGCTTGTCCTTTCGAATCCGTGGGATCCGTCGGATCGCAAGTCCAGTCGCTCGTCCTGCGGGACCAACGCGGCGCTATCGTATCGATCTCCGGACAGATACGAGATATCGAACGAAGGGAGTGCTCTGTCCTGACCCGATTTTATCGTTATAGACGGACAAAGACAGGGGCCACCCACACTTATGAAATTCCAGCACAATCTTGCCTAGTATCGACGTTTAGCTCGCGGCTACCGTGGAAAATCGCTTGCTGGACGCTTTTTGCGCCTCGCCTTGGAACTTGCTCTAAAAGACTTCTAAAAGAAATAAAATAAAAACACCTTTTGACGTGCAATATGACGAAATCTAAATATGTCAGTGGTCCTGCATCGACCGTAACGAATAAACGAACATGATATCGGAGAAACGTTTTAATAATAGGAAACGTCGAACATTGACGTTAACAAGATGTTATCTACGCGTTCACCTTCCAAGCGATTCTAAAGAATCATTCTTTCGCCTGTCACGTTCGCGTAGAATCAACAGAGATCCCTGTTTCGTAACGAATCGTAACAGGTCTGGCGCTTCTGGTTATGAAACCACCGGTGTTCACCCACTGTATTTCGTAGAACATGGAAGATTTATTAAAGGTAGAAAAACGAAGCAAACTTTTATCGAAGGCGAATAAACGGAGGAAGAAGTGTGACATGCGCGACGAGACGAGACGAGACGGAACGGGTCGAAAGTACGACGTTGCGCTTGTAACGGAAACAGTTACGGCCTTGACTCGTTAATTAAATTCAGCATACATATTCATTCATTCGCTCGGAGGAAGTCCATACAGGTAGCGTCATCGTTGTGCTACCAGTTGCTAGTTTCGTTGGACGATCGGGTGGGAGGAGAGAAACGCGTTTGACGCGTGTCGTGCGTCACCAGGCGCTAACACGTTTTCGTATAAGCGACTTATAGTTTTCTGGTCGATGTCGAACGTCCATATAGGACGATTTCGTGCTGTTCTTCTAAAAACGGTGGACAATCCTAGACGCCACCCTTTTATGGTCGGGGCAGGCGGTCACGCGTCGCTCGTTCCCTTCTTATCGGGTCGGTCGCGGCCACGTTTTCCCAGAATAAAATATAAAACGATCGATCAACCACGACGGGAACATTTTTAACCAAGCACCTGTTGCACGCGTCGCGACGACGCATTTATCCACGTGGAATTTTCTTACCACTTGAAACTTCCCCGCTCTGCTGGTGAATACTGTCGTTTAACTTATCAGCAGATTAGAGGATGACGAAGAATGTCCAACGAGGGGAAAACAAAGTGGAACGGATCTTCGTTTATCTGGTAGAAATCTAGGTCTTTCAGCAACACGAATGTTTAAACGCTAAATTCGCTGGTTCCGTTCCGCTAGAACGAAGAGCAGATTCGATGATTCTCTTTCAACGAGGTCACAGATAGACGGCACAGATGATGGCAAAAGTGGATCGAAAAGGGGACACAAGCGGTCGTTTGATAGACGATACGCATCTACGCGTGTACGCGCGCTGCGTGCGTAATTACGAGACCGCGTACACGCCCCCAGAAACGTCAGATAGTGCTTAATCGCGCGAGTTATTTAAAGCTCCGAGCCACACTTGAAATTCGAGGCCTATTTAGGCGCGACGCCGTGCTCGTCTTCCATGGAAGAGATGACTGCCTCTTGAGACACGACGCTGCCATTCTCGATACGCCACGGGCTGTATTATGCTGATCGCAACCTTGGTCATAGCGTACCAGTTGCGTGGTTTAAACCTGGTCTAATACTCTCAATGTTTAGCATCGTGGCGGCAACCAGTTATTCTTAGAAATGATATTTGCGATCAAATATCGAAGTGAATGGCAGCGCTCGTATTATATCAACGTTTGCTCTTATGTACTTTCCTAATTTGTTTCGTGGTTGCGCAATAATTACGAGGAATAATCACGTGACTCAATTTTACTGTTTGCTACTGTCCTAATAAGAAAGGTCATCTAACCATACGAACGAATTAACCTCCATTGTTCCAGCGTAAAAAGCACGACATTTATTGCAACTTCTATGTTGCCGCTCGGAAGGAGGACTCGTTACCCGCGGTAAAACAACGGCGCGCATACACGCAGATAACGCTAAGATGGTCTGACAAGCGTTTGAAGCATTCATTTTATTAAAGCACGATCTTTTTCTCACGGGCCATCTAACTGTATCACCGCGAGCCGCGTGAAATGGTCGAACGATCGTTCGACGACCCCGGCTTGCTCATTGAATGCGTAATTTCTAATTATCCGATGATCACGGAAAGAGACGCTTCCTTTGATGGTACTCGTCACGGGAAAAGGATTTGCACGCGCTCGCTTCGACACTCCCACCGCCGATTCTTCGGCGCGGAGCGTTGGTGTTGCGTTACGGACGCCGATTCTGGATCGACGTGACGAACCATACAAACGGATTAAACTCAGTTAAAGGCGTCGGGTCTGAGTCAGTGCTTATTTTAGAACAATTAAGGGCCAGCGATAGCTCGGCCACGCCGCGAACCAACTCGTGCATTAACCATGACGAAAGGTTTCAGCGTGACAACTGCACTTGGCGGCGTTTGTGGTCCCCACGCGGTTGCATAATTCCCGCGGCAACCGAGTCATTATGTATTTCCAAGAGAATTCGAGCGACTCTCTGGTTCGGGAAAGTCGATTAACGGCGAGCACGAGACACAATCTGAACAACGAGTACTGGATTTAAATAGAACGCAACAGGTACAAGCCGGTCGATTTGCATATCTCTCACCTTCGTGCCGCATTGCGGACACCGTGCAAAGAAATAAATTCACGCGCGGACTGACCTGTATCTAATCTCTTGCCTTTACATGGTTTTTCATCACCATCGATTCGCTCCATTCTCTTTTAGCCTCTTTATGCGATTATTCCTGTTTTCATCCTTATTTCTTCTCCTCGAACGTTCAATTTTAACAGACACCCGATATGAAGCATGACTTACGGCTTGAGATTAATTGTATCAATCGCCAGGCAGTTTCAGTTGCCAGCAGATAAAATCGTAGACGAGGGCGGTTCTCGTTAACCAAATCCACAGGGAGGCGTCGGTGGCCTCCCCCGAGCGATATCATTCGGAAGGATCGTTTCGCAGTCCCATCGCTTTGATTTCACAGTCATCGTTTCGAGATTCGTCGGCAGAAGAAGCGGCGCCACGCTTAATCGACCGAGGAATCAAAGGGGCGTTGGTACCAGGCTACGAGTTCCTCCTGGCTCGGCTTGGTCTTGCGGTTTTCTACGAGCTTGTCTTTGTAGTTCGCTCGAGGGTGACTCGACGATGCTCCAGCTCACCAAACAGAGCTGCAGGGAGAAGGAGTCGCTAAAAACCGCAAAGGGGTTGCTCGACGAATCTATTCGCTCGCGTTGCAGGCACGGATGCGTCGCAATCGTAAGAAAATTTCCCACGAATGCGCTCGATCTCGCTGTAGATGCATTTTAAACGAATACTTGGTTTCGCCTCTGTAAATCAAATCGTACAATTTGCAAAACCACATCACGTATATCAGGTTAAATAAATCCGTGACGCGAGTCTTTTCAATTGTGTTCCACGTCACAGATTGAATCCATCCCTGAACTCGTACTCCAACGCTCGTCCTTGTTGACAGAGCCGCCGCTACGCGTCCTTCTGGTCCTCTCTTTCTTCCCCCTCAATGGCCCACATTTCTTTGCACAATCGCAGAGGCACAGAGGGTGGCTGCGTTGCCCGGGTCCCCTTGGTTTTTCGCGCAGGAACTCGGCGGAAAAAAGGGGTGGAGAGTCCTTTCAGCGATGTACCGGGTCGTGCAGCATTGTCACCGTCACCGCTCGGTTCTCGTGCTCCCATTATTATATCATAATATTATATCGTGACTTCCGTCGAGGATCGTTTGTTCCGCGGAAAGGGGTGTTATGTGTAGCCACGTGCGCCGCGGGTTTTGTCCCCTTATTAAGCGTTCACCCCGGTGCTGCGCGCGCGCTATGAGCAGCGCTTTGCTCGCGTGTTCTCTTCCCTCGTCTACGTTTACATAGACCGCACGTGCTCCCAATGCTTTTCAATATTTACATGTATATTAGAGCGGCGAGATAATCCTGTCGCTTAAGGAGCTCTAGTATTTTAAAAGAAAACAATTTCGACCGTGATAAAGCTACGATGCACGTGCCGTTGAAAGGATTACGCTGGGAAAGCAGAGAGCGGAGAAGAGTTCATCCATCGTCGAGGAATTATCGAGGACGCTTAACGAGGTGTACGTTACGGACACGTAGCACGTTACGGGTCAGAACGAACTGTTTGGTCAGCTGTTGACACTGTTCTTTGTGTTCGGGATCAGTGTTGCGAACAGTCGCGGCTTGATATGCAACGAGCGACGATAACAAGCACTCTATACGAGTCATGTACACAGGTATACGCGACGTAGGTACCTATGCAATTCGATGCAACTATCGCTTCGTCACAGGTATTCGCTGTATCGAGAACGACGAGGGAATCGTAAACTCGGCCCAGTTGTTTCGTTACACTTTTCGTCGTCTAACGACCTCCTTTTAATCGTTTGCGAAAAAGCTGACAATGAGAAACTGCCCCTGAAAACTCCAACTCGACGCAGTGTTAATCGTTAAACAGGAGAAAAACACGTAGAACTTAGTACCGATCCGTGTTATGTTAATTTCATAAGGCGCACCACCCATTATTGATTCGATACTAAACGGCGAACAAATGTAAAGCAATTAGAAGGGACTAAGCGAAACTCGACACGAATTACCATGCTCCTACGCTGGTTGTCCTCGGTGTTTTATTAAATCGAGGGGGACACGGCCACGTATTTTTTAGCAAAAGGATTCCCCGGGGCGCCGCGCCGCTCGTCCGTTACAGCTACAGAGAGCCACGGTGATAAATTTTCGGCTAAGAAGCGGCCTTAATGACAGTGACTTCGTTCGAGTGGCAATTTCGCCGTTCTCCGGCTCTTGTTCCGACGCCGAGAGAAACGTGCAATTGATTCGATCGAAGAACATTCCTCGAAGCAGGCGCAAGTGCCGCGCGCAATATCAATGCGATCCCCGCCTAATTATTTAAATTACCCACTGCCTTATAGAATTCTTAATCAATCCATTTCAGACGTGTGCTCTTCCGTGATTCAGCCTGCTTTCGTCTTTTTAAATTCAGTTTAAACGAAAAGTTTATTACACTCGACGCGAGCATTCGCCGAAATTTCGTTGTATTTTCTGCGCGAATCTCTCGCTACTTTTCTCGCCGCTGCCAAACGAGCTTGATTCGCAGACGAATAGGAATTTTGTACATCGTTGGCAAGCCACATTTCAACGGAATCTCCTCGAAACACGCGCGTTTCTCCGGAATTATTCCGCTATGTTGGTTCTCGATTTACACTCGGCTGTATTTACTCGACGCTCCAAACGCGGCTCTACTGAAATAGATTCACTCACGACCGCCACGAGGAACGGTAGAAAAGCAGCCGGATTCTGTTCCCTCATCGACGACTACCTTCGCCCGATTATACATTTCGACTGTTACCGTAACGCAAGGAAAACGCTTTCACCTACGCTCGTGGCTATTGATGTTTTTTTTTTTTTTTTAAATAACAGTTTAGCGCGCCGTTTCTTTCGAGACCCGTACAATTTCAGTTCTACTTAGTTCTTAAATTCTTCACGGTTCGATAAAAACAATGTAGGCAGGAAGCAATTAAATACCATGAATTTAGAATTTCTAAATCTCTGATCTATGCCGGAAATAATGCAACAGAATTTTTAAACGACTTCCACGATTACCTACCTAGTTTCCAACATCCGTCGCTGCGAGATATTTTCGTGTAAACGAAAACGACTCATCCGAGAAATGGATTCGAACGTATCCTCGTACGATGCGCGTTTCCGGTCACTGGTACGAGCAATAAAGCGACCTGCAAGAGGTCGTTTTTCTCGTTAGTGTGTCACGGTGCCACTCCTAGCGGTACACCGCATACACACACACACACACACACACACACACTGGTTCCTCGTTGTTATGCAAAGAACATTTTCTTGTCGTCGAATCAGCACGGTTTCTTCTCTACCAGAGATCCACGCTACATCGCTCTTCCTGCATCACGCTCTTGCCGATCGATCGTCATTCACGTGGCTCGAGATCGCAGATTGACGCAGATATTACAGTTCCACGAGTGATTCGCTTTTTGAGAGAGATCGAGCTTCATTTTCCAACGTGATATTTCGCCAAGTGCATCGGTCGGTCGTTGCACCGTCCGTTGCACTTTTCACGGTTGAACTTCCAGGTGGAGCGCCTCGTCGTCGCTAAATGTCATTCGTAACGCATCCCTGCAAATGCTAGCGTAATATACGCTAACGTTCAATTCCGGGTCGTTGCCTCGACGACAAATAATCGACAATACGCTTGCTCCGTTAGCTACATGCAGTACCGTTTTAAGAATTACAGATCAATAGATCTAGAAAGAAGCTTACTAAATCTTAAAATATTCGAATCTAAAAACATTACTAATTTTTTCATATCTGAAGTTGTAGCTATCCTAAACTGTTGCACGATGACGTAAAGTAGCGATCGTTTGGTCTATCGTTTTAGGCGTAACGTTCGAATGATGATAAAAATCAATGTTTGACAGACTGTTTCATAGTCAAAATTATTCCTCGATGCTGTATCTAACAAATGACCGATTTGAACGGGAACTTTCAGTATTCGCATCGTACGCTACACGACCAGTGTATGATCGTCTAATTGAATATTTTATATCGTGACAGACGTCAGTTAATATCTTGTAGTTGCAGCTCGACCACGATGGTGCTTCCACTTCGCGGTAGCCGTAATGAAAGACAATGCATACTAAACGCGTCGTAGGTAGCTGTACCGGCGTGTTGTAACATCGCTGCGAGTCACAAACAACTGGACGAGCGGAATGTGGCTCGCAAAGCTCGCCATTTCAAAGTCATTCCCTTCGGCATTCTCCTCGGTCTTTTCACTTTTAACGCGAGAAGCTCGTTTTTTCGGAACGGTGTTGCTTCTCGAGCTTCTTTGTTTCGATGCTTTCGACGAGCGTTGAAAATCGCGTGGGTGGTGTCGAAGGTCCCGGAGATCTCGATAGGAGAGCAGCGTAGTCTCGCAGCGAGTCCTAAAATTCGCGAAATATTTATAGACCGCAGCTGCACAATCGCGTAGCTTTGTACTCCCGTGAAAGCGAGTTTCGTCTCTTCGACCGCTTTATATTCGTATCTTCGTAGCTGATGCAACGTAACGGTGCGTAAAAACCGCGTGGCACTACGGGTCAACGCTGGAAAAGATCATCCCATTAACGGTACACCCGCGACGTCCTTTGAATTCGTCGCGTGCCTCGCGACAACTCTCTCGCATAGAAAAGAGATATGTAGTTAGCTCGTGCACTCGACGAGAAACCTGGCAACCTCTATGCACCATGCGAATTACGAAAATGACAAGAAACGAGCACTCGTTTACTTCTTTGGCGGGAACTCCAAACAAGAACTGTAAATTACCATGCAAATTTTATCGAAAGTAGATAGCTCGGTTTGATCACGCTAGAACGAAGAACACCGACTCTTAAAAGCTTTTGCACGAGAGACAGACTCGTGACGAAAGAGGGCTACGTGCTTGACATCGGTACATTGTTCTCTCCTTTAGCCTGCAGCAGCTGCACTAAGAGACTGCTTCTTTCAGATGCAAAGACACCTTGTTGTACAACATAGTACACGCTTTTAATGTCCACAAATCTTAAAGATCGTCGTTTAAAAAAACAAACCAATACCGTCAAAGACAAGCACTTCACTCAAAAATCACGAGTCTCTGGGATTCACACCCTGGAGGAACGATACGCATGTCACGTAGCCGGTTCCATTTTCTCCAGCATGTGGTTGGTAATAGTCGCTGTAAACGATGTTCAGACGGAGAGTGGTACGGGTTTCGGGGGTCCGAGTCGTTAAATCGAGCAAACACGGAACGGAACAGCTGTGAAAATTTGTTTTTCAGCCACGCCAGCGTACACGTGTGTCTGTCGCGCATATTTTCTCAAAAGTAGCAGAAACGGACCGGTTTTCTTCGGTTTCGAGAGGCGGCGAGGGATGAAAGCCTTGAGCCAGCCGACACCCTTGTCGACGTCTTCCCGTATACAAAGGGTAGTGTCTCGGCTTTGGGTACTCTCTCTCTCTCTCTCTGTCTCTCTCTTCTCTCCTCTTCCTCCGCGATTGTGAGAAGTGGGCCGCTCGTGCGAAAGAATGGACACAAAAGGGACGGGGGTGCAAAGTTCGGGACGAATATCTTCGACTGCGCCTATGCGTGGATGCCAGTACACGTTTGCAAAGTTGTGTGCTCGATTCTCAAAGGTTCATTGTAGCCGCTCCTCGCGCGAGAAACACGAAGGTTCCTTATGCGAGAGCCGCGACGAGTTCACAGGCGCGCACGACCGGGAATCGAAGGGAAAGAAAAGAAGAGGCCGGCCTACTCGACGTGCAAGAGGAAGAAGGGCGTGTGCTCGAATTGAGCCGTAGGTTTCTGCCCGCGTAGAAACAAATGTATGTACGAGGAAGCCTTTTGAAGCGGCAAAGACGCGCCAGCCTCCGGGGATCCTTTTATGTCGCACCCCATCGGCCGATTTTATCTCCGCAACAGTTACTCCGGACACCCGAGGGAGCGTAATTAGTGGATCGCGACGGATACCTTGACTCTCGGCAATTATGGGGGCCTTCTACGTTACGGGGAATAATAGCGTTTCAATTCACGATGGGTTGTAACAGCGGCACAGCGTTGGGAATACGGGATAGGGTAGAATCGAGCAATCTGTTTCGCTAAACTAGGCCATTCCGATTCAATAGAGCTATCCAAATCACCAATAACGTTGCGCGTGATTATCGTTTAGAGAAAATAGGGAAAGTCACGCGAGCATCGCAGAATATTCCAAGAATCACGACATGGAAATCCGATAACCGGTCTCCGTAATAATTCCACGGGGCAATAACGTAAACAGGACACGCGGTAGGACCCAACCACGTGGTCGTTAAGTCCGCTGTGCGTAAATCATCGAGCGTGCACGGGGCCCGGATAGGAAGCGTCGTGAAACTCTGACGCACATGTCCCGGATACGGGGTCTGGCTACGACGTGGAAAGAAAAATACAGAAAGCTGTGACGCTCGGTCGCTCGTTTGCCATGCCAAAGTATCGTGGCTCTAACGAGGATGGGGGTTTAAGGCTGCGGTCGCAGACTTGGGAAGTCGTACATTCGCGACCGCAAGAGAAATTAAATCTACGGAGTTATTGCGCGGAATGTTCGAAGTCGTCTCGTACGACTGGCGAACGAACGACCGAGAACACCGAGTATTCTCGGAAGGAAAAATAAAATAAAGAATAAAGGAAGAATTTATAAGAATCAAAAATCTAGCACGTCGCTGTAAATTCGTTTCGATTTCTCTTGTTGATTAGATCGGATTGATCTTAAATAAATAAATTGATTAGATCTTAAATACACTCATATCCATGTACGGAGAACTTTTCCGCTGTTCCATCGATCAATGTTCTGATAGATCAATTGAGGGGAGCCTATTATCGTTGCTCCGAATCTCCATCCGGAGCATAATGGCCCCGATATATTCCACCCCGACAAAACATTAGGGGGTGTTTTCTGTTTCCGGAGTCGCGAAACGGTCAAAGGGGCCGATGATAAAGGCAATAAACACGCGTGTCTACGACCGCCATCTCGTTGGATCTTCATTGATAAATTGAGGTTGGTTGGTCTCCCTTAAAGGAGCATTAAACAATCGACCCCCTCTGACCATCGGTTAACCGAACCTGTCCATCTTCGTAACGCCGTGGAATTAGCCGTGACACGTCCAGATAAGAACGAAATAATTCTTCCAACGGCCTTTTCAATTTCCTATTCTGTTTTTTGTATATAGATATCGCCATGGACTGGTCGGATCACGCGTTATGGTGGCCCGAGAGGAATCACTGGCTCACCAGAACGAGAAGCACTCTGGATCAGTACGGTGTTGCCGCGGACGCGCTTCTCCACTTCACACCGATGCACAAAACTCTGAGAGTACAGTTGCCGGATACGCGTTGCCTCGACTGCAAGGTCGACTTCTCCGTAAAGACGTTCAACGCCGTGATTAATCTGTGCAAGGAACTTGGTGAGTTTTTCCTCTGGAGATTCTTCAGAAATAACCGACACCGTGGACCGATAAGAAGTTACGATGTAAAAATTCAAGATTCTATATCTTCAAAATTCGAAGCGACGACTTGGCTGTTTCTGAGTTGGCGGTTAATCGGCTGCGAGACGTGTAAATCGGTTTGAAATTCGAAACTTTGACGGTGTTAAACGGACGCTAAGGTCGGCCGTTTTAAAATGGAATTTCAGCACAGGCGGCCAGTTCGCACGACACCGAGCCGCGATGGTGCTAATTGATGCTGATAATGAAATAAAATTGTTAAATTCCCAGTCACGCGAAGGTCACGGCAGTCTTCGTGTCCGAGGCTGAGCGTGGTTGTTCTAACGGGCGGCTTTTTTAATCAAGGAAGTGGTTCGCCGAGATAATGAAGGCATTGTATCGCGCCGCCTTGCCTTACGGTTGGAAAAAGAATTCTGCCGAGAAAATATTCTTCTGCAGGGCGGCACGCCGCGGAACGGTCATTAATCGAAACGGTTTCGTGGTGTAACAAGCTCTCGCACCACAGGAAAACGACGCTCGATAGAAATTGCCAACTCGTGAAATTATTTATCCGCGTCACCGTAACGATTATTATGTCTCGTTTCTTGTTTTTTGTCCACATAGTTGCGGACAGATGACCTCGCCGATAGCCTCGTGTCATACTCATAAATAGATATGGTAACGCGTGAGCTCTTACGTACTGACGTTATTTTCTCGTAATAGAACAAATTGCATATGGTAAAAAGCATATGCAAACCGTGTAACATTGCAAAATAGAAAATACATGGAAATTAAAAGACTACCGGTTGTAGTTACATCTTGGAAAGATTCCGGCAACGGAATGCTTCTAAAACAAATGTTTCCTCTTGCAACGTTTAGGTATCAGACATCCAGAAGAATTATCTTTTTGCAAGCCGCTCGAGCCGAATCACTTGAAATATAATTTGAAAGATCTGCCGGCGAAGAAAAAGATCGAGAACCAGAAGAACGGCCATTGGAACGTCCCCGCGGACACGAACACGTTCATTCCAGTGAGTCAGAGTCCCAGAGGATCGACGGGCAGTCTGGACCAGAGCAGCCCTTTCATGTGCGCGCCGGTCACACCCAACAACAGAAATCACAGCACGCCGATCAGCTCGCCCGTCTCGGTAAGTACGAATCTCTATACCGAACCACCAGTTTGTATGTGTATCGTGGATCTGGTCGATCGATAGGATCGGGAATATCAGAGAGAGCCGGACCGGACCTGTTATGGTAATAAATAATCCCCGATCGACCTGATTGCCACGGCTATGATTTATCGATATTGGCCTATCATTACCGCTTACGAAGTCGTTCATCTCAGAAAACTAATTTGCTTCTCGCGAGCGGCCCGTTTTTCCGGCCGGCGGTAGTCATTAGATGTATTTATTGCTCGGCTGCGAGCACGATCTCGCCTGTGCTAACGTAGACTCACGTTTCGCCCTTTTGCCTGCGTTTCTTTCAGCAAACCGGTACCTGGAAGAGGAACAACAACTCGTCGGGTTTTGGAAGCACCGGATCGTTCAACGCGAACAATAGCACTATGAGTCTCGAGGTATTGAACGGTGGGCTGTCCGAGTCCCTAGCCCAGAGTCCGAACACAATCTCGCCGGAGGTACGGGCAAAAATGATCAGGCCGAAGAACCTCGTGGAACGTGCCAGGATGAACGTGGCCTGGCTCGACTCGTCCTTGTCGATCATGGAACAGGGAATACGCGAATTCGACACCCTGAGGCTGAAATTCAAGTTCTACTCTTTCTACGATCTGAACCCAAAAACGGACGCTGTCAGGATCAACATGATTTACGAGCAGGCCAAATGGCAGCTGCTCGCCGAGGAAATCGACTGCACCGAGGAGGAGATGCTCATGTTCGCTGCGTTGCAGGTACTATTCCTACTGTTTTCGGTCTAACGAGTCCTTTCTTCTTTTCCGTTTGCGAGGATTCGCGCTCTAGCACCGCGACGGCCAAGCAGCTGCGCAATTGTTTACGCGGCTAACGTTTTCACGATCCAAACATCCGGCGCTCGCCGACCGGATCGATCTATATATATCTACGTGCAGAGACGGTCTCGGTGAGCGGCAGACTGAAATAGCTGACGATGACACGAGACATCGCAGCGGAGCAGCCGTTTTTAAAATTGAGGAAAGATCGGCATATCGAGACATTCGAAAATAGAAGCGCAGAAAGTAAGGAAAGTTTGCTCGACGATCGCACGGAACGTTTGCCCAATTAAAGACACTTGTCCGCCTTTACGATAAATCGCCTCCGCTCGGTTCTATCCTCCCATGCAAATCTCGTTTCCTTAAACCGATTGACAAATCGAGAAAACGTTCGTATCGTCGATCCGATACACGCCTACCGGTCTCTCCGATCACGTCGTGGTGGTTATCGGATTAAGAAAGAGGAAACTCCTCGTATCTAAGGTAGAAACGGGGTTGGACATTGGCCACATTTGTATTCTGTGATGCAGGTGCAAGTGAATCTTCAGGCAAGCGTACCGCAGCCGAGTTACGACAGCAATGGCGCCTCCTCTCCGGTCGAGGACGACATTGACGCAGCCTTGACAGACCTTCAAGTCACTTTGGAGGGCAGCAATATTAGCAATGGACCCAGCGATATCACTCAGGTGCCCGAGTTGTGCGACTATCTTCGCTTTTTGAAGCCGAAGCGCTTCACCTTGAAGGCATTTAAGCGCTACTGGGTCACGTGCAGGGACCTTCAGCTGAGGCTATACAAGAGTCGGGAGGAGACGAATAGCACCGAGTCGCCTGCCCACGTGATCAATTTGCGTGGATGCGAGGTCACGCCCGATGTCCATCTCTCGCAAGGTCGCTACGGGATCAGGTTGGAGGTGCCCAGTGCCGAGGGCATGACCGAGATGTGGATCAGATGCGACAACGTGAGTACCACCCAGCCTCCGCCCTCGTTCACGCCGACGTTCGCATTTGAAATTTAATTAACCTGCAATTAACGAACGTTAGAACAAGCGACTTTAGCGGCTGTACCGTCTCTGCGTGGGAATCACCGAGTTCTCTGTTGCTCATTGCAGGAACAACAATATGCGAAATGGATGGCGGCGTGCAGATTGGCGGCGAAGGGGCGTTCTCTCGCAGATGCCTCTTACGAAAGCGAGGTAAACAGTATCACGGCTTTCTTGCAATTGCAAAGGCCCGCCCCTGCACCTGCGATCAATCCCAGCGCTCTTGATATTGTGCCGGAAGATTACGTCGCGCCTAGATTCGCGAAGAAGTTCAAAGGAAAGGTAAGTTACTTGTTTCTGTAACTATTCTCTTCGGTGGTTGACTTCTTTTTTCTACGTTCGTAGCTGGTTCAGAGGATTTTGGAGGCACACGCTAACGTCAAAGATCTGCCTCTAATCGAGGCCAAATTGAACTACATCAAAGCGTGGCAATCTCTTCCCGAGTACGGGATCTCTCTGTTCGTAGTTAGATTCGCTGGAAAGAGTAAAGACGAACTGCTGGGGATCGCTAATAATAGGCTGATGCGGATGGAGCTCCACAGCGGTGATCACTTGAAAACTTGGAGATACAATACGATGAAGGTGAGCAGATCGATATGTATACAACTGTTAAGGACCTGGTATCTGTAAAGGACTTTGTACTATCGGCATCTTATTTACACAGGCATGGAACGTAAACTGGGAAGTTAAACATATGATGGTTCAATTCGAGGAAGAGAATATTATCTTTGAGTGCCAGTCTGCAGACTGTAAGGTCGTTCACGAATTCATTGGAGGATATATATTCCTGTCGATGCGATCGAAAGAGGCGAATCAAACGTTGAACGAAGAGATGTTCCACAAGCTAACCGGTGGATGGGTTTAGAAACCAGAGGACGAACAAAATGTCATTCGATAAACTTGCGACACTTATCGAAGTGTTTTATTCGTTGTTATTCGTGAAAATGGAAACTCTGATCTGAGAAACAACGCGACATGTTGGCTGGAATTTGTAAAAAATACTTAAATCTATATCTAGGCGTTTTATTATAGTATTTGTAAATAGAGAAATTGTATCGTCTGTATACAACCGCTGCGCTCGTAATGAGTGCATCTTTTATTTCACATAGGAAATGACTCGTTCTTGGCGAATCAATCATTCGCCCGAAGTACGAAATAAAAAGGGTGATTCATTGCAACCTCGAGATAAAAAATCGTTTGTAAAGCGACACGCGCATAATAGCGAGTTATTTTGTATTTTATAAATGAAACGCGCACAAAATTGACCAGAGTAAACCACGCCTTCTCTACACGCGATACTGTTGATCCAGGCCACGAACGAATTAATATTTTTAAAAGGATAAGCATGCTATATTTGAGTTGCCCTCTAGACTCAACCTCACTAGATAATATTTTTCATGATTTTTTCCGATCGCCTAGATCAATCTCTCTCAGGCAAAATATACGTGTAGTTTTAACATGAGGGGGTGCTATGCCGGGCGAGATTGACACAGATGCGAGGACATATTAAATCGTGTAAATTATTTGTTGTTTTAGTGTAAACTATATATATTAAAAATATTTACTTGTACCGTTACTTACTTATATTATGTCACGTTACCGAACGTGCAATCAAAAATTATAGTTTTGTATATTAATAGATGCTAGTTGTACAATAAACTTAATTATTATCATCCTCTTAGATTTATTCCCGATTTATATAGATCGCTATTCATGATATTATGCACTATTAAAACTGTGATATTCTTTATTAAAAGTATGCGTTATTAAAAACCATGTATATATCAACAATAATCAGCAAAGTAAAAAAAAATGTATCATAAACATTCGTGTGTTCGTCGGCACGAACGACGCTGGTTCATCCTTGTCGGTCCTATGTTTTTTTCATTCAATGGCAGACAATTGTGTATCTTTTCCCGCATTGTCCGTAGACTTTACGACGGTACCATGATTTTGATTCTCAGTATTCTTGAATGACGGTAATCCTCTTAGTACTACGGGTACGTTGCCACCCCCTGCAGCCCCTGCTCCAACCAAATTTCCTCCGCCTCCGCAAGTCTGGTATAATGTAAATTATAAAACATATGGACGTATAACGTATTGGAAATTTCATATTTTGTTTTTTATTTAAGATGAATCACCTGCGCGTGAAAAGGCGGTGCTGAATGTACTAATCGACCGGTAAGAGATCCAGGTTTCTCTTTTTTCGTGCGTACCCATTCATGGCCTAGAACCCTTTCCAGCGTTAGCCTTAAAGTAATGTCCGGTTCCAGAATGTGTTTCACGATGCTCTTTGCCAGTGCAGATACTGTTTCCCGCACTCGAGATCGAAACATCCAGTTCCTCGACATCTGGTCCTTCAATAGTTTCTTCAAGTTCGAATCGTCGAAGGGCATGGAGGCGTTTAGCATGATAAATAGGATTATCCCAAGGGACCAGACGTCGGCCAGTTTTGGGTTGTAGGGGGTACCGGAAACAACTTCCGGCGCAGCATATGCCGCAGAGCCACAATAGGTCTCGCTGAGAACGCGTCTACCTTCGTGGTCAACACAGAATCTCGCAAAACCAAAGTCTGCAAGCTTGACATTGAACTTCCTGGATAGCAGAATGTTCTCACATTTAAGGTCACGGTGGGCGATATTCTTCCCGTGGAGGTAGTGCAGGCCGGAAGCCATTTGTCTGAACCAAAGCTTCGATTGTTGTTCCGGTACAACACCATTTCTTTTTACAAAATCCAGGAGGTCACCATTGTCCGCATAACGCATGAATATGAAGACTCTTGGACCACGCTGCAATATACTATGCACCTGTAATTTTTTTTACCGACCGTTAAATAACGTATTGTTCCGTTTGTATTTTGGTCTTACTTGAATTATATGAGGATTTTCAATCTTTGTAAGGATTTCGAGTTCACGAGGAAAGAACTTGTTGAGGAAATCAAGCGGCGCTTTTTCTTTGTCGAATATCTTACAAGCTAATCGCAATTTCTTCGAGCTCGTTCCGTCCACATATTCCGCCAGGTGTACGGTCGCATACGAGCCCTAACATTTACAAAATTCCAGTTTGCCTCCGGGAATAATTATTCGATAATATAAAAAGAATTCGAGTTACAAAAAATAAAAAGTACAAAGAATATATACTCGTCCTACGGAAGAGATGAGAACGCGGGAACGTTTGAAGGAACGTACAGAGTTTAAAAAGAAACAGACGACACAACATTGCAGAGCAAAAAGCAAGTTGAGGGGAAGTGGAAGAGGTTAACGAACAGGTGGGGAATAGAGGGTTAGGGATAAATAACCTGTCCGATTTTTTTGCCAATAAGATAGCCCCGCTGCTCAAGAGCGTTCACCTCCGAATTTCGGGGGCTGAGTTGCGTGGCCATGCCAGTGGATCTTCATTGGACTTCGGATCCTGATAACAGATAACTGGTTCTTCTTCTTCGTTACACAACTTTCGTCTCCTTTCGTTTCTTCGTACAGATAACTTACTTCTTTTTTATTCTGTATCGTGACAAGTTTTTCCAACTTCCCCCTTCGGGGCGCCTACCCGTATCTTCTTTGAACGTGATTCAATCAATTTTGTCGCCAGAGATGTTACAGTTCACGCTCCGCAAGGAGCCGGAGCACGCCTCGCTGATTATCACGTCGATGAACCCGAGTCGGGGAACCGTTCTGTCATTTCAAATGGCTGTGTGCACTAGAATTTTGAGCGTCGACACCAGCTTGTACCTGGTACGGAACGGGGCAGAGGAAAAGATCCGTGTCTCATTCGAACACAGCCATAATATTCAAAAACAACAAACGATCGATTCTCGAGAGTAATTTCGCCATTGCTAGATTCGCTTTAAAAGTATGTTCACGTCGTTTCCTATACACGTGGTATATTTTACAAAGATATTTTTTGTTTCTAACTTCGTTGTATACATGTTCGATGTGAAATAAATCAATATCTGGATTTATTAATAATTTTTATTAAACGTTATTATACATTGCGTAAAAACGAATTACGCAGCCGGATCGTCACCTTTAGTGGTACGTGTGTAAATCAGTTGTGCATGATGCTGTACAACTTGCTTAATAAGTCCTTTTTGTTGCAATTCAATCAGTGCTCTCCTAGCGAGTGATCCACGAATTTTTAACCTTTCACTAACAATGGAAGGTGTGATCAATTTGTACTGTGGTACTTCCTTGAGTAGTTTTTCATATGTGCCTTTGTCAAACAATACCTGATTGTTTAACTTGTCACGTACTTTTCCTTTGGACCACTTCTATAATAGAAAAAATTAAGAAACGATGTAAGTATTTGTTTACGTTCATTCTTTTAAACATATTTTTTATAAAATAATATCAGTCTCATTAAATCAGCTTTTTACTTCCACTGTTTATCAAGATTATAAGTATGCATCATTTACCATATTTTACAAATGAATGTATGACTTAAAACAACTATTGTACAAACCTTCTTCTTGGCTTTGCCACCAGATCCACCTTCCTTTTTCTTTTGTGTTTTTTGTGGCTGCTTTGAGGAACCCTTAGTATCCTTCTTAGGCGGCTAAAATACGAAACGAAATTAAATCAAATGTTCAGCAAGATATAGGCATTAAGAAACGATGTTGGTTATTCGTCAGGCTCATTAAATCAGCATTATACTATCACAAAAGCAATCAAGAATGAGTTTTCTCATCATAATGATTTATTAAAGCAATTATTAACTCTAAATATAGAATAAATAATGTACTTTATAGTACTGTTTTTCTTTCAATAATATTTCAAAGTGTCAACAAAACATAGGGTCAAAAAAGAGGTTAGAACTGTCATGTTAATAAAATCAAAACAAGTTCCCATTCTGTATAATGAACATAAATTAATTTCGATCCTTTGAAGCTAATTAAACGATATTCTAAGTAAACAAACTCGTCTTAGAATGAAATATCTTATTTGCATTGTATACACCATGTGGATGAAATCGCTAAGAAAGGTTATCCGTGTATTTATATATTATTCGTATAAAACTTTCCAATTAATTTTCAAAATAATAACACTGCACTACACAGAAACGGGATCTTTAAGACACCGATGAAATTATTTTATGTAAGTACTACTAAAATAGAAATAAAATCTTTCTCGCAAATACTCACCATGATGGCTGTCGACTCGAAAAGAAAAGGGAAGTGAATATATCCCCATCTTGAATACGTATCTCATTTAGTGCCCTCTACTTTACTACGTTAGTCAATATTACTTTAAAAAAAGTAGAAAGTTTAAAAAGCAACTGAGTTATGGGTAGATAAATTAATTATTTTATTGAAAGTAATTTTTTCATTGTAAAAATTCATGAGATATTTCACACGTGTTATAAGTGACATATGTCAAATCTATTCTGTATTTATTCAATGATTCTAACCACTACCATAGAGAATCAATAACTTCGCGTGTAATATGAAAATGGTAAGGTAGTCAGATTACTCCCAAAACATAGAACACGAAAAAGCAGTGAATGTCAGGTCTACTTTGTCTTTAGTCAATGCTGTCGCTGTCAATCACTGTCGTCGTCACTGACCACGACCACTGAGGAGTGGCTGTAACGTGTGAAGTATGGCGCCACGCCATGTATTTTTAAGTCCCGGTTTTTCATATCTTTGACCCGCTGACAAAATGTATTGGCGCTAAGAATACTTTTTGGTGTCATCTAATTAACCACAAACGTTAATTTGTATTTAGTTTTATACAAAAAGGTATTTTTTTCTTCTCTCAACGTTACCTTATGTAAGGTTAAGATACCTTTCACCGTTCGAAATGCAATGTCAATCGTGTTTTTATTCTGTATGTGTTACGTTACGTGCATCTTTATTACGTTACTGTGTATGTTAACATTAAATAAATACAATAGAACTCCATTTGTCTAAGCGAAATTTTAGTTAATGCGTGATTAACTGAACTTTTGCTGGTTGAATTTATTTATTTGACTCTCTACGCCGATTATATGAACGAAGAAAAGTAAATAGTGGGGATAATTGTTGAGCTGTTATTATATGAATTATAATCGTATAAACTATTTATCCCCCGACAAGTTTTATTCAGGTGAATGGAGTTTTATTGTACTCAGATGGAGCAGCTCAAATGTCGACAACGTGGCAGTTCATCGTAAACAATATGTTTCATTTAAGAAGACAATTTCTGACATCGTTAATAGATGTGACGAATAGATAAGCGAGAGTATATCGATCGTTAATCAGCTGTATGTTGGTCCGTGTATTGTCGACATATTTTTAATTTTATCGTGTGAATATTTTTGTTGAAGTGCAAGATTTGGTTATATTTCGGTTTACAGAACATGAAATTATTGACCTTCTTTGTATATTATGATAGTTTTCGACGCCTAGGATTAAAAAATGCTAGTTTTAATTTTAGGAATCTAGAGGCTCCAAAGTTATGCGTATGTAAAGTTGAACGTTTTACCATATTTTAAGTACACGTTACTTTGACGCCATATTTACTTCTATCCATGATCCGTCCAATCATTGGAGTCGCTGGTTGTACACAAATGCACGTGGATGACATTTTGCGGCTGGATTTTGAGTCTTGAATTAGGTTTGGATTACACTAATAATAATATTTGGCAAAGTTAAATTTATCGTTCATCTGTGCGGACCAATCAAACGATAGATAAAATGGTGACATACTACCCTGTAAAATATTCTAAAAATGCTCAGTTATATATATATATATATATAACTCTTGAATCATTGGATTTCTAAAGTTAAGACTTGCATTTTTTAATTCTCTGTATGGAAAACTATCAGACGTTAAAAAGGAAGTCAATAATTTTATGTCCCAGAAAACCAAAGTTAAGCTTAAGATTTTTTGTTGAAATGTTTCTGTTAAGATGTAAATATAATTAATTAGAAAAAGGTTCATTTGGAAAAACTTTTTTTTTTCAAAAAGTATAATACAAAAGTTTATTTTATTAAAAAATGACTTTTTTTATTTTTAGGATAAGCTTCATTACTACAAACAAACTTGTACCAGAGAAAATGCTTCCACTTTCGCACAAAGACTCAAAGAATCTTGGCAGCAGAATAAAGGAGAAGCTGTTGGGATGGAAACGTTTAATATTCTCTGATAAAAATACCAGGAATTTATTTTTATTTCTTTTATTGAATTTATCCTTTGCCTGTGTTGAATTAATGTATGGAATATGGACAAACAGTTTGGGTTTAATATCAGACAGTTTCCACATGTTCTTTGATTGTACCGGTTTATTATTTGGCTTGGCTGCATCAGTTATTACAAAGTGGAGAGCAAACGAACGATACTCCTATGGCTATGTTAGAGCAGAAGTTCTGGGAGGATTTGTTAATGCTCTGCTTCTGTTCTTTATTGCTCTCTTCATTATGTCAGAAGCTGTTGAAAGAGCCATTGAGCCTCCGGAGATAAAACACGAAAGACTTCTGGTTGTGTCCATTATGGGATTAATAGTTAATTTAGTAGGAATGTATGTATTCCGCCATGGTCATGGGCACAGCCATGGAATGGGACATGGTCACTCTCATTCTCATGGAAGTCATGCACATTCTCACATGAATCATAGCCACAGTCACGATCATCATGATGTTGAAATCGATCCATCCTTCAGTGGTACAAACTCTCAAATCATGAAAGGAGTTTTTTTGCATATCTTAGCGGATACTCTTGGATCTGTGGGTGTAATTATATCAGCAGTACTGATGCGCTTATTTGGCTGGTTTATAGCTGATCCAATTTGTTCCATGCTGATCTCAGTATTGATAGTTTTAAGTGTGCTTTCCCTGATGAAAGATTCATGGGAAATATTGATGCAAAGGCAACCAGCTGCACTGGACCACATTTTACCACAATGTTACAACAAGGTGACTCAATTAGCTGGGGTATATAGTGTGCAAGATCCACATTTCTGGACACTGTGCTCAGATGTGTACGTTGGGTGCTTGAAATTGGAAGTTGCCAGAACAGTAGAGCCTAAGTACGTTGTAGCACACACGCAAATGATTTTCCAAGCAGCCGGAGTAAGGCATCTAACTGTTCAGTTAGATTATGCACCTATGTGATCTATGAAAAGCATACATGTCATAAAGTGTTCTTACAAGTGCTCCAAAACTGTATCTGTTTGCGGAGTTTGTCAAAAGCAAGCAAGAAACATTGCACTCGTGCAAAATATTCTTGCCATTTTAAAATTATGCAGATATCTTGTTTTAAGCAACAGTGAATATCATCTCGGGTTACAGATTATTTAAAAAATTTGTTGAAGTTAAAAGAAAAGAAAAAAAGAGGATAACAAAAATTCGCGATTCAGGATATCGATATTACTCTTAAGGATACGCCGATTTTGTAAAATTAACGCATTTAATTACTTGCATCCATCACGAACGAAAATCATTGACTTCGTTTCTTTATAATTCTGTTGTAAATATAGATATTTGTTTATCCATAGCTGCTAACGATATACTTTTCCATCAAGTTGCAAATTATCTCTGTTTACAAGAACTTTAACTCTGTACTATCTATCGATCAAAAATCGTACGTTATGTTTTGTAATATCTATCGAAGTTTTTATATTACAATGCATTTAAATGCATTTAGGAAGATCGAAGCTACATTAAATTACATATTTTTATCTTTGCAAAGCTAATTTAAGCCATGTCTATAAAAATGTTTTTACGTCGTCTTTGCTATCGCATTGATTTGTATACAATTACTATTCACGGTAAAATTTAAACATCATGGTCAATTGTGCGCAAAATAAAGGACAAAAAGAAGATCATATTCGCACATAATTACGGTGGCCATAACCATATACAGACAGCTACAGACAGCTAGTCACTACTATACAGAAAGTGTGAAATATACCTTATACATAAATATAACTTTACAAAGTGTAATATAAATCGATATTCTTATGTTTAAACGAAGTTGTGCTTTCCTTATAATTCATCATATTTTCGACATATTATCCGCGTTAAGTAGATTCATCCCATTCATACTGAATATTTATGAATGGTTAACGCGCATAGTCAATATATTTATATTAATGAAACATCATTTCTATAAATATCCGATAGACAAATTGCGAATAATATCAAAATACTTATAGCAATAGAAAGTTTCTTAAATGTTGAGAATAAGATTTTCTTTGTACATTTCATTTGATTGCATATGATTGAAACGGAATGAAGCATCTTCATTTACAAAGTCGCGTGTACCATACTTCATATTCACGAAAAACGTTACCCATTTATTTTCATTAACGTTGTAATACATCTTTCGAAAAGCGATTATGAAATTAGAATTAACGACAGAGTTGTAAACATAAATTTTAAACATGACCAGGACATTCCATTATAGTCAAGGTATATTATTTGTATACTTGAGATTGTGATGATGTAAGCCAAAATATAGGTATTGATAAAATGGAATGAAATCTTATAGAAATTAATAAGAATGCTTAGTAATAACGTAGGGAGGAATTTTTCTATTGAGTTTCTGTACCATCTTATACCGAAACGAACGCATTATTTGCAGCGCTATTCGATGAAACTACCATACAAAGAGCTATGTAATTTCTGAAATGAAAGCCAACGTTGTTATGTTTTATTAACACAGTTGTATAAACGAAAAATTTGGAAGAGAATATCTTCAACATGGACAGAGTGTAAATAATAAAGAAAAATACTTATAATAATCTTTGATCTGTCTCGTTTACGGTCCTTTTACTAGTAGAACTATTTTTTGTAGAAAATAGTTTAACATAATTTAGGCATTAGAGGTACCCATCGATAGGAGAGATGGTGATTTCTGTATAGGGAATAACGTTTCTAAGAGATTTTCAAACACGTATTACATTTATTTGAAGGATATGTATACACATATAAATACATAAATATTTATAATAAAATCGCTGAAGCTGATTCCACACGATAAAACGATCTTGAATGCATTGGACAACGCGCGCGCGTATGGTGTCAGCTTCAGTCTCTCGCCGTTTGAATTAGTTTATTCCTTAAAACGGCCTCGCAAAATTTAACACATCGTACCTTCGATAGAGGGATGCTTTCGTGTCTCGTGCGGTGTTTTATGTACATAGCAAACTATCAAAAATGAAAAACTGTATGGAACTCTCGTCCCTGCGAGGCTATGCCTGGACATCTAAAATGGACGATAAAAAGGAATCAAAAACTTCGGTTTCCTCGCTAATGGTACGAAAAATCGAGCGAACACCGTGGAACTGTTTTTCACGTAAAGCTGAACTGAATCCGATCGAACTTTTACTCGTTGATTTGTTTCACGTTAAACTCGTTTTTTTTTCTTGCTTTCTATTATTATTGTTATTATTATTTTCTCGAAGGTATATGGCAGTATCGTGTTCTTTCCATAGTTTTTGCTCGGTATTGGCAAAGAGATGGCAGAAAATCACACCTTGCGTTCTAGTTCGGCGATCGGTGGATAGAAATCGTCGTATCGCGCTTATCCTAAAAAATAACGAACTCGTGATATAATACCGATATAATCGCGAATTAAACTCTACGTTATGATTTGGCAGTTGTGTGTTTTTACTCGCAGAGATATATATTTTTTGTTGTAATTTTTCCTCGTTCTTCGTTTCCTTATTTTTATACAATACAATGGCGATCGTTTTCTATTTAGCGTGTAATCGCATAATTCGAAATCCGAGGACGCCTCTTTCTCACTGGATACGTATTTTCTTTCTACCCGCTACTATAGAATATGATTTATAAAATTTTTTCAAGTCTCCAACAACGCGCCATCCGGTAAAGCCATTTCACTCTTGGATCGTCGATTGTAATTCAATCGATCGTAACATTTAATAATCGTGATCAGAATATACTAATAATCGTAGGAATAATAATAGTAATCGTAATAATGACAATAATAATAATAATATATTACTCTGAATCATATTTTACAGTCCATCTAACAACAACGAACGTATCTAGTTGCAACAGCCTCTTTTTTATATCTTTTTTTATTATTTGTTTTTAAATATTCTGTCGACAGTACGTATGCGCGTGTATGTACGTGTTGGTCTCGCGATAAATTTTTATCTCGTTTCGTTCTTCCACCCTTTTCCATTTCCTTACTCTCTCTCTTTCTTTCTCTCTCTTTCTCTCTCTCCCTCAAAACAATACGCTCTATCTCTTTTAAAACAAAGGTCCTATCGCTACGATCTCGACATTTTTCTGCATTTAACGGAGTATCTAGAATAAAATTCGAGCGGACAATGCTATGATCTATGATCTATACCGTTAGGAAAGTGATGATGCGCAGAAAAGGAAATCACAGTAAGACGAAAATCCACAAAGTGTCGGCTTCATTTCATTCTTCCCTCGTTCTCCATTCCTTTCCTCCGTTGTATAAGTAGTCTTTTTATTCTACATGCCTCTTATGGCTAACATCGTCGATCTCGTATCTTTCTAAAACTACGCGCTTATATTCTCATTCTAGACATCCTCTTAGCCTCTCAATTTTGTCGATATCCGTTTCACCGGATCGCTCACGGATACTCAAGTATCACTCGCAATCAATATCTCTCGCTTCTACTTCGTACGTTTCCATTTTCTATACTTGGTTCATCTACAATCAAATTCCAATCGTTATTTTTCTACGGCCACGTTCTTCCATGGCCAGACAATTAAGAAGCTTCCGTATCGTTGATAACCAAGGGCGTTCCGACGATTCTTCACTTCTTCTTGCTCTTGCTGCTCTTCTGCACCTTCGTGATCTTCAATCTACAGTTTGATCCACCGGTGTACACGACTTCCGCCCTTCCTCCCTCCTCTATCGCGGCAACCAAGGCCTTCACGGACTTTACGTGCACGTCTTTGGCGCTGATCTCCAACGAAGTTCCTGGGAACCGATCTCTCACGCATTTCCCGATACTGGAAGCCTGGGTCTCAGTCAAATCCACTCCGTCCAGGCAGAGCCAAGTCAAGTATTGAAGATGAGTCAGGATCGTCTGCACGAACATGTGCTCCATCTGCACCTTCTTCGCGCTGTCAGTCACGATCAATCCGTTCGCCTTCAGGAAGCTCAGGTTGCACAGTTTCAGGTATTTCGCGATCTGTCTCATCGTCTTCTCGCTGTCCTCCAGGGTAACTCGCCAGAAATTGATCCTCAAGGACTGCAGGTTCCTAAAGTGAGAGGAGAGGCAGGCGAAGAATTGCTGCAGGATCTTGTCGTCGATGAAGAGCAGAGATCCGCTGCTGCCTCCTATAGTGGATTTGTCCAACGAGAGGTCCAGCTCGCTGAGAGCGGTGAAGCCCGCGAGGAATGGCAAGAGAAGAGGCCCTCGTAGCGCCAGACGATCGTTCACTGTCACCTGGAATCAGAAATAATGCCGTGCACCGTTTTGTTCGCGACAATTCTCCTTCCTCTCTTTTCGGGTTACAAGGGAAGACCGGGGCTGTCGAATAACGAAGACGAATGGGAATTTCGGGGGTCGTGGCACGAATTCTGATCAGTCGATTCTCATCGTAGGGTGAAAGAAGGGGAGAAAAGTTTGGTGGAGCCGCTTCGAGGAAACTTGTCTCTCGTGCGTCTACTTTTCCAAGATTTACGTAACGAATCGAAGAACGCAATATCGATCGTCGTAGTTGGGTTTGCGACGTAACAGAATAGTCGAGACCAGTTCCCGGAGCAGCGAGACTAATGTACCGCGGTCAGGACGACCGCTGGCCAAACCACAAACGAATCATCGTCGGCCTCGAATTACGAATCGGCTGGTTCGACTGGACTCGAGTGTCTCGAATGTGACGTTTCGCGTCGAATCCTCTGGCAACTCGATACGTCGGCTAGAATTCTCAGTTGAACGTAACGCGTCGTTACCCTCTTGTTCTGGTACACGCGATACGAGTATCAACACCGGAGTCCCTGCAAGCACTTTGAGAACAGCCGAGAGGAACAGCACTTGCTTTTAGGTCATCTTTACAATGAGATATCGTAGTCTGCATTTCGATACGGTCCAATTAACCTCTCTATTTATGGCACAAAGAGAGAGAGAGAGACAGGCCACTCGAAAGAGAAGATTCCTCGAGAAGGGAGAACCGTCTCTCATTCCGAGCGTCTCTAACCATCGGGGAATCAGTTTCGTCGAATCGTTAAAGACGGCCGATGATCTAATTCCTAGTAGTTAAACTCGCGAAGAAGTCGGAAGAAGTCCGAGCTGGATCCTTTTCGTTACCCTGTGGGATGGCGGCCTGCAAAAGAGGATTACTTACTTGAAAACCGGCCAGCCTGAGGAATACAATCGCGGGGCAGGCGGGAGGCGGCGCGGCTCTCAGCAGCTCGGCCCCGGCGTCATCTCGGCGCCCTAATCTCGCCAAAGGACCCTCGTGGACGGCCAGATGTAGTCGGGCGTTACAAAGACTCAGCTCGCGGACGCTCGTATATCTGAGCAGCTCGGAAAAAACTGCTAGGCTGTCGGATTCCTGCAACATCGATCGTATCTTTCATTTTCTGCATATCCTTCGATTCGACGATCCAAACAAAAAATTGAATTCCTATTTGGACGTTCTGTCCAGATTGTTCAATCCGATGAATCGAAGCTAAAGTCAGAGTCGAAACTGGGCTTCGCTACGAATATAATCTATCTTTGCCGAATCGTATCTGTAACTCCTAACGTCGTATGTAACACGACATCGTAAGACAAAGGGGCGCTATCAATGGAACGTCGGAAATGCGCTCGCGATTCGCCTGAACACTCTTTGATCCACTGATAGGCGGCGGTTTCCATTATTAACGCAGGCTGCTAAACGACGTTAAACGGGGAAGTGGTTTGTCTAAGAGCGTCGCGACGCCGAAATCGCTTGCGGTATTACGTAACCTCGGCAATGAGACGGGAACAAAGCGGCGTGTGCAGGAACGATGGCTTCCGAGATTACAGGATCGCACGGGTTCGTTGCGCGGTGCAAGATGAAGCTCCGACGATAACGCTAAAGTTAACAAGCTACGACAAATCTTGAAATCGGGTTTGCGATCGCGTCGCGTTGCTGTTCGTCGTCTTACAACTCGTTTGCTTCGAATAGGACGCACAATACGATCAGCGAAAGATTGCAACGCGAAACGCGAGAGACCCTAGGGGCGCGAGTCAAACGCGGAAGTGTAAAATCTCCAGTGTAACGATCTTCGTCGGTGCATCCGGCTTTTCAAGATTCATATCGGGACGCGTCGTCTGGAAATAGCGTGACCCAATTAGGCGACACAGTTTCGAACAGAGTCGTCGTTAAGCGGCGCGAAACGACGCGCAGCTTCAGATTGATTTCGAAGTCGAACCTCTTCGATTCGAACGGCTACGTTCTACTTTGCCACGTTCTACTTTGTTCTCAATGTCGCGATAGAGAGCTACGCGTGGAACGGAGCGTGTAGCCTATATTCTGGCGCGCGATCATCCCTCGGGGAATCTCGCGCGGCTCGTGAAAAGCCAGGACGAAAGCAGCGAACAGCGAGGGAGCTTTGAGGGGAAATTACGTTTCGAATGGAGAGGAATCGTACAACGATTGAAAGAACCAATATTTTATGGGAGATTTCGGGTGGAGAGTGGAGTTTGTTCGTTGTTTGGACGCGGTTCAATGGGGCTGAAGGAATCGATACAGAAGAATATTTCACGACGGTTAGTATACCGCCTGAAATACGTACTCGCAGACGAGTTCGCCACGGTTTAAAAATGTTTACTCGATAATCGGCGCAACAAGTGACGCTCGGTATTTTAATCGAGCGCTTCTATTTCGTCGGCCTTGGACCGAAATTAATCCGTCTACGGCCGTAAAAAAGGGTGTCGTTAGCCTTTACCACGAAACGTATTAACGGGCACGCTGGGTATTCCTCGTTTCGCGTCTCTTCGTTTTCTTGCAAAACGTTTTTGCAGTCTCGTGGTCGCTTTATTCGGTCGAATTACTCGATCGTTTTATTTCGTTCGAGGTTCCGCCACGTTTAAGGCTGTTAAAATTCGCAAGAAACGCGAATTCGTACGTCTTTTGGAATGCTTCCGTCTCGCGCTCGATTCCAGAGGCATTCAGCTCTTTTTCCACGCGAAATAATTTCACCGACAGATCGCGTGATTTACGAAGGTAGTTTTCGCGAGGAACGCTCGCTCGGCTTGAATAATGCTGGGAAAATTGGCCGAAATTACGACCGGCGCAGACCAACTGCCGAGAGAACGCGATTACACCTTGCTTCTCGGCCAATATAACGAACCTGCGCTACTTGTCGACACGCCGAAGAATTTTCTTCGTTAAGTACTTGCTAACGAAACAGGAATCCCTGAAGAACCAGTGGAAGCGATTAAACCGACTAAATTCTACGAATTTCCAGCGTTTAAGCTTCTAAAAGACTCTTCCTCGGAATACACGGAAAACAAACGATTACCGTCCACGGAACAAAGTACAGAAGGCTTCCGGTCCACGAATTTAAGAACCTTCGAAATACCTTGAAACACAAAGTGACGAAGTGACCTTTTTCGCGCAGCGGAGAACGTTTCGGCAAATCGCTTCTCGTTTGCTGCGTCCTCGGCATTATTAACGATCGACGACGGTTTTGCGCGCTTTCGACGAGAAGTTTCGACTACCGAACACGGCCCGCGATTTCGTTGCGTCGGTGCAACTTTTGTCACGGACGTCATCGCGAAAATCACGACGAAAACGTTCGAGCCCGGGGGACGCGTTCATCGTGGAAAACGATGGTCGTGTTGGAGAATTGTTTTTAGTCCGCGGCATCGTTGATACCGTGCCATACATAAAACGCCGACGATCCGGTCGAGTTCGGTGAAAAATACCAGAGTGGCCGCATAAATTCAATGAATCGGCTGCCGTGGCACGATTCTTTTTAAATGGAAATCACGCCGGATCGTGACAGGCCGAACAATAATGTCGCGGCCGCGGTAGCGGCGCAGAGGGAGGACACAAGAGAATAGAGAGGAACGCTCGGGAGGGAACGAGAGAGGACTTGAACGAGCTGCATTGTTTATAATCACCCTCGTGCGTTAAATTAAATCTGGCCGGGTTCGTTCCGCTTCATTGTTTCCGCGCGTGATATCATCCAGCCACCGGTAGGATTTTACGGTTGTACAATTTATCCTGGATATTCTGCGAATTACGCGCTTTCCGAGATCCCCGCCCACGTTTCATCCACGATCACGCCTGTGCACGTTGCTGCACAGTTTACCCTCGTTACCGATGCGATTAAACGGCGGCGTTGCGCTATCGGTCCGCCGATAAACCCATTCCAAAATTGAGAATCTAGTTCGTTTTTATCGACTGCAATTTCAAGACAAACTCGAGCTTGTTCCGCGCTTTTATCTCTTTTGACAGCGATCGCGATACCACGAGCCACGTTTGTCGGGTATGAATATCGATTTGTACTCGATGTCGTAAAGCAAACCGAAGTCGGAGAAAGATAAGCCGCGAGGGTTGTTACGATTGATCTCCGTCCATGTTTTTCTCAGACGAGCTCCTCCCGTTACCGGGCAAATTCTCACGTTGTTTTGAATAAACGTTTCACAGGATCGGTTTGCATAATGGAACGAAGAGCGAGATACGTCAGACGCGGCGGCATTTCCATGGAGATTTTCAACGAGCCCCATAGACGCTGGTCAGGATCGTGGAAAAGAATGTTGGAGCGGCGGCAGTCGCGCTAGAGTGGGATGCCGCGTAATTTATCGCGGGCAATATTACCGGCGACGTTGAGCGGTCTGGAAAACCTCGGGGTCCCTCCACGCTCGTATTTTATGGCGTCTGAGAATCCCATATTTCGACTATACTCTCTATCTAGGTGAACTTAAACGAATTGTTTCTGGATCCACGAATATACAGAAGTTGATTGCAACGAATATTAGAAATTTCACGATGATTCGGTGAAAATCGAAGAACGTCAGAGGATGACTGACACGGAAATTAGAAAATCGACAAGAATGTACTCGTCATCTTTTTCTCCTGCGATCTCCGTTTATAGAAGAATTTAACGTTGCGTCGCTTACGCTCCTCTCTCTAGTTTAGCAACTCCAACTTGGAAACTTTGGAAAGTCGTGGAATATCGTGAAATATTCCGCTGTTGATTAACATTTGATTAGCGTGACTAACGCTGCGTGTAAGGAAGAGGTTATAAATCATCCAAGCTTGGACCGCATCACAGGTGGATAATAAATAAGAAGATGTTTGAAGGAGCGTTCCCGAGTAATGGCCAGGTCGTTCCACTCGGCCGGCAATGATCGATTTGTCCACTTAATGCGCCATTTCTCCTGTATTCTATTTCCCGGGGAAATTGGTTACGGAACGATGTAGCTGCGTCGGATGATGCAGCGACGCCAGAGCTGGCGAGTTTTGCCGGCAGATTTAAGTAAATTGAATCACACGGACGAGCGAACGGAAGCATTTTTAATAATGGAGAATCCATTTGGCCGCGTCGCGAATATACGTCTTGTTTGCCCGTCGAGTATCTTGGTTCGATATCGTTCGCTTTATTTCGCAAAAGGCGAAATCTCGTTCGCGTCTTCTTGCTTTTAAATAAATCAGATTTTCCGCGATCGTGTCCAGACGCTTCAAGCGTTTCCAATCTTCGTACAGCCTCGTATGTGTTAGGACACTTACAGAAATTGATTTCAATACATTCTGCCTTCGAGGTATCAAAGAACTTGAGCCGATCGCTCCGATTCGTTAACTCTACGAAATCATTAGTTGCCTTCGCGACGTGCAATTTGAATAAATTGGCCGCATCGTCGCGAGGACGTCGCGATGCATTCGGAATAAAGGAGCAGCGGGTACGAACGTAAATCTCGCACGGAACAACGCGTTGCACGTTTCCTGCATGAGCACGGATAAACTCGTCTTATCGAGGAGATGCATTTCCCTCGTTTTCTTCGTATCAATCTGCTGCCAGCCCAGTTTGCATCCGCAAATTTATCGTGAAATACGAATGGGAGCGGATGTCAAATCGTAGAGACCGCGAGATGTCTCGAGAAAGGACAAAGAAGTATCGAGAAGTCGAACGAGTAATCCCGAATTTTATGATAATTCCGCGGTAGACTCTTTCAAACGCGCTTCTTTCACGAGCTTCGTGTCGTGTATGTGTTCCACATATGTAGGTGCATCGTATTTCCAGTATAACGGTGTAGATGGTTTTTACGATTGGTCATATCGTGGTTCGAAATTTTCTACTTTTCCTTCTTCCATTTGCTCGTTCGACCTTTCACGATAAGAAGAGGACAGGAATCTTGGCCTTTTTATTTTCCTTCTCGTTCTTCTTTTGGTCTTACTATTGCGGCTTCTGGTACGCCTGCGACAAATAGAATGGCGGATGGCATTTTATACGAGGAGACGGAAAGCAAGGAAGAAAAGGAACAAAGGAGCTCACGGTGGTTGAGCCTCGAATCGGTAGTAGAAACAGGCTTTAATGCTCAGTCAGTAGAAAAGGAGCGGCCCCTACCAGACGTCGCGTCGATCGGATAATTCCTACAAAGGGGATTTTACGGCGTATAATTCTTTCAGTTCGTCTGACCGGATGGCCAAAGGCAGCTCGTGAATTTCATCCTTTACGCATCCTGCATAATGATAGGTTTTCAATTAAAGCGGAAAATGTACTACGACACTCAGTGGAACGACTCGGTGTTTCGTCGGCCCGCTGGCAGCTTAGCTTTTCCTACAGTCAATATTATCTTCTATCGTGTGGCAAACATTCCGGTACCTTGGGTTCGTGGTAAAAATGGAACGAGTATTTGTCGAATTCTTGTTCTATTTTAAACGTCGTGAATGCGGCAGTCGCGTTCCAGCGAGCTTCTACTTAAACGTTCCTTTCAGCGAGAACAACGAGTTCGTGTTTGAGGTGAACGTGATAAAATAGGTCATCCTGTATTATTCATGAAGACGTTTCAGACGGCCGAGGTACTTGGAAACGGTAACTGCTTGCTAATTAGGGGAACGCGCTGCGCCCACAACTATCGACGATGAGCTCGTAAGCTATTTCCATCTTCACGTACGCTCGCATTAGTTAACGAAGTTGCAGCCGAGACTAAAGCAAACAGAATCCATTGTAAGTCGACGATGTGACGTTCTACGACGCGAGGCAGCGACAAAAAGATCAACGATATTCCGCGCCGATGCGACCAACGGCTCAGCTCTCTCTCTCTCTCCTTTCTGAAGAAGATCGAACTTCTCTTCTCACGTTGACTCCTCCCATTGCAATTAGTATACGGACTAAACAATACCCGAGTCACTCGTCCTTTATCTTCTCTACTTTCCTCGGTCGGCCGGTATCGCTGATAATTAATTACCCACTTTTAGGATAATCCTCCGGCGCACCTGCTAGGATTATCTCGCGGTCGTGTTCTCTTTCTCCTCTGCCGCTTTTCGGCCGTCTTCCCCCTTTGGCGAGCCACTACTCGCACTCCTACCAGAGACAATGGCTCGTCGCCAACAATGGCTTAGGCGGAGATAGAACGCGGGGAGAAGGTTAAGGGGTTCGATGGAAGGAACCGAGAGAGGAGTATTTATGTTATGTACTCGGGAAATATATGTATACACATAGAGGAGTTACCATCCACTAGGTGCGACTAGATGAAGCGTTTCGTGAAGCGAAAAGCGGAAAGGACAGAGACAAGGACCAAAAGCTTCGCTCGTAATTGACGACCGCTTCTAATTAAACTTACCACTGCAACGAGCACGCTTCGTCTTAAGCAGAACGATCGACGTCCATCTGCGTGGAAGCGTCGTGAAAGTAAATACCATCGAAGACACTTGTTGTCGCGCCGAATTCGACGCATGACGTTTCTTATTGTTCAAACTTGCCAGCGTTGTTTCGTCGGTTCAGGCTGGTCGTTAGCGAATAATTCAGAGGGAGCGAAGAAGCGGCAACGGACGATGAAATTGCAGTAATCGACGTACAATTGCTACGCGAGGCCGGTGGTTCTGCACGTTAATCAAAGCGCGGTGTGAAAATAATGCGCATCAGGGACACCTGTCGGTCGGCCCCCGACCACTAGTCGGTCGTTTCGAAATCTCGACGTCATAAATCCGATTAGGTGACGCGTTTAGAGAGTGCGTGTAATCGCCTGTGGAACGTCCAATCTCGTTGGCGTTTCCGCTGGTTTGCGAGGGAAATCGTTCCGTTTGCCAGCGGCGGGGGAAAATCGACGAAAATTCGCGCATGAAAACGGTTGAATTTCCTGTTTGTGGAACGCGTCGTTTCTCGTGCTCGTTTCCGCCCGGCGGTTTCGGATCGCGTCGTTCCTTCGCGTGGAATACGGTTGGGACGTAGCACGAGCTGGGAAACTCGATGGAATTTCCAGCAGATCTGTCTTGCGGTGTCGTTAAAAATTCCAAAGAAGAAGAGCACGGGGATACGCGCAAATCCCTGTGACCTCGCTTCCATGGCTGGAAACCGCAGACTTCTCGAGTGATTCTTTTTACGAGCCACCAACTTACTGTTAGTAGACCCCGGATACCTCATCAGTTCCTTTTATGGATCCCGCTCTGTTCGTAACTCCGTCGAAACCTCGAAAACGTAACCGCAAAACTCCGCGTCCGTTCGTTTAGTATCGATCGCCTGATCCCTACTTTTTTCGTTTAATTTATTCCTCTAAGACGAAAGCACGCATGGAGGATGCGTGGAAGAATTAAGTCGAAGTTTGTGATATCACGTAACATGAGTTGTGGAAAAATGAGCGAGTCCTCCGCGTGAAATCCGATTCGATGATATTCGCCATGATATTCTTAGGGAAGGAAACCGTGCAAAAGTTATAATTTGCAATGGAAGCAAGTACCGCGTGAATTCGTATTCTCGAAATCTCAATGACGCGATCTAACCTCACGGAACGCTGAAAATTTCACGGTTTCGAGTTGCGCGTACACTTCGTTCTTAGCAGATCTTACGTTCGCGTTGGTCGATCGGTAAGCCGGCGAAATTATATCGTTTCGATTTGCTCGGAAGTCAGCTGGTATTTACTCGCTACGTTAGTTTCGGTATAATGCGAAATCGAATTTTTCGCTTGTTGTGCTATCTGCGAGTTTAACACGGTAAGCAGTTTTCCGTGTTAGTGCGTTATCAAATCGGTGATCGGCGAGAATAAAAGAACGCTTCGCGGCATGTTCACGACTCGTATTTCGGATTGAAGAAGGTTTGAGCGGCGCCGCGCGCCGGCGGAGCTTACACGAACTTTTCAGACATTGTTATTGAGACGGCTAGTTGGAATTCTGCTCTCTCGTCGGATGCGGTGGTCGGCACCGTTATGCAACTTTGTGCTGCATAGCTACGGCCAGCTGCGGAGCAGCACCAGGATATTACCAGCCAGCACTTTCGGAATTGCAAGCCACCGACCAGGAAGCGGGAAGCCCGCCGCTCGAACGATTCTTACTCGACGCCCCCACCCTTTATTTTTCCCCTCTTCAACTTTTATGGCTTTCCCCCGTGTCGGTTGCTCAACGAATACAAATCAGCGCCTTCTGTGCTTCGCGAATTATCGCCCTCTTGCCAATTTGCCTTCTACATGTGGATCTTCCGACTTTTATATCACTCGCTGGCTAGAAAGTATTTTAATATAAAATACACGGGTGCAAGCCACGCGAGCCTTTCGAAGATATAATGCATACAATTAATTTCCATAAGTAACGATACTGATGCTTATCAAATGTTCGAGAGGACGATAGAAACACGCATCGAAGCCCAAAATCGAATACAACGATACGTAGTTTGGATCTGGAATTGGTCGATGACATATTGAGTTATTAAACTATTATTCTATAAAAAAAAAAAAGATTCGCTCAACATGGTTTCTACCTGTGGTCTTCACGTGTAAAAATTATCGAGCAACTTCTGCACCAACTTACCTCTATTCTGAAAGTCCAACCCTCGAGACTGAGCAGCTTAAGGGTGGTGTTTCTGGCGAGCGCGTGACACAGCAATCTGGAAGGATGATCGTCGAGGGCTAGCCGTGGACTGGCCAGATCTAAGAGCTGAAGGCAAGGCGCTTCCGTCAATGCAAGAACCAATGGCATCACGTCCGCTGGTCTGGATGCGCCAGCAGCCCTTAAAGCATCCAAATTGCGCGCCCTTCTGATGGTCTCCCCCAAGCAGCCCGCATCTAATCCGCCGAGCAAACACTTAGACACGTTCAAGGACCTCAGCTTGCAATTCGGTTCTCTGGGGAATTCGATAAATCATCGCCGATTAGTTGAATACTTGCGTAATTCTCAGCTGGTCGACGTTGCTGTCGCTATTCGCTTCGCAATTCTCTTTCAATGAATTAGTTTAGAGGGAAATTGATATTTGCGAAATGAAATGTTAACGAGTACAATTTTAATAAAAAGCGAAGGAACAGAGAAGGAGGCTGCAAGGAGAGTCGACAAAATGAAGAAGAGGTTAAAAAGAGGCGGAGAAAATTGGTTACATAAAGAAGAAAGTGGATTCTCAGTGTCCTTATGACACAATTGGATTGGATTCGAGTTCTAACGAGGATTCACTCGGAGGTTAATAGTATCGGTAATTGGAAGGATCGTGAACTCTGTTCGATAGGAGAAATGGCGAATTAGCATAGGAAAAGTGGACCAATAATACGAGAGAGGGCTAACAGCCGTTTCCATTACGCCTGTGAGTTTGCCCATAACGGAACAAGAAATTAAACTCGAACGTCGATACAAATCTCTAGTTCGCAATCTCGCTTAAATCAGTGACCCACATTCCACATTCGACTAACAACGTACGATCTACATTAACAAATAGTGCAGCGTAATTTGCACGGAATTATAACAGACTCTCTCTCTCTCTCTCTCTCTCTCTCTCTCTCTCTCTCTCTCTCTCTCTCTGCCACGTTGCCTGTTTCGATATAGAGCCACAAACCGTAGAAAGAACTGCGAAAGTGAAGAAAGAGGATTTAATCAAAGCAACTGACAAGCCCAGTAATTACGCAAGATCGATGATTACACCGGACTAACCGTTGGTGGGGGTGGTCCCCTTTATTAATTGAACACAGATAGACTTTTAATTAAATCTCGTTCGCGCTGGCTGGACGGACGAAGGAAAAAAAGGAAGATCGGCGAGGAAATTAAGATTGTTACAAAAATGGAGGTCTGAAGTAAATGTAATTACGGCGATAGGAAGCGAAATAACGCGAACCCGTCTGTGTTTAACGAGATCGATTCCGAGGAGCGTTGATTATTCGCCGGTACGCTTGTAAATTGAACAGTTGCCCGACAAATCAGATCATCCATTAACACGTGCTCGCAATTCTCCTCCACGCAGATGTGTCTGATTAACCGATACGTCTCGTCACGTCGGATTTAATTTAATACAATCGAGCCCGCTAAAAGTTCCAGGCTCCAGGAATAACTTAATGAATCAGACTTATCGCTGCGCAAGAGTTCCACAAGGGTTGAACGAGAATTCCATTGTGTCTGGAGCGGTTCTCTCGATCGACGTTCACGGTAACTTTCGTCCAGAAGAAAATTTACCACGCGTAGCAAGGGACTGCGTGTACCTGCGTTTAATAGGGACAATTGAAGGAACTCGATCGTCTGGATCGGTCGGGATCGCGTCTGGATTTAATAGTATCCGCTCCTCGGAGGATATTTACTCGGGCTATTAGCGTGGTGGCATGGCCTGGTAGCGGCGTGCACAGCTAATGGCGCGCCTTTAATGGTATCCGGCACGAGTAAATTCCAGCGAGTGGGCTGGACGTATCTATCGCAGGAAAAATATAGCTTGCGAGCTGGTACGTGCCGGTCGTGCTTTGAATCGCCACCGAGAATAAACATTTTATTCAGACCGCTCACGGCGGATAAGCTACTCGGCCAATAAAAGTGATACTTTAAATCAAAGCGCGTATCGACCACAGTTTCTCTCTCGATTTCAACCGCGGTATCGTTCTCTGCTAGGAAACCTCGCACTCCGCCGCGAGAATAAACGGCCGCCAGGTAAGCAATGGATCACGGACTGCGCGACGTATTTCGGATATCGCGCTTCCTCGTGCGATTCGCTTTCCTCTTGAGCGTTCCGTGTAACGCTTAAAACACCTTTGTAACCGCGAACGTAAAAATACTCGGATAAATGAACGGACAATGGAACACCGAGCTTTCTAAACAGTTGAAAGAGCTGTTTCGGATATCGGCCTTTAGACCGTCCGTGTAATTTTCCTTTTGAACGTTCCGTGTTCTGGACACACCTTTGTAATGAAAACAAGAACGAAGGTAAAAATATTTGGATGAATCGATGGAAAGCGGAACGCGATTTTTAAACGGTTGCGCGATCCGGAGAAACCCTTTACGAGTTAAAATGGAGCACTCAGCGAATTACGTTTAGTCGAGTGATACGTTTTAACTGGATGAAATCGCGAGTCCCGTGGAAATTCGAAGCAACGTGAAATAGTCGCAGAGGAATTTCTCTAAACGAATAAAGAAGCAGCAAAGAGTGAATGCGCAAAGGAAGCAGGAATCGATAGGTACACTTAGCTATTGTAAGTCGTAAACAAGTTAATTGCAGCAAGCTAGAACTTGCAGTCTTCCTGCGCTTGCCTTTCAACTGCACTCAAAGAAGATTGTCCGAAGTTACGGCACGGGCCGCGTATATCTGAGCAATCCGGATGCTTAACAACATTAACTGCACCGCGTTTCGTGCGATACTTTTCCACTTTTGCCTTTTCCTCTTTCTATCAGAGTTCGCATCGAACTCAGTTACCGTCGAAAATTTCCATCCAGCGAAATATTTGATTTACAGCGTAAGTTTGTAAAAGTTTTTAAACGATGTTTTTAATTGATCAACGGATTGTACGTGTTACTGCCCGCTACATTCAACCGCTATGTGTTTTAAAATAGCTCTTTTTATTTATGTATGGTCGGATTGGACACTTTTAATTGCATGGCCAGCCGGGGCGAAACACTGTTTCGCTTTACCAACTGCATTCTTCGAGCAGCTCTTTGACTTGCTCGCGTTCCCGTGCGTTACAGCGAATCGGAAACACGGCAGTGTGCACGCGAGTGGACTGCTTGGAACGCGTACGAATGGCTGGACGATGTTTTTAATTAAAAATACGGAGCGGCCCGTCAGATGCGAGTAAATTGGACCTGGCCGAGAAAAATATTTGCGAGATTATTTCTCCGTGTCGGTCTGACTCGCCGCGAGTCTTTGCCTTTGAAAACGTGTTTCCGTTAAACTCTGTGCGACTCAGCGGGATACGCGGCTGGAAATGATCAAAGCGTGTCTTGCTCAGAAAATATACCTAGTGTTGTTGATAGAAATTGGCGTGAAATTTCAACAGAAATTCGAGGATGGACAAATTTCCCGTTTAAACAAGTTTTAAGAGACTCGATAAAAATGTCAAACGTTCAAAGACGAGGCTAAATGCCATGGCTGTCACGTGTTGTGTAAAAGCCGACGAAACAAAGGGAAGGAACAAAGCAAAGGAACAGGGTGTAAGTTATTTTTCACGTTTCGGGGTTGACGCGCGGAGGTTCGTTCGCAAACAATGAGTTTGTGGGTCGCGACACAGCCGGTCGACTTCCGTTTCGCAGCGTGTTCCAACGGGCCACGTATCGCGTCGAAGCTCGCGCTCGTAAACGGATTCATAAAGGGCGCGAGAGTTGCTTTCTTCCTGGACACCTTTTCATCAACCGGCCACGGAACAAATGGTTCGGGCCACGGCCAATAGAGGAAAAGCATGAATGCGTGTCGTCATTCTTTTTACGACGATTCTCGCACGACGTTTCTAGTTTCTACCTTGTTCCTCGTTTCGCACTTTCGTTTTATGGCCGCCTTGAAATCTCAACAGCCACACGCGTCAAATCGAAATGGATTCCAGCTGCTGCGTGTAATTGAACGTTAGAACCGTGTAGTCCGTGTCTGTCCTCTCTCTTTCTCTCTCTCTCTCTCTCTCTCTCTCTCTCGTGTTTTTTATATTTTTTAGATTATATATTTGACGAAACCACCGAAAGAAGAAAAGGAAATTACGAAACGAAATTCATAGGCGAATCCAAGCACGAGATTAAAAAGTATGTGGATGTTCCCTGTGTGCAGCACGGCGGTTTCCCACTGGCGTGCTCGATATTTGAAAAATTTTCGGTATCCGGTTTATACGCGCAAGGAAAACTGGCAGCCGCGAGATTATTCGACGCGGTTACACCGAGAATTCGCATGAAATTTGCCTCGCAGCTGAGTCGTCCGAATTATGATGTGAAACGTGGATGAAAGAATTCCATTGCTGGCTGTGTAATGGAAATACAGAGGCTGAAAGGGGGATTTGTCGAGGTCACATGTGTCTGAACAATGAACGGTCTCCAGGTGACGCGCAGGTGAGACCTGAAATTAACACCCAGCACGACGAATGCTGCGGGCAGGTGACAGAATTTCATTCGAAAACTCTTTGGTCTCGATAAAACCCCATAGAGTGTGCAGCGAGCGAAACACGCGAGACAACCTGCGTGTTGATGGATTGTTTGCTCTCGCAAATATTGTTTTTAGTTTCGAGATACGTTGGCGAAAATTGTAAAGCGACATTTATTCGAGAAATTTCAGACGATATTTTCGGAAAGCTAGAGAGACGAGAGGTGGGAGGAACTTTGGCAATTTCAACGACCTTGCAAGAACGATGTTGACGCAATCTAACCCCGTCGCTCTTAAATTTCTTGCCTAACAATCGTCCATCCTGAAGGGGAGAGCACGCCCTTTGCGGAAACTTTCCAGCGGCAGTTCGTATAATTTCCTGAATGGCCACTCTCCTTCGTCTCTTTAATTTCCATAACTCATTTACCGGCTGCTCGAGAACCAAATCTCGAAAACTTTCCCCGGGGAACTCGGCGCAGCGGTTCGTACCACGGCCTACGAAGTTGCGAGACGTCTGGGGCCAACCCTGGCATTACCGGCGGTTTTGGGTAAGTCGTAAATGAAAATTCTCGAGTTTGCAGTTTATTTCAATTTTCCTCTCGCATGTATCAAACGCGAAGCAACCTTCTCTCGCAACGAGATAACTTTACCTTTTGCATACAGATTTATTCGACGAGTCTCTAAATTTAATTAATCGCTCTTCCGACATTTTCACCCTTTCCGAAGACTTCAAATTAAACAGTTACTCCAGAAACATCTATCTCTTCTACAATCTTTCAATTTGCTACGATTAAAAGAACATTTTCATTTCATCGCGAGTACTTCCAAGTTTGTTCTATCCAAGACCTTGTTCCTTTAATTAATTAGGGATTAACCCCTAAAACGTCTACCTATTAAATCACGCCAAGATAGTTCTCACCTGATAGCATTGAAGATCTCGTGGAAGCCAGTTCCTTGATGACTGCTGACGTCGCAGGTGGGTAACGGATGTAGCAGCGGTAAACGATGACAGAGAACGCTGTCGCTGTTCCTTTTGCTGCTCCCGTTGCTGTCCCTGTCCCTGTCGTTCTGCGGTAGCGGCCCGTTTCCGGTAGCGGGCGCAGGCCCAAGGCCGAGCCCAAGGGGAAGTCTCGGCAGTGTAGCGGGTCTTGTCAAACTGCCATAGGCTGCCAAGGCGCCTCGGGGCAGCGACGAGTAGCAACGGTTTAGGGGTAGCGTGCCAAGGGTGCTGGACGCGCATCCGCTGCTTCCAGAACCGGAGCCTGAACCTATGCAATCACATGGATCCTCTTAGCATGGACAGATCGCCGAGATAAGATCGAGCGACGATGCAAACTTCGTCGATCGTATCTTGAAAGAGGGTATATGTCAGGTGTAAGATCGGGTTAGTTCTAAGGTTGCCCAGGGCACGTTTCAGGACGTTGGTTCTACATTTCGGAAGGAAACGATTGCATGAACATTTGAGCGTGAATATGTTGTATACATAAGTAAGAAATTATATCTGAAATTACACGTAGAAATAATATCTGCAAGGATTTCTACGTTTGCTCGATAAGTACGATCTTCCGAGGAAGATAATTTTAGGCCTCGAAAGGAAATAATCGTTGCGTTATAAACGACGATTCAACATCTGCAAGCATTTTCAAGTACTTTCCACGCCAGGGCAGTAACGATCCTCGTCACGTCGAAACCGTGGCTCGAGATCGCGACATGCTATGATTCGTACAAAGTGGCCAATGTTAAAGCAATTTGTAGATGAACAACGAGGAACACTTTATCCTGCAAGGAAGCTCGTAAGATTCCACAGGGCCGGGTAAACCCTTCCGACGACTGCATTAGACGAGACCCCGAGTAGCGGTGTCTTTAAGAGCGTTCAGCCGAGTTTACTGGCAGTAAAGCTTCTGCCGCGTAGAATTAATATAAACGAAGTGTATAAGCTAGAAGGGAAACGCGGTCGGCTAGCACGTTGCCAGGCGGTTCGTAAAGTAAGCGACAGGCTCGGATCCGGACAGGAAGTGGTTACGAAGGGAACTCTATTAAGGGCCCTCCTCCTTCTCCGCATCGTGCTCGAACGCTCTGTAAGATAATGGCTTCAATGACGAACAATACGTCGCACGGTTGAACGCGCTGCTAGATAAAACCGCGATGCAAGTGCGACGTGAAAGCGAAAATTTACGGCAAGCGTGCGAAGCACGCGTTCCAAGATTCGTATCCTTTAAGGAGATTCGCCCTTTGCTCGTTCAATTTTATATTCGTGTATCTCTCCCGATGTTCGTTCACGAACGCGTCATTACCGTAAACTGCGTAGAGCGTGCGGCCGGCAATAAAAATATTCCGGTTTACAAGCGGACTGACGCTTGTTTTACGACAGCCTCGTCTCGTCGCCAGTTTACCTGCTTCTCGTCTGGTCGATCGTATTATCATGAATGCTAGAGAAACTTTATCGCGAAGAAGCTACGCAACAGCTCGTGCTCAGAATGAAAAGCACGAAACATTTACGAGCCGGCTACAGGAGAACAATGTGTATTCCGAAAGAATTTATAAAGTCGACTGTTCGCGACGAGCGGATCGTGCGTGATAAAATTTTACGCGAGCTAGCATAATCCGCGTTGTATTTTTCAACACCTCATAGCGACGATAAATACCGCAGTGATCGTAGGCTCTTTTACTTTCGACGTTTCGTCAGACGCGAACCAGATGCAACCGTAAGAAAAATTTGAATTAACATTAGGATGAAAAATATCTCGCAGGTGAAAGGTACGGAATGTTCTCCGTGCGCTCGACTCCACCACGATCCCTAGAAACGTTCGAGTCCGCCAGGGGAACAAAGATGGGACGAATTTCAAGGGATAAAACCACGTCTGAGTCACCGATGCGATAATCTCATTATATCCTCGAGCATTTTCGAGAGCTGCTGGCCCGCGATAGCCTTAATTCGTCCCGGATTTGTGCGGAGTTACCAAACTCCTTTTCGGATGCGGTCTCATAGAGACGTACGTGCCAGTCACGAATCGCTGGAAATTCGAGGAGAAATCAGCCACCGATGAACTCTACTTGGAATATTAATTCCTATTCGGAACTCCCACGTAGCGCGTTAGCTTGGCGTGACCTTTCGCCCTAAAACTTTTTCTGCGGTCCCTGTCGGTCGAAATTTCGTTGATCCTGGCGTGAGTTACGAAGGAGAAGGTTGTAGCGATATTTCCGTTGGCTCGAAGGGCCTCCTTTGGTCGCGCGACGTGCGTCGGAGGAAAATGGAAAACGCCGCTTCGAGCCAGGAAATGAGACTCGCCGCTCGGGAACTTCCAGCTAGGAATTCCTGACTCTGTCTGCCCTCGTTACTCGGTCGTGTTCCGCGCTGGAACAATTAGCAACGACAGGGCCGGCGAGTAGCTCAAGGTAATAACCAACCGCGGAACGCCGATGGGATTCATTATTCTTTACGAGCTAGCGAGAGAGGGAGAACGTTGTTTTAAAGCGTGATCATTCATACGGTTCTTCGAGGCGGCTGGTATCGCGGCAGCTTTTAGAGCAGCAAAGTGTGCGTGGTATAGGTACTCTCGGAGAACGTTCGTTTCTTCGTAATGGAAAACTGGCTGGAAGTTGAAAGTGTCAATAGTAGACGACACGGTTTAACCAGACGTACGATATTCTATGTAACTTTCGTTCCTCTTGAGCCGGCGTTCGACCCAGTAAGAATCGAAGCGTCGGTTTTTGCGGAAGAAAGGCGAAAGAAGCGAGACGGCAGAAGATTTTTCGAATGGGTACGCGTTTAGGCGAAAGACATCTTTTTGCCTCTTGACGAATCGTTTTAACGCGACGACAATCGCGTCGCTCGTATCGGGCCCGGTGTTTTTATCGCGAGACTCGACGACGAATTTACTTTGGCTCGCCCGCCATGGTAACCCGCGCAAAAACCATTTCCCGTTCTAAAGCGTCGTAATGGCCGTTTCCATCGACCATGGCACATTGGATAGAAACGTTCTCTCTCGTTCCGAACCGATTTAATTCCGCTTCGAATCTCCGAGGCGCGATCGAATCCGCTCGAATACTCATTTCTCCGAGTTCGTTTAACCCCCTTCTCATCCCGCAGGACTTGTTATTATTTCACGGAACGTGCGAGAGGAACCACGGTTTCTACTATTTTATTCTGCGCTCCTTTCCCTTTTTTAAATTTCCCTCCCCTTTGTACAGGCTGTTTCAACATACTTATTCTTCCGCTTTAGCTGACCTTTTAAGAACTTCACGAAAGATACGAGACTCTTGGCGAAGCCCAGCTTCCCTAGGATCCTCGTTATCGATGCACGAAGAAAAATAGAAGGTCCACGATCCCGGAATGGGAACATTTGAATAATCGAACGCGAGGCAAAGAAACGACCAACCGCTCGGTTAAGTTTCACGTCGACCGCGTTTCCGCCGTCTTTATTCCAAGCCCGCCGTGACTCCTCGGCTCCGCCGTCTCCGGTTACGCTCGAGACGCGTGCACAAGCAGCGGACACGTAAAGCGCGGTCGCGTGTCCGCCGTGGATTAATTACGTGCAGTAACCCGTTGGAAACGCGGTTCGCCCGATTGAAAAAACTGCGCGAGAAGCAGCCTCTTCGAGAAGCCGAGAAATTCTAAAAAATACGGAAACTTTACGCGACAAATTAACAATTTTAAAAATCGTGAACAATCAGGTGTAGATTCTCGCGAGAAGAACACGCTCATGTGTCGCGGGGCACGTACCGTAACGCTCTAGTTTAACACATTGAAATTACAAATCGGTACGGAGATACAGACGTGGTTTTGTTAGAAATACGAATGAAGGCGTATCGGTGCAACGTTTTGTTTTCATACGGCGCGATGAATGGAAAGCGTTAATAACGCGAAGTTTCGCCGAGGGGAGTATCGCGAGCAAACATCGAACGCGGAAGCGCGCGCGATGCAAACGCCTCGGTGTTGTTCTTCGATGATGTCGAGGAGCCCGTTAATAGTTTCGACCGGGGCGCTTCAAGTTCTTCGAGTTACCAACTGTTTATAGTAGGCGGTAGCTTGGCTGGATCGATGGGGAATTTATTACAGGCGGGGGCTTAGGTTTTCGCGGTAAGGGCGCTTTATTAACCTTCGACGTACCGCGTAGCAATCAAGCATTGTAAATTTATCCAGAGTAAATTGGTTTTCGATCTTTGCTTCTAAATTTCGTACGATCGCGATTGACACGAAGTTAAGCCTCGATGCTTAGTTAAGCGGTCGTACGATGAAGCCTCAACTTCCAAGGCGATGTTTTGCCTGTCGTAGAGGGGGAGATTAAGCGTCGCGATAAGAGACATCCGATTTCAAGTGGAGTATAGCGTGCTTTTTGCACACCGTTGGCCCTATTTCACTAAATAACCACTTAAGACGGATAATGGAGGCACACGCGCGTATTAAGGGCCTCCATTTGCCCGGCGAAACTGGAGCTTGACCCATATTATCAATGAACATTACGGGTTCTCGTTGCATCTAAATTCATTCGCGCTCGTGCCGCGCTGAACAAGCGGAATGGCAAAGAGAATAATAAACGGGCGGGAGCATCTTTTCCCTCCACCCATCCGGGCGAATTTCATTCTTTTCCTCTCGGATTTCATTAAAGTCGAGAATAGCTCGCCAGCGTCACGACCAAACCAGCATAATTACGTAATTCGTTAAAAAGGACAAAGAAAAGGAGGGGAAATAAGATGCGGAGACGAAGCGCACGGATTCTACGGAGCGTGAGCGTCCGAAACGTTGCGCGTTCGGCATCGATCGTACGCGTACGTGCATCTCTTGTTTCATCGCGGCTTGGCGAGTCCTCGAACCTGGAAATAATCATTATCGGTGCGCGCTACTTACGTTGACCCAAATGTCAATCGACGACAGCGAAGGGATTCATTCAATTTCCCCGGCCGATGAGCGTGCTCTGGCATGCAATTTCGTAGCGCGACAGCTCGTACTCCGAACGTGCAATTTACGTTTCATATTCTCCGGCAGCGAACCGGTTACACCGTCGGACGTAAACCGTTTTCCAGACTGCGCGTTTCCCGTCTACTTTTCAAACGTAGCCGAACGAGACTTCCCTAATTACGTTCAGACGAAAAGGTCTGCTCGCTACGGTTAGTATTGGCGAAACGGAAGATCGAGTCGAGCTCGAGAATCGTGGATCGATGCTGTAGCCAATCGTGTAAAGGAAACGAACAGTCGGCGATGGCTACAGGGACCATGGTAGTTGCAACGATACCGGAATGCTTTGATGCTTTGTCTCGGCGCACCAAGTACGCTGACCTACAAATCAAATTTCGATTACTCTTTGAACAAGTTTCGGGAATCAATCGCATTTCCATTCGTTCATCGATCTAAAAAGCGGCTTTAGCAAATAAATTTATTCCTCCTCGTCATCACAACGATCCTCTTAGTCCCTGGATGCTTCGAATTTGTTCAAATATGTATAAAAATAATAATGAAATATCGTTTTCTCTTCATATTCCTTCGATCGATACACGTGGCAATGGTTTGCACCTTTTATTCGTTTCTCTCGGATGAAAAATTTACGAAACATATGTTCTTTGTATTTTTTGTATTCCATTCTTTATCGCGTCTGTATTTCTTTGTGCATTTTATACTAATTTTTGCACACTAATTGCGCCCTTTATTCCCGCATATAAAACGAAGATATGACTATTAATAATATTTCTATCGGAGAAATATCTCTATATATACGCGAAAGGCTGAAGCGAGCTCGTTCATCCGTTCACGTGGTTATATCGTTTTTCTCGTTGCTTGCTATCGGCAGCTGAATCCAGTCGGGGAACCAGAAGCGGATTGATTAGAATCCCGTAACGGAAGCAAATAGGCGTGTTCAGCTGCGGGGCAGGCTTTATTGAGATCCGAGTGCCTGAAGAGAGATTGCAGGCCGCGTCGTGTAGACGTTCGCGCCGACGATACGCTCGTAGCCAGAGGAAAGGAAAACTGCGAGATTGTTGATACCGCGGATACCTAAGTGCAATTTTGAACGGAGGATACAGACAGAAATCTCGACAGGAACGAGGTTAATCGGGTCTAGAATCACGGTGAAAACGATCCAGGAGGTAGATAGCTGATAAACCTGCTTGATATCGCGATGTTGAAATTGCAACCTGGAATTGTCCGCTGTGAACCGCTCGTGGAAAATAATATTCGAACGTATTGTGACCCCACGCTGAGTTACACAACGGAGATTGCATTTTCATAATTATCTTTCCACTCCGCGAATAGAGTTACAGCGTATCATTTACCGAAGGTTTCTGATAGATACATATATGATTATCGAAGTTCCATCGGCTTTCGTAAAGGGATGCGAACGGACTGATAGTCGTCGTATGAAAATCGAAATTGCGTTGTCGCAATTTACAGCGTAGTATTTATCTCTGTGTAAGGTGCGTAGTTTTCCATGGGTTATTCTTCGGATGTTTCTCCACCGTGTAACGAGAATTCGTTGAACATTGGTGGAAAATAATATTCCACGAGATACCCTTTTGGGAATCCGCTGGGCGCAAGTAAAATAGGGAACCGTCGAAAAACAACGTAGCTTAGCGAACCGTTTCGAGTTGTTTCTCGTGTACCCCGTATTTTCCCTTTCGTCGGTTTTTCCTATCGTTCTCGAACCATCCGAAAGGAAACTCGAAAGGAAAGAGAAAGGAAAAGGGTAGACTCGATGAGTTCTCTGGAGAAACCGTCAAGCCGAAAGATTTGATTTGTCTACGTCTCGGTTCATAGACACGGCGCCGTCGCCTCGAGAAAGATTGCTATCGGGTCGACCTCGAAGCGGAAACGGAATCTTGAGGGACTGCTTTCAACCAGTCAGAAGTAAACTCGATCTTCCTGTTATCCGTTTAAAGAAAATAGGGAATGATCGAAGTTCCGAGTGTCCTCGAATTCCCGATAAAAAATTCCTGCGACAGTTCGAGCTATACGAGAAAAATATCCTTTGCGATACAAACTCGACGAAAGGGGGAACGAGCTTCGCAATTTGCAATGCACCGATTCAAGATCTACGGCCAGAAGAAACACAGCTACTTTAAACTGCCGCAGTACCTTGACTAGATCGATCGGCAATTTCGAGAAATCTCGTTTCTCCCTACAGCAAACGAGGACAGGGTGCTGCTACGACGCTCGTTCTCGCCGAGAAATCGCCTCAGGTGTTTGTAATTGCCGGAGCTGCGAAGGAGCAACAACATGGTAACTGGAAGCCGCGTATACATGCCAGCGTGTTTGCCGACACCGGTCGCGACGATAACATCAACCGCGAGACGACCGTTTGTCGGAGGCAACCAGACGAGATACGTGCTGGGGATCGTTGGAGGGACGAGAAATGGGTCCGTGAAAGCAGAGAACACGATTGTTCCAGGGTAAATGTTTGTTTTATACGCTTATTGCTGTATTGTGTACGTTGGGAAATTTTAGATAGAGGCGAATCACTGACAATGATCGAGTTTCTCAAAATAGCCGTTTTCTCTCATTTCAGCCCTGTTGCGATTCCAATCTCATTCTCGTTTCATAATGCACAGAGACCTTTAATGTTTTAAGAGATACCTCTTATACGCAAATTTAAGAGATTCGTTAGCAATAGAAAAGCACGATGTCAAATGATTTAAAAGACGCAGTAAGCTTGAAATGCGAGACGCGAGAAAGATAATTAATAATATTTGCGAAACGGCGGACGAAGAAAATGAGATCTTGAAACGATTCGCAAAGCTCCAAGAAGAAGTGTATTACTGTTTCGTGAAATCCTCTGGCCCTGTTCTTTAGAATCAGATCTCGCGACAATGCAGTGAGAAATGTTCGGACGGGTCGCGAGTTAAAAGGCGTCTCCGAGGTACTCTCGTCAAGGGTATTCATGCATGCGCGCAAAGAGAGAAAGACGGAGCAGCGGAGTCAGTGTGACGGAGGGATCGAAGATAAGGGGCGAGGGTGGCAGCGAGAGAAAGACATTAAGAGGCTGTTAAGAGGGAAGGTTTGGACAGGGTGTAACAAAGGGCCAGAGAGGGTCTGGTCGGAGATGATTAATACGTTATTTGCGAGAGGAAATTCACTTGGAAAGTGTCGTTTGCACGGAGCTCCGTGTATAAACCGGCCTCGAGGACGACCGTTCATCTTCCTCGAGAGAAGACGAAGGGTTGTTATTATTCCTAGGAAAACGGGCCAGCGATTCGACGCTCGTTCAAACTGTCGCCGATTTTTTCCTCCTCGTTTCTGCAAACAAACGACCGCGATCTAATCGAAGGAGGATTCGGTGAAACGATCACGATCCGATCGTAAAGTCTACTCTGTCTCAATTCGAGGTTTACACGAGATTCGATGATTCACCGTAAGCCTGTTCCTAATCGACCCTCGATCGTTCAACTTCCGACCGATAATGTCCTTCCTCTCGGCCTTGTCTTCGAGAGTACTCGTTATTCTGTCGTTTTAATCGAATTGCAGATTACCAATCTTTAGAGAACCTCTATATCTTACATGATTCTTTGCGATTCCACTGGCGCTGCTTGCAAAAGAATCCGCCGGAATGGGGTAAGCGAGATCGATCGTCCGGATCACAGAGAGTTAAATAAGAGAACAAAACTAATTCCAACGCAAATTGGAATATTCGTTGGAACGTTGTATTCGTTATCCGGGACAAATCTCCGTATAAGAAAACCCAGTTCGCTTTACGAATCGAACGAACATCCCGATGGACGATCCTTATGATTGCACGTATCCACGCTCGGTAACTCGGGCAAATGGTATGGTATAAAGTTGGAAAGGACTGAAGTTTCGTTCTCTAGCTTTATGGAAAACGCCACGGGAACTTCCGCGGTCCGATTTGCCCACTGCGGGCCGGAAACTGCTCTAATTCCAACTTTCTAATTCCGGGACCATAGCCGGTTAATGGCGTTCGTGCAGTCGTCTCTCGCGGACAGTTCGTCGTCGGTTTACGTACTGCGGGCTTTGTACAATTTTATCTGTCCATCTTTACGAGTCGTAAACGAAGTTTCCACGATTATTCCGCTCCAAAATTATTGCAGCTTAATTGTTTATAAATTATCAATCCTTTTACACAACGGTATAAGCGAGTGAAACGAACTTAAGTAGCGAACGCGCATGGTTCACTTTCAAAGACTGCCTTCCTTTAACGATCAACGGGCCGTACTTCGATTTTCGTATGAAGACGACGCGACGAATAGCGTAGACTCTATATTCTAGAATCTAAAACGAATGAATCGCGATAAATGTCTTGTGTCGTAAATACTATACTTACACCAGCATCGAAACCATTCGGTAATCGATATTATCCAAATTAGAAAATTAAAAATTATTCTACCGATAGTGGACTAGTTTTCGGTTCTTAGCTTGGTCCACGACCACAGCTTCGCGCGTTTGGCACCTCTAATTCCATACCACGCTGTATTGGCTTCCGTCTAAGTGCATGCGGATCGCGATAAATCTGGATGCAGCGTGCCAGCGCTATCGTGCAGATTGGCTTTAATGGCGGCCGATAGCGGTGCGCGTTCAACCAAGTGATGCGTATGAAAATTTAAAATAGCGATTTCCGGATCGAAGAGGTATGGACAAATCGGTCGATCAAACACGAGCACGTCGCACGTTACGAAGCGTTCAGGCCGCGCGATCATTAATTCGGGTCGCCTTAAGCCCCGAGACTTCGTTAAGCTTACGCTCGTTGATTGAGTGACCAATGAACCGTGCTTCGTCAACTTCCTAAGCCCCCAACCCCTTGATCAGCATAGTCGGGAAATCCATGGCATCGATGTACGCGCGAGCGTTCGCCGATACGAAAACCCATGGATCTTTCTATGATTTCGTTCGATTTTTCGACGCGCGAATGCTTTTCTAGGTACGTGCGCGAGTTCCTCGATAGACGAAAAATAATAGCCGCAAATAACGATGCACCGTTACGGAACTATTATTAAAAGCTCGGCCATATCCGTGTATCAGAGGAGGACGCAGCTCGGCAACGATTCTTTTTTATTATTTGAAGTTTCGTCGAGCCGGATACGATCCTTTCAGTTGGCCGAAGCTTGTGTAAACGGAGCGCCGTCGAATGTCGGAAATTAAAAGAGACAGAAATGAAACTCGTGTACTCCAAATAAATAAGCGCTGCTGGTATTTCTAGAATTTTTCAATTTACGATCCAGCCAAGCAGCGTTGGATGAAAGCATAAAAAGAAAGAATCAGGACGTAAAGTAAACAACAACAAGAAAGAAAGGAAATAAGAACAGGAAATCAAAGAACGTGAAAGAAAAAAAAAAAATGAATAACGGCATAGTTTTACCCATACTGATTCCAGAGCTGGAGGGATCCTCGTTCTTGGCTCCCCAGCTGCCAGCCAAATTCAACGCCAGCAAAGGCCTCTCCTTAAGCAGCTCGGCGACCGAGGCCAACCCTTCGCAGCCACAGCCCAAATGGGGCAAGTGCAGCGCTTGTACTTGAACGCAGCCACGAAGAGCATCGCAGACCCGGGACACTTGCTCGCCGGACAGATTCATGTCGAGGACCAGCCGTGCCAAGCTGGCTGACGCGTGACTCAGTCCACGGCAAAGGGCGTTCACCACGCACTCCAATCTGGAACACAGTCGATCGATGCCTCTGTTCGTTACAAACGCCTAAATCGTTCGTTTAAAGCAGTCGACCGTAGGAGGGGACACGGAAATTGTCACCGAATCATTGGACATTTGGTTTAACCCGATTGCACGGCTCTGTTTGACCCGAAATCATTCTCATTTACTCACGGACGTGGAAGCGTAGATTCGATTGGGACGAGTAGGTTTAAAGGGATTAAACAACCGCGTTACGGTTTCTTGGTTTTGCAACACGATGGAAATCGACGGAGCATGTCGATGATTCTTGGTTTTCCCGCGGCCACTTTCACCGTCTTGTTCGCGAAAAACGGCGAGAACGCGGCGTCGCGGCACCGTGGCGCGAGTTAAGGAAGCGTTGCAGTTTTCCTGCTAACGTTTCGCAAGCATTGCAGTTTCCTTCATCAGTGGCTGCTTGACATACTGCTACCAATACGGGCGACTGCAGTGTTTGCGAAATGTCAGCAAAGAAGCCGAAAACATGGCCGCCGAAAGCGAGCGCTCTAGTTTTTTCGATTAAAGCTCAACAAACTCCGTCGAATTTCTATGAAAAACGATCCTCTTGCAACGATACGTATACCTTTCGTAAGTTGTTAGCTGTGCGTAATTTTCCAGCGCAAAATTATGTAAATTTGCTCGAGTGGTGAAGTCGGCCGATAAAGGCGGCCACGCGGTGAATAGATTTATGCGCGTGTAATATTCGCCACTTCTGTCTATTCGCCGTTATTTCGAGAGGTTGGGACGCGTACGTGTGCAACAGTTATGCAAAGCCGGGCCACGGATACTTCTCCTCGGAGAATTGCAAACGAGTCTGGATTTCCTCCAGCGTTGCACACGCTGGTCGGTAAGCTCGGTCAGGATTCTTACGGAGAACGATAAGCGATACGATCGGGGCGACGTTTATGTATCAGAAAGAAATTTTTATCGCGCGTTGCGCGCTTCATTCGCGCAACAGTGGAAACGACGGTGGAAAATAAACGAACTGGATCGCTATAAATAACGTGGCAGTCTTCGTTTACATATTCATGAACATTATTTGGCAAACAAAGCGACGCCTTCGATTACACGATATTGCCGGAATTAAAATAAAGTGGCCTGCGTTTTCCAAGTTAATTAAAATATCCGAGCCCGTTATTGTTCGGAGCCGATGTGATTTTATTGAACGATCAAACAAATCCGCGAATCGCGCGATGCGTGTCCTATATTAAAATACATAAAAAAGTAAAAAACAAACCGTGCAAACGATGAACAGGCGTACTTCCGACGACCTCGTTGCCATCGTTAACAATTCACGTTCTCGCGAAATACCTCCACGCTTAATTTACTAACTCCAACTACCAGCGCTGTATTCGGAGGTAGAGAGCGCGTCTGACCAATCGTGTCTGCTATCACTCGCAGCCACGGATCGCTCGAAATATTCCGACAGCTGTCACTCACTCTCGCTACAGATAGCTTAGTTAATCTCGGTCGAGATTCTACGAAACACGGTCTCTTCGTCAACGTCAGCCAAATCGTGATCGTCGACTTTTCACCAACCTATCGACGATTATATCTCTTATACAATTTTCTCGACGAAGATTTCACCAGAGTTTAGAAAGCGCTCTTCTTTTAACAGCGCATTCAGTCTCGTTGAGACCGAAGTCGCCCTGGAGGATTCGTATTATTTACACGCTGCGCTAACGCGGCTCGTAACGCGCTATCCACCAAGGAGGAAGATCGCGTCTGGATATAACCAGCGCGGGCAGAAAATCGATCGTCTTAACGTAACTTCTCCATCTGATCGATCGAATTCTTCGAATAACTTCAACAGTGGTTTTCGATAAACGAAACGATGCAGAAAACGATCGAAGAATTTTTCCCATGAGCATTAATTCCTCGAGCAGCCAGAACTTTAGGCGAGTCTGACAACTCGCGCAATTCTATCCGCTATCGAGAAGATCGGCTACCGTTTTTCCAATGTTTTCTCGATTCAATTGGATCAGACGAACGAGTGGAACAGCGTGGAATTCTACAGAAACATCGACAGCGAAATTGTAGAGCGATCGAGAGAGCAGAACAAACCGTGAAGCGCCCTCTTTCGTGTCGCGACTCGTGTTTCTTTTTCCTGACGATTCCTCTTCTGGTACAAGACTCCGGGCGTTTCTTCGATCCGTCGATCGAAATCGACGTTCCTCGCGGCGCGTTTGCCCGCTTGCGAGATTCTGGCCGAATTTTGAGTACCTTTGCCCGATATCATATTGGTAGAGCGGTTCCGGCGGAAAAGAATAGAGCGAAGGCAAACGAACGGGTGGAGGAAGCGAGAAAACATTCTCGATGCGCAACAATGAGTTTGTCGGGTAGAGAATGTTCCGCCTCCGGGCAAATAGCGGTGGTTAAACGATGCCCTCGTGCACTTCGTCGTGTGTTTCAAGGATTTTTCTCCGGTATTGGTCTGGTTTAGACGGCGGAGACGGCGCGGAGAGGAAGGCAAGTAATAAAGAACGCGACGGCACGGAGAACACGTCAAAATTGGAAACAGCAATGAGCTCGGGGTAGAAGGGATGGCAGAGGGGTTGAAGAGTAAACCAGGTACGGAGAAGACTTTGTTTAGGAGTAGTCAGAGAAATTGTACGAGAGAGGGAGAACAGACGCAGGATTGAGCAGGGAAAGAGGTTGGGAACGAGATTAAGAGACCTCGCAATTTGATTGTAGTCTCGAAATTGTAGCCAAGTTTTTCGTAAACGGATAGCGTCAAAGCGTTCCGTCGTGGAGGTCCCGTTGCGAGAAAAATTACGAATCGCCATCTTGACGCAAACTCTTTCGAAAAGCCTTCGAAAAGTTTCAAAGCGCGGCGACAAAGGCAAAAAAGGAACAGAGGGAAGAACAGAGCTAGTGGAAGAGCCTCTTTTCCTCGCGGTACTCGTACAAATATAGACGCTGATAGAGATAGAGAAGAGACTCGAACCGTGAACGAGAAGGGGACGAGAGACGAAAAGAAGTTGAAGGAAGGAGGTTCGGCGGTAAGGAAAGTAGATGGAGTCGCGAGAGAAGGAGAAATATAGAGGACTGGTCCGGCGTTCGACTATGAAAACCATCGTGCCGCGTCCTCCTTAATTTTTCGCCACGGTTCACGAAGCCCCGCCCCTTCATGATCCTCGAACAATCTCCCCAAAAAGGAGGAAAAAAATCTCGAAGCCGCTCGCCTCTATTCTTGCCGCGGCATATTGTTCCGCCACTTTCTCGACTTTTTCTCCGCCGCGACTTTGTGCAACCCCTCTCGAAGGCCGCTCATTGTTAGCCCGCTCTTGTCGTCACGTTTGCGAGAGTGCGTATGCTCGTCGCGCTTTGAATATCGAATATCTGCCTTTTCGCCACGGGGCCACGCGTGAAAAACATCTACTATCAGATACTCTGCTTCGGAGAAGAAGATCCTCGAGTTTCGTTGGTCCGAAGTTGTTTGCGGGAGGGCGCGCTAGAGAATTGAAAATTTCCCGAGAGTTACTCTTTGGAATAAAAATCTAGCTCGTCTTCCAGTAGCTACGTTGTTCAGTGCGCTTCCGCGTTAAATTTGTTCCTCGAGTTTCTTAGGTTTCCTCGATTTCACTTTACATAGAGACGACAAGAAACGAAAATAATTTTACGCACCTAGATTCGAATAGGCAAATTCGAGGGATATTCGAGAATTATTGTTACGGTCGAATGCAATTCTGCAGCTCTACGATCTTTTTCTACCGAGAAGTTTGTGTTCTTTTCCTTGCAAACGCTAGAAAGCAGAGCGTCTGACACGGCCAATGTAAACGTACGCGCGCACACACGAGAAACCAGAGCGGTTATGCAAATGGGGACTCGAAGCATCGCCACCCTCCGCGTATATTCGTACTTTACTCGCTGGGTAAATACGCGCTTTTTCCCACCCTCCGATCTACACGCTCCGAGCGAGGGTAAACGTCTTCTTCGCTATCATACGGAGGGGAGTAAACTTTTTAATTTACTTTCTGACCTTTGCGCCGCACGAGCACGACCGATGAAAGAAATTTCATAGAGTCGCAGAAACGATTCTGACGACCTTTCACGACCAAGCACGTACGTAAATCCTCCGCCGTCTATAGGATGTTCTTTAAAACTGTTAAGTATTGCGCGTGCAAGAATATTGGTGAAGATCCATAAAAGCTTGAGAGTGTACTTATAAAACGTGTAAAACCTCTTTCACAAATCTCTATAACGAAGGTGGTTCCTTGGAACTTCTTTTCGCGCCAAAGATGAGTAGGCGTTCGTTATTAATAGCTTGAAACATTACTCAGTCTGCCTTAGAAAACTGCTCGCACCCGTCGAGACAGCTTCTCGCTCCGAGTTAAAAACTGATCTATTTGTTCGTCCATGTACATCCTTTCCTCGGGGAAACTTTTTTAATCCACTTTCCGATATTGCTCGACGTTCGCGCAAACGGGCCGACGGTTTTTTCGCTGTCAGCTTAACGAATACTCCGGTACGGTTACCCTTCGGCAACTTTCCGCGTGAAAAGCTTCCTACGTTTCGCGTGTACCTTCTTGAATCGTCTTTGAACTCGCGCAGCGTTAGGAACGCGAAGCGAAAGTTTCGCCTTTTGACTTTTAAACGTTTTAACAATCGCCAAACTGTCGCCGCGAAGACGGACACGTCGAGAACGTGCTGCGATTGTCACGCACTTTGCAAGAAAATCGTACAGGGAGAAAATTCTAGAAATTTCTAACGGGAAGTTAGACAGAGACTCACCTATCGTGCGCTGCTTCCTCCAGACAAGTTATAACCAACTCAAAGTCGTTCAGTTTCTTCTTGCTCAGGACGCTCTTCAAGTGTCCGGCCAACTTTTGCGCTTCATCCGCTGGGAACTCTTGGCCGAGAAGCGACGTGATTCTCACGAGCTTCACACTCTCGTTTCCAGCTAGGGCTTCGAAAAAGTCGTCCAGGTATCTGGGATCGGAGCCTCTCTCCACTTGGAACACCACCTCCAGGGCTTCGAGGGTGCAAGCCGGGCTCTCCAGGATTCTCGCCCACCCTTCGAGTTCCAAAGGCGAAGTGTGGACCAGCGGTGCTGGAGGTCTCTCGTTGGGCGCGGGACCAAATCCTGGCCCAGCACCGACCAATCTACACACGGCAGAAATGTTTCCATCCGAGGCACCGGCTGCTTTCAGCAACGAGAACACTGCCCTAGGCGGTACCTCTAGCGGACACAATTGGTTTAATATTAAATGCGTCTTGGGTCCCAGTAGACCAGCCAAATGGCTGATGATTCCCGATGGCAATCCCTCCAACTCCCTTCGAAGAATATTGGCGTATTGAGCTACGGAGGTTAAGTAGTACGCTGCCAGGAATTCAGCCACGGCCATGTGAATCGGTGTGTACAGGTCTGGTTTTCGTCGTTGCCCAAAAATCATTCCCTTGGTCAGGAATCCCAGTCTGGTAACTTCTATACCACCGCCTCTGGCTCTGAGTTCAGCCTCGGTATAGCAGCACCTGCCCTCCCTGAGCGCAGCCAAGGACACTTTTCCAAAATCCTCCAGTCGCTTTCTGCAATGACCCGGAATCTCCTCGTTGTAAGGTACCGGTGGATCGAGGCTCCTCTTCACGATACACTTGACGGCTGCTTGAACCAGCGCGCTGGTTTCTGTTGGTAAACTTCCAGAGTCCTGAGAAACGAGAGAGCAAGTTTTAAAGCGTCGACATTTTTACGAGCTCTCGGAGCTCTCGTGCCGCGTCGAGCACGCAGACAACGCGAGATCGTTTCTACGGCGCCCGCTAACGAATCGGATCGGTCGTCCAACTACCCGTTGGCGATTTTTCCGCGGACTGTGAACGTCCCCTTCGCCACTCTATGACTATCCTATCATTTTTATTGCAACTTTATTCTGTTTCGACGTATACCTGGTAGAGACAGCAGAGCATAATCCAGCCGAGAGGATGCTGACCAAGCTGCTTGACGGCCTGTGGTTGTACGTTCAGCGCTTCGAGGAACTCGCAAGCCTTCTCTGCGATGTCGTTGTGGATGAAATACGCCACGCAGAGCCTCTCGACGTGGGGCCACTCAAGTCCGGCCAGATGGATCCTCCTTTGAACTAGCGGCGACAGTACGCTGGAGTTGCAGGGCGAGCAAGTGACCAGGATCCTCGCATCGGGGAACAAACGTCCCTCGAGAAGGTCTATAGCGTCGCCTAGGGACGCTCTGCCTCCCACACACTCGTCGTACCCGTCAAGGATAAATAGCACACGGTCCTCCATTAAATGCAGCGTGCGCCATACTTGCGCGACCGCGTCGCCGATGGCTGCCGTCCTTGGGAATAATTCCCGAGCCAAGTAATTGAGCACGGGACTGCCTCGAAGTTCACGGAGGGGGACGATGAACGCCAGAGCCGGACTATCGCCTTGTATCGCCCACTGGTGAAGAAGACGGAGGCAAAGAGTCGTTCTTCCGCTTCCGGGACCTCCTTCGATGGCCACGCGGCGGGGCGCCTCTGATACCGTGCCATCGCTCAACTAAAACAGTGGATACAATTAATCGAACGAATATTCATAATCGAACATTTGCTATTTTCGCTAGTTCCGATTAAGATTCAGTTAGGTTTGATACTGTTCGACCGCTCAACGTAGATGTCGCTCGGTCGAGTACCGATACCGTGCAATTTGACAAATTCGTTTCTTCTGCGTGTAATGGACGCAAGAAATTGCTTCTCTATCGGGTTTCTGTTACGACGGTCGAATAGAATTGTATTTGACCCGCATCTGCTAAATGATAGACGTGGTAGAAGTTTGCAAAATTACAGATAGAGGTGGTTCTGATTGAGAGAAACGGTCGATCCATCGAATAGGATTAGTGGTTCACGCGAGAGGTTCCAACTTCTAATTGGTAACCAGTTGGGAGTCGGGAAACCGAGGAGTATCCGAGAAACTGGTCACGAAGCTGCAAACTTTTCTTCTTACCGCTGCTCCGCTTGTCTATCTTCGGCGTACGAACTTCCGGTATACAAACTGTTCGCGATTCGCCGTGCCTTTCATTTCGTTCTCTTTAACTTCTATCGCGAACAGAGATAAAGGGCAAAGTTATCTGCCTGCGAGGTTGATCTTCGGCTAGTCTTCGACGATCTCCGAGCTGCCCTCGCCTTTTTTCCAGACACCTCGACGTCCGCTAACGAGACTTGGCGACTTTCAACTGCCAGGTGGCACGATGTCCGACTCGAATCGATAAAACGAAAAAGCAAGTTTCCCAAATAACGATGGAACTACCCTCTGCACGGCCTAGAAACGGATTTAATCAGCGTCTGACAAAATTGTTTTTCGCGCAGCGCTTTGTGCACGCGGCCATTGTTCCGGGGATGCGCGTGCCACGGCAATAAAGGGAGAAAGTCGTTTGTACCGTAATGCCGTAACAATTGCTAGTCTCCCGATCGATCACGCGATGAGCTACCCTTTGTAGGGCAGGAACTTGCTTACGGGACCGATTATCAGAGGGCAGAATCGCGTGTTTCGAGTTCCATCATGCTGCATAGACTATCGATCAGAAATGTGTCCCGATTGTTTACCGATCTGACTCGATCGTCCATCGCTGTTTACGAGCTCGTTAACCGTGCTATTTGCCTTGTATTAAACCGTATTATCGTCGCGTAATGTGCTTGAAAGGTGTACGGAATAGTTTCGAAACGTAGACGATATATCAATTTCGCGAAGAACAGAGATGGAGATCGCCGCGAAAAGGTTTTGCATTATGGTTTTGTGCCACGCCCTCGTTATCGGTGAACGTCGTGCCAGCTTGTCCTAGATTATAAAGGGCTCTATGATCATGGTACCCTGCTATGTAGCTCCTTCACCGCAGGAGGCTGTCGGCCCGAGCTATTATCCCGTGATTCTAGTCCCTTTACGGTCTGTTGCTTGAATCTTCTCATCCCCTTCGAAGTAGATCATACGATCTGCTGTATATTATTATTTGATGCCTCTCTCGTTTCAACGGATACCGTATCCCCGAGGCTGACTGTATTCTAATGCTCGCTTCAGCTGTTCAGTTTGAACGGGTGGCTAGTAGTAGGTCTACCCTGTGATTTCATCGAGCCTTCCACTTCTACTATTTCAGCTGAACGGTGTTCCACCGTAGCCTCCTTATCTCTATGGTCTTTATAGTCTCTCAGACCTCCCGTAGCCTGTTATTGCGAGTCCTCCATTGCCGAGGGTTTTGGGATTCTTGACTTGCCGTGCTTTATTGACCGGCTATTTCCATCAACGCCAGTGAACCTCGTGATTTCAGCTCGTATAATCTGTTTATTTAGCCAGCCTGAGTATAGTTTGCCGCTTCTAATCGAGATATCGTTCACTGATACTATAGCTCCGTTAGATCAGACCATAGTTTGCAAACAAATAAATTCGAATTATAAAGAAGAATACTTGCAATGTGAACAGACCATTGAACAATGTAACTAAACAAACGTCGAATTTTCATCGAGGCGAAACAAAGTACCAGGTTGCTTGTTCTGCTACTTTAGTTGCGACGTACGATCGTTCGCTCGAAGTATAATTTTCTAAGTTTACTGGGATATTTTTTCATCCACGTCGTATTTTCAAAGCATTTCGAGCTTCTTAGAACTCCCGACTATTCTTCAATACCAAGTGAATAAAATTAGAAGCTAGACTAAAATCGTGGCCAAAAAGATACACTGAATGGCAAGTCTGTTATTTTGTCGTACGTGTTTCGCTCTCGTTCTTAGCGATCGTGTGTCCGTAAATAAGCGTGGAGATGGCCTAGCAACGGTACTCTTCGCTTGAACGAGCAAAAAGGAGACAAAAGACGAAGGGAACAATATCTTCGTTTTGCTGTTCCGAACGCGAGTCCGAGATGAAGGAGCTATTGGCGCGAGTAGGCGTGTTTAGAGGCGTCCGTGGCAAGCATCGAGACAAAGAAATTACTTCCAGCTGGCCGGATCGGAAAGCGTTCGTCGCTGTGCTTGTCCCGGGCGCCCGGGAAAATGGAAATAATATTCCGACAGACGAACGTTGACGCCTGGAACGTCGGTGATCCGGAAAAACGTTCTTCGAGACGGCGCTTCGCGACGTAAACGCGCTCATTATGGCGCTGTGCATTCTTTGCACGCGGGCACGCGATAAATTCTACGCTTTAGTGGAATTTATCGACTCGATAATTCTTCCCTTTCGTTGAATACAGCAATGCTGACTCGATCAATCGAATTGAAAATTTTAAATTGGAAAAAGCAAGAATTCGATTCTCCTTATCTAAACGATTAGTCTTCAGCTTTTAATTTCCTTTCATTTCTTTCTACGTTTTTATACCGTGCTGTATTGGAGTAAAGAAAGAAACTCGCTGAACAGGGTCAGAAGAGCTTTGAAAGCTTGTCCCTTCAACGATCCGCTTGTTCTCCCTGGCACGTTTACCGACTGTACGGCACGAATTCGTTCGTGTTTGGAGGGTATATCGGGCTTCCACAAGCTTGACGTGGCCATGTGTCTGCCGTCACAGCCTGTTCTCGCGTTCTCGCGATACCGAGCCCCGAATGGCACGGTTACGAGGCTCATTTTTCCACGTGCACGTTTCCAGGTGACGTGGCGCATTGTTTGCGTTTCCTGGCTCCGTTACACGCTCGCGTTATCGACCTCTTCAACGTCGGATGCTGCGAAACGGCACACAGAACTGCTTGCGAAAAGAATAATTTCATCGTCAGAATGATCTATCGAGACTGGGCTCGCGACGCTTTTCATTTCGTCCGGCTTACATCTTCTTCGCGAATTTCGTTCCTTTGACATTCCTGGAGTAACATGTTCGTTTGATGCTTCTACCGGCACAATAGAACACGCGGTATTTGCACATTTGCAGCGAGGTGAGCGTATTGCAGGTCGAAGTGAAATTTAAAAAATCGAGACTTCACGCACGAGGAGACAACTTGCTTAATTAGAGATCGGTTCACCGCCGAAGAGTCTAACAATCCTGTAACACCAAATCGCGAAAGCTTCGAATCTCCGATTGATCGAGGCGGTTAGATTTATTAATCGCGACGCCTGACGAACGAAGCGAGCGTAATCCACCTGCTCACTCCCGCTAGTTTTCTTCTCAATCCTGCGAAACACGCGATCAATACCGTCCATTATCCGCACGTCGAACGAAAGTGGCATTCTGAAAACAGATCATAAAAGAGTCGCACGTGTTCCATTTAGACGTCACGTTTTTCCAGCCACGCAGGTCGGCTCCCCGAGAGATCGAAACAGATAGAGCGACACTGGGATCTTTCGGTTCCACTCGAGTACGTACGTATATCCGCAAGATAAGGAGATTCCGAGGCGGACGGATACATTGTGGCTTCGATAAATCTTTGGTTCGCGGTGCTGCCGGCAGATACTGCCGGTATTAAAGTCGGCAAGATTGAGATGTTTAGCGGATGGCTGAGTCGGTCGCCTCTGCTATTTCGACGTTGGATACGTTCTCGTGCCGTGTGTACAAGTTTCCTCGTAAATTGACAGGCTGGCTGCGGTGATCGATGCTTCGGCTGTCGTTCACGCCTACGACCGTGCCGCTTTGATTGCAGTTTGCCGAAAGCCCAAGGGGACTTGTCGAAACGCCTGCAGGCGGAGACGCTGTATCGATTGAATTAAATACGGTGGAACAGTTTCGCTGCTCTGAGAGTCTCGAGCTTTAACTCGGGTTGATTCAGCACGAGTGTCGTTTAAAAGAAATTCGAGCTTTTCGCGCTAGAAATTATTTCGTTTGATTGAGCGAACCACGCGTAAGATGAGATCCAAGTACAGGCGAAATTAAAACGGTCCATTGAAATCGAAGCTCGATCATCGAGCGTCCTTCGAGGCACAAAGGCAGACGGTCGTCGCGCGCTTCGTCAGAAGTTATCAGCATCGTCCGGTTAAAGAGCCTTTCGAGAAATGTTAACGAAGCGAAGCTTGGCCATCTTATCGAGCCACGACAGAACAATGCCTCGTTACGCCAGAACCGGACGAGTGATCGCGCGCTTCTTCACGATTGTGTTCGCCGCATCTTCGAGGCGAGATTAAAACCTTCTTTATTGGAGAACCGAAGGAGTTATGCCTCTGTGACGATACTCTCGACTTGATTCGACTTCGTGTTATTATCGGAAACGACATCGAAAAGAGTTCGAGTGGGCCACCGTCTTCGAGTGGGCCACCGTCGACGACTATTCAACTCCTTCCGAGAACGTTTCACCTTATTCTCTCTCCGCCAGCCGGGAAACTCTCGACGCTTCCAACTTGGAAGAAACGAGATTGTCTAATTTCTCCTTTCAGGCGGTTTCTTTAATTGCGTTGAAAATCTCGATTCAGGGATATTTCTTCCTCGATCTCGCGCGAGCTTGCGCGCCCTCTCTCTCTCTCTCTTGAAAATCCTTTTTATCATCTCCGTTTGCACTTGTCCGAGGAAAGTGCTTTTTGCGCGGTAGGAATGTCCGAGATTCTTCTCTAATTGCCAGTCCTTTGCCCGTTTCACGATCGACGTTTACTCTGCCCTAGATTGCCCCGTCAGACACACAGTCTATTTTCTATCGATGTCTCGATAATATCTCGATGTTTCGCTGCAGTACGGATCGAACGATTACCTTCTCCATCGGATACTTGACTTCTAAATTCCGTGCAGAAGGGATTTTCGATGGTACGAGACAGCAACGAAGGCTCTTTGTTCGATTGTTCAAGAATTCCCTTGATCAGCAGGTGAAACGTATCGAAACTTCCGACCTGAATCGACGGCTTTGCCCGCAGAGAATTTATCTTTCATGGCAACAAACATCGACAGACATAGCGCGGCGGTTCCGAGTCGATTCATGGCGGTTCGTGGAAAATCCGGAAGGACGGCTCTCCTTCTGGTTCATCCTCTCCTTAGAGCGATTTAACCCGGTCCCATCGCTTCGCTCGATCTTCCTCCGTTTTGTTTTCAGACGCAATCCATGTCGCTCGCCCGAGACGGACAACATCGACTCGAATATCCGTGCCGGACCGTGAACACGGAAACTCGGAAAGAAACGGATTTCCCGGATCGGAGTAAAACGTGGAAATACCGCATGCGACTAGAGACAATTTTACGACGTCTGTTCTCTTCTTCTTCGATACCTGTTTCGTCCGTCGTGCGATGATGGAGTAGAAGTTACAGGAATGTGGTAATTTTTTCTTTCTTCGATCTTTTCATCGATTTTAACGGATAGATTATGGCGAGGCTGCTCTCAAATGCAGACTAAATGACAGAGCAAGAGCAAAAACAACGGAGTCGAAGTTTGCCGCGATTCGTCAAAGAAATTCAACAACGCGAAACTTAGACAGCGAGGGGGATGCGGATAGGTAACTTGGCTTTCACATATCGCGAAGTTACCGCGGCAAGTTTTAACGTTCGACGGAGAAAACCGTGGTTGCATCGCCGGCTGTCCGTGCAACTTGACTTTCGCAATTACGTAGTCGATATCATGCAAATGTACAGCGAGCAGCGGGGCTACCCTGTCGAATACGATTGACGTAGAATGTCATCGTCTCTGCATTCGCAAAACTTCCTCGCAACTCTACGGAAATGATACGGTCTCGCCGTTGCGCGTATACATTCCCTTGTTTCGAATGCTTGATTTGAATTTTATTTAAATTTCCAAGCGTGCCCAGCGAGAGAAAGATTAAAAAGTTAGAATCGCGCGGGAGGACCAACCGAGCTGGATAATTCAAGTTCTGCGCGTTACAACGACAAACTCGCAGGTTGCTTCTTATCAGAAATTTCCTCCCAAGGGATTCCTCCGCTTCCTGTTTCCCCTTCCCCAATGTCCATCGCGGTAGAGTCCGCGAGAAGTTTTACGACCGACGTCAACAACCGGTACGTCGCGTCACCCGAGACGAAGTAGTTTCCGCGGGATGATTTATAGCACTCACCCTAACCGGGGCGAAGATCTGGTCGGGCTTGATGTTCTCGAGCCGGTGCTCCTGCTCGCCTTTGTGCAGCAGCTGCAGGTGCGGCTGAAAGTGCGCCGGACAAAGGGTGCCAAGTGGAAGAGGCGACGCCCATGCCGGCAAATGGGGTGGATCACGAGTGCCTAGCTCCCTGTAGAAGGACTTCAGGAATCTGCAAGCACCAAGTTCGTTGTGTTTAACCGGCCGACCACGTGGAACGCCACTCCACGAATTTGCTTAATTCCGCAAGCATCAGGGGCTAATGGAATGCTAGCACAACGCCGATGACCGTTTCGCGTGGTCGTTGCTTACAATACAAACCGAATATGGTCGTATGTGATTCTTGAATTACATCGATCCGCGGAGGGGATTGCAGGATGTTGATTTTGGCTGAATCGACAGGCATTTCGAGCGTATCGCCTAACTGCGGAGAAAAGCAGTCTCTTCGATAGACACGAAGTTTCATAGTTTCGTTTCTTACTTTGAGCGATAAGCGGTAACTGTCTTGCCTCTGTAGTTAGTATACGCGCGCTGATAGAGAGGAGTTGGAAAATTCAGGAAAGATTAACACGCTTCGGCTTAGCCTCGACGGGGTTTTATCATTTTATCGATTTTCGAGCCAAACCAGGGATAAGAACCCGTCTGGCAGACTCATTTAATTCTACTTTAAACTCCTGCCCGGCGACAAACTGCTTTCGAAAGCTGCCGCGCGTCCTTCTTGCTCAAGTTTTTACAGCGACCCACTAAAATTCCAATTAATTCGAGTTACGAGGCGGGACGCGGCGTTACAGTGGATCGCTTATCGGGTGACTGGTTAATTTCCCAGGCGACGAAACCGTAGTCGCGCTAAGTGGCAACTTCGCGTTGAATGATGCATTCGCTGTACCCGGCTAAGATTGATGATCTTACGCGGAGCCCATAGCAGGCTGATCAAGCGTGCAGAAAGGATTGGACAAGGATAGGGACGGGGATAGGGTTTTACTGCTTCCGGACGATTTCCCCGACAGGAGCAGTCTGTAATTTTATGGGCTCGCCCTGCTGGGACGCAGGTGGCCTCGTTCGATGACGATTACCTCCTTATTTATATTATTACCTATCCGTTTTATCGTCCCCGACGATTGTAAATTCCCGTTTCGAGCGGAGTTACGATTTAAAAATTGCGCCAGTGGCAAACGTCATTTAGATCCGACTATAGTTCTCCTTGTATTCGATTCCATCGCTTACGTACGAATCAACTCGAATAAATGAGAAAAAATATATTCCATCCCATTAGCGTATCCCAAGAAGATGATGGAACGTCTCGCAGAATTTCCTTACACGGTCCAGCAGCCAGTGGTAAAATAAACATTTTTCACGTCTCGTTGGCCAGCAGAAGGTTAAACGATAACGTGTCTCCGAGGAAAAAGAAGAAGAGGAAGAAACGAACTGACCTTAACAGTCTTCCCAGGGGATCCCTTTCCGGGGACGGCGGACCTCCGATTCCACTTCCGGCGCCGAGTCTTCGCGAGGATGCACGTGCGCTCGATATGTATGCAGCCGGTGCAGGGGGCGGGCTGCAGGGCGGACAACAAACGGGGCTGCTACCCCCTGGGGTCGAGAGGGTATAACTCCTCTCCAATTCCTGAAACAAAAGAAGAGAAAAGCCGCTTTAGTAGGTCCCTGCGACTGCTCGCCCCTTTTTTTCTTGGCTGCCGGTGTCGTTTCAATATGGCGCCGTTTTATCACGCGTTTCTATTGCCTGCTACGCGCCGCGGAAACCACCGGTTCTGCGGACTATCCTGGATAAATAAATGTCGTTGGAAATTTATCTCCCCTGGCGGCAACCTTTTCTTCCTTTTTACGAGTCTTTCTTGCGAAGTAAGGTCAAAGGTGTCTGGTTATCGTCGCTAGATTAAAGACGATGTATAGCGTTCGTTATTGGAAATATCAGGAAGCGGCAAGGGTCAAGGGTGAGCGAAATTTCCCTCTCGAAAGCGGAAGACTAATGGCCGAAGCTTGCGAGCAAGCCCGAGCCAACACGTGGCTCATCGACGCTGACCGAACGCAATCGATTACCCAACTGCTGAATCATCGCTGGCGAAAGCGCCTCGATTAACGATTTCAAGCGTCGATTATTGTTAACAAACTAACAACCGCACAGGATGCGACGTTTCGTCGAATAAGGTCGGACAAATTGAGCCGAAGCGGCCACGCCATCTCTGAATATAAATTATCGAATATATTCTGTTTTCAGTTATACGAAATTGTTGAACTGCTCTCTGTGAATCAAAGAAAACGTAAAGCAGCGGTCGTTTGTAAGCGTTTCGATAACAGTGCTGCACAGTTTTATGGAGAAACGAATTCATTAGGTGGAGCGGGAACAAACGATAATCGTCGGTGTGTCCTGCGGCGTACGAGTACGTTGCCGCGTTCTTTATCCGGAACGGTTTTGTTCCCGAGAGAAGTCGAGAAATCGTGCGGTCACGTCGGCGATCAGCGTGAGAGTAAAAAAGAGCTTACGGTTAGCGATAGTGGCCGCCTTTCAATCGTAACGCTTCTCGTCGGCTACGTGACCGAAGATAAGTTGATCAGAACGGAGGAAAATCGAGAACGACGACCGACGTCCGTTTCGCTTTTTCCCGTTGCGGCTTTTATCCGGAGACCAATTTTCTTCTCGCACCGCAAAGACACGCCGTAACGCGCATTCCACCCCGTCGATTTTCCTCTTTCTTTCATCGCGCCTGCTCTCGTCTTTCTTTCTTTTCTTGCCCGAACCTACTTCTACCGATATCGATTGGTAAACGCTCCTCGAAGAACGAACCGCAAGGACAAAGTACAAGGCAGATCCATCATCCAATTTGTTTTTTATCCCACGTCGCCAGACCACCCTCTCTCTCTCTCTTCTTTCAGAATAACTTTCAATCTCGCCGATTTTTACCATAGAATAACATTACAACACGCATTTATCTCTTTATTCGTTTATTGCGCGTTCTACGCGATATTAATAGCGACTGGATGCGTTTCATACTACTAATTCTATAATAATATGACCAATTCTGCATTGTCTGATGTTCCAATTTTAATATCAATCGATATGGTAATTTCGAACAGAAACACGATCTTTATTCTGTCGTTCGCGAAAGAAACGCAAAGCGCTATCGAGACAAATACACGAGTTCCGAATCGCCGAGTTTCGTTCATGTACACCACGATGTTAGCATTTTCTCCGCGGCGGACGCGTACAAAAAACGAGTAGCAGCATAAACCAACAGGCAAGGAGTAGAGAATAAATGATCAAACAGCCGAACATCTTCTGTAAAAGATGCGCGTGCCACTACAGAAGCGTGTATGCATTTGTTTGCCCAAAGGGATGTCGAACGACGAAACGATAAAAAAAAGGACGACTTATCGAATCGGCATGGAACGTGTTCGTCTGCTCAACTGGAACACGGCCGGGTCGACGCGGTTTAACTGTTTTGTCACTGGTCTGGTTCGATCGTGGACTACTTTTCCGCCAGCCTGAGCGAAGATATGGCACGCGGCCGTTTCGCAGGTACCGATAAAAATGCGCATTGAAAGGGTCGCGAATCACCGGCGCAACTTTCGGGTCAAGCCCAAGCACCAGGATGCAATTACGGAGATAACGAACTGCATTCACGGCGTTTCTATTAAAAAAACTGTAAAGGCTTTTAATTAAATGCACGCGAAAGCGGAAGCTCGGTCCCAGCGTTGACGTTTATTCCCGCGTACAATTTTAACGAGTATCGCAGTATAGTGAAAACAATTAAAGTCGAATATTCTATTCAGATTAGATTTGCTCGATTATTCTCGAATCGAGGCCGATCAACGTTGATCGACGCCGTTTGGAAAGACTGCGCTAGCACAGCCTCGATAATTAAACCCTTTAATCGCATTATTCTTGGTTATTAATCCCGTTCAGTGTGGTAGCTTTCTATAACGACTTCCGCCGAGCCGCAACGTTGATCGATCAAACTGAATAATGGAGCTTTGTGGGATCTTTCCTCCGCAATTCCGAACAGATTCGGTAATACGCTGGACGAATTTAATCCGTAAAAATCAGTCTGCTGTTTCTTTCCATTCTCTCGAGCTTTTTAATACAAGAAAAACATGGGTCTCTGGAAGGATAACATTTCAAGCGAGGTATTTTTGTTCCGCTACGTAAATGTTTCCACTAGGTTTTTTGATTATCGGTTTGCAAGTCGATTGTCCCTTTCGTCGATTCACCGAGCCACAGGGCGGTCGAACGACGTTCCGCCTGTGTGTCGACTATTGCCTTCTGCTCGACTTTTTGTCGCGTCTGCCGCAGAGCCGCAACTCGTCCCAAGCGGTCCGCTTCCTCCTGACCTCGATATCCCGCCGACTTTTCCTTTCAGACTTATCTCGAAAGCTCAGTTTATTCCAGGCCCGTGAATAATCCTCTGGAACTCGGCAACAACGTGAAAAATTGCCCTCCCCTTATTTACTTTACATCCCACGCTTGATCCGCGGCTCCTTTCTTGCCAAGGAAATTCCATTAACTTGCCGACCCTCCGCTACGATCTTTGAAACGCCCCGCGTATCGCACACGTCATCGAGGATTCCCTCGCAAAAATTCCCCTTTTTTCATCTCGTCTTCGCGAGTAAATATCGGCCGAGTCGCGGACCGTCATCGGCAGATAACGCACGGCCTGTTCCAGGACAATGGCTCGAAAACTGTCTCGGCTGGAAGCTCCGCCACGCAGCCAGAACAGGCGAATGGTAAAGGGTGAGAGGGTGAAGATCTTCGAGAAAGCCAGCGGCATTAATTCGAGGTAATTTCTGCTGCAGACGACAAAGGGCTTCCGTGCGTTCGCCGAAGACGCGCGTCGCGTTGGTTGGGCGCGGACAAAGGGTTTCCCTCCGAGGATTACGGGAATCACGCGTCTTCGTGCTTGTTAACGGTATACCTTATACGGAGTGCTACGCGTCGGAGGTAACTGCGGGGCAAATACGTCATTACGACGCTTCGGTCTCGAACTACGCCGCAGGAGAAGCGCCGAGTGTTTCTGACGGAGCGCCCTCGATTGTCTTTGCCGAGGGACTTCCAGCAATTTACAATTAAAGTCGCGCCCGGGAAAACCGTTTCACTGCAACGTTCAACCGTCTTCCAGTATCGAGAAACTCGGTCCTGATGCTCGATGAATTTTCCAGCTTGGTGTTTCATATACATTCGCAAAACACGGGGGATTGACTCTACGGAGAAGATGTTGTTTGCGGCGTATCTTCTTAAGCGACACCCTTTTTAATATTCTACATAATACAAATTTACAAGTACCGATCGTCACGATTACGCAGTGCTACCGATAAGTTCACGTTGAAACGATGCCTGCGACGCGAGACTCGACGTTTAACGTTACGGTTTGGAAAGAAATTGTAGCAATTTGGGGAAGGTTTAAAATTGTCTGATATTTTACGGAGCCGTCGGTGTAAATTGAACGAAGGCATCGGCTCCGTCGAAGGTTTGCCCGTTCATTGGCCCCGAGGGTGTATTAAGAGCTTTCTTCGCGGGGTTGCGAGCACGATCGCTTCGGGGAACGATTAAATCCTGGTCAGACTACGATGTCCCACCGTGCTTCGTGGATTAATTAATTTACGAGGAAGCCGAGTGTTCCAATAAAATTTAGGCAAACTTGAGTACGCTTGTATTAACTTTGACATCTCCAAAGTAAATAGTTACGTTACACAGAGTTCCTGATGTTATTTCGCGTTAGCCAGGGGAAACGTTGGTCAAGAGGTTAGATCGCAAAATGGAAATTTTCGAGAATCACGTACGCCAAGTGGTGAATTTCGTTTATTTTACAAAATTGTTTCGCTTAAACGTTGAAATAGGAACAGGAGATAATCGTCGTGTAAAATCCGAGAGCCTTTGGAAAATCTATCGATTCGTCTGCGAGGTGCCTTTCCTTGTTCGAAGAATGATTTTGGCATCGTCATTAATAACGAGCGTCTGCCGGCTGTTAATTTTTCATTTCCGGCTGGCAGGGGTTCCGGTCAAATAATAGAGCGCTTCGTGCCAGCTATTTCGTTCGTTGTCGACGCTCGGAGAATTGAATTACAACTCTAATTGTAATTTCAGTTGGTAATCCTGTTGAATGATTCGAAATCGCCACGCGAATCCACACGGATGAAATAAAGATCGCAGCCGGCTAATTAACACCACTTTGAATGCCATCAATGCGACGAAATGCCGACGATTAATCATCCTGAACAATTTAATATTCAATCCGGCAGTACGCAATCCTCGCTAAAAATTGCCTACCACGACGGACGAGCCCTCGTCAGGGGATTACGACGCGTATTAAGCTATAAACGTTGCTTCAGATATCCACTTCATAAACCCTCCTTTGCTAATGACAGTATGAAAACGGTTATTATCGACGGTGGTAAAATCGGCCGTTTATTCGACCGAAAATTAAAGCTCCGCGCGTCTATTCGCCGTGCCATTTATCTACTAAACCAAACTGCCCTTGTTTACCTATACCACTTCACTTTGCCGAGAATTACGTTCATCGAATCAACGATATACCGCATCGTTCCGGTATAGTTAAGTAATTAACCATACTCCGGGAATACGTTTTACGCGTGGAACAAAAGATTATCTCGTTGCAAGGAGGAGAACAATGTGGTTTTGCGAACCAGACACAATGCCGCGTGGAAAATTATGGCGATGACTATAGCGTGAATCACCTATTAAAATCGTGGTGGATAGCAACAAAAGGACAGTGGCGGGGAAGGGGAATCCAAGGGGGTTGAAATCGATGGACGAGCGCGTCAAGGGAACACGACGACGCGATCCCGAGGAATCTCTCTCCTCCTACGTGTTAAAGTTCCATCACCGGCGGAAGTTAATTTAATCCTGATCCAATTAAACCGGATATAACGCTAAGCCTGTTGGTGGGTGCAGTTGGCCGCGTGCAGTTAACGTGCCGACGCTGGCCGTGCCAGTTAACCACTGCGTAAATTGGAAATTGGCCTCGCCGTCCAATAAATATCGGATTAGCCAATAAATCGGACGGAAAACGACGATGCGTTATATCGCCGGGGCACAACGGGGGAGAAAAGGGACGAATCGACGTCGGTGCCGTTTCTGCGCGATGGGGGACCAATTTCATCTCCGAATTTCGCGCGTTGAATCGCGCGGTTTCAGCTTCCCTGATTTTAATAGGTCATCTGCTCTAGCAATATTGTCAGGCGATTGGGTAGGGTAGAACTTTGCGTAACACGTTTTCCAGCGTCCGACATTTGTGTAACGTGACGAAAAAAATTGCACGAATATCCGTAAAACCGTTTCAGGGGGAATTTCTACACGGTATAGTAGAATATTCAGGCTAATCAACAGAATGGATAATTGAGTCTTCAAATATCTAATACGAGTCTGTTGCAGTGCCAGTGAAGTTTCAGGACGCGTGTATACGATAATATAGAACGTAACAAGCAGACAAAAATTTTCGACGAGCGTTTGAGTGCTTTTGACGAGCTATCCTATCTCTGGCGTTGTACGAGTTTCCATTGTATTCGGAGACGAGCGTAAAACGTTACGTATATGAAATTACGATTGAGAAAATCGAGTTTGAAGTAACCTACTTTCCAAAGGCAACTCGCAAGAAGCAGAGTATATAAATATTGCGATAAGAATGTGCGAAAATCCGACGTGCTTCGTAAAATTCTTTCTCCGATGGTTTCTGGATACCAGGCTGCGAACTCACAGATTTACAGACCGATAGAAAAAAGTAGCTCGATACGCGGGCTATTTATTATCTACGACGTTAGCATCGATTCTTTCGGCACGAAGGGGCAAGCGGGTCGCCTAACCCACTTCCGGGTTCTAAAGTATTTTTCAGAACGAATCTCGATTTACGCCGGGCCCGTATCAGACTCGATTTATACAGCTGAGCGTCGAGCGTCCCTTGGTTACGATGGCCACGTTACGCAAAATTCGCGTGGATACTGCTACATCGGGAATACGCCAGTCTGAAAGTTCTCTTCGAGCTTTATAAAGTTACTTACGAAGTAAGTTGTGTTTTTACGAGGGCAACACGCCGCGACAACATTTGCTGCACGTAACCCTTGTACCAGACGTGCTACGTGCTCATTTTCTGTAACTGCAGGCTGCCGAGTGTTTAACCAAACGTCGTTAGCTTTAATTGCGCACTCGAGATCAGTTTCTCAGTGATTGTCAATTAGGTTTAGTTTCTTGCATCCAACTTCTGTCTTATTTCCAAATGTTACATCGTTGCAAATGTTGCAAATAAGTATTCAGGCTACAGCGGCTTACAAAAGTACTGCGACATTTACCATAGAAATTACGCACACTGTACGCGTCGTATAAAACATTTGGAAATTTCCTTTGCGCTGTAACGAGTCGTATTCCGCATTGAGCCTGACTTTATCCGACTGTAACGAGTCACGACTATATCGATGAAATTTGAAACCGATCTGGAAGCGCTAAACACCATTCGTACGATGAATAACAATTGACTTTTGAGTTTAAACGCTTTTGCGATCCCTACGAAGTATACGCTTATGCTAAATATCGTGTAACTTGTATGCAAACTGTAATATCTGTTTCAAACTGTATCAATATGTCCATGACACTCGGGTCTCGTTACAGTGTAAAATGTAATTTCGCAATGTTTCGCATAGCACACGTGACATATTCGCAAAAGATTATACATTCACAAAAGGTTTCTAGAAGTGCTCGAATACTTTCACGAGCTACTGTATGTGTTTCCAAAGGGAACGCCATTCTTTCTACTAACAGTCTCTCGTAGTAAAATTCCTTGTTCGACAGTCGATCGATGGGCCCGGGATGTCTTTGTCCTCGGGTCTCGCGAATTGTTTTTCGAGCGCGAGCTTTCGTTCTGACGCATCTCTGCTCGCGTTCCTTCTCCATTCGTCAAACTGCACGTATGCACAGGTGATACGTGTACTCGTGCACGCTGGCGAGCGACTGGCGGATACGTGTATGTGATTTAGAAACACTGGTATTTATGCACTGTCGAGACATTGAGCTGGCCAACCAGCGAGCCATCCGAAAGAAACAGCATTTTTCAACGTCGCGGAAACAAATGAGCCGCGATACAGGCCCACCCACGTTCCCTACGCTCGAACTGGTCGAGCAAGCGCGAAAAACACGACCCTTCGCTTCGCGATCAACGCTAGCTTCGCACTAACGCGTTAGTGACTGCGAAACGAGAATCGATTGCCCCTAATTTGTCTCCATTCGTCGAATAAATTCCACCTTAGGAAAGAGATCAAGCTTGTATTATCAGAAATTTTTATCAGAAATAGTGTACTAATAAATTTACAAACGAATTTATTAATTGAAATTTAATCTAAATTTACAAACTATGGATCATTTTATTATTGTGTTCGATGTAAAATCGTCAAATCATAAACAGGTCTATCGTAACCTGTAACTTGTTCATTCATCGATATTATTAATTAGTAAATGTGAGAGAGCCTAGGCGACTCTTCCGAACCTACAAACTACGTGCTACGTCGAAACTGCCTACGCGATAGAGTATCTTCATCTCACGGAATCCAAACTGCCTCCAAGTTTCGACAAATATCACGGTTAAGGGGTGAAAGTCTCTGAAAAATTGTCACGCTGATATCCTCGATAGTGAGCGCAGGCAAATGAGGGGAAAAATAGCGACTCTTGCGTAGGTTTTATCGCGAGCGTAACCATCGCGTTACACACGAACGTAATTGCAAGCATCGTTTACTTGTAACCGAATCCCTGTGCATTGCTCGATTCACGAGCCATTCGGTTGGCTCACATAATTTCGTAGCAGCTGAGCACGCGGTCGTAAATATCGTTTAAAACGCCGCGGGAATCTATTCCTTTATCGGAAATTGGGACAAAGTCGTTGAAATAATTTTTCAGCGGAAGATACATCGCCACTCCACTGATAAAATTGTCCCACATCTTTTCGAATTAAATATCCTCCGTGGTGGAGATTCATCGTAGTGCCTTGGTACACATCGTTGTTAATGGAAAATGCGAGAGCAACTGGATATCTTGAAATCAAAGAGACAACGACAGAGATTGCTTCTTCCTTCGTTTCTCGAGGAACAAGTACAAAGGGGACGGAGAGATCGCGAGGATGGCAGGAAAAAGGAGTAATTAAAGAAAGATCGCAATTGAAATTATTACAGGACCATTCGATTAAGCGGGAACTCCTCCGTTCTCGGAGATGGAGTCTTCGAAATTAGCGTTAACGAGTACGACAATAAGACGATTTTAATTATATCCGAGAAAGGGTTGGCAGACGACGGCGTTCTCTTCGATTTCTCGCGATCAAGTAGTAGAGATAATAAAGTATCGCCCTTTCCCTGCTTCGGCTTTCTTTCTCCCATGAATTGTTCCAAGATTTACTGGCGCGATTCTTTCTTCTGGCAGCCTCGGTCCTTAATGAAGATCCGCTTTTCGCGCCGCGAGCGAAGGAACAGAGATTACGCGGAAAACGTGCGGGATATTAATCGAGAATCGGACGCGAACAAACGATCGCAATTACGCGAACATCGTGGAGCAAAGGCCGATAAGATCGCGGGGAACCAGTTCGGTCGTTATTCGTCGAAAAAAGTCGATGGAACCGGAGGTCGATACTTGGAGCCGCGGATCGTACGCTTTCTCGAGGTACAAACGAATTCCCGGTTTGCTTCCTTTCGATTAAATCACGCCGGTGCCGAGCGTAAATTTTGCCGAGCGTGCTCGTATCATTTTACAACTTTCATCGCGATATAGGAAATTAATACGCGCCGAGAGAGAGAGAGAGAGAGAGAGAGAGAGAGAGAGAGAGAGAAAGAGAGAAAAAGAGAAAGAGGGGAGATCCCAGTGCCGGCCGATTCGCGCTTCCGAATAGCAATGCAATAATCGCGAAAACAGGTCGTGCCGGCAATAAAGAGCGAACACGTACGCGGTCGGACGATTACCATTGATTGGTCGCAATTTACAAGGGAGTCGTGATTTCGAATAATAAAAATATTAGCAGCGAATCGCTGGAATCGCTCGTTGTCGATGCGATCTTCCCCCTTTCTGTTTGCATCCCTCTCGAATAATGACCCGTAAAGCGGTCGTATGACAAACACAGCGATCGCTTCGCGATTTGATCGTCGTTATTATCGTAAATTTGCAAGCGGCCGGTGCGAGGCGCCCGAAATTCGGAGGCCATTAAATGGTGGGCGTAAATCGGCCGCCTCTCGTCCCTCGTCATCGTGAAGCCTGTCGCGTCCCGGCGATATTTCGGGGTTCGCGAGTTCGACGTTCGGTACAGAGCATTGCCGGCCCTTTCTCCACACCTTGCCGCTCTCTAAATATTCATGAACAATCTTGCGGTAATCCGCCTCGTTGTGACGTGATTCGATGCATCCGAGACACGCGTGGGCGTTCGTCCTCGCGCTTCTCGTCCGGCACCGTAATTGTCCGTGGGACGTGATCGACAGACCAACGGTTACAGTTCCAAGACAACGCGCACTTCCATCTCACACTTTCACTCTGTACGTAGGGATTTTTCTATTTTTTATTCTCCGCACCATTTTTCCCTTCCTTTCCACGAAACGCGAAGAGCTTTACACGCGTGGACTCCACCTTAAGGAAAAGGAAGCTACAGCACACGATACAACGAAGAGGTTTTCCATTTGAAGCGCGTTACATTTCCGCATTTCATTATAGTCAACTTCCCGGCTCCTTTTCTGTGCGTATAAAAGCTCATCTTTCTTCGCGCAAGTACCTACCTGCGTTCGATATTTACTTTTTACGAAAGCTCTTTCTCGCGCGCACCGATGTAATAACCCTTTGCAACCAGGTCACGGAATTTTCTCCCCCGTACACACAGCCGCCACATCCTTCGACTACAACGCAGGCAAAGCCGTACATTACACCAGAGGAAAGCAGCTTCGTATTTTCCGCCAGACATCTTCTCGCGTGAATCTTACCCAAGGAGAAGCTAACCTAATGGACGAGCAAGCTCACGCTCGCGAACCTGCAAGCACATTTTCACATGCGTGGAAAACGCACTCTGCGTTCGCTTTATGCAGCGGAGTGTAACTTGACGCGCGTAACCTTGATTTCTCGAAGTTCTATGGCATCTTCTCTCTCTCTCTCTCTCTCTCTCTCTCTCTCTCTCTCTGCTTATTAAGAAGGACTTTGCAAAAGCTCGTGGCGCATGAAAATGGATCTAGTTTGCCTGCGTAACCTGTTTGGCTTCAACTCGGTGGATGCACCATATTGTGTATTCTATTGTACGTTATATAGGCGGAAATGTCACGGTAGCAATGAGAAAGCGAATTAAACACGCCCGGAGTTGCAGCTTTGAAGAAGCATCTTCCGTGAGATTCGAAACTTTCGGCTGGAAGACATGCCGGAAAACCGGGAAACTTTCAGAAAGTTGGGCGTGTCAATGTACAAGCGACTATGACAATTTCCCAGAGATGTAAAGATCGCGATGTTGCCGGAAAGTTGCTTCTCGATGAGTTTCAATGATTTTTTATTGCAATTGCAAGCGGGAAATTTTGTTGCGAATAACAACTACGGCGGGGAAGGAAAAGCCATTCCGATGGTAATCGCTAATCGTAAGCAAACTCACTTTCTTCATGCTACTCAGTAATTTTTATACATGTCTCGCACCTTTCAGGATTTCAACAAAATTTCTTTTCGCTAGAAATTATTTTTACCTGGATATTCTTAATTTTTTCTCTTTTACTTACGGACATGTATCTTTTTTCTTATAAAAATGTAGCTGCACAATTTCTCTAATCGCCGACTAAAAATTATCGAAGTACTTTATAAGAACTGTTCTTCGTGCGTTGTTCGTCCTGCTACGACGAGCGGGACGGAAGAGACGAAAAAATTGTATGCCGTTAGAGAAAGTCTGACAGCTGTTGTAATTGTCCAAGCTGGACCAAGCGTACGTCAGTTGCGAGCAGCACGGTTTACGCGATGCTTCCACGAGCGAAGCGGAGCTCCCTGAATTTCCTTGAAGATTCCTGGAGTTACGACTTCTCCGAGAAGCTTAATCCCCGAAGGAAAGGAAGTTGCGACGGTAAATACTGAGAGTGGTGTGCACCTTTCTCTCCCTATGCTCTGCACCGTTTTCTTTCCGACCGGTCGAGATACATAGAAGGGAAAAAAGTCCGACGAGGCTGGAAGCAACTTTCTGCGTATCCTTATCCTCCCGGGACGAGTCAGTTTTTCATCAAGACCTTTTAATAATTTCGTCTGTTTTAAACGAGATACGCGCAGCTAATGCGTTACCTGCATAATGCAAGCCGTATCGATTTTTCCATTTGCAGCGCAACGGCGAGGATTACGGGGCTTTACATCTTTGAAAATTTCCGTCAATTTACGCAGCCGGCGTTGTATTAATAACTCGCGAATATTTTCACAGCGAAATATTTAGAAACTTTAATATATTTTTTCGACCGAGACGAGATAAATCAAGTCGGATTTCACGGTAACTCGGAGCTTGGCTGCACGCAACGGGAAAAATGTCGAGCACGTGAAATGCGGCATCTGGGTCGTCATCGGTCCATCGAACGTCCCCGTTCACGTATCCATCTCGTTTTCCGCGTCGATTTCCTTTCGTAACGCAAGGCGCGTATGAATCGAGGATATCTCTATGGTAATGATCTCGTTATATTTCCGCGCATTCAGCTCGGCAATTCCTCGACGTAGAAAATTTTTCGATTAATTAGTCACTGCGCCGTCCGGCGCGCCGTGAAAGCGAAAATTGCACTGGGACGGTGCCATCACGGATGGTCCGCATTTTTCGAATAATTACTTGGAACGTATCGCTGGAAGGATCGCGACGTATTCAAAATTTCCGTATATCTGCAATTTCGCCTTCTATTCGGCTACCTGGTTATATCCCATATCAATTCGTTCGATTTCCATAAATTCCAACGTTCCTTCGATACAAGCAGCGCTTTAACGCGACTCGTAATTGGAAGGATCGTAGCAGCTCGACCGATGGCACTCGAACGGTGTTCGTGATTTTGCCAATTACCAAGAGTGGCTCCAGGAACAGTTCAACCATCGTGTAACTACCTATTAAGCGTCGAAGGTCCCGAACGCTCGGAAGATCACGGAGCTTCAGGAGAACAGAGCAGCGTTTCCTCGCCGCGCGTTACTTATCAAAGCTCGAAGGCTTTTTAAAAGCCACGAAAAGACCGGCGCACGGAGTGTTTGACGTCGGTCGTTTACCTCGTTACCACGTTTACTCGGCTTGAAATGTCAAGAGGCTGCCAACCGATGGCTAGAGCTCTACGCCACGTAGTATGCATACGTACGTGAGCTGTCTGGCTGACGACGTTCGTACAGCCGCGAGAGGTTCGCTGTTCTTTGGCTCACCTTCAGCAGTAGTTTTCTCTAGCAACGTTTCCAGAAACGTCGCTGGATCGCCTCTTTCGACGACTAGCAACCTTCCCTTCTTTCTCTCCTCCTATCATCGAACGAACGAGATTACGTCAGTGTCGAGTCGGTTTTATATCTTTCGCGTTTTCCGTTTACAACAGCCTTAAACTTTTGATGGACTGACGGAACACTTCGACGCAGCCTCCTATCGTCGGGATCAACGTTTATCATTTCGTTGCTCGTAATTCTTCCGGTAGAGATTCCCTCTTGATCCGTGGATAAAACCGATTATGTACATAGTAAGTGTTTGCGGAAGAACAGGGACGTCATGCGGACAGACTCTTCGATTATTAACGATCGCTCTAAGTAGATTCCTTTTTCACCGGGGTCGCGGCAACTGCGATTGGTCGATGGTGAAAGCTCGAAAGGCTAACAAATCCTCTCGAAAGGGACTGAAAAGACGAGATTACACCGAACGAACCTGCACGAGTACGGTATTCGGCCGCACTGCGTTTATCGAATGGCTCTGTGGAACTGCAAACGCGAGCGAACAAAGGGAAATCAGACGACCCACGACAAACACTCGTGAGAGTTGTGAGCCAAAGATTAAACGAAACGGGAGCTAACCGAACTTTCTTCTTCGGTGGATTGATTGATCGTGAAGTCTTTGGAAAAACACCGGGTCGACAAATCTTAAAACGAATTCGGGACGATGATCTTTGACGAAACCATTGATTGTAACAACCTTTGGCTTAAGCGTAATCAGCGTCAACGAACATGTATCAACGTGTAACAAAAATATGACATTAATCATACACGATGATAAAGAAGAAGTCTGACTGGTGTGAGTGGGTTGATGTGCTTGCACGATTAATATAATTATTAGAGTTCGAGAAAAGAAGTATCCGAACGCGAGTGGCCGATTCGAGGAATACAAAACGTGTCGTCCACAAATCACGGAGTCGATCGCTCGAGTACCACGACCATTACAGTGTCTTCTCACCATGACGTTAAGTTAAAAAATTGGAATGAAATTAAGATAAAATGTTCAGAAAGGAGGAAAAGTCAAGGATAGATTTGGAAGGTGACCGTCGCTGATGACGATAACGAAGAAGCGGCAGAACTTTCTAAACAGGTTCACGCACGACGAAGGCAAACTCGATCTCTAACTGGCAATCTCGTCGCTATAGCATTACGATCGGAGTGCCTTGACTCAACCTGTTTAAGAACAGTTTATACGGAAGATTTCGGATGCGTCGCCGTGATTTCCAATTTCTGGCAAATAATTGGAAGGTAATACGGAGACATGGAGTTTATGAATCAAAGACTCGGTCAAATTGAGAGTTCCAGTTACGTTGAAATTAAAGTCAAGCACGGGAACGTTACGTAAAAGGAACCAGATATCGGCTCTGCGGTCCGTACATAAATGGCAATATTATTGCGGAGCACTGCGGAAAAATATGAGTCCCGCGGATCGATAGCCAGTGTCCGCGTCTCGTATATCGAAATCGTAGACGCTGGTTCGCGGTCTTTCAGCTCCGCGTATCGATATCCCCGAGCACCGCTTTTTCGCTTCGATCAGCTTCGTGTTTGCGTTTCCGCTGCCTCGCGCGCCGTCGGGTTTTCAACTTTTTCCCAAAATTCCATTTCGCCCGATGCCTTCCAATTGTCCGTAAATCCTAGCGAACTTGAAACGCGAGATTTTCGTTCCAGTTCTTCGAAGGTTCGTTATTTGCTTTCAAATTTCATCGGAGTTAACGAAACCACGACGCTGTGTCCGAGCAAAGTTTAGAAAGTTTGCGCTGCTACGTTAATGATTCTCGCTGATCGTTGATAAAAGCCTGCAATTAATCGACACTTTGCCGCCCGACCGACGAACACAAACCGGCTATTGATTTCGACGCTTCTATCGGTTCCGTGATTTCACACGTTGATCGTCGCTGTGCCAGATTTTGTCATTTCCGACTAAACACGCGTTTCAATCACGCATTTCTCAAAGCAAAGAAACATGGTTGTTCGAATCGCTTGCCAGTTTTGATATTTTTCCTTGTTGGATCCAAAGTACGCGACATTTCGTCATTCTTCCGTTTGCATATTAAAGATGAATGGCGTCTAGTAACACACGACGAGCTTCATTATTCCGCGTAAAGTTCAAGATTGAATTTTAAGATCCCTGCCTCGCTACAATTGCAGAAATCGTCCGGTAGAACGATTTTCCTTTTACGACAAAGTTCTCGCGTTCGACGCAGTATTATTCCATCGAATGCGATATTGCCTTCGTAAAATCGAATTACAGCGATCGCGCGAACAACGAGGCGGAGCTCGTGACTCTGCAATCCCCGTCTCTACGTGATCGTACTTATGCAAGGGCGTTGTCAGCTTCCTGATTGCATCTCGTCTCGTCCAACAACGATACAAAGAGCGAATTAAGCGCATTCTGTCGTCGCGCCACGTCGAATATCGTTTTTACCTTGTCGATGCGTTACGAGCTCCGACTAAACACACGTTGCATCTCGCGGCTAGGAACCGAACGACACCTTATGAATTATTTATCGTGCATCTCCCGTTGCACGCCAAGGTGTTAAGTTTCTTCAACGTCCTCCCGTGCGTCCTCGTGACACGCTAGACTGTTATTGAAAGTGGAAAACTGCCTGTCCTCGAATTCGAGCACGTTCCAACCCGGCCATCCTTCCAGAGGACAAACACATCTCTGTTCTTTATGTTCGAGCAGCTTAAAATCATATGAAAATATGGAATCACGTGGTATCGATTAACCATGCGGTAAGATACATATTCATTTTCATAAATCGTTCTTTCCACACGCAGAAGAATGACCGAGATATATGTAAAAACTCGGTAAAAATCTTAATAACGCACATCGACGACAGTCGTATTTAGAGAGAGGGCAGGGCAGTTTACACGCGCACTCGGTGAACGTTCGATTTTCCAACGGATTCTGTTCTAATCGAAAGAGGATGCAATGGCGAGGAATCGCTTCACACGGTGGATAGTGAACGTTTGGCGAATTTTTAATTCACTTTCGCCATCGAGTTGTTCCGGGATCTCATTTCAGATAAGGAAACTTTTCGTCTTTGCGCGTACTCGTTTAACGAACTCCACGACGATACTCCGTGCTCGAATTTTTCATGCCCGCCCTCCCGCCGCAGTTTGACTAGAAAACTTTTCGATCGCCTTCGGCGCTTTCAATCGTCCATTTTACGCCATTAAAACACCTAATAGAATCCATTCATCTTCGTCTGGCCGGTTTTGCTTTTTATCTCTGTTTAGCATCGAAACGCTTCGATGCTGGAACAATTTTCTTTGAAATAGTTCATTTATTCTTATAAAAGCACGACCACAGTTTAGTTTAGCTTAGTTTAGGTGTCGTCGATGTTGTCGATAATTGGTATTATAATCCGGAATCAAGTACCGGCACGAGTTGCTGCTTGTGTAATTCCCCTAGCTAGTGTCTCAGAAATTCATTACTAGCTCGAATCTTACATCGTTCGTGAATCCCTAGAGGTTTGTAAAGGAACAACCAGTTGGGCTTTGGTCCAAACTCGTAGACGCCCGTTTAACGGCAACCAGGACCATCACGTATCTCAAACTCGCAAACTACAATGGTACTCCGTTTCGCCAAATCGCGTACATACGTTACTTGTCTTACTTTCTCCGAACTAAATTCACTCTGATACGACGAGCACGGTGCCTTATCTCCTCCGCTTTGCTATCGAACGACTTCAAGTTCAAGAATTTTTCAGACAAATGGTGAAAATTATTTTCGCTATCGCAGGGATTAGTGGCCTCGATTCTCCTCGTAGAATTTCCTCGCGATCGGCATCGACATTTCGAATCATCGATTTCGGGGGTGGTAAATCAACTTCGTGTCCACGAACGTGGAGACTCGATTCCGCGTAAGCATTACGCGAGAAAGTCGAATGTGTCGCGACTAAGAAAAATACTCTCGCGGTAAACCGGTCGAAGTAAGATTTCAACTGTTGGAACAAGTTCGTACAAAGTTCTGCGCGTTATGCAACGATGTTTGAAATCAAACAATACATTAGAAGCTGAAAGTTTCAGCGAACACGCTGATTCCTCTAGACCTTATCCTTCTTTCGTCCCTACTATTAAAAGTTCACGTTCGAAGCCAGCATCGACCCCTTTTCCTTCTGCCTTTTATCCAAACCAAAGCAAGAAACATTCGAGCGGACAAAGTATCAGCATGGGGCTGATCTACGAGTTCGATACACGGTCTACGTCGACGTAAGGTGGGGTCGGTTCGCGTTGGATGACAAAACGTGCAGACGCGGCAATATTTTCGCACCCATAACGAATGGAACGGTAGAGCCACCGCGCAATACCTGCCCCGTTCAACTTGATGGAACCCGATTGCCGGGCGAAACACTATTTCGAGCGAAACGACGACGAAACGGATCCCCGGAGCGGGTCACGGAGCGGGTCACGGAGCGTTGGAGAGAGAGTGGGCCGGAAGAGGGGTAGGAAAAACGAATCGAACCATTCGACGTTCCTCTGCAGGTTGTACACCGACAAACCATTTCATCGAGTTATGCGGCTCCCAGCTCGCAATCGGAGTAAAACGTTCTGTCATGCGGCACTCGATAAGCTCGTACCTGTGAGCGCTATTTACGCTCGGCCTTTGCCGCTATTGCGACACGATTTTTTCTCTCTGGTTTGTTTAACAGCTGCTTTCCAATGGGGATTCGATGAGCGTAAGCGTTTTTCGCTCGCGTGAAATTGATCCTTTCGAACGGTAGTTTCGCTTTATGTAGAAAAGTTCCGGTGGTAGAGGGAATACATAACCGTTTAATTTAAGAAGATCTCGTGGGCGTTCAAAAGCGGGAATTACTTTGCAAAGTTTTCGTTCCTCTCGATTATCTGGAAAGTTATCAAGAGAAGCTATAGCGGTTACGACGAGTTTTGCCCGATAGTTCAAGTTTAGTCCGCGAAACGAATTAACGTTCGAGGGGCGTTCAGCGATTCGAAGTTGCGCGAACCACACGTTTAGACGGCACACTTCTGACAGCAATTAAAGCGCGCAACAATTTCCCTCGAATTAATCCGAATCGCAGCCTGCGTGAAAATCATTAATTTTGCCGGGCCGGCAATCACCACTAATGAGATCGTGCGTCGCCCATCGTATTCTCACTCGTGGAATATCTTCCTTTTCTTCTTGCAGCGCCGCCGTCATGTTGCTTCTCTCTATCCCTTTGCCATTGCTGTTCGCAATTTCCATTGTTGGACTTTTTTTCACGTATTTGCCCTAACTCCTTTCTTCCGTTCGTTAGGTTCTTTTCACGCCGAATCTCTTTCCAATATCTTTTTCCTCTACGTTCTTCGTTACGGAAATTCCTTCTTTGATAGTTCCTTTTTCTATTTTGCGTTTTCTATTTTTACGACTACCTATTTGAAATATTTCGTTACCCGACTTCTCCGATATCAACGATAAGCATAATCACAACTATCGATAAACCGATGTACGATAATTTGCCGTAGTTCGAGACAGAAACCTACGAAGATGCTCCGAATCTTTCGTATGAAAAGAAGCCGCGAGTATCGTCGAATTGATCAGCGATACCACTCGATGCTTCAATCTGAAACTTCTTTATTTCGCGGAGACTACTGTGCCATTTCGAACACCGAAACATCTCTTCAAGTACTCGAGCCCGTTTCGACATCCTCGCGTATCAATTTTCAGCCTGCTCCCTTCTCCTTCGCAATTCTTACGACTCTTACCTTGTCTTCGAGCGTTTTCAACGACTTTCCATCCTCTTCGTTCTTCCTTCTTTTGTCCCTGTCCCTCACCAGGCCATTCAGGCTCTTGTAAGACAACAGACGACACATGTCGTTGGTCAAGTCGGGCAGTCGGTTCTTGCAGTCGCCACACTGGAACTTCTGCTGCGGCATCTCGCACGGTGGTTCTCCGGCGACGTCGCCGCGGAAGACCGAAAGCTCTCGCGGCCTCTGCCACTCTTCGTCATTTTCCTCGCAACTAGCCCGCGCTCGAATCAACTTCGAGCGCCGGCGACTCACGTTCCCACGCAGATTACACGAATTTTCTTCTCCGCGCGTCCCCAAGCAACGATTACCGGCGAACCAAATATCGTTCGTGGTCCTATCAGCCGATAATTAAACACGGTTCACACGAACGAAGCAATCGGTCGGCTCCTTCGCGGCTTTAGTTTCTAAGAGTAACATTGAAATTATTGGAATTTGCTTGGTTGGAAGGGTACTTGGTATTTGGAAATGGTTGAACAAAGTTTGACGCATTCTCCGCGAAGATGAAGAAAGTGTGCATAGATCTTTAAGGACTCTGCTCTTAAGACGATTTCCAAAGTTGGGCAAAGTTGCGGATCGTATCGTGTATAAGAGTAGTACGAAAGTTTCGTGACACGGAGAAGGAAGTACGACCCTTCCAGGGTGTCTCTATAGCGTCTTTTCGTCGCAGTCTAATTTTCAATCGGAATCTCAAAGATTTAGTAAATGAAGATAAGGCGACAAAAGCGTACGCAGGCTAAACCGTAAACGGATCGTCTCGCTAAAGCGTGATATCGATGCGAAATCAATTATCTAAATACATCTGCTTGAAAAGCGGGAAAAACTACAAAAAAAGAGTAGAACTATTCCATAGAATCTAACTCTAGCGTTGTCGTTTCGGGTTATACTCTGTACGCGTGTAGCAAATTCCAGGCGCCCGATTCTCCCTTAAAAGAGGACAGTAATAGCGAAGCTTTCCAAACAACAGTCAACGAAGAAGAAGAAGAAGAAGAAGAAGAAGAAGAAGAAACACGATCGTTCCAAGTCGTAGCATTACAGAACTCTCTTCTAAACGGAAGATTGCCACGACTCGCTCGAACAACCGTTTGCAAACTCATGTTCGCTGAACTTTCTTCCGTGTTCTAGCCGAGTAAAACTGAAACTGTCCGCAGGGAGACAGGAGATCTGTGGCGAGGAAGTGGGCAATTCAAAATGGAGAAACAGGTGCGGAGGATCGAGCAGACTTTCGATCTCGAGAAGAATGTGGTAGCGCGTCGCGTATTAAGAGCGGCTGGTCATAGTTCGCTTCGAGAATACCGGAGCGAGCAACGCGTGAAATTGGGGCGATCGAAAGAAGCTGCTCCTTGGCACAGTTTCACGGGATCAGCGGACAGTTTCCACTTGGTTTTCACCACGGTACACAGACCCGTTTTCTTTCTGGCCTAGCTGCGCTTTCAGCGCCGCGCCTTCTGCCCTGGACATCTCCCTCTTCCGGCGGCCGAATGAAAAATGAAGCGGCCGCGTTTGCGCTGGTATTTTAAGAAATCGGGGACGCGATGCTCCGGGGAGCTTCGTTCGTTAACCGCGTCGAAGCTTCCGTGGAAAGCGATGCAACGCGGGCGAAGCGAAAACCATCGATTATTTATCCGCCGAGACGATTGTATCTCGTCGTTCTTTGTTTGTTTTATCGTGGACAGACAAATGGATAAGATACGGTCGGGTACGCGTGGAAACACGACGGCGAGAAAAATCGAACGACGATCGGTGAACGACTGGCGAGAGGCATCGAAGCTGGGACCGTCGTCGTTCTCGTCCCGAAACGTTTAAAAATATCCAAGAGGAAGGTGGACGAGGTCACTCGGACGAGACGACGCGCATTGCGTTAAAAAATCGACGTTCCATTAGATGCAACGAAGAATGGCGTGGAACGATCGTATCGCGATGCTGCGACGTTCGATCGTGGCTCGATTAAACGTTATTGTTGTTCAGGCCACTAACGAGCTGGTGATTTATTGATAATGTAATTCCACGATTACCTGGCCTAATTACGTAAATAATTCATTGGCTACGTAGTAATCTCCTCCGTAGAATTAATTATCGATCTTCGACACGGGCGCCTCGCTTACATCGACTGTTTTCCCCGTATCGCGAAATGTTTTATTGGTCGATTGTTTTCGCTATAAACTCGAAGAGTCCTCTACCGCGCAGCGACATTAACGCGATATTATAATGTGGTGTTTCATGCGTTCGTCGGTGCGATTTCAGTTACCAGTGTTTCGACGCGAAACGGGTTTAGTTAGGAATAATTCTATGGTTTGAACAACGATTCGAATCTAAATTGGTGGAACGAGGACGTGCGAGTGAAAATGCGACAGAAATGCGCGTGAAACGTTTCGACTTGGCTTCCCGATGATTTTACCCATTTAACGACGTCTAATTGCGAGTTGTTAAATATTTTACAACCACCAAACGTGCTGCCTTTTGAACGTACGATTTTTACGTGCTTAGATCTGTCCAAGGCAATAAACGACCTATGTTTTACCGCACACGACGCCAGAGCCTCAGGCAACCGGATATCCGAGCGTCTGTTTCCGCATTTCTTTCGCCAATTTTTTATTTTCTAGCAGATAATACAAAGAAAAGAACGACAAATATAAATTATGCGCCCACTGTACCGAGCTACCGCAAATTAGAGTGCAAGCGAGTCTAAATGGAGGTCGACGTTTCAGGATGATAATCGTTGCCGGAGCAGCAACGGGTAATAAAGACGCAGCTTCGTCGTTGTTAGCGCGACGTGCACGCCGCAATACAAAGAGACAAATAAAATGCCGAAGATGTAAGGAGGACAAAACGATTCGAGCCACTCGCGACCCAATATACTTTATTACTCCTGAGCAGTTGTACCTCGGTTAATTGAATACGTCCACGCTGATTTCTCGCCGGTTACGTCCCCAGTTTTCGCGAACCTGGCGCTCTTTGTTTCTTCCGCCCCTCTCAGAGTAAAGCCTCAAGCAGCGTAATTGGATTTGCTGGCAATTAAGCGGCGGCCACCCCTCGAAGGGAGGTCAGTTTATGGTTTCTACAGGGTGGTCGCGAGAAGCGCGCAATTAATGTCGAATTAGCCCTAGGAGCTCGATCTTTCTTTATATTGCTCGAGTATCGCGGGTCTCCGTTCTTCGGAAGGGCCAGGGAAGGAAGTTACTCGAAAGGATTAATTGGTTTGCTTGTAACGAGGGCGAGTGAAGTGGCACGATAACGAGGGCCTTCTCCTCTGGTGTTTCGAGGAATCAAACATCGAGAGTTGGAGAGCAATCGAGCAACCTGTCCCTCATTAGCACATGGCACGCGTATCTTTATGATTTACGTTCGATAATAAAAAACGATGTCATTTTTCTTTAAATTAAGTATCCAATTTTGGTGTTGACAGAAGAGCGACGATAGCGAAGGACTATTGATATTTTGATAATTATTATGATATAATGTATATACGTAATATGCTTGCAATTTATATAATTATTATATATTTACAATTGACCGCAAATGTTTACGAAAAATTAATAACTTTACCAAGCAGGGCAGAAATTTGTCGCACTTAGCGAATATCGTAAAGGCTACTCTACTTTGCATACTTTATATACGGTGACTATAAACAATATTTGCACGTCATTGTATAACATTTAATGCAACAATATGATATGGTAATTAGGTCGAACGCGTCGTTTACTTATCACGTGCTTTCATTTTCAGTATTATTACATTATGAAAATTTTATCATAAGTGCAAGAAAAGCTCGCTGCGCAATTATCAGCGACGATGAGAATTTCCTGCAAAATTGGACGAAGTCGCTCGTCTCCTAAAGAAAACACGGATTCATGGTTGGTTCCACGCGTGTCGAGGAAGCGTTTCACAACGGCGCGCCGGGAAAAACGAAATTGAGCGCGTCACTGGCGAACAAGAGCGTCGGCAGCTGTCCCCGGAGGAAGAGAGCGTCCCGACGGCAGCGTGTCAGGTATAATGCAATCTCTCGCCTTATCCACGCTTCTATGAGAATACGACGAGTCTAAGTTTATTAGGGCAGCTGCAGGTTCTCTGCCTCAGCGTAAGATAAAAGGATTCGCGCAGCGATGCTACCGAGTGCGAAAACTCTGATGATAAATCGTAAACCGTGTTACGCAGATTCTACCATTGTACAATTATACTTGAACTTTATTCGCATACTTCATACCTTGCGCTTCATTACGTGTGCGTATCACGCGTGTACATCGAGACAAGGAAAAGAACGCTATCGAGGAAAATATACTATCTGATCTCGGTATCGATGTACAAATTGATGTTGTTTCACGCAAAAATGGCGACGGATAATACGATTGAACGTACGTTCAGAGACAGAAATAATAGTAAATATAAACGACGAGTTAATAAATTCCGGTAATTGTCGGGAGTGCCGCCAGCGTGTGTCAACAAGGGATCGCCTATTGCTGCTCAATGCTGCTCTTGGGACTCGTAAAATCGCGAATGATTTAGGCTCCCTCGAACCGTGAAGCGGCACGCATTGAATCGACGCGGCGTTATCACAGGAATTACGGAAAGTAAAGCTTGTATTGCTGAATTGCATTCTATTCTCTGAGTCATGAAATTTCACCTAGATTACAATGAACATCTAAAACGGTACTCGCGACGCATCTCGCCGAGATATTCGTTTCTAGAGCGGAATAACGTTCGCTAGGAGCCTGGCTGCAGGACGAGGTAAAACGAAACGGCAGATTGGCCCGGAAAGAGGGGATTATTAGCATCTCAATAAGAAGGAGAAACTCCGCTTGGCCGTAACAAGGCGCATGAATGCTCCACTAATATCCGTCGCGGTTCACGCGGTCCGACTATAATTCTGTCGCGAGAAATTGCTCCAACAATGTTGTTACTCTCTTCTTGACCACAGTTCTAAATGTACGGTATCCGGATTAAAATCATAGCTTTCAAGTGGCTTGCAGGGTGGAAGTGGAGACGGAAGTACGCTTATGATCGCTGCATCGCATTATTCATTTACGAATCGTTTATGACAGTTAACTGTGGTTTGGCTAATGAAATGAATTTTAGATGGACAGATATCGATTTCGACATTTTACAGTTTGCAAATTCGTTTGATCAAGATAGAACGATGGGTCTTTGTGCAAATTCCTGAACTTGTTAAATCTGTCCTGGTTTCTTTTACGGCATTATCGTAGGTCTATCGAAAAAAAAAAGAAGACAATTGGAATGATTTGCTAGATTTTACGGAGGTACGTAGCACCCATTTGCCTTCTGAAAGCATCCACGTGAATTTCCGAACCGATCTACGTTCGCCGGAACACAATGAAGCGATCGATAAACGAGGTGGTTACCGCTATCGCGATAAATTCGCTTTTCCGTTTACGGTCGGGTCTCCAAGTTAGGTCGTAAATACGAGACACGAAAACTTACGTGCGAAAATTCAACCACCTGCAAAATAGAGTGTTCAACGAGGTCCCTCCACCTATCGCACTCGCACGCGTCGATGGTTAATTGGCCAAATTATTTGCTGGAAAAACAGGCTTCATCTCGATTTAAATTCCAAACTCAAATTTCCCAATTCCAACTGAGATTCCAAGCGAAACACAAGTGCGAGTTAGAATTTAAATCGTCGCGATGAAAATTCAAATTTTCCAAAGCGAATGTAAATGTTATTCTGCATCGCACGTGTGGAACTTCGATTCGCTAGAATCCTCGGAGACAATTGCGAGAAACGATTCTTGGAATTTTCTAATTCCCAAGAATATCTTTTGCAAGTAGGGTAATAACGCTTTTACCATAAGAGCATAAAGTTCGTAATTCACATAATTCCAAGTAGCATAATGATATTACCGAGATAACAAATTTTATCTCGTCTTATTCCCTTTCCTACCAGAGTCGCTTCATTTTCTTACGAAATATTTTCTCGCCCGGATAGAAATTATTACGAGCGAAAAGCTTACTCTATCGCGTACGTAAAAACGACCGGAATTGCAGGAGTCTGAGTTGAGCGCGCGCGCTCGCTCGCTGATATCAGCGAACATCCCGCGATTACGGCGAAAATTCCCGCCGGAAGCTCTTCGCGGTGGACTTTTACCCGAGTTTCAAGGTAAGCTCGTGTTTACAGCACGCCGCTGGGAGCCGTACGAATAAATAGAAGACGAGAAAAAGCCGAGTGAAACTCGGGAAAGCGGGATCGGGTCGTTTTCGGGACCGATTTCGCTTCGATGAGTTGCTGCCGCTCGTCAACGTCGAAGCAAAGACCGTCAGGGGACGCGTTCGCGAACAGCTGGCGACCAATTTTCCAGGACAGCCTTGTGACTCGTTAATTATCAGCAAACAAGCGATTAACGATCGCAAGCGTTCATTGTCACGCGAACACGAACGCGCGTTCGTGATTTCAGCAGGGAAGAAAGCGACCGGGGAAATGAGATTTTACTCGAGATCATAGTTTGTTTGTTTAGAAATTAAAACGGAGAAATGAAGTCGGAGATGAATTTTAATGAGAAAGTTTCTTTCGCTTGTTTCTCTTTTGCGTCGAGCACGCGGAACATTGCGGTGGAAGAGCGTTTTTCTTGAAACGATGTTTCCTTTGCGCGCGACGTTTTATGTTTTTAACCTGCTGCGATGAACTCGAGCGAATTGATACAGGAAAATCAAATTAAACCGTAACCATGGTACGGTAGATATTATTTCATCGCGTAGATGAACATGTTCATGAATTTCCTCTTAAGCGAAAGATTGCGAACTCCGACACATGCATAAAGAATTCTTGGATTTGTATTACGTTTTCTAAGGGAATCTCCGGTTTACAAACAAGTCAATTTGAGTAGCCATTTCGACGAAGAGATTACAGCCATTCGTATCGTAATAAACTTCCCTGTGGCTTCGTAATTACGTCAATCCTTGTACATCTTGCCGTGATCTTTAAGGCGGACTTCGTTGGAAGTCGTTGGAAAACGCTACTAGGAAACTTCTACCCGTCTCTGGCCAATGGTTTCACCGAGGCTGCGTTCGATTTACCATGGCACGCTGTGATCAATGACGATTTTTCCGCGAAGAAATGGGTCGCGCGAGCGACTCGAGAAAACTCGACACTCGGCATTCGCTGACGTAATCCCCGAAGTATGTTTAACCTCGTCGATTTGATCGTTCGCCGGTTACGCAATTTAAAATCCTCGATAAAGTCGGCACGACGCTCTTCGGATCGAGAATGGCGAGAGCGATTTTTCAACGCCAGAATTGCTGAAGCAGTCGAAACGATCAGCTTGTGATCTTTCATTTTTTTCAAGATTCGAATCCTTTCTGGCAAAATATAGCCGAATGATCGTTAAAATTTGTGCAAACTTCGTTGTCTCGAGTAGAGAATTTTAGACGTTTAGAATCACGGTGACAAATTTGAGCACTGGCTGACATCAGCGTTGACTGAAATCGCAAGGTAAGGTTTTTGCTTGCCGACTCCAGGGAATCGATGCTTCGAGGGAGACAAAACCACATATCTCGCGCAACACTACGACGCGGAAGCGATTCGGGGCGACGATTTTATTTACGACGCCATTCCGCGGTCGTCCACCGAGAGGCGAAAGATTTTACTTACATTTTATGTAGGTCGCGCCGATTTCACCGTAATCGGCTTTAGATCGCTGATTTTATAGGGGCAGATCGCGGGCATCGCAACGAGTTCCCCTGTCCGTTTCCCTCCGACAGAAAATTTACTTTAGGGCAACTAACGGCGAATAAAACGCTACAAGCCTGTTCCCCAATAAAATGTCGAACCGCTGAAATACTCGATTAACGCCATAGAAATTTTCCCACGCGCCTGTTTGATCAAGGACCTCGGAATTTCGAAGTTCCGCGCGTGTAAGGAAGGTCCACTTTTATTTTTCCAAACGAAGAGAGTTTGCTTGAAAAGTTTCAAATTTATTATTCAAACTAGAAAAGTACGAATTTCCGCGCCGGCGAAACGTCCAATCAGCTCCAAAGCCTGTTTCACCGAGAGTCTCGTAAAGCGAGGCAGCATCATCGGCAGGGATCAGCGAGCACGCGTTGAGTTTCCGCGATCCTTTCCATCCCGAACTTAATAATCTCCGGCCGATGGAAACGCGCGGCCCTTTCCGCAGGGCTTACGTCCTAGCGAGAATTTTCGAAAAAATTGAGGGCGTCTCTCGTCACGCTACTCGTCGAACGCGGTTGCATTGTGCTCGTTTCATGCGCCATGTCACGTGCGGATAAATGGACACATTTTGAAATAAAAGTGGCCGTTCGTGTGGCTGAACGACGAGAAGCAGGCACGAAAACCGAGGAAAAATCGGGGATGGCACTCGTTTCTTGTATCTTTCGTATCTTTATTATTTCCAGTCTTTATTGTCGGAATTTCATGAGACCTGTTAGTTAGACCGAAAAGGACGGACGCATTCGGACGAGAATTTATCACTCCTCGGGGACGGCAGGCTAAAGCGGCCCCGGAAAGTATTTCACTGTCCAAACGGTGCGTCGCTAATGCTGATAAAATGAACGTACGAGCGTCGCGTCTTTCATATTTGATAGAAGATAGCGGTATCGCGGCGTTATTAAACCATAGCTCGGCAAGAAGCTCGCGCAAAACGTTGCTGAATAATTAACAAGGCTCGGCCGACTAACGAGAACTTGGACGCAAAATTGTGCGCCAGTTGTGCAAGCGTCCCCTCCTCCCACCAACGACACCGAAATTCTCCGCTGCAAGTGCTCGCTGCACTCGTTACAATTGCACCCTGGTGTATAATGCAAAGAGTCGGCTTGTTGTAAACTGCATTTGAACTAGAGACGCGACAAAGCGTAGCCGAATACCTATTTTTTGTTGTACTTTATTCGGCGCAACTTTGTGGAATTTAGTGGGAATTTACGCGGAAGTGGGATAGGTCGGCAGGCGAAAACTACGAATACGAAGCAGATTTAGACGCTGGCAGTCGGACCAAGAGTTGAACGAATTTAACCAGAAGTGGAATAGGTCGACGAGTAAAGTCCACGAGATGCAAGTAGATTCTGACGCTGGTAATCGGACAAGCACGGTACTGCACGCGAAATAAGGACGATATTTACATACTTGTAATATTAAATGGCACGCTCGTCGGACAATTTAATATTATGTACTTTGATGTGTACGTCGATCGATCGATCCTTATTTAGATACGAGTGCAGTAGAAAGTTCCAATGTAAACAGTGGTTGCACGAGACACGAAATACTTTCGATCTAGAAACCTTTCGATTCGAGCAAGTACAATGCAAAAAACATCGACGAGTCGTAGACTCACATGGCTGATTCGACGACGCGAGAAGCGCGAGAGAAACTCGTGTTAACGATAAATCTAGTTGTTGGCGTAGGAAGTCGTAAATCTCTTAGGCACACGGCGAAAGAAATGAAAATTATAGTTCGATACTTTCTACTCGATGGAGTTCCTCTTCGTTTAGATCGCGCCGGCTTCCTATTCACGCTCAGCTGCTTCGCTCTCCTACTCTCCTCGTCGCCGTAAATTCGATCAGAGTAGCGGGATAATTGGAGGATTGGGCGCGCGCGCCTGTGTGGTTTTATCGCGCGAACGTTTCACGCGGTAAGAATTCTGCTGGAAAATTCGACTAACGACGAGAAGCAAGTCCAAACGAAGCAGTCGACGCTGCAAATTAAATACACAGTCTGTGTGGAGGATGTGGCCAAACAGGATTCGGAAGCTTTTACCGGATGGTCCTGCTGCGCCAAACTTTGCTTGGGTAATTTGGAGAAGCGGGTTTGAAAAACCGATGAAAATTGGTTACATGATGTCGGTGCGACGAGAGGATGGAAAATTCTGCTGTTGATCCAGGAGGATAATCCGAAGGAGAGAGATTTCGTTGTCTCGCGAAAATACAGCGACTCGTGAAAGTAGAAACCTATGATACGTTATGCGCGTTATGCGAAACATTTCGAAATTTCATTAGCGTTGTAACCAGACCTCGCGTTCGTGATTATCTTGTTAAGGTTTCGAACAAATTTGGCTACGTACAGGGAAGCTACAAAACATATATCGTAAATATAGATTCCAGCTTACAGGGATCAGAAAAGTATTTAAACAATCCATTAACCACTATATCGGCGAGTCTCGATGTTTGCTGCGTCTACTCGGACTGTGTACGAATTGTTCCATTAAATATACGGTTACGATAAATATATCTTGCGACGTTAAAATTTTTTATGCTAAGCGTTCAAATATTCTCGTGATCCTCTGTAAGTGGACTCGAGAGGGTTTCGTGGCTGGAAGAGTGCCTAGAGTTAAGCTTAAGAGGATCTGTCCGCCCTGGGAGTGGGCGTGTTTGTGTGGGTCGAATAAGGGAATATTTTCAGCAACTATCGGTCGACACGAGTTGCCGTGAAGAGGCTATTTGGTAAACTGACCAAGCAAGTGTACTTGTAATGCAACCGTGCGCAATTAGTGGCGCAATTGTTTGGCATGACTAAGCGTACGAGGAAAAGGAAAGACCACGAGAGCGTTAATTTTTGAGTCGTTATCTATAACAGCTTGAGCAAACGTATAATTGTACGACAACGAGAAAAGTTTTCGATAAAAATGGCCAGTCGTTGGAGGACACGTTCGTCGATACGTAGAGAGCAGTTTCGACGGAATTTCGCGTTCGGGTTTCACAGAAAGGAAGCCACGGAATGCGTAACACGATCGTCGTCGGAGACTGGTTGCTTTTTCAACCGCATTTCACTTTCAAATACCTGGGATTCCTGAATCGCGCGAAACCAGTGACGTCTTTGACCAGTTCGCGGAAATCAAGTCGAAGTTTCGTATACGATTGACCACCAACTGCTCTTAAAAATGCTCGGGCCGGCTTCGATTCTCGGCCAACGCGGTTTTCGCTCTCACGTACGGGCTTTCGAAATTCCGAATATTCTTCGCAGCATTCGACCACGTCGAGGTGGTCGTGTAAGAAAGTGTAGGAAAATTGGCACTTCTCAAGCACCAGGATATTCCAACGCCACTCGACCAGCTACGAATCAGAATATTATTACAAGAAAACCTTCGAAATTGCACTATTACGACGCACAACTAGCTCACGCTCACTCTCCCACGATCGAGTCTTGCACTGCACCACGGTTCAACACAACGAAAAGACGTAGCACGGAAAGTCCTTCGAGCTAACAACGGCCTCGCTGGTTCGAACACTGAATGCACTTCGACGATATCCAGGCGTTAATCACGAAACGCAGACTCCGAACGAAGAACGACACAGATCGGCCTTGAAACTGTCGGAAGAGCGCGGTAACCATTGGTCACGTGATCGGACGAAACGATCGCGGGACTGAAATCGATTTCTCGCGAGGTACGTCAGGCTCTCGCGACGACGATGGACCCGGCTCCACGCTAACCTCGAATGTTGTCCAATGCCTCTCTCTCTCGGTCGGCGACTCGTACGCTGCCCGATACAATCTATTTACGAGTAAAAGCACTCGCGTTGCATGCCAACGCGCGGCGGGTACTGGCGTGTGCCGCGGACACGAGCACCGGAGGGACAAGTTTTCGCCACGCACGTGTACCGAATCGAGACGATGACACATCGATGAATCATAGCGAGTCGCTATTTGATGGTCGTTGCTGAACATGTAATATTTCAAGATCGAATTCGTGGCCAGATCATGCTTCGTCTTGCGAGGAATTAATTAGGCGGATGAATATTCCATGTCTATAGACGCTTGTAAGAAATCGTGATCGATAGGCAGGTGATTCTTTGCGGATACGCGCAGAGATACTACACAGAGAGATTTACGAGCGCGTGTTAATATCTGATGAAATCTACACGTTAAAATCGATAGAAAGATGTCATACGCACGCGTATATTTATAACACGAGGTATTTATTCTCTCGTGCAAGTTTACTCTCTGAAACCATTGACATGCGTTTATGAACCACCCTGTATAGCATGTTCCTCGAAGTGCTCTAAATAAAACACGAAGGTATCCTTACAGTCGCTCCCTGCCAACAGACATTATTCCGGACTCGCGAGAGCGCACCTATGAAAATTCCACTTCGTAACATTAACGATACTCGAAATAAACCGTCTCCGCCCGTGCCATGCAAACCCGAGCTCCGTGCACCCGGATACAAGACGAAGTGTACGCGACGAAATGTAAGAGAACGCGCGGCACGATGCACTTAGGATATCTTTAAATATTCTACGAACGTTCTTTCGGCAATGCAACGGGAGAACGTGGTGGAAAGCCATACAGTAACCATGTACTCGCGCGAGGTACGCGCTCTGCTTGCGGTCGACTTTCCCGCACGCTCTTCAACGTCGAAGTTCACCGGTCTGAGACGTGGGCGAACCGCGCGGCGCCCACCTACGTGTCTCGTTCGCGACTTCCACTAACCTAGGCCAACAACGTTTGCTCGCGTCCTGAAGCTGGCACCGCGTCGAAACGCCTGCTTCGAGCTGCACACGCAGCTCGCCCCGTCTCCGAACGATTTGTCCGCGTCGACGTCCGAAACGCTTCAACGACGACGCGCAGACCTGGCTGAAATATCGAGAGTACCCGCTGCTTTGATGGGAGCCGAGTTAATGAGCGCTTGGAATTTTGAGGTGAACGTTCGAGAGGATTTCTGAGATTTATGCCAAGCGTTGCTTTAGGCTGTTTTCGTTAAGGTACGAATGGCGAGTGAGTTGAAACGCCGCGGCTGATTGACGAGACGCTTCGACGTTTCTCGTTTGGCTTCGATGTTTCTTGTTTAGCTTCGATACTTCCTGCTTAGCTTCGAGGAATTTTGTCAAGAATTATGTATCGTAACGTAGAATGCGTGAGGTCTAACGAGGAATAATCGGGACTAAAATACATGGAAGTTGGTGAAAGGATGAGGACAAATTGCGATTCGTGGAGTGACGAGGGTCGGTTCTGCTCGCGCAAACGTACGAGTGTTTTTCTAGAAAATAATAGACACGCGAGTACGGTTCGCTGTGCATCTTGCAGTTTTGAGATCACGACAAATTGCTGCGAAGTCTCTTCGTTGCTTGTAATTGCAAAGATTTAATAATCGTATCTTTGAGGTTAACAGGATGCTTTCTCGCGTTCAAAGTTCTTCCGTCCGATCGTAAAATCACATTAAACTCAGAAAATTACCAAACCAACTTATCGCGTTTTCCCCTTATAATCTTCGTATGCTTAATTCTCGCGTGGAATTAAAAATGAGACATAGCGCGCACGTTTCGACCGGATTATTCCGCGATGATCCTTGCGAGAGGTGCAAATCGAGTGCGAACAAAGCCGCTTTCATTCAACGTTCGTCGCTCGCGGAAGCGCGTAAATTTATCTTGACGCGTCCCGGCGACGTTTATGCTTCTACGCAGTGGAAGCTCGGTTATTGACAGAAGTAACGAGCATTTGTTCCCCTTTCGTTTTATTTTCCAACCCCTTTTCCTTTTTTGTAAGAGCGAGAGCAAGAACTCGAGTACGTTTCGCAACGAGCAAACAGCAATAACGAGCCACGATGTATACACTCGGTTGCCTTTTTGCCCCCGCTTTGCAATGGATACCACTCCGAACGCACGAAGACGTTTCTATTTTCGAGCACCGTCGCGTCAGTCCGTTTCCGCGACTGGCTGTTTTACTTGCTCGTGTTTCGCTTCTTTCACTCGACGCCGAATTATCGAGCACGCAGGGAATCGTTATCGCCAATTACAACTTGCCAACTTTTTTTCGCGCTACTTTCCACTTTAATTACGAAAGAATCGTAAAAAGTAACGACAACGAGTGGATGTTAAACGTTGGAGGAAACTCGAGATCGAGCAAAAAGTCCGACATATTAGGCAAAATTTGCCCGTATTTTGCAATAAAGAGCTTAAATCGACCAGAGGGAAGAAGTATGCTTCTGGTAATCTGAGAAATGTGTGATAAATGCAAAATGATAATCACCTACGACGATATATTCATATAAAAGCTAAAACTGTCCTTAGTGGAATTTTTAATGTCACAGACTCTGCCTACTTGTTCGTTTCCGCGAACTATTAAACAGGAATACGCAGACAGCGGGAACAGCGTCTAGTTCTATTAAAAGCGACATTTTACAGCGGGGCACGTGATTCACAATGTTCCCGGAAATAAAGGTGATATGCAAATGCGGGAATAGCATAGTTATTCTCGCGCACGGCCGTGCCCCTTCCTGCCTCCTCCTCTCTTCGTTACGTCGCGATAAATATTTCCGTGAATTCCACGAGAGAGTTCGTCGCGTGCACCGAATAAAGGGAGGCGGTGGAATTAAAGAAAAATATCGATTGGAAAAAATGTAGAAAAAGAGCGAAGCGATGGATTCTAATCGCGAGCTGTGTCAACACCTCCGCGATTCCGCATCGTGGCAATTCCGCATCTCAAAACGAAAAGTATCTTCCTATAAGCGAGACCTGTCGCGAAAACTTCCTATGTAAGCCAGACAACGCTTTCTACGAACTGCAGGTTTGGATTCGGATTTTCCAGCGATCCTCTTCCGATTTGCGTAACAGGATCCGGTTGAGAATGCGCGGCGATATGGCCGGGTACGCGCGAGTCCCGCGGGAAGAAAACCCGGCGACTTGTCTTTTTGACTAGCGAAAACGCGTTATTGCACACGGTGCGCACGTCGGTCGAAGAGATTCGCAGGAACCGCGTCGCGACGAACGAGCGTATTTCTATTCGGTGCGACGCGTGAGCCCGAGATTCTATCAATTTTTGACCGGAGATGTTTTGTACCTACGTCCGCTCGAATATGTCCAGACGCGGAAGAAACGAAACGAGATTTTTTAAAAGATAATTTCTCCAGATGGTGTTCCATGGCTGCTGTGTTCGTTCGGAAATTAAAGTCAAACCGGGCACGAAGAAGAATTCGATGGGAAAGTTTTAGCATCTTGAAGGTGGAATTTTTATGGAGACGCAACCGTTTTCAAGACGCGGTCGAAACAATCTTCCTTATAAATAATCATTAGCCGAAGTTATGGTTCGTTAGGGGCGCCGGTGGAAAGAAACAAAATCCAGCCACCCCTTGCAGTGATGCATAATGCCTGGGGAGAGAAATGGCTCCAGAGAGAGAAAGAGAGAGAGAGAAAGAACGATCTTGAATTTCGTTAGCGAGTATCATCGTTTAGGCTGTCTCTAATCGACATCCTTTGACCTCGTATTTATGCAAATGAACCGTAAGGATGCCTTCCAGGCGGAAGAAAATTATCGATGGCTTCGTTTCCGCCGTTGGGAAATTATCTCGCCCACTGGATCATCGGGTTCGTCGAACGCAATTTTCCTGCACGATGAATTTCCTATGCAGCCACCCTTTCTTTTCGTCGAAATAACAAAATCTAGTGGAAATCTTATCCTAGGGGTTATTTTTCAAAACACCCCACGAGAGAATTACGTCTGGCTTTTTACGAATACAGAAATCGGCAAGAAATAAAGTTTAACAAAAAGCTTGTCAAATCCCAAAAAAGGATTTAATCGAATAGTTTGCAGTTCCAACGTTTAAATTGTATTTTTATCGAAAGCGAAGGAGAGCAGCGTAAAGGTAACGCGTTTCGAAAAGTAATTTGATTTCCATTGATTTTCGGTTAGTTCTTGTTGGTTTGCTCTGTTATACCGGTGTGCTGCTGCTTTAATTCTCAAAATTTCACAATTTCTGTGAAAGGAATCCCCGTTAAATTACTACGAACAATCGCTTTGTATGCAATCCAGCAAACTTTATGAGCGTAAGCACGTTGATCGCGTGATTGTCCGCTCGTCGACTCGTTTGCGAGATGTTCGTTACGAAATTACGCGCGGTAGTAGTCGGAGCGGGCGCCGGAAATCGCCCGGAACATGGCCGCGGTTTCTCACGTATGCGCGCGCGTTTCCAATTAAGCGTAGATCAATTCCGCAGCCGCCGTGTTCGTAATTGATACAACGTGCAGGAGCAACGTTATCGCGCGTCCATTCGTACTTATCGGCCGCTGCCAATCACCACTTTCATCCGGGTCGTGTCACCTGTCCAGTTTTCTACAGGACCAGATTACCGGATCTTTCGACCTCGGCCAGGAATATCTTGGACAATCGCGCGTTCGAGATTCCTATTTCTCCTTGCCGAGAAATTTATCACTCGAACAGATATCGATAGTAAATCACAGAATTCCTGCTTTCGAATTTCTGCTGTGTTAAATGAAACGAAACGAGGTAGCTCGTAAGAATTTGTCGAATATTTCTATTTCGATAAACAGTCAGAGGAAAATCGCGCGTCGCGTTAAAAATGAAAAAGAGCTAAAGCAGCAGCGTGAGTTTCCACGCGAGACGAGAAAGAAAGACTCGTTCAGCGTGGCGGTTAAATAGCGCGGCTTTAATTGTAAACTTAATCAACCGTCTACGCTTGAAATTGGAATTAAAATTGATAAGCTTCTTTCTGCGAGTGCAATTGCGTTTTTCTCGAAAACCGTACGCTAGGAAAGGTCAGCAACGCGGAACGAGGAAACAATGAAGCGAGAACGACGAAAATTAGGTTTCGTTGGGAAAAATGCTTCGCCTCATTCGGGTTATTTCGATGTAGTTCACTGCTAAAACGATTTTATGCTAACGTAGCTCGGCTGTGGATAGATGCTAGACGGTGATGTTTCGTTCGAACATCTTCGTTCTATCTGGAATGGCGACACGATCGATACACACGACTATCGTTAACCATTATCGCTGCAATCGATGTACGTATAGCTTGCCCTGTCGCCTATCGTACGAGATTACTGTTCAAACAACAGGTGGTTCTGAAAACGGCAATTAATCGAAGGAGGCTATAATTTACGTCCGTCAATAGGTTTTTGCTCTTCTCTGGCCTCTTACTTCGTGCCCTCGCGAGAAGAAGAAAACGAAGGAAATTATTAATCATCCCTTCGATAGGTCGTTATCTTCCACGTTGTAACGATCCATCTTCCAAAATGAAGCATCGAAATGAAACGAATATCAAAGATTCCAGAGACGCGCACGATATTTCTCGAGGCGCCGGAATGGAAACGGATGCGGTGTGTCGCGTTAATTTCAGCAAAAGTCTCCGGCCAGGCGAATAAATCTGTCAGCGAGTGAGATGGGCCAGAGGAGAGGCGTTTCCTTTGAAATCTCTGAGAAGGACACGAGGAGGGTCGCGGAAGACAGGCGAAAATTGTCAGACGATTCGGAATGGATCGGAATCGCGAACAGACCACGATGAATCGATGTTATACGAGTTATATACCGGCAAAGACAAGTCGAACACGACGTGGTTACAGGCGAACAGCCGTGAATTGAAATTCCAAAGCGCCGGGTCGCTACTCGCGTATTTCTAGCCTCCTCAGACGGAAAATATATAAGCGGAACCGGGTGTAAAAGCATAGAGAAGCGCGAAGACCCGAGGAAAGGTTGTAGAGTGGATAAAACTATCGATACGTTACACACGCTACAGTCACGTATTTAATGTGCCGGTGCTTCCCATCTTCCGGCGAGATAAGGAACCGTCTAGACGGGCCTAGGTGAGACGTTCGATATCCTCCTGTCGAACCCCATTCTTTCCTCTACGATAATAGTCGATCGCGTAAAACCTCACGTACGTAAACGTATATCGCGCGATGCTTGCATTATTATGCGATAAGTGGATGTACGTGAAATTCGTCTATCTCTCCCCCTTATTTTCTTAGGACAAAACTTTTCTTAGGTTAAAATTCATCCACTCGTAATGGACGTTTAAAATGCCGCACTATATTAGCATACTCGATTTTCTTTCCATGGCAGAAACGAACGGCAGCGGAGATGATAAAAAGATCGTCGATCGAAGACTTCCTCGTAAACGAATCTTCGACGAGAAAAGAATTAGGTAACGCATGCTACTTATTCTTAGTCAAGCGAAGCAATTGATAGGAAGAGGAAGAAGTCGAAGCAAACGCAATGGAAATGGAAAGAAAATCCGGAAGTGGAAGTCACGTAGGTAATCCGGGCTTGGTCCGATCGTCAGGAGGCGAGCTAACCCGGGGTGTACTCTTCCAATCTGTGAACATAGCGGAGTAGGTTTCGGCGCGAACGACCGTAGGATTTCCCGCAGGAACATTATCATTTTAGCCGGCGGAGATTGCGGCTCGATTATCGATTCGAGGTGGTTCTCGTCAAGTAATCAAGCTTCGGGATTCGAGGTTGCTCTTTCCTTTCCGTGTTCGTCTGCTCTCCCCGTCACGACTTCCGCCGCAACGCCAATTGCTCTAACGAAACGTAAATTCTCCCTTTGACTCTCGTTTCTCCGGCATCCTTAACTCGTTAGCCACGATTGGCATTCCTGCGAGCCACGCGATGGTCGTCGTCGTCGAGACTCGTTATGTAGCAACGGCCAATAAAAATTGCCACAACGTGGCGAAGCTTCGAACATTATTGTTTCATTTGGACGAATAACGAGAGGCTGGCGAAATTAAGACAAACGTATGTATGTAACTTTGGGACGAAGAATGCGTGTTTCGATTAATATTTAAATGCGTTTCACGTAGCTACTTGTCAACTACGTTTTTACCGTTGACAAAGGAGCGGAACACGCGGCCATAATTATTTCGTGGTTCGGTATCTGCAACAAGAACAAGGGAGGAAGAAACAGCTATGGAGAGGGCGAATGGAACGCAGGCCGAAGTTAGTGCGGTATTTCCAGCCAGAGCACCGACCCAAGCTCAAAGTATAGAGCCACGGTTCGAATGATAAATGGATTTTAATCAAACGCGTTCCTCCAACTGGTCGATTCGTCGAAGGCAGCTTCGATCTGTCGCTTTAGCGCATCGTGTACGCTGGGCTAATTAAATCTTAAGCTCGTTACACGAGCGTGAACCTCGACTCGTTTGAGAAATCGCGCGAATACGCGCGTACTCGACGGACAAGATTCCTTCGATCGGAAAGGTTCGTCGATCTCGCAAGAGTTTTCAGAATATCCATTGACTAACCAGCGAGATTTAGCGCGTTTATTAATTTATTCGTTTCATTGTTTATTTGTTTGTTCGTCCGTTCCAATGGATGGCAAATTATCCGGAAATTCTGCCGAGTTGCGAAAAAAGCAATCCCTACGGACCGTAGAGCAACTTCGTCGACAAGTAATATACTTTTAACTACGTCGTTTGCTTTGTAAAAGCAGCGTGCAAAAGAACAATGGCCTTTGCCGTGAAATTCTATGCGCCGAGGATAAGAGGAGACGTACAAAACGTTAACAATGGACGGTACAATAACACAAACCACATACAGTGGCTCATTAAGTTGATCTTTTGTAAATTTGTTTCAACATTCAAATGGCCTTTTCAAATCGCTGACAGAGAAGCTTTTTCGGTTGATAAGGAACTTTCCGGATAATGAGCGGCAGCTAGTTAGCTTCGATCCTATCGTTGTTGCCTTTTGTCGATTCTCCGCTAAACGAATTAAATTTAACATTCTTTGTAATATGTTTAATGAAACGTACGTACATATTTTAGACGGAATAAGGAAAATCGGTCGGAAAAGTTTCAACAACGTTTCAGCATATTATACGCGAACGAACTTGAACGAATGAAAAATTTATATAAATGAAACTTTATCAACGACAATAATCAGAATTAGGAAATTACGCGTTGAAGGCACGACGTGCTAAAACGCGAGACTCGTTAAAATTCCCGAGATCCACCAAAACGCCAGAAACTTCGAAAATTAAGGTGAGAAGCTAGACAGGTTCGCGGAAACGATTCCCGAGGTACAGCCTTCAAAGGAATGGTGTAAAGATGAGGTGAGCCACGTGGCTCGTTCTTCAAGGAGTTAATTACGTTTTGCTCGTTCTTCGTTAATCCAGTGGTCGTTCGCGTCCGAAATTTATCCCCACGAACTCGGCGCACGTTTCACGCAAGATGTTGCTTTTAATCCGCGTTTACGTTAATCTCGTACAAACGAGCCTCCGCGTCCTTGTTTGTACGCGCGTTCACGTGTGTTGAAATAAGACCGAAGGAAACGATACTGCACGGGCTGGAATATCTCTCGAACGTCACGGCGCTATCACGAGAATCATTCTGGCGAAATTTTCAGCCTGATCGAGGAAAGTAGAAGGAACGGGCGAAGCAGAAATTCAAAGACGTCCTATCCCAGAAGAAAGATCGATCTGACTTCGCTGTCTACGTTGACGCGACACTTTGCGAAAGATTAATGGTTTCGGAGATGGTTCGAGAGGCTTAGAGATGAAACGGACTGCTGTTATATTTGAACGATCGGAAGACTTTACCGCATTTTACCGTAATATCGAGTTACGTAAATAGGTGTTTGAAAAGTGAAATGTAACATAGTCTTATCGCGAAGAAACGAAAAATAGAAGGAATACCAAATGAATAGGAATACACGCGATATATTCGTAAAATGTTTCCACAAGCGTAATACTTTCCCCAAGTACTTTATATGGCATACGTCGTATACTTAAAGGATCGCTGGATGGAACTTGGACGAAAGGATTCCCATATAACGCACGTGTCGAACATTTGCGATCACTTTGTTCCACGTGACACTCCATTTACTCCCCCGCGTTCCACCGTCAAAAGAATTATACCCTCGTGACTTTCCTCTCGCCCTCGTATATCATGCCATATCTCGCCACACGCTTCGTAATTACTATACAGGAACACGGGCTGAGAATTGTACGACGAATGCTATTTAGCGACCGGATGCGAAAGATCTAAAATTTAGTACAAATTCCGTGGATCGCCACGGTCCTCTAGCTTCGTTTCCCGCAACGTTAATTAATCGTGACTAATTCCCCTGAACGTGGCGTTCGCTGGTCGACGGATAAACCACGTTTGTAAAATCGCGCGCGATTTGTGTTGGCGCGTGTCCGGTACGGATTACCGAGATCACGATCGACCTAATTAATTGGCCATCCTTGCACCCATATGCGATCGTAGCACCTAATTGCGCTGAATATCGATTCCGCTCGTTTCGCGACGTCGCGGTCTTCTTACGGCCACATCCTCTGCGCGATCCTACTTAGAGGAGTTACTGCGATTAACATAATTGCTTTCCACCAGCCGCACAAGCACGGAACATATTAGCAATTAGAACGCCGCGAAAATCTTCGGTGTTTCGAACGCGAAACACGATCACCCGCGTGGCTTTTTCGAAAGAAACGTGTTAATGATCTCGTTAGGGGTTGTGTCGATGAATGAAAAAAGTATCTTCGTTTTTAAAGGTAGAGGAACTGTAAGTGGATATTTCGTATTCGAATGGTACTCTCACGGAGGCGATTGGAATGGCCGCGAGAGCAAGCGCAATTAGAAAGCCGAGGCAAGATGCAACGAAGGAGGGACAGAGAAAGTGGAATCACCTTCGGTTAAAATTCATTCGGGACGATAATTCGAGGCAACAGGTTGGCAGCATTGATTTTTCGCCGTGGCCGTCGATGCCCGTGGCTTTCGGGGTCATTCTCGCCTCTGAGTCGAGGTGACAGCCGAGCTACATTTCAAGGCAGATCGAGGACATTCCGATGAACCGCAAATTATCGACTTTCTCGTGCTATCCGCTAACTAACAGGAAACCAGCTTCGAGCTCGTCAAACTACTCGCGAACGAAGCGTGTTAAAAGTTACGCGATGGCACGAAATGTGTTTCTGGAAATTGCAACTGGATCGCTGTTATTAGACGCGTGGGCACGGGGACACTTGCCGCCTATTACGGCCGAGCAGATCTCATTGAGATCAGCTTCCAGCTCCATTTCACGGGGCCGGCAATTGATTAGGTGAGTGGATCATGTGAGCTCGGCTTAAATAGGATGAGCCGCGGCCAATGGCGCGTGATAGAACAATTTCCTCGTTGTATTTGCGAATAGCGTGTCGAGAACGTTGAGTTTTAATTTTCGTCAACGATACGCATAAAGCTAATCCGACGTTTAGGCTACTTTCCCGAGCTATTTCGGGAATTCTCATTCGTATGTGAGTTAGAAGGGAAAACGGGCTTCTAGATTCTAGATTCTAGATTCTACGTCACAACATCGAGACAACACAGAGAGGAGACAAGACTCACCAGAAACTCTCCGCTGCCGAGGCTCTGCTGCGACCCATCGGGCGTGATGGCTAAATCGGCCACGATCGACGTGGAGAAGCTTCGCCTTGTCTGATGATGACACTTGTGCGGCCCGTTGATTCTCTGGGTCGCGTAGCTGGACACGTTGTTCTCGTTCAGTTTCGACGTCCATATCTCTTCCTCCCTTTGCGGCGACTGGCTAATGGTTCGGTGCTTCGTGAACCTCGAGATCCTCTCCGTCTTCACCCAGTCGTGATTAGGTCGTGGCTGTCGAGTAATCGTCTGGAGAGATTTCATAGCGTTAAATCTCGAGAAACCGTCCTCCATAGCCGCTGCCCACAGATGATCCGGAAGATCCTTGGACCCGCGTTGAGTTTCCAACGACTGACGATCCGACGAGGAACCCAAGCCCGATGTGGTCGGAGTGTTAGGAAAGAATCTTCGATAGGTGTCCTTTGAGTCCTCGATGTCCGTGGAATAAAAGTCGCCGTCCCGTGATTCCAGCGATCGATTGTTCTCGTGCAGGTTCAGCGACGACCCGATACCCGTCGACGTGGTCGAAGTGCGGAAGAACTTTACCTCGTTCGCGGACGTCCATATCTCGTCCGTGATCGACGAATCGATACCAGTCGAAGTTGTGGGAGTTCTAGGGGTTGGAACCGATATTGTTTCGATATTTTGTGCAAGGACAATCGCGATGGAACCAAAAGATGCGTCTCATTCTACTCTTGGTTGCATCGCGATATGTCGTTGTGTAATACGAGCCGCGATTGTAACATAAAATTGCACAATTAATTTATGTACAACAACGAAACGGTTAGAGATCGGGGTCAGAATCCAGAACCTCTACCTGTAAGAGAGGTTCCTCTCCTTCCACAGCTCCTCGGGATTGGTGGTCGCGTGGCCCATGGCAGTATTCGCGACAGTGGAATGATGATTGGCATAGGAACACCTCTGAGGGAAACCCATACCCTCGTCGAGACCAGCCGCCCAGAGTGACTCGAGGGGTAGGTCCTGGGTACCAAGCGAGGTGCCCACACCCCTGTTGCCGCCCGTGCCTGCCCCGTGTTTCCCTCCGTTCGAGGGAAACACCCTTTCGGCACCCTGAAGGACGCAGCACATACTCGTGCCACTTCCTCCACCACCGCCGACGACGCCACCCTCCTCCGCCTCCGACCCCCTGGAACCAGAGCTTTGCAGGCAACCTATTGTGACCGAGCTTTTAAGCTGCTCGCAGGCCTCGACCCCTTTTTTACGGGGCTGACGACCTTTCCTTCGTTGGACTCCCTCCGAACTACGCTGGCCTTGCCAGGCCTGATCTCTTCAGGGTCGACCCTTCATCCTTCCCTCTCTCGTTGTTCTCTTCCTTTGTCCTCTTTTTTTTTCTCTCTTCTATATTATCCCAGACCTTTGGATTCTTTGTATGCTCAACGGATGAAACGTCCAGTCACCCTCCTACTCGAATATCACAATCCTCCTTGACGTTGCTACTTTCAAGTGGACAGCAAGGTAGGTGGAGCTCGAGGCGGCACCGTATCTAATCGAATAAGAATATGATCGCGTCGTTGCAGAGATTTTTCAGAAAACCGCGAGACCCACGCATAGTTGCGAACAATACCGAACGTACGTAAACTAACGTCTACTCGAACCATTCTCTTTAATCATTCGAAGAAACACGACTGCCTACGACACCTGGCATTCGCGGCTTTCTCGTCTCCGAGTCTTCTCCTTCTCTTAGCGATCGAACACTAACGAAGAGTAACGAGACAGCCAATGACGCCTGACCGCCAACCGTTCCACCACCGAAACGGATCCGAATTTTCCGATCGATCGACGAGGCGCGGCGTGGCGGGCGGGCGCAAACGGTTCGTGCGAGCAAATTGAAAGCCGCGTAATTCGTTATTTACCGACGTTGTTGTCCGTTGCAATTGATCCGAACCGCGAGATGATTTATCGGCGGCCCCTGAGGCCCTATTCACCCGGTACACAGAGCCGACAACCGCGGCGACCAGTCTCCGCAAAGGATTTACGGCTGATGTGGCCGAGTCTCGGGCCACGAGGTCGAACTCTGGCTACCTGACTTCCACCGAGAGCTGGAGATGTTGATATTGCAAGGTGTTTGTAGTCCATTCGAGGGGAAACGGGTCGACGGCTTTGGGGCTTGTTTTCGCGATACTGTTTGCGACTTCTCGGCCCCTTTCCAAAACCGGACACGCCTCTGTTTTCCAAAATGCAGTGGCTGACGGAGATATTTCAACGTCTGTCATCGAAAACTTTTACGTGTTTATTACGTGTGTGCTGTACAAAAACATTTCAAAATGTTTCATAAAAGACGTCTACCACTCTAAATCGAGCTTCCCTTACGAACTTTTTATCAATTTGGAAGTTTTTCGAAAAACACGACACTTGGTCGCATAAATATCGTAAACGTCGTCAGAGTGGACAGACACGGTGTATTATCCGTCTTTGGAAGCGTAATCAAACGGAATTGGTGATATATAGAGAGACCACGAAATTCGCTTTTGCCGTGTCCGGTGAGGCTGATGAGGATTTACGAGGTAAAAATGGCCGACGAACGAATAAGGAGCAAAGCGGGCTAGGAAACGAGAACTAATGGTCGATACTCAAAAAGTCGGATAATATCGCGGCGCCAGCATTAATAACGCGCTTGCCGGCGTTACGCTGATAATTTGCCAAGCGTGTACGATCGCTCGTTCGTATTAGTATAAATTGCATCGCACGCGGAGCAGCGAACCGTTATTCCAGGCGGATTTGCATTTTGCTGGATGTCGAGAACGACGAAGGAAACGTACACAGCTACGTCGAGATTCGTCGCCGGCGATACCCTCTCGACTCGACCCGATTTTTGCATGCCGAACGCGCGTGTATTCTATACTCGCGCCGTGCTCGATACGCGAACGATTAGCGAATTATCGAGTCGTGCATCGGCGCACCGCGCGTGATTTGCATTCGATCGCGAAAACCGGCCGAACGAAAAGCAACATCTAGGACGAGAAAGCGAGGAACCTTCGTCTATAACGTTACGAGCCTCGTCAGCTTCGAAGGATGAAAAGATCTCCGTCTTGGGAGATTTTAATTTATTTTATCGCTTATTTATTCTTGACAGCAGGATCGGTCATGTCGATAACGCGGTGAATAAACGAGAGATCCGATGAAAAATGGATCTGTGAATATCTTAGCCTCTCTCTTAGCCTCTCAGGCTATAACGTACATCGAACAAACGCTCGACTCGTTCTTCGATGCTTGGATGAAAGGAACAGGTTCAAGGGATGTGAATATTAAAGCGGAAACGGTCTGGTCCAAAAATTCGGTCGCGAATCTCGGATCTACGGTGACCTATTTTATTAAGTCACCTTTTCATGTACGATACTGAATACAGCTACGAGTGTACGAGGTGTACACGTACAGAAGAATATTAGATCGCTCGGTGATATAATCCTTTTTCATATACGAGTTGCGTCCCTTTCGTCGATTTTTAGTGGAATTCCCGTAGGGCTTGTGCAGTCCTACCTTGATAACTTCGCGAGTACTCCGACTCTCGGATACGCTGACTTCACGGTACATTTTCCTCGGTCTTCCATCAAGGATACTTTCCATTCTCGGATTTTCAATATCCGAAGAATCTTGAAAATGCGAACCGACTCGGATACACTCCTATTGTCAACTGTTCCCGGAGTGAAACGTACACGAATCTTGGCACGCCGGAACCAAGATTCGATCCTGATCCGAGGATCTCAGGAATCGTGTAGTATCGGTGATATCGGTGACGAAGAGGTAGGAATTTCCGATTGTATAAAGCACGCGATTTTTTGCTTCATGAAACGATGGAATCTCAGGAAGCTGCTGTTTTACGTACGGTGATGTACGAAAGTATTCCAATACTTGTTGGCACCCTTTATGCATACAGCGCGTATAGTATTCGTGTTACACGAGACATGTTGAAACGCTGCTAGGATTCTAGCGAAACCGGACTGTCACGATTATATTCATAGAGTTTCAAACGGATCTGAGAATTTATATGGAAGTTCGAAGATACTTGGTACAAGTTCATACTTTGCTGAGATCGTAAAAGTATTTGAGCAGTCAATTTATTCATTATATCAATAATTATATTAATAATCTTGGCGTTCGGTAGGGCTATCTTTAACGCCTATTATGTGCTTGAGATGCCTGCTCACGCCGTGTAATAATCTTTTGCTAAATAAATATTTGTGATAAATATCCTGTAATCTGTTTTCCAATTCGTTGCAAATTTGATCGATATGATCACGGCAACAACAAATTGTCTCATTCTACAACCAATGAAATTTCAAAGTATTTTACGTTATACTCACACACACACACACACAGAATTATACGTGAAAGTTTTCTGCGATAAGTATTCGAATACTTTCGCGATCCACTGTACACTGCCGTACATTCATCGAGAATTATCATTGAAATTTAAAAGATGTTCCAATTTTATTCATTTCCGTGTAAGTGGTCTCTATTCTCGGGGTATAATTTATTAACAGGCAGCGTCCTTTTGGGAGGGAAAAGAAGGTAAATCCTTGGAAGCGCAGCAAAGTAAAGAAGGAGAAGGCTTGAACGTTGAAGCAGAGAATATGGTAAAGCACGACCTCGTTAAATATTTATAAAACCGTCGCGGGTTATAAGTAAAACGACGTATCGGATAACTCGTTTCCGCGAGCTGTGTAGCTGCTGGCTCACGCGTAAAGTCATGATTTCCATTTAATGTCCCATGAATATCGTCCCGTAACCACGGAGAGACCTGGCACGACCGCCATAGTGCCAGACTGGATATCCAGCTCTAACTTTTATCAGCCACGCGGGATGTAGATCACGCACGTATCCGTGTTACACACAGACGTGTATTGCGCGGCGTTTGGTCAGCGAGATCGATGGGACTTCCATCGAGGATGTACGTGGCCCTTTTAACGACCAGAGAAAACTGGATTTCTCATGTTAGTGGAAAGTATAGGGCGAATGGTAGTACGTATATACCGAGTGTTTCGCGTACGATAAGCGCTACCGTTCCCAAGAATTTGGATACTTTAATGGATTTGTAGTACTCGGTATTCGAAACGTGTATTTGACCAGAGTCTACAAAACAATGATAAATTAATAATTCGAAGCACTGCTACCTTTTTGGGAATCACGAGAATATAGATTTAAACGAATTACCCTCTAAAAGACATGGCAATGATATATCGTGCTATTTACCGTACGTGTTAGCGCATGTATTCGCTGTTCAAACATCGCTGGTTACTTTAACGTCGGAAGACTTTTGTGATTATGATTTCTTAGTTAAAATACATCTTATCGAATATGAGCAAATGTTTCGAACGGTGCTGTATCTTACGAAGAATCGGAAGAACGAATGGTATAGAGCGTGAGCCTAATTCAGTCTTAATGTGAACAGTTCGTGACAATGAAAAGATGATAAATGACACAGAGACGAACGAGAGCATCCTGTACAACCTCTTTACGTCGCAACTGAATTTGTAACGTAATTGTATCGCATCCGTGAGTACTTACGAACAGCGAGAGAAGTTCGCGGACGAATAGCCTTTAAAAATTCACGATACTTGGCGATAAATATTCCCGCGGCACTTAATCACAGCGTCGGGCGTCGTTGGTTGGCCGCATTTTCAATTTCCACCAGCAGCGTCCATTTATTTTTACCCCGTCGTTCCTCTCTCTAATCGTTCGCAAAACATGATCGATGCCACCTTGCCCGTCAAGCCGATGTCTGAAATATATCGGCGTTTGCGTCGTAAAAAGCGGTGAATTTTTTACAGCGCCAAACGACCACAAACCGCCTCTCGAAAATCGGCTGTCAATTTCATCGCCAGCGATGGTGTTAATTAAGGAAGAGGGCAGAGCCGGGTCCAAATGACAAGACGCCGCGAAATATGGCCGTGGATTCGTAGATGCATATTCTATCCACAGGGTGAATCGCAAAGAGATACTATCGTTCGTAAGCGTACTAACAAGCGTAACCTCGTAGAGGGAACCAGTGAAATTAAAAGTCAATGTAATCACATAGTGTCGCATTACACGTCGAGTGTGATAATCGCGAAGAAGACAAGCGTCGCGGATTAATCTATAATTTGGTAATGAAAATGCATCTGGCCAAAAGATGAACAAACGTTTGGACGTGGAATGCTGGAAACGTCAGGGGCAGAAGATCGACAGGAAATCACGAGCAACGAGACGAAGGCGCGCGGGTGCTCGTAATAAAGGCAATTTCTATGGAATTCCATAGATATAGCAGAGTCGAGAGAGCGTGACAGAGCCTCGGGTAATTTAAATCCTGGAAGTTCACCATGGGCTTCATGCATAATATTTCAAGAGAGGGGAAGATGTCGCGACGGCAGATACTCGTGGTTCTCTTGGAGTACAGAGACGTCCGGGCAAAAGGAATTGCACGAGGACCAGCTTTCTTGTCCTCCCCATTCCTACTCTTTCTCTATTTCTCTGTCTCTCTCTCTCTCTTTCATGTTCGTTGTTTTACCCAGCTTCCTGTTTCGTCGGCAACGAGGACATTTATTTTCGCGTTAGATCCGATGGAAACTCGTTGGTTGGCGGCGGCGTGGCGAAAAATACACTTGAATATTCCTCGCAGGTACTTTACCTGTTCTACCTACTGTCTCACTGCCTTTTATTTCCGCCGACGCGACGTGTGCGTTCTCCACCCTCCAACCCAGCGCTTCTCCGCGTAAACATTCGCTTTTAATTTTTGTACCTTGTCGAGCTCGAATCCCAGGTGGCGATCGCGAGAGTACGACGAATGAAAATAATGTTTTACGTTTCTGGAAATGACGTGGATTTCCGAGGTTCAGGATTTCGCCCGAGTGTGCACACGCCCGGGAACATCGGGGACGAGTGCGCGAAGCCGCAGAAATTCACGGCGAGTCTCGCAGGTCCTGTGGTGCGTTCGAGCGTTCGAAAATCGTTTTTTTGCCCAGCCGTTTCGGTCGGGGCTGTTCCACGCGGCGACAATGCTGGAAAATTAAACCTCGAAACGAGTCACGCGTCGAATACGCGTCGTTCGTTGACAGCGCGAGTAATATCCAGCTTCGTAGCGCGCCACGTGCCACGCGGACGACTGAAATACATCGGGGACCTTGGAATTCTTGGCAAACACTTTGAAACACGATACGCAGGAATCTCTTAATAAATTACGGAAGCAGACTTTTCTGTTAGAAATGGAACGCAGTAAAGGTAGCCGCAAGATAGAAACGCGACAGGGCCTTTTTCATGCAGTTTAATTCGTCCTGGTTCGAATTTATTTCGGGGTGAAATGTCTAGGTCGGGATACGCGCGTAATGGATGCAATTGAACCGCTTTAAATCGCTTTAATTGCTGGTATCACCAGCGGCTGTCCCGATATAATCACGCAGCCCTGACGTTTTCGAAATATACAGCTGATGAAATTGCGCCGGATACGGGCCACGCGGCCATTAAATTCTGGGGAAGAAAAGGGGGCAAACGCAGTTCGATTTCCATCCCTACGTGTGTTTAATTCGATACTGATCTTATTTTATCGAATAATTTCATTCTACAGCCACGTTCTTTCTTTTCTTTTTTTTTTTTCTCTTTTTGCTCTTTGACCGAATAATTTAACTATCTCTCGGAATATATGATACGGTGTGAAACGCGCTGTTAGAGTACGTAAGGTATATTACAGTTTGAAGGAAATTGGTCGTGAAAGTAAATTCCCATTTACGTGTCTCGATACTTTTGTTGAGCATCGATAGCATCGTGTCGTTTGCAGAGACAGTCGCAAAGAGAGAGCGTGACTCACGGTATACGATCCCCGTAGGTGGAAGTGCTCCCGTAAGACCTTTATCGGGGCAATAGTCGGCCAACAACTCGCAGTTATCGTCAATTGCGGCGGTGAGCGGCGCTGATAGGGATGGGAGAATCACGGGAAGCAGCGGAAGAAGGCGTTCAAGCCAGAAGAAAACCCGTAAAGGGGTAATGGCCGAGTCGTCGTGCCGTCGAACGATTTGTCTTCAATTACGGACAGGTGAGCAAACGTCGATAGGCTACCGCCATATCCTTCGTGAAACCGTAATAAACGCGAGGAAAAACAATAACGCTTCGTCATACTGGAAATAGAAACTACTATCGTCCTATGGAATAAGCATTCGGGATATCGCGTACGTTATACTATACGTAACATGTGAGCAATACTTCAGAGATTGCTTTAACGTCTAAAAACAATGGAAGAGATTCGTGTAAAATTACGTGCCGTCTAATCTCGTTCACCAGATGTAGCGACATTTGTACTTTATCATTTCGTGCCTGATTACCTTCGCAGGATATCGTAATAAACGACTACTAAGCATTTACTTGTCTAATCGACGAGCACGCGAGAGAGGCAAAACGAATCCATGTCTTCGTTTCGATATCGTTCGTACAACTTAAGTTAAGTTTGCCGAAAATAACTGGCAGATCTATAAAATTTCATAAAAAATACGTGTTTCGTTGCTTGGTTCGATGGCGAAACAACTCGGAAAGCTTGTATTATGTAACGCTTTTTATCACGTAAAACATTTTACATTTATAATTGCATCAGTTTTGCGTCAGAAGGCGAAATTATTATATATCGCTATGAACCTGACCTTAGTTTTACTGTCTCATCCGTGGCTGTTTCGCAAGGCTACAAGTGGAAGGTCGTACTGCATTCGCGAGTAACGTCGTATCTTGGGCATTGACTCAGCTTTATAGTGTCGTTTCAGGAAGATTTCTTTCTAATCTTTAAAAGTGTCTCGTGTAATTTACATACTTTGAGTCGCAAGCACGATTTAAGCCGACAATCGGATAAAGGGACAATCGATTATCGAACTTTCATCGCGAAATCGAAGTCTCCTGGCTGTTTGTAGACATCGTGCGAAAGGGTGCGACAGTTCGGTCTAATTCCGGTAAAATACGCCGTTCGTTCGAATTTCAGCCGCGACACCGATCGAAACACGAAATGTATGCGCGAAATCAACGCGACGGATATCTGGTCGTAGCGTAATTTCGCTGCAACAAACTGCAGCCCCTCTAGCCAAGTTACAAGTTACCAACTGCGTTGCCGTTTCCGCCCGTACCGGGACCAGATAGCGCCGGCAATTGCCGATACAACTATTACAATATCCAAGTCGTGATAGTTACGGCGCTGCCACAAATTTCAGTTAATAGCTGTTCGTATAAAGGGTGAAAGAGAGAGGGAGACGAGAGAGTGGTTTAGGGAGAAGAGATTCCGCCATGTATCGCGGCTGTCACGCGCCACGTGTTGCTCTTGGAAAACGTCGTCGGCGGTATTCGCGAAACGAACAACGATGTACGCGCCTAGCTGGAAACGACGAAAGGGAACGCGTCTTTCTCGGAAAAGTCACGCGATGCTGTTTTGTTTCGTAACTACTAAAATAAACTATTCGCTGAAGTTATTCTCTAATAATGCAAATAGTTGAAACAAAAAGAAAAAAGAACGGAGATTTCGAAGCACGGAAGAGGTATGAAAGATTAGGGTTTGCCCGAAAAGAGAAGCACGAAAAATATGGTAAAATTGAACGGTCCGGATCATCGATCGTCTACTTTCAATGATCGATGACGACGCGCAGAGGATAAACGCGAGTAGAGCTCGAAGATCGGTTTTACGGTCGGGAGGAAACGCGAGCAACAGACCGAGAGTTATGGTTTTCGCGTTACCTTCGCCGGAATGCTCCGTCGTGCTATCGTTGTTCCTGAAGCGACTCGTAAAGTACAACGCGGGTCGGTGTACCTCGTCGCGATAACCGAGAACCCGGTAACGAGCGCGCCTGTCTTCCGTATCGTCCATTGTCGAGGCGATCGCGTAGATCCAGTTAATTGTCTTTCTCGAACTTCTCAGCCCTTGACCGTCGAAGGTAACGTTACTTTTCAATGACTTCTTTGCGCGATATTGATAAAAACAGCGAGCTGCGGTGCAGGTGAGGTAAGCGCCGATGTCCAAGTGATAATTTCGCTCGTTCGTCAAAAAAACTTACGGAAGTCGAAAGATTCGAGTGGCACTGGAACCGAGCCACTCGAACCAGGTGAAAGAAATACAAGGAGCACCTTGTAAAATTCCAAGTAGTCCAAGCACTTTAATTGCATGCAGAAGTTGGCACTCGGTAAGTTTTGAGTAGCCTGGAAGAGTAATTACGTTCGGTTCGCGGGAAAGTGGCTTTTACTTTTAGCCGGATCGATAAAGCGCTCGACGACCTTTGTGCAACGATTAGTTGCAAGCGAGTAATCAATTAGCGATTTAACGTAGCGGATGCTGGAAAGGTCGATGACTAGAAAGATGATGGACAGGAGACGCGGCGGCGAGTATCTGTAACAAACTCTTTGGTGTAACGTCGCCTGGTGCTCGTAATTCAGGCATTACTCGGACGCAAAGCTACACAAACAAGGAAAATATCGTACAGCAAGCGGGAACGCAACTGTCCAACGTATTTTTCGTCCCAATTTTCGTTCGTTCGACTCGACTCGGCTTTTTCCATTTCCAGAAAAATTGAAACACGAATTTGGCGACATTGGATCCTATTGAATTTTTCACCAGGGCGAATATCGAAAATACGGCCGATCTCCTCGTCGCGGCATTGTTTTTCATTGTATGGCTGGCGCAGTTGTTTTTCCCCTGGCTGAAAAGCTCGCGGCGAAAACGAGTTTTCTCCGAGCGAGCGCAGCGATCTCGCAATTCTTATTACGGGGGCTCGTATTTCCCCTGTTGACGTTTCCCCTTATTCTTGCCATTTCCATAGATACCGAGCCGCGGCACAACCTTCTCTTTTAACCGTGCGATCTCGCTCCACCTTCGCGTCTTACGTGTTCCCGTTTGAATTGCACGGCGAGCAACGCCACGAATTATTTCCCTTCAACGACGAGGTGATTAAAACTGCGATTGCAAATCGCGTAATTGAAATATCTATCGGCCACGGGTTCGTAATTTTCCTGCAGCTGCACACTCAGAAAATCGAATGCAAATATCGCAAAACCAAATTCATCGAAATTTTCTGCATCGCTAAAGAGCCGTGTATATTACGCAAATATTTGCACAGTAATCCAGAAATTGAATAAAGCTGACCGATCTATCTTGTCGAAGCTTTTTATTAAATTCTCTGTATCGTGGCTTTTATCGGCGGGCAAAGCAGCACGGAAAACAAAAGAGAAAATAATTCAAAGCGCGCGTGCAATTTTCCGGGGTGTAATGCGTCAGCGATAAATAATCGGAAATCCCGGTGTGTCATGGCTGCATCCTGACAGCAGAGGCTACGTTTGCACTCGGTAAACCAGGCTGCACCTTTCGCGATCCAATTTTCCTCGTTTCGCCCCTTTCCACTTTCTTCTTTTCCTGCCTCGAATTTTCAGGCCAAAATCCGACGGAGAAACACGATCGTGCTTCAGCCAGGAGATCCAAGGTCCGCGAGGATGTGATATCGAGAAGAAACGGGATTTATCACCCTCCCACTCTTCTCCCCCGGAACGTAGAAACGTGACCACACTGTGCGAACCGATGCTCCATTAGGATTAGAAGAAAATCGTGGATCAATCGAGGACGAAGCAATTGCGTTGAAAACGTTTCCACGCGATCACGCTTATCGTCTATAGCATGTAAAAATATAAGTAACCGATCCGAGAAAATAAGCCGACAAATCGAAAACTTGAATAAACAAATGGAAGATGCGAGCAAACAGATGAATGTACGGCGTGAACAGCCGTCTTAAACGCGCGATAAGCGTTAAAGATGGTGAAAATATTGAACGGTAGTTGCATCCCCAACTATGTCCCCAAGACGCGGTAATAATCGCAGGGATATTACATGCTAATTCGCAATTCCGCCGGCTCAATTAGCCACTAACGATCGCTAATTTTCTCTCAGCCAATTAGAATTCCGACGATCCCTGTTCGCTTTCCTCGTCGTGTTCCCTTGTCACGCCGCCGTTTACTGGCACATAATCACTCAACCGCTAGGATACCCATCCGCGGACCGGAGACGTAAGTAGATCAAAGTAGTTTCACGTCGCACGGCTTCGACTCGGGTGCAAGTTAAGACGTTGTTCGCGAACCGAGAGACCAACTCCGACGAAGATTGGTTTCCGTATAATCGCTTCGTAGCCAGTCAGACGTCGATCAGGACAGATCGAATTACATAAAAGTTTCTTGGATCCACACGAATTTCCCTATCAGCGCCGTCCTGTGTTGCTAGAATACCCAACACACAAGAGTCTCTTTTTAAAGTTCTGTACAAATATCGGTGTATTTAAGTAGAACCTCTGTGCACGTAGGTGCAATGATCGAAGATTTGTAAAAGAAAAAAGAGAAAAAGAGAAAAGCACGCAGAATTGAACATTTCAATTTCCTCTACTTAAAAGTTCTAGAATTCGCAGCAGTCGAATTTCGAGTCTTTGCCGAGGACAGCTGCCATTCTGTGTATTCGCCACGAGAAACACCGTAAACCGGAAAATACAAACCTTCTCTTTTATCGTCGTCATTTGCTTTTACAACCCGATGATATTGTCCCGTGTAATTGAGCTATCCGACCGGACAGTTTCTTCGTTCCTCGGCCTAAGCATTCTATTCGCTGTCCACGTTGTCGTTGAAACAACCGGCGCACTCGTTTTTTCGATCGAACGGATCGCAGTGATTAATCGGCGTGACGCAACGGGTCAGCGGAACGTCTTCAAATCGCGCGTCTCGGACTAGCGAATGATCGAGCTTGCAAATCGGAAGCTAACGTTTACCAGGGCGTACGCGTTCATTCGGGAAGCCAGCGGCTCGTTAATCACCGTCTGTCACGTTGTTCGGAGACCGTACTGTCGATTGCAGCTTGGCACGAATCTCGTTTTCCTTCGCGAAATGTGCACGCGCGTACATGCGCTGCTTCGCTGGCGAACGCGACACTCGTAATTGGATACAGCGAGTCCTAAAGGAACTCGTAAAAACTTGCTTCTTCTCGTTGCTCGACTCGCGGTTGTGACTCCTGCGAGCGGCAAGCTGTCACGATACCAGCCAATGTGGAAACGGCGCGGAGAAATTTTTAATCATTCTTTGACGGAGTCGCGAAAGTTGCTCGGAAGAATGGAATACAGGAGGAAGCGGCGCGATAAATCTTTCATCCTGTCGCTGGCGCGAGCCCGCGAAACTTTAAATTCACATTCGTCTCGCGGATACCTTCACTTACGACGACGAGCCAGGAACATTCGAGGGCAGAGTGCGATGGAAACGCGTGCGCTTGATGTATTGCCCCAACTTCGCGCCTTTGTTCTCTCCTTCGTTCTTTCAAACGCTAGTTACCGGATTCGCGAGACGTTCGACGGCTTCCTGTATTCGACTACGACCGTGAGTAATTTATGGCAGTTGGTAGAAAAAGCTAAGTGCGCGAAAATTCCACTTCCGCTCGTGAACGTTCGATTATTAGTTCGGATACTTGCGATTACGCTCTGCTGAACGGTGGTCGATGAAGGTGTTTATACGTAAACGAAACGTGCCATGTCGTTAATATCGTTGATCGATATCAGCTCTAACAAGGGCGGAAGACTGGGTGGATATAGTTTACTTAACTCGCTGTGAAATGTCTGCAGTGTGATACTGCGTCGGATGGTATCTCGCCAGTGTCGCTATCAAAATGTTGCTGGACCTTATCCAACAATGAACGTAATTAACCCACGGATCGGGATCATCTGTTTTATATCTTCACCGAGGGATTAGGAACCGAGCAATCGCTTGGAATACGTTCGACGACGAGGAAACAACGTTATCCGAGATTTACGTGTCGTCTTCTCTACTTATTTCCTCGCTGGTGAAGAACCCGACACTTTCCTTTCACCTACTCGATTCGAGTTCTAATAATTTTTCTCGCGAGATATCCTCCAAATATCCTTCGATTCTATTTCCTAAAATAAAACCACGATGAAAGCGCGGGCCCAACAAACGGATCGATCGTCGAACAGTTCGACGCCTTTGTGCCGACGAAGCGTCTTCCCGTTTAATGGAGTTGCTCGCGCTATCTATCACACGCCAAACGCAAGCGGTGCTTTATCCGACGCTCGAAAGAAAAAAAGCGAAAGAGGAGAGAAGTAAAAGAAAGAAAAGGAGGACGAGAGGAACGAACAATGGCCGGGAGCGGAGAGGTTTTCTCCGCGACGACAAGAACATAGATCCATAATGGGCCGAATCGAGTGTTCCGACTAGGTGGGGTCGTACAGATGGATTTCAGGGTAAAAAAGGCAAAAGGGCGAGCCGGCTGGTTTTTCATCGACCCGATACAACGGACAGCCGTGCGCGATTTCCCGGACGTTCCCGCGGGACTCGTGGAAACATCGAATACGACGCCTCCCTGTCGCCATAGGAATACAATAACGATTTCGTCCGACTGTCGTCCGAGGTTTCCCGATGAAAACGCGAAATTCGTTCTTCTTTCACCTGGCTCGCGTTATCGTCATCCACGGACGCTACGGTTACGGTGGAGTTACATTCCGAACTGTCAGAAGCGATTCGACCAGATACGAAGACACTGTCGAAAAGAGGTAGTTGCATAGAGAGATAGACATAGATGAGAGATTAGTTAGATACAAGAGCAGAGATAATAAGAAGATAACGCCAAAGATTGATATACGTCAAACGAGATATATGAAAACCGAAAAGCTCGTCGAAAGCCGAAAGGCACGGGCTAAGTAATAATAAATAATAAAAATAAAATAAATAGCAAAAAGACACTGTAGTCAAAAGTCTCGTCGCGATCGTTGTTTAAAGGAACTGTCACTTTTCTTCCCATTTAATACAAAAAAAAAGACAACGATTCGAGATTTTCTTTCTGTTCGACGAATTTTAAATTCCTCGTCCGCCAAAAAAGCAAGTAGATGTTTAGCTGGGTAATCGAAGCCTCCCTGCAGCGTTTCTGGATTCGACAAATATTCAACGCCGTTTTCAATCACCGGGGCGCGCCAGGCGTTTTAGCGCCAACGTGGTTTTAATTTTTGCTTTTTCCGATTAATCATCGAATGCAAACACGCGTCGGCACCGCGCGATCAACGGCCCGTGGTTATTACGATTTTCACTAGGCGCGACATTTCCTCGTGCGTGAAAACACTTCGCCTGTATATCGATAGAGCCGCGTTATCGCGTTATTCTGTTATTATTCCAGCTGTTTAAAGCGATATCGGAAATAAAAGCGATGGCACGCGACGAGATCTTTCGTGGAATTCGTTGGGAACGCGACCGAATATCACCGCACGAACCGCCATGGATTCGACGAGGCGTGGAAAATGTATACGTCCTTGTTCTGCGTGGAAAACAAAAAAAAAAGGTTTGAAATTGCAGGTTTTTCATTTCCACCGGCTGACCAAGATAACACGTGACACAAATTTTTTGTATCCTTTGCCAAAACGGGAACTTCACTAGTGAAAAATGTTCTCTTTACACGCGACCGCAGCTTCGACCGGTGATAAATTAATCCGTGTACTCTGAATAAAAGCACCGGAGAGAAGCTGGTACCAGCGATACGCGAAACGGATCCTCGGTTCGACGCTGAATCCCTGCGAGCGACGTTCGTCCTCGAAACTTTCGCCGAGCAACGAAATGAATTCATTTAGAACTCAATTACAGAAAAGTGGATTCGACCAATTTCAACTTTTTCATTTAAATTCCAATCTGTAAACGTTCACGTATCTTTCCTTTTTCCTTAACTTATGGTTAGCTATTTGAACCGGGTCGAATCCTCGACATTTTGCGTCTATGCCTTAATTCCCCACATACATGGACAGGTTCCTGTGATTTCCATATAGCTTTCCAGATTGGTTTCTTCAAAAGTCGCGTCTCGTTGCAGCGTCGATAAGATCACAAAATATCTCGTACAGCACGGACGATACGCGACGATATATTCAATCATCGATATTCGATCGACGACGATATGTTCGAATACTTTCGCGAATCTGCTTCCCATATGCTGGATAGCTCGTATTCGCGTGTGGTACTTGAATATACGTACGAATCTCGCAAAATCAATCTGCACTCTTCGGTTTGGCTCGTGCGAAACGGTAAACGTGTCTCGTAATGAGAAGAACGATCTCGCGGTTGAACCGAATAGATGCTCAGTCCGCCAGGTAATCTCGAGGAACGACGTTTACCCTGGGAACTCGCTGAGTAATGATAGCCACGCGGACGGAGTTAGATTAGACGGAATATAGACCGAACGAGGCTCCATCCCCTTAGTGGATCATTTGTCCAAACTCGAAACTCCGAAATTCCTGGCAGCCGGGCGCTGCACCGGTTCCTTCTCTATTAGCTCCGTTACTTACCTATTCATCGTTAATTTTAATCGCTCGTTCCCCGCGGAATACACCGCGCCAGCTTGTTTCTGCACCGCGTTGCGCGGGCGAAAATTAATTGTCGCCAGTAGAATCTCCCTTTGGTATTCAGCGTGAGCTTCGTTCCCTCGCTAGTGTTCGTCCTCTCATTTACCGACTACCGTTTTCTGTAGTGTAAGGCGAAACCGTCGAACGATCGTCGTTATTGATATTAACGGGGCGATATCGATTAAGAGGCTACAACGGCGCACGCAAGGGAAGCGATAAATTATCAGTGAAACGATTTTGCTAAAGGATCCAGTGAAATACAACGGCGCGAGCATTAAAGCTTCGCCGATTATTCTTGCTCTATACGTAGTAAAATATCTGCTCCATTAGCGGGATTATAAAGATACGAAAATCTGCGATCGACGTTGTAAATCACTGTGTATTTTATCCGAAGGAACTGGTTTGTCCGGCGATCTCGGTCGGCCTAGAAATCGGCCTCTTTCACTGTACGAACGGTCGGTAGGCAAGAAAATTGGAGAGTAAAAGAAAAAGACGTCGGGAGAAACGGCTGGAGAAGAACTTTGCGAATCGACTGATGACGTTCGATTCGTTAAATTACGTTACACTGCGAATTCCGCGCGAAGTCGGAAGCTCTGGTTGCACATGAAAATCCCTGGCGGATGAACGGTCGGCTTCCTTTTCCTCGTCGGCCATTGATTTCAATCGCGCGATCGCCTAACGTCGACCGACATTCGTCGCCGTGCACGATGGAAAATTACTCGGAGGGCTTCGGAAAAGCCGAGCAGAACGTCGTTCGTTTAATACGCCTTCGATGTTCCTTCTCTAAGGAAAGCCTCGGCTTATCCGCAATAAAGTTTCTCAGCTAAGAAGCGAGGCGGCCTCGCGACGCCATTTAATTTCCAGCTCGACTGTTCTATCCAGGGACGCGAATCGAATAAATGAAAAACACGGGTTCACTATTTGTCGAAGAAGAGCTGCTGCTCGTCTTATCGCCAGCGCTCTCCTAACACCGATATTTAAGTTGCTACCGAAAACCCCGATATGCTTTCTGTTTTTAACAGAACTACGATATTCGATATAGGTTATGAACTATAAATTATGCGCGCGTTGCGTCGATACGTTAGCAAACTTTAACGTACAGTGGAATCGAAACGACCGTAGTTTCCGAATCGGACGACGCAACAAATTCTTCGTCGGGACGGGGCCGCAACGTTATTGGGCGTCGGGTGCGGCGAATGGCCTCGCTGGTAATTAACAGGGTTACAAAGCAATTGACTAAAGCGCGCCGGCGGATGTGCATTTACTAAATGCATTCTACGCCCGATCTTGTCCGTTCTCACAGCGGTGGCGGCCGCGCTTGGCGTCTACCTAAAACTATGCGTCCTGGAACGTTGCACCTCCTGCTAAACCAGATTCCTGATACCGCCAACCATCGATGGCTCTGCAAGAGACGTCTCGAATTTACCGTGCCGAGTTCAGCGATCGCGGCCGCCACCGTACACAGGCTGTTTGCGACGCGCTTAAATATTAAGCGCGACAAGCTCGAACGTGCAACGCGTTAAAAGCGTTCCGTACGGCGAACGCTTTGACGAATCAAGATATAGAAGCGTTCAATCGCGGCGAATCGCCTAACAAACGATCAATGTCGTTGAGCGTTCGATCGATAGAAGTTTTACGACCAAGAGTCAGCTTGTATTCGGCCATGTTAATTGAAATAGTCGTATCTGATGGAAAGACGGTTCGTAGGGAAATGACTTTTAATATCTAACGATCAGATCGAACTCGCATACGTCCGAAATGTAAATCGTTGCGCCTTCGATTTCAATGCAGATGCGGCTGTCTCGTTTAATATGCACGCGGATAAACTGTTTCTCCGCTATCTGGGCAGCAATGACTGGATTTAAACGAAAGTTGCAGATACGCCCCTCTTCGCTCGACACGGCAGTATCGCAGCTCCACGCAAAGGAAAAAATGGCGGTGCGATTTGTTCGACGATGGTCATAATCAACGAGGCAACCTGAGACACAAAGGAGTGTGCGGCTTGAGCCGCGCGTTTGATTAATGTATTCGATACACAGGGTGCTATGTACGAGTTGGATGCGCGTTGGAGGAAACAAAGGCGACAAAAGAGAGGCAGGGAAATGGTGTTTACAGAGCACAGTGAAAAATATCTGTCCGCTTAATACCGGGCGTCTCTACTTCGGTATTAACGAAATTATTGCGCTACGAGCAGGATAGTATTTGCAAATTACTGGGTCGCTGGAGCTTGCGAATGAACCGACCTCGATCCAGCCGTGCGCTAAGGCCATGGATTAACAACTGCAAATCTGAATCTAACCTTATCTCCGAGCAAACTAAACACGGAGTTATTCTCGTGGAGAAGACTTTGCTTATTCCATTAGCGGGTCGCGTAGATTACGTTGGCGCGACCTTTCGGAAAATCTATTCGACTCTTCGTAAAGTATTCGCAGCTAGCTTTCGCGTGTACTAGGCAAATCATTTACAACAGATTTATTCCGAACGTAGAGTTACGTTATGTCCGCGTATATACTCCGTGGTCCTAAATTCATGGTACGATCCAAGTCAGGGAAGATGCATGGCTGAAGATAAGGCAAAAATCGAGAATAATAACGTTACGTTCGAGACTTGATTTTGGGCAAAATCATATTTGAAGTTTCTCGACTGTAGCCTAGCAGGCTAATTTTTGCTTAAACACACCGAAATTGTATTTTCTCCAAAAAAGGAGAAAGCTTTGTTCTATATCTTCGATTTATCTTCGCGCGTAGAATAATTCGTTGGTCGATCGTTTCGCTCGCGTCTGGTTAGGACTAAACAAATTCGCCATTCTCTTATCTCCAGCTATAATGTTCCTCCGACTTTACCCGTATCGTGAACTTCAGAGCACTGTGTATATCGTCGAGCAAAGGATTCCTCGAGGAATAAAGCGATAATAACGTGGAAGAGCTGGAACGAAAGAAAATAACGTCCGAGTCGGATGGAACGGAAACGCGTGAATACGCTCAGTTAGCGATATTGTAAATCGCCGGACGAGAGGTGCGCGCAAAAAGAAACGTACGTCTTCCCCGGTGCAATTTCATCGGCGCGAGGCAGAAGCGGCGAAAGAAGCAAGCGGCGTTTCCTGTCGGATAATGGAATGGCTTGGCGATGTTATCGCGAAGAAGCGTGCAGTTGCTGAATTTACGAGATATCCTACGGTGGCGAAAATGCGAAAGCAACAGTTATCCCGGCTCGGTTGCCCCCGGGAGTTCTGGTCCACGCGAACGTCGAGGCTGCGGCGCGCCGTTTGGTGGAACAAGAACGAAGAAGCTTCGGATTATAGTAAGCCGCGATCGACCCCGCGGCGAGCCAACCACAAAAATACCGACCAGCTTTTAGGAGCCGCTCGGATCTTGCGACGAGAATCGATGCGACCGGATCTCGTACCTCTTTGCGGCTTTGCGCCTCGCGGAACAGAAAATTCGCGTGGGATTCGTGGCCGAGGCGGACAGATGCGCGTGTGGACGAGACGAGAATCGAATTGACCTGAGGCGGTCCGCTCGGGATCGGAATTCTTGCGATGGCGATCGTTCCTGTCTACCCGGACAAATTAAAAGTCGACGACGCGCTGGTACGCCCGGCGAAAATCTACTGGAACAGAGGCAGAAACGACGTGGCACGAATATACATATGTATTTACTCGGAATATACAGGGTGTCTCTGCAATTGTTATTCAACCGGATAAGAAATAATTCGCAGTGAAAACATACGCTGAAAATATAGAATAAATTTTTCGCGCGCGAGAAAATTTTATTCTGTATTTTCTACTTATTTTTCACGAGAAATCATCCGCTGCCCGATCGTACCACGAACACAGACGGACAACCTGTGTATCTCTTGTACCAGATTCGAAGATCTTCCAGTGACTTGGATATAAAGATCCGAAGGAGCCACTGAATAAACGATACCTTTCACGCGCAGCAACGATAATTCCCGTTTCATCGGCGTGCATATTCATCGTTCGTAGTCTCGATACTCGTCAAAGGAGCAAATTCCGTGGCGAAATGACGCGTTTAAACGATCACCGGTAGCCCCGGCAAGAAAGAACTCGCTGTCTTTCTCTGCCCGATACTCTTCCGTCCAGGAATTACGAGGCCGATATTCGAAGCACGCAGAATTACCATTTGAATCGCAAAAAGCTGATATACAGCGGCGGTAAGCGCCAGGTAGAGCACGCGAGTTGGCCGACTCGCATAAATTTGCAAATTGTTCGAGCGCCGTCACTGTACACAGACGGATCAGTTTCGCACTCGCGTTCGCACTCGCGTTCGCGTTGCCAGCGCAAGAGTAATCCAGGAAACGATATGCGTTTCTACAGTTTCGCGTTACACACCGAGCCAAGCGGATTAACGTATCATTGTCCCGCGGCACCAGGCTCCCGGAACAGTTTCCAACTGCGCCGAGTATACGTCCCATTCTCTTCCATGCTCTCTGCTACGAAGCTACGTCGCAGAGTTTCGATGCCCGTTCCATTTCGTCCCTACGCGTCCCTTTCTCCGGCTTTCTTGTCCACTGGGAGCAAAGGGTCCACGTAGTCGTCGTCGACGTCCTCTTCGTTGTCTAGTCGAAGTCCGACAAGTTTGGTCGAACGAAGTTTCCGATGGAATTTCGACGTTTCGCTAATAGGAGCCCCTGCGGACCGCGTAGTCGCTCGTCAAAGCGATCCAACTCGTAATCGAGTTTCCCATTTGCGAAGAATCCAGACGCGAGGTCGTCTTCTCTCCACAGTTGCTTTTTCGTTCTTTCGCTCGCAAACTAGAAGAAGACTGTACCTTGCGATCGGTACGCCATGCAGAATTTAACTGGGCCCTACTTACGAGGTTTTACACGCGAACGCTCGGAGAAATTAACGAGCCGGAATGCGCGCAGAGCATCAAACCGCCGGATAAATATTGGAAAGCTTCTCTGTTCACAGTAGTTCATCAATTATTTAACAGCGCGAAGAATAATTCGCGGCCGGCGGAATATCTCGAAAGCTAATAGAGCCATGAATCCTCGATTATTCATGCAGCGCGTCCGCGGCTAATGCCGCGCGTTCGAAAAGTTACTTCATCGAGCAAACACGCCCACCATCGCCTTCGCTAACCCCGTAACAAGAGACGGACAAGAAAAATCCAGTTTTCGAGGAAATTTCGGGCCGCTTTCGTCGAACGTTCCGCTGGCCCAATTCGAAACTTCTGCAATCGGGGAATCGACTGGCTCGTACGTTCTTTCCTAGCTCCATCGAATGTTTACGCAACGAACAACTCTGACTGAAACAAACAGGAAGTTCGCCTTTGGCTCTCGAATCAGCGTGCGCCGAGCAAGACGCGTCGTTTCGGGGCTGATCGCGTTTTATCCGAGACCATCCACGGATAAAACGCGAATTTCTCCGTGTACCGCGTACTTACGTGCTTTCTGTATAGTCCTCGCATATTTATATATATATATAGCCCTCTTACTTAGTTTCGAATAGCGTTGGAAGCGCGCCTCTTACGGCAAGATAAAAGAAACAAGCTAAGTGTCACGCGGTAATCCAGACTAACGTCGAGTGCCAGCTAACAAGAGCTCCAGAGCTTTCTGCTTGCATTCTCCTTCAATCTTCCGTTGGCTTCTTCCCGACCTGTCCTTCTCCGCGTCTTGGATCGTCTCGAGACGAAGAGAGAGTCTTATTCGAAATGCGTTTAACATGGAAATTTCGGGAAAATTTTCTGCCAGGAACGAATCGACTTCAAACCGAGTTTTTTAAATAAAATAATCGTCCGAGACAATGGAGAGAATGCCCGTTGGCGACCGATGGAAGATTTCTCGAGGCGTTAAGAAATCAAGAGAGGGCAAGATCAACCACGGATGCAGAAAATACGTAATTACCACGCCCGACGTCTAATATCGATAGACGCCGCGACGCTACATTCTCACGCGCCATTAACCGGCACAAAAGTTACGATACAAGCAGCCCTCGCGCCGTAATAACTCGTCGCTCTAACGAGCCGGCACTAACGCTTAAAAAGCGCATCGCGGCGGGCTTTCAGAGAGGAAAAGTTCCCTTTCTACGAAGAAGTTTGCGAGGGCGGACTAGCTAATGAAAGCAGAAGAACGAAACAGGACATCGAACGCGGTTAAAAAATGAAGTGTCAACGTAAGAAACGCGCAAGTTGCTTCGAAGCTTTTGTCTATCGTCGAGGCTATTTAACCGTTACCTTCCTCGAACGAGGACACTCGAGTACTTCGGAATCATCTACAAATTAATTGCGCGAGGTGCTTTCGGCTTGCTCTTGGACTTTTAATTAAATTTCAAATGTCGCTTGTACAGATAACGAGTATCTTTCGTTCTCGAAAACATGTCACCACGATATTGGCACACCTTTCTTTCATTCGTTCTGAGACACGTTTCAGCATAAATCCTTATTAACCCTTGTCCGAGCGACGCGGCTCCTGCCCCGCAAAAAGGAGATCGACGAGCATGTGCCAGCCGTAGATCAAGAACCGGCGCGCTACTAATACAATGTCGACGTTATATGACGACGTATAGCCGACCGTGAGCGGAAGATTACATCGCCTCGTTGTCGTCAGGCCTCGTCTCTGATACGAGCATTTTCCGCGGAATATACGTAGACGGGGATAATGCACGATCGAAGAACAGCCTGGTTGCCAATGTAAAGGAGCATAGAACATTTTAACGTGGAATTGTTCCCTGTCTCTGGAGGATGAAAGTATTTTTACACGTCCATGATACTGAAGTAACCGATACGATCCATCGAGATTTCAGGTTTGATGGACCGAGAGCGATAGATGACGCAAGTCGATACTTTGAGAATTGCAATTTACACAGTCGCGTATCTTATCTGATAAATATAGGACACGCAATTTTACGAAAACTAACAGCGGACTGACTTTCTGCACAGTGACTCTCATCCCTGTATCTTCCAAACCGTATCACTTTATCGCTTCCTCGAATGACCGCAAACTTCAGGAAAAATTCCAGCCAGGTTACACGATCTTTTGGAAACTCTCCGCCTTTTAGGACGTCCTATTCAACGTTTGCCCGTGGATAAAGTTTATCTTGGTACGTGGTGCCGTAACGAACTGGTTAGAAATTACTACTGGGAAAGTCGCCGGCGAACAATGTGCCGTTAATGCTCGCCAATAGCAACTAGTCGAGCGGGTTCTTTGCTGCAAAGAAAAACTTGGCGACGAGCACGAAAGGGGTAGAAAATTCGCGACGAAAGTTCCAACTTTTCGTCGAACGAAGTTTCTCTTTTCGTTAATCGACGTTCGCACGACCATTTCCAAGCTCGATCGTTTCGGCGCGATATCGGTCGCGATCGGCAAGGGCGAAAGCTGCCATCGGTTGCCTGGAAATCACCTTTCTAGTTGGGAAAATGCGCGGGAAAGTTTCGCGCTCCGGCTAATCTCGGTCTTAATTGAATTTCTCAACCGGATTCGACTCGCGCCGAGCTACTTAATACTTATGGAATTTCTCGGACGAAAGAACCAGCAACCTAGAAAATGGAGCACGAAATGGAGGAATCGAAGGAATCGCGGAAAACGCGAAAAGCAGCGCGGGCTTTCGACTCGCGCGATATCACGAGAAAGGCGTTAACCTCATCGTGCAGCTCGTTTAATAACAATTTCCTTTTCTTCTCTAGAACGATTCCGCCCTTTAACGAGGGACTTATATAGCGAATTCTTCGAAAGTTGCCCGGCGACTCGAGGTCGAACGTGGTTCTTCCATGAATTACATGTTTCACGATCTCTTCTTTCCAAGTCGCAGCGCAACACGGTTGCTAACAGCGCGGTACTTTAGTCCCAACAGTGTTACGCGGAAACGGCGGAGTCGTTTCGAGAAAAATTAAAGGCACAAAGTACTTGGGGGATATCCGCCAACGTAAAATAAATCTCCGTCGGTAAACAAGCAGCTAATCGCAAATAGACGACGGAACGCTCGTTCCTCCAGGGAAGGACTCTCGAATCTCTTTCCGTAATGGTGTACAACAATCGGTGCTTTTCTTTGCTCGGGTGCGCACCTTTTACGCGGCATTTGTCGAATGGGCGAACATCGACGGGGCATCGTTCCGTCAGAGGATCCTGATACCGAGCAACGAATACAAGAGATACCAAAGAAGATATTTGAACACTTATCATAAAACATTTTATACATATATATTAGGTTGTCCGGAAAGTTTCTTTCGTTTTATAAGGAAACGATAGACGCACGACATTTTTCGTTTTCTATTATTTTACCGAATCACGCGTGATCCATTTTTGTTCCGTTTCTATTATTACGATCATACGTAATTGGATAAAATAATACGAAAGAAAAAAAATGTCGCGCATCCGTTGTTTGCTTATAAAACGAAAGAAACTTTCCGGATAAACCTAATATATATATTGTACGTGTTACATAAATTATCTTGAAATATCATTACCATCGCGACGAGATACGACTCTCGAGGTTATTTATATCGATAACATTTCAAGCTAATCTGACAATGTACGTGAAAGTTGCAAGATATTTGCTGCAAATTTATATCGTAGGCTTTTGTCGAGTCGGATCAAGAGACGAATAACGTAGAGGGATGAAAAGCGAAAGCCTGGCGGATGGAAACATCGCACGATTTTATCATTTATACGAGTTCCCATAGGCGATCCGGACTCTTGTATCGGCCGTGTTTCACAATTGACAAGCGACAATCGTGTTTCGCGTTCACCGGTTGCGCGAAGCGCTCAATCTCGATTGCGAAAGAGCCGATTTCGCGAATTAGGGATGACACTGCTGGTGATTCGTGAGCGATCGCTACTGTGAACGCTGCAATTTCGTCGTCGCGACGTACTTTCCGCGGACTATCAATCGTGTTTGATCAGCGTACCGTGAACACGACAGTGTACTTCCCGTCGCGAGCATAATTATCGAGATTGATATCCATCGAGGCTGGCCGCTTGTGTTTGACGGAGCAGCTAGGGTTGAAGGGTATGCGCGTCGAAGATGAAGGTGCACGTAACAGCGATTCTAATATCGATTGCCTTGCCTTGCGGCGGTTACAGCAGATTGGAAAGCATCATTACGCAAATTATAGTCTCTGGGCGATGGAGTTGGAAATTTAAAAAGAGACAAAGTTCGTTGATTCGATCGAGGAAGTTCTGTTGGTATGTGAACCCATTAAAGGCATAATCGCGACGTCTGTGGTTTCTAATTAATATGCATATGTGTACCTACAGCCGGCATAAATATTCCTTTACGTACCTATCGCACTCGGCGTGTTTCGGTACTGCAGAACTCTATTTATCTGAATCAGATTTTAGTTAATGCCCGATTAAACGAACTTTCGTTGGCAGAATCCACTTACGTGTAGAAACGGGAACTTGTACTATATGAACGGAACGTTGTAGTTAGCGGGGAGTATCGCAGGACTCAATTATATGAACTTTAATTATGTAGACTGTTTGTTCTCCGATAATTTCGTTTAAATGGAGTTCTACTGTATAGGTAAATCAACGAGCGCGTAGCATACGTACGTATAAAATTGAAATTGAAAGTACAGTAATTAATAGATACGACGTAACGATCGACAGCTTTCCCTTCTTTCTTGTCTCGAACATAGGACAGGAAATATGTAAGCTATATGCAGATACAATGTACTAAATGCAAATACGAGTAGATTGCGCAAAGACAGAGTCTCAAAATCCGTTAAATTTCTCCGGTAAATAGAATGCTTCAATTTCCAATTCCGATTTTCTCTTTATCGTCATCATTACGTCGACATTTTTGCATTTTTGAACGCGTGACGAGTTAAGCAGCGTCGGTTCCAACGTTTTGTCGTGTTCGCAAGTAGAACGGCAGAGAATGATACGAATGCCTGTTCGCAACACAGCGCTGATATCAACGTCATTCGCGGCTGGAAGCAATTAAGAGCGACAAAGTCCTGCGTCGACGATACTACCGACGGCAAATTGTTCTGGCAGTGGAACGCGTGGAATAACCGGTCCTTGCTAACGAAAAGTCGTTCAACTCAAACAGAAACGAACGAACCGAAAAGAACGAAATGAAACGAAATAGAAAAAAGGTTGAATCGATCCGATTCGCGACGAACAGACGCGTATAAACGCTGAACGAAAAATAGCGTGTGTTCGGCGATTTACTAATCGCGAATAAGCAAAATGACGCACAAAAATCGAGGCACAAAAAGTTGATCGGTTTCGAGGACCGAGACGTACAGCCGATCGATGCTATTACCAATCTGTCGAATTATAAGCGTAAAACGTTGAACCAGTTGCCGCGTATCTCTGGCGAAATTAAGTATTAGGTCGTCCGAAAAGTTTCTTTCGTTCTATAAGGAAATCATAGGTGCACAACATTTTGTATTTTATATTGTTTTATCGAATTACGTATGATCCATTTTGTTCTATCAAGATAAAGATCACAACGTTCGACGGATTAGGTTTCACGTTTGTATAAAGATGCATTGCTGTAAAAGACGCGTCCGTAAAAGAAAGACACTTTTCGGACAACCCAATACGATACGCGTCGGATACACGCGGACTGGAACGAGCCTAAAAATGCGCGGAAAGCGTTTCGTGGCGGACGCGGCTAACGAACGCATCGTTTGTGCCCGCCGATTGTTTTAAACAGACGAAATGGACCGATTGTATGGAAGAAAAAACGCGATTAATTGCGCTACCGAGCCGCTACAATTCCATTGGTCCAGCCGCGTTATTGATTATCCGCTGCATAAATGAATTTATAGGGACGGAGACGGGCAAAATGGAAATCTGCAACCATGTAAATCGAGTACGTCGAGAATATCCAAATTGTCGGAAATATGATCAAAATATTCCAGACGAGTTTTGCTCGGTATAAACTTGAAAAACAGCGCCGGCGAATATATGCTAAAACAATTACTTGGGGATGGTTTATAACACTGGTTTACGGCACGGGTAATTACTATCCCAGCTATAAAGTTTCCATCCATCTCCCGTGAACCAAACGATAATACCGAGATGCGAGATCCGAGGCAGAGACTAAAACAGAAATACGTTTTGTTTCTGCTGTTTGCTGTAATCTGAACGCTTTATTCGCACGACAGGTAAAGATGCTCCTCGGTGAGGCTGCGCTCATAGACGGAAACGCGAGCATTAGGCTAGCGGCCAACGAGAACACGAAGATCCATATGCAGACGCCGAGTAACATTCGATCGTGAATACCAGCTGCGTATAGCGCGTTGGCTTAATTCGCTCAGAATGTTTACGGTCACGCGATATTCGACTGGGAATCCATTTGGCCGCGGTTCTGACCGATCGACCGAGAACTTTATGCCCTGTTGCGAATGACAAACTGCCCAATGGGAAAAAATGAACCGCTGTCGAAAGAAATATGAATGGCGCTGACCGGTCAATCGAAAACGCGTTAATGAGTCCGAAAAACAGGATCACGTGGGAGCACCGTCGATGTTTTTTTATGCAGCCTGCTAAAACGTGGAAAACACGAAAGGAAAAAAATACGCGTAGCACGTTGATCGTGTATTCGCCGGTGGCGCCCGAGGCAATACATTCTACGTGATTACTCGTGAAAAATATACATGGCCGTTAAAATTGTTCGTTCCGGAATACAATATTTACGGGCTCATTTATTCCTACAATTTCCCTACTCCTACATTTTCCACCGAGTTACCTTTCGAGATCGATCGTGTCTGATAATATGTAAGTTGTATAATCATACAATAAGTTTGATTGTTCTGTGCGACGACCGTATTTTAAGACGTCGAGGTTTAGCTGGCTCGAGTACGACGCAAATAACGTACACAAAGTTCACTCTTAGGGATCTGAGAGACTGAAAAATTTTCCAGGGCCGGCCAATCCGTTTCACAGGTTAGGAGGCTGCACCTCAACGCGAGATTTTAATGGAATCGTTAATTCAATCGTGCTCGGAGAGCTTTGGTCAATATTTACTGGCGCCGACCGGATAGTATCCCTTTCTCCGTCCACGACGACGTTCCTTCTTCTCCGTCCCTTTCGCCCTTGATCCAACGTCCCACCCGTTTCCTTGTCGACACCTCGGTAAACTCGCGTTCCTCCATTCGGCTCCTGTCTTTGCTTATTTTCCTCGGAAATTTCGCGACGATCGATCATCGACGACCGAGAGACTCGCGCAAAAAGAAAACATAGAAATGGTCCAACTGCGCAGCACCGTGGACCATTTTCGTCCGCGACCCCGATGGTCATTCGTGTTTTGCATACAGATCCACCGATGTAAAAAGTAAGAGGGAAAGACAGAGCAGTACAGGCGACTGGGGACAATGTTTTCCCTAAAGAACACTCTGAATTCCGCGTCTTTGTTGAGATCGGCATCCATTTTGCAGCAGGCGCTATCCAAGGACGGAAGGCGTTCGTTCTACCGCGATAACGCTGTCATCTTCCTTTATTTCGCGCGGTATTTTTTCTCTGTCTTGCTGGGTAAAGCAATAGAATATTTTGCGCGCGCTATTTATGCTCGCTGCACGATGCACCGCTGCGCAATCACACCCAGAGGTACTCTTTTGCCTCGGTTTCTTGAGCGTCGCGCAAAGGCTTCTTTCGCGCGATCCGACAAGGCGAAGGATCTGTGCATCGTTCTCCGAATAGAAGGACGCAATTGCAGAAGGTCCCTAGAACGCGTCTTACATCTCGAATGACAGTGACACGAAGAACGCGCGCGAAATCTTTTATCACCAACTCTATCCAGCTCGTAAACTCATCCTTGACCTCTATGGTAAATCTATCTTGGACGCACTGCGAAAGAGCATCGTGCATCTCCCACAGGCCGCGATATTAACCGACAGGGGCCGCTCGAACTGTAAATCGGTGGGAAAAAAGAACCGATCGAGCGAGTACAGACTGGCAGTGGCGAAAATCAGGCAACGACACGAGTCGCTTCGGTTTAACGAATTTATTTCCAGCGGATGTGCAGGGCGCGGCCGCGTGGCGAACGGAAGCTTATTCAAGGATTCGACGTTAAGCCGATTCGGGGATTCGTAATCTGGCCGGCATCTCGGCCGCACCAACCGAACCGATTCGATCTAATTTTCGGACGTGTCTTCTCGTCCTCGTAATCCCGGGCCCAGACCGACCGATTATACACTCGGCACAAATTTATCGTCGCGGACGACAACGACGACGACGACTGCGACGATTACAAGCAAGTGTTTCGATTGCAGGCTTCTTGTACAACACTGGCTAAAACCGCGTATCCATGAACCGTAGGAATGTGGGTCAGGTACGCAAACTTCGTACAATCGAACTCCCGCCGTTGCTTTCCTTCCGCCAATGTAAATATCAGCTCCATAACGGAGCTGGAAACTTTCGCATTAGCCCAGCCCAGCCCAGTTTGATCTTGCCGGGCCAACCGTTCGTTTATTTTCTTTGCCGATTCCCTGATTTCGTAATGGTTTGTTTTGCAGCTCTTGAATATATACGCGGTATATACGTAGTTGGAAAAAGGAAGAATATTGCTCCGACATCGTGTTCCTACGTATCGGACGTGCTCCTTGTTACCGTTCTTTCGCTGCAGGATGTAAAACATCGTGCAAAGTGTTAGAAAAAATTGCTAAATCCCGATTCGTGCAAGGGACGCGTCAGTGACACGCGACTTAAAAAGCTCGAAGCGACTGGAGAATATAGTACATGCAACCTCGCGGAGGAAAAAATTTTAATTACAACGCTGTTGTTTATTCGAGGCAAACAGGACGTACGTTTTGTATATCGGTCTTTATATCTTTCAGTCGCTTCGAATTCAGCAGTTTTACTCGATATTTGCCAACCCGTAGAAATATAAACTTCGAATTCGCGTTATCGCAGCGCAAAAATAAACGCTATGGCGCGGATAAAAGAACCACGCGAGTGGAAATGAAAATTTTCCATCGGTGCTCGCCAGTTTTCGCGTATCCGTCAATGCTTTGCAATTAATCGATCGTACGAGTTTCGAACGTTTCGCCTCGATGGCCGTTCTCTCGGCTCTGTCTTTCTTTCATTTCTCCCCGCTCGCTCATTGCCATTCGCATCGACGCCCGGGGAGAAAACTTCGCTTCGAGACTTACGGTTTCGTTGCTTATCTTCAGCTCACGGCTCATCGAACTTGCTCCCTCGGAAATACTGCTCGTTGCCCGGTTCACCCCTTTCGTTTGTTCTTCGCGAATCAATTTGGATACAAATGAACACGAGGAGGAAACCGGCGAGACAAAACTTTCGCAAGAAAATCGAGAACCGGGAGAAAATCTACGCTGTCGTCTGGCGAAGTTTTAATTAAAAATTTCAGTCGATCGTTTTTCAAAGATGAATCGCTACCCGTCGGCCGCGAATATTCCGCGATATTCTGTGCAGCCTATTCGCCACGTAGGGGCTGCGCCACGGCCGGAAATTGCGATTTCATCATCCGATCCATGCAACGAGCGACACCGTCCCTCGTTTATCTAAGAACCGTTCCGCTTTCGCTTTAGATACGCGCCATTCCGTATTGCCTGTCAGCCGCGATGAACGCATTCCACTTATCTTCTGATAATTTGCCTTCTATATCTGAAGGAAGATGAAACAAGAAATTCCGAGAATTTCGCCTTACTCCACGGTCGAGTTCAATTGTAGTTTTCTGCACCCTCGACGACTATGATCGATCATATCCTACGATTTCTCCTTGTACTCGAGAAAGATGGTGAAATTGTACAAAACACGAACATGACGTTTAAACGTTGAAAATAAAGGTAGAGAGCTGCTGGAAAGGAATCAACTTTTCGAACGAAGTCGATCCATTTCTGGTGGAAAGATGCGAACTGAGAGTCGATACGCCGTGTTAACCGGGCAAAGACAGGCAGTTCAATTCGAAGTTTCGAGGAAAGTTTCGACCGGAATCTCGAAAGCCGCGACTGCAGCGAGCGGAAAGTTGAAAAGGTCGAAAAGCGGAGTTGATCGCGCGAGGATCGATGTCCAGGGGAAGGATCCGGGAAACCGGTCGGAAGACAATGGCGCTAGGAAAACAATGGGGCGCTTTCGGTAAGCTGCTCTCTGCTTCTGTCGGCGTGTCGTCTGCGAGGGCCATTCACCGTGGCCAGTTTAACGCGCGGTTAATCGCATGCAATTAACTCGTTACTTGACCTTTTAATCAAATTTCAGCATGGCCTGCCTCGATTTTCCAATTTCCCAGTCTCTCTGGCAACCCCTTCTTTACTACCCCTTTACGAAGTCGAAGCTCTGCACTCGCGCGAATACCTCCGCTCCTGGAATCTTTGTAATATCTGTCGACCGTGAAATTCCAATTACATTTTTCGGCAACCCGGGCCGGATCACCGAAGGAACCGATCACATAAGATACCCGTAGGGGGTATCCGTGATATTGAAATTCGTGAACGGAATATTTGCACGATCTAGTCGATATTTCGCGGTTTTCATAATACTCGTTCTCGGAGAAATTTCCAAGCTTCGTTACACCGCTGCTCGAACAACCGTGCAAGTTTCCACCGAGACTGACAGATTTAATAAGGAACGAGTCGGTGCGCGACTCGAGAGAGAAGCGGATCTCGTCGGCGAATAAATCAAAGTCGCGAACAAAGTACGAAAGGATACTAAACGAGATCGTTGACCCGATCTCGCGTGATGGATACAGCCCGGGTGCTGCGTGATCCGTGTATCTTCGAACGAGAGAAACTTCCGGTTCCGTTGAGTGCGAGGATTTGACAAGTTCTCGAGTAGCCTCGGCGACGAACACACCTGGTTCTTTGGTCAGGAGTGAATCGTTACGAGCAGATTTAATTTATAGCTGGCAACTTTCGTGCCTTTGCTCCGGTGTCGCCTACATCAAGAAAGGAATGGGGGGGGGGGGGAAGAGGGAGAAAGGCTGGGGGGCGAACGTCGAATAAAAGTAATTACGGGACATTCTTTCCTTTCGAGGCGAGGATTTTCATTAGTTTCAAGGCGATCCTTTTTCCAAGAAGATTTCGGAAATCGTTTTATTTTCTCTGACTTTCGCGATGAATTCCTCTTTCATTCTCCTCCTCTGTTGCTTTAATACTCGTCGATAAGGGGGAAAAAAGGAAGAAGCTGGGTCAAAGTTTCACGGGACGGAGTAGGTTTTAAAATAACTGCGTTTCCTTGGAAGATTATAAAATTGCCACTTATTACGAGGAAGCGCAGTGGGAGGAGTTTCGAGTTAATTTAACGACACCCGGACAAATCTTTCGCGCGATTATCCGGTGATTACGAATTTCCTTAGAAATTCGGCTGTAATGCGATTTCTCTTGTACGAACGAACTTATATTCGGCTGCGCGAAAAGCGTTGCCGCCGCGAACCCGGGACGAATGGCCTGATTATCCCAGGCTCGTGAGTAAGGATAAATCAAATTCAAAGTTTCGCGAACACGGCCGCGCAAGTTTTAACTGGCTTCGAAAGCGGAAAGGCAGAAAGGGGGAAAAATAAAATACAGAGAGAAAGAACGGAAGAGAAACGGCGGAAAGCAGAGAAGACAGGCATCGGGAGTGCAGTCGATTCGAAAGATTTAAAGCAACATCGTCGATACGTTCGTAAATCTTGGCGGTGTAACGGGAAAAACTCTGCAACGACTTCTACTGCTCCTGACTTACGATCGAGCCCCTCGTGGATCGTGGATCCTTGATCCTCGACGCGCTATCTCTCGACGAGAAACAGAATAAACGGCAACAAGATACGTCACTCGCGATTCGTTCACTGCTCGCACACCCCGACAACTTTATTACTATCGTACTCTGCGACTGTCACGATCAATTATCATCAGGTTGCTGGCCGCTTGTCACGATCACGATTCGTTCGATTCTTCTCACACGACACGCACGTCGGTGCTGATAATTTCGATCGATCTCCCGATGTCGCGTTTATCGGCTAATGCAATTTTCTGTTCGCGCGCATCCTCGCTCGACCGTACGATCGCCGACTAATTAATCAAAAATTCCCCAAGCGTCGATTAATCTTGATCGACGCGGTACCACCTTCTTCCTGTCTCGATATCGTTCGACCTTGCCCTATCAACTACCATCGAGATCGCTTTAAACTTTCGAAGCGCAACAAAAGAGCATTTGATTCTTTTGAAAATTCTGTTTACCCTAAGAGGCTGGACATTGTTTTCCGTTCGCTTTTACCCGAGTTACTCGACGATGAATATTTCTATTCAATTCCCAACGAGGCCGACTCTTTAAAAGATTAACTCTCACCCTAGAAGATTATGGGTTTAATTTCAATGCGAGCCTCTCATCGTGATGGCGAGGATACGCTAGCTGCGGCGAGCCAAGAGACACCAGCGTCGCGGCCAACTTACGCTCTTTCCAATTAGTTTAACACTCGCTCTCGCTCGCGCACTACCTGCTCCAGACCCGTCGATTAATCTTTTTAATCGCTGACACGGAAAGAATCACTTCTGACACGGATTCAAACGTGACTACAAAAAAAAAAAAAAAAAAAGGAAAGGTAATTGCCGGCTCGTCGATGATCGTGTTCTTTTCACGCGTACTTCGCCGCAACCTAGCGCCATACCCTGCACTTCGATCGATTAATTACACCAGGCTATCGGATTCTAGATTCGAGCGCAAATATCAATTCGGATATTGTCCTTAACCCTTCCGTTCTACTATCAACGAACAAAAACAAGCAGAATCGAATTCCAATATGGCCAATAATCACGTTGATGTCATCGCGCGGTCGTCGTTTGAGCGAGCAAGATCGAGCTTCCACCGAGTACCAACGATATCAAAATTCACGAACCTCGATTTTAAGACTCGTCCTTTTTTTTTTCTTTTACTTCTTTCGGATCTTTTGACACACTTTTTACGGTTCGAGGAGGATCGTTCGATCGAGAAAGGATCGATGAAATATGTAAACAACAGCCGAGCTGAGATCGCGTGTTACGTTCCCGAAGAGAAACGATTCGGTGGATCGATCGATGGATCGCGATCTACCAGCGCCGTAGAAGGTCGCGTGACGCGTTCGCCGGATCGCGGGTTGTACGTGGTCAGTTCGGCGTCGTGGAGCGCACTGAATCTAACAGCCCCACCCGCTACGAGGAAACTCGACGCCGGGCGTCGCGTAGATTCATCCCCATCGGTTGCCCGGAGCAACGCCGGCGTACGAGGGAAGCGACGCGACGCAAGCGTCCCAGACAACCCCGAAAGGCCCCAGACGACGCGCCGCAACCGGTGCGTACCGAACCGCCGCCGGAGAAATCTTCGTCGCTTCCTTTCATCTTTTTACGATTCTTTCGCGGCCACACGCTGCGTCGCCTTTGACACAGGCCAACAGATACACGCTTCTTTTAACCTATTAGCTTTGCTATCAGAGGCGACAATCTCATCTTCGTCGCCACGGACGATATCGAAGAGCAAAGTCGCCCAGAACCGACATAAGCCGGTAATACCCGTGGTACCGCTTTTCTTACTTACGATCGTTTAAGAATTACTTTTCATAGGAAGTAACGTGGAAGCAGAGAATGACAGTAACGTTTCACACTGTAGCGTGCTGCGTTTGTCGTTACAAACGATCTGTAGATATTTCCTGACTAAATCCAAAATCTCAAAACCTGCAGCTTGCTGCTGCCACTTCTGAGCTTGATTGTTACCGAAGATACAAGCAGCCAGCAGGATATTTCGATTAAATATTTTCCAGCGATTGGACACGCGTGTTCGGTTGACCATCGAGGGGAACGTTGTCTCACCCCGATCCTACCGCATTGATGCATCGAATCGGATGCGCGTGATTTCCCAGCAATGGCACGACGCTTGTATCCGGATTACGCGGCCATCTGGCATCGCATGAATCGTCGATTCTCCGACACAGGAAACCAACATCTTTCAGTCGCTCGCCCTTTATCGCCGCGTAATATCCGCTCGGTGGACTTTCTTCGAGAGCTATTTACCTACACGAGACCTCGAGATTCCTAGCCATTCGTTTTTGTCCAAAAAGCGGCTAAATAATTGGCCGACGAAAGAGTCGGGCGAGCGCGACGAAATTTCTGACCGAAACGATTTCCCTTCCGCCGGCAGACGGAAAGCGGAATCGGGCAACGCGGAGACTTGCGGAGTTTCGTGGAGGAGAGGACGACGCACCGGAGGACAAACGGCTCGCGGACCGCCAGCGTCAGACGCGACGATATTAATGGAGGCTCGAGTGCACTCGCGGCGTGCATGAGCTATGGGTCTGCTGCCGGCACCGGCGGAACGAGCCTGTTGGCGTGTTTTGATGCACGACCGGCCGCAATTCAATTATCGATTTCTGACTTCGGTTCATTCGATTTGATCCCACCGAATCCAATCCAATCCCTGCGCTGGCTCGATGCCGTTGCTGTAGCTGGCAGGTGGTCCACGACTCGCTTCGTTCGAGGCATCCTCGCATCGATCATCGTGTCATCTCCGCTTCGTGCAGCCGCGGTTGTCTTTAATTGAGCGCTCCGATATCGAGAACTTGGCGTGTCGGCCGAGTCGCGTTCGCGTTTTCCTTATCCGAATTCGATCGGTCGGTGGGTGGAATTTGAAAGGCGAGAAACAAACGATTTTATACGAGACGCGTGCATACGTAGTACCGCTATCGAGAAGAAACCGAAGTCGACGCTTCGAGCGACGCTCTCGTTCGAAAAATGATGGAACTTCGCTAGACGATGATGACAAATATGCAAGATCGCTCGTCAGCTTACGAAGGTCTAAAGAAGTCGTCGACGAAGTTATTAGCTGTTTTCTGTCACAAAGGTCGGTAGATCGATACAGTTCAGTTTCCTTCTGGTAATCTTGTATTTTCCTGTTCAATGATATTTCGGGATCGGGTGTCGTGTTTCACAAATCAGTCTGTCGAATGCTCTCCGGGAGATTGCAATTTCTGGCGGCCCTTGGTTTTACGTTCCCCAAACTTCTTTAACGAAGCTAGTTATTGCTCTGGGAGGGTGACAGCGCCCTTTTACGGGCGTATCGCCGGTAATTTAAAGAGCATTCCTCTGGATAAGGACAAATTTGAATTCAAACTAAAAACACGTTTATTCGAGAGAGGTGCGCCGCCGAGGAATACAAAGAGGGTGTTGAATGGGCCACTGACGGTGTTAACTGATGACGCTGGAAGCAGGGAACGACGCTGAAAGGGCAGATATCGTTTCTCGTTAAGAACCTGTCCAACTCTGCTTTCTCCCACTCGCAGAATGTGTCTCTTCTTTCTGAAATTTACCCTGACGAAATGCGTTGTCTTAGTCGCGCGCGCGTTTTGTCGACGAATTATGGAAAACAGCCGCGGCAAGTTTCTCTCTATTGTTCTTTAATGCCGTTTCTAAAGTACGCAGCGTCGAGTTTCTTAGGAGGCAACAAACTGGCGTAAATACACGCGGCAGTTTTATAGCCGAAAGCGGCGTGTGTTAACGACGACTAAAGGGCTGAAAAAGACGCTCGTTCTCCGACAACTCCGTCGTTCATCGAACGATTAATATCGTTGCTGCCATCGTTAAACGACCAGAAAATAGCGCCGCAACGCGAGAACGCGAGATTAGTTTGCTGGAACTTTGGCTAACGACGATAGCGATATCTGTCGATTGTACTCGCTGCTGCGCGAAGAACGCTCGATGCGCGCCATTTGCACGGCAAACGTGTTATTATTTCTTTTTATACGAACCCGTGAAATGCCAAACTGATCAACTCCATCCTTTTGTGGCGTTCTTTATCGACTTCGCGTCATTCAGGCACGTAATCATCATCCGTTGCCTGAAAAACGAAATCTCATTTTCCAAACAGCTGAAAGGTATTACCAAATGCATCTACGTCCGTGCATTAACTGCGTGTTAATAGGAACTGTTCGATTCGATGCGAGATACATCGTGTCGTGCTTCGTTTACGCTTGGAGATTCCGCGATCTCGCTGTTGCGAATTAATCCGATTACATGTACACGGTGAAAGTTGGCGTGTGCGTCACGTCACATTGTCACATCTGCAACTTTGCGATCCAATTCAACTCGCGGCTAAACTGGCATCCTCAAATTCATGACGTAGGCCGCTCAAAGTCGTAGTATTTTAGGAATTTGAAACTGATCCTGCATGCTGAAATTTGTCATATTTCGTTTGAAATATCACTGTTTCTCGTGTTTTTGAATTCCGCGTGTCCTGGTGGACGGATCGATCGGGGATGAATGGGAAATTGCGTTTCCTTTCGCAAGCGATAAATCAGCGTAAACAAAATCGCACTGAGGACAATAGACAATGGTGCGCGATTCGTAGTTTTAGCTCGAACGATTGGATAATTCGCGAAGAAACACGAGAGGCGAATCAACGTTAAGAATCAACGCGATAACACGTCGAAATAAACATCGTTCATTCCACGCGATCGGCGAACCAGTGAAAGTTGAGTTTACATACTGCGCGAAGACAAATGACAGTGATTATACTATAATCGTCGTAATCAATCTCGACGCTACAGCCGACGGTGTACGATACTTGATATTACACGCGGAACGGCTGACGGTCTGACTTCTGTAGCAATAAACGATGAATTGTTTCCCTGATGAGAAGCGCGTAATGAATCGCGCTTGTCGATCGAAACGGTGCTACGTGCCTTATCGAGAAAACGAAGAACAAGAATGGAAATCAGAGTCACGATTGCGGCCGGCGAATACTGGGAAGAAAAAAAGAAAAGGAAAATAGCATCTGATAGTCTACAACGAATGGATGAAACGTGGTGACTAGTTTCGCGCGAAATTCTCCGAGCGACGTGGAAACGAGAAGTCGAAACGGCAGGAAGGAACTTATTGCCTCGTCGTTCGAGTCCATTCCGGTCTTTAAACAGTTGCGTGACTCTGTTTCTTAATAACGTCGTCGAGTTTAAGTCAGCGATGGTAAAGAGACGAGAGAGGCGATCGTCCGCTTCTCTGGATCAGATCGTAGCAACTGATTGCTAGATGTAATTCGAATAGGTATTCGGTTCTGTGACGTGTACATAGGTACGTACATACGGATGGATACGCGTGACATTGTTGCAGCTTGACAATTTTCAATTTCACGCGACTCGTCCGTGTTTAAATTGCTGGTCGATGCATCGTCGAAGGAGTGGCTCTGCGACAGCCTGGCAGGAAAATAACTTAGAGCGGTTCGCGCTAAATAACCTTGCTCCATCCCCTTATCTCTAACTCGTGACACACCCTATGAATACAAAACGTCCCATCTGAAAAACAGTTCGCTCGACGAGATCCAGTAGGAGCAGCTCTTTCCTCCTTTCTGGTGAAAGGACACGGTACACGAGGCAACAGAAAAATACCGAGAAGAAGGGGGAAAAGAAAAAGATAAGAATAAAGAAAAAGGAGCAGGAGCAGGAGCAGGAGGAGGAGGAGGTGGAGGTGGAGGATGGGAAGGAATATCCCGCATACTGGATCGTCCAACGTGAATTATACGGGCACAGGACGTAACGTTTACGCGCATGCCTACGTAAATACATCGTACAATTACCCGTGCAGCTCGCAACATGCACCTGTTCTTTATTTACCTGCAGGTAAGCCGTTTTTTGTCGGCATGACATCCGATCGTAATCTACAGCATCCGGCGAATACACCGAGAGATCGTTTCTTTCGCGATCGTGTTTCTATCTCTATCCTTCCTTCTTCCCTTCTCTCGTTCGCGCTGTCACGCGAGCAAAGTGCAATCGTTATTCCACGAATCGCTTTATCGTCAGGTATAACCAATAATTTCCCTTTTCCTTCTATGTGTTTGCCTGCAAAAGATTCAATCTCATCCCCGATTTGCATAATTTCGCCATAATGCGTCGAGTAATAGGCACGCTGTGCGTGAATCACCATGTCATTCGCAAAGATCGAGCACGTTCTTACGGTAAATGGAGCGAGAACGAAAATTCTGTCCAGATTTTGGCCAGTATCGTTTCGTAAAGTTATCGATAAATATAATCTAGAATCGGACACTGTAAACGGAATCTGCACTTTGGATAACGATCGCCGCTCGAATATTCTGGCTCTTTTTTTTCAAGTTTAGCACTGATAATTCTTTCAAAACTACTAAATCGATAAATAGATCGTTTCGAGTTACTCTTAATTGCGATTTTCCCTAAAACTCGATGGAGAGCAGCCTTATTTTCTGACCAGCGAACGAGCCCTTTCCCGTCGAACACCGCACCAATGGTCGATCAGCAATTTTCCCCAAACTTATGACGTTAACTGCCGCCTCGGAGAACCAGCTTGTTCGCAATCTTAGCTCCAACTAGGCTAAACTTTCCAACTTATTGAAAGTTTACCATTCGTTAAATGGCTCGTGCTTCGGTTCAGATATTTCGTCATTGACCTTTTCGTTTAATTCAAACGTGCTAACCTGTATATAGGTGATTAACACACATGGGTGGGAAATAAACGATCGCAAATTATAAAAAAAGGCGATGGCTACGCAGTGTGTATTTCAATGGTTGCGAGATTTTTTACGAATGACAGAGAGTCGTTTGTCGATGAAACCAGAGAAACCGCGGTAATGAAAGGTAATGGATCCTCGTAAAAGAATGCGCGCCACGAGTGAGCAGCGAAGTTTTTGCAAATGGTAATATTCGAAGCCGAGTGCTACTCCCAGGTTTTTCGTTTCGAACCACGGTGTACGCACAAAAAACAAGAAACTCGATAACGAAGATGGATGCGTTTAGAACTAAATGGTGCAGGCACCGTTGCCCATCGAAAGTTGACCGATCGATTTTCGATTATCCTCGTCACGTTTATGAAACAAGATACAGCAACTTTTAAACCCGAATCACTGTATTAAAACTTGCCCATCTTACGAAGATTTTGTAAGTTTTCTCGTAAAACTATCCTCCTTGAAGCCGTGTATAAATGAAGAAAGTAATGGCTAATTTACGAATTGGATGATCTAACTGAAAGTTATCGTGAAAGCTGCTCCACGCAAGTAGACGAGCGCGCCTTAAACGCATCGATGCGCGTACCGGTTGCATGCGCACAGGGGCGTTTAGAGGAATTTTGTTCGAAATTTGTATTATTTTAGCTACTAACCGCAAGTTCGTCGTTCCAAGTTTCGAACTCTCGTTTTCCTTTAAACAGCTGAATATCCCGCGAGAATGCGTCGCGCACAGACGATAAATTTCCCTGATACATATGCTGAGAATAAACTCTACTTTATTCTACGCGCTAAGTGTAAGCGACGCTACATGCGAAGAAGTCGTGAGAAGTTTTTAATTCGCTCTTTTCGTCTACGTCTGTTTTATTCTCATTTGGAATCTCTTCTGAGACGTATGACACCTCAAACTCGGTAACATGCAGCTAGTTTTCTCAAATCGTCGAATGTAAAGAACGTCTGATACCAGGGGCGAAAAACTGCTCGGACAAAAGCTAAGCTAGCGAGTTGGCGGCTGTTCAGATAGAAATCCGTGACGCGTTTTCGTCGAAAATGACGGTCACGGTGTGAAATTGTGGCCGACCTCGTGAGAAAAAAGCGCATTACGGACACAAAGGGAATTTCGCGCGTTCCATGCCGTTTTACGTGGCTCGATAAGCGGAATGTGCATCTCGAATTTCGCGCTACCGTTGTACACGTTTAATGACACGAAAAGGAGAGCCGCATAAAGAGGGCAAACGGTGGTGTTTAATGGAGGAGACGCTACGAACGTAGGTGAAGCGTCCTGTGAAAACAAAAATAACCGCGAGGTGAACAAATCGCGATCTGGAATGGCACGGACACCTACAAAGGAGCTACGATTTATTCGGAAGCACGCGTGACAAATTTTGTGGAAAAGTTATCCTTCCTTTCTGCCATACGTAGCTGTGCCCAGAGCTGAAAGCTACAGCCGGTGTTCCCTCTGTTATTCTTGAGTCAAGTTTCGATATTAATGTCACCGGCGGTAAATTTCCTTGCGCTGTACTACGGACGAATGATACGGAACGCGTAAACTACATTATCGTAATGAAATGGAGTAGCTGAAAGGAGACGGTTCTCTTTGAATTCAGGAACGTCGGGGAATTTGTTTTCGCCTGTTCACCATTTTTCACAAAGAATCGCTAGCGTCTGTCACCGGTGGCGCTTTCATAACCGGTGGAAAAAGTGTGGCCCCGTTTGCCTGGCAGGGAACTCGCAGGGACACGGCATAACGACCAAGTAAAATTATTACGACCGTCTCCGATGGTATAAATAATAATGGAAGCTCGCTGCTTTAATTAAGAGAAATACATTTCACTCGCGTAATTGTCCGTATCCTGCGAACCGTTTCGAAATAATAAACAGCAGCTCGTGCTTGTGTATAATTATAACGACATTTAATACGTACGTAATTAGCGATACAGTTTATGCGCATAATTATCAATATTTCTCTGATGGATTTCCCATTCGCGATTCGGCAGCGCATTTAAAAGTCTGGCGAAAACGCTTTTTCGAATCGTTTATTATATTGTATTTATGCTTGAAATCTGCCGTTAAAACTGCCGTTGAAACTAATTAATCGCATATTCTTTATACCGAGCATAGAATTAAACGTTTGTTAGCTCGCGTGTAGCGGATTAGATTTAATTAGGAACTGCGATAGCTTTCGCAGAATTTTAACAAGGTTTCATTAATGCTTCTCGATATAACGAAGAGCCGAGTTAACAAACAGCGCGAATTCTTCCTAGTGTGTAAATAGCAAGCAATCTCGAAAGCAACGCTGCACGAGGAGGAAAATCAACGGTCAACGTATAACGAGGAGAGTAAATAAAGACTGTTCGAACGACTGTGCAACTTCCTCTGTCTTTCATCTTTTAGACACCCTCGAACGCTGCGGAACTCCTACAACATCTTTACGACACCCCCGAGCATTTCCCTCGTAACATCTCCACGATCGCTTTACGAATCGCTTTCTTCCGCCATTCTGGTTCTTGAATCATCGAAACCATTGTCGTAGAACATACGCCTCACTTTTATTCTTCGTTCGATTAACGAAATCAAACAACGTTGCACCATTCCACGTCAAATCGATTTTTTAACGTCCACTTCGGTATCTTTCTTTCAAAATGAAATATAATCTACGTGCAATTAAGGAAGGTTTAAATTAACAAATTAATTAATTAATACGGCGGCTAAGTACTCTTTGGATACAATATAAACAACATTAAACGCGCAATTTGTAAATGAATATTACGATAATAGTGATTAATTTCCACGTATATAGCCAGCGCTGATATTGGCAGAAAAGAACAAAGGAAAGAAAAGAGAACTCAGGAACGTAGGTAGGAATGCAAAATAGATAGAATTATTAGGATAGAATTTATTCTCGTGATAGAGATGAAGTTGGCTGGGAAAATTGATGAAACTGTTGCCCCTAGCAACACAGAAGGGAACAAAGAAAGGGAATCAGAATGGAGGTGGTATTATTACCGTCGATTCAACGTCGCGGTCCGATCGTGACTGTGTCTGTCTAGACGCCATCTCGTCAGCTTCCCAGGGGAGCTGCTCAATATTTATCCGTCCATCGTCTTGGAACACCGTGAAATTCTCACGAAGACCGTCTCTCGCCGTCGAATCGTCGAAAACGTGAGATCAAGCGGAACGATCGACGTCTGTCCTCGTGACGAGATCGGTGGCGAGCAACGCGTCGCGTTCCTATACCTTTCGCAAATGTTTGCGGCCTGTGTCGACGACCAAACACGATTAATAGGATGCACGAAGGGGGAGCGTAATGTTTCTGTTTGGAAAGTACGAAACATCGGTGCGTCCCGTCCTGGGAAATAGTACGGAAATTGTAAATGTTTGCTTAATATCGGAATCGAGGCACGGCAGAGGATCAACGAATAGGGAGATTCTGTCGGCGTTATTCGACGCGGGCGTAAATATTTGTTCGTACGTTACATCGGCTTTTTACGCTTGTAACACTGCCGCCCAGCCCGAGTACGGAAACGCCTGTGCAAATTTCCAGCCGTTCACTCCGCTAACCTATAATCCGTACAAAAGAGAGAACGCTTACGAGCTGATCGGATCGAAATAAAAACATCGATAATTCGTTGTTATCGCAGCACCGCAGCAAATTTCCCGAGAAATTAAACGCGACGAGAATTTTCCAGGTATATCTTTTTCGAAGTATTTTGCGATTAATCGCGAACGCGGTTCGTTAAAAATACAAAGATCCCAACACGTTTCGGTTTCTTTCGCTTCCATTTCTATCCGTGACCAAGTCCTAAATGTAAATTTCGACCGTGTCGTGGCATCCCCGCTAGGAGTCAAGAGTCGAAAGACAGAAAAGGACGAAAAAGGTGCGAGGGGTGAGACGATGTTAACGGGATTTAACGTTCGCGCCACGTGCCCGGAAATAATTCAACCACTTTCGAGCCGACAACCGGTGCTCGTACAAATCCGCATACGTCATTTCGACGCTTTCACGATGCCGTGCGTGCGCGCGTGAACACAGCTACGCAATGATCCAGTCTATGCACCGGCTTGCACATCAGCTCGCGTATGATATACGATACAATGTCACGAGCTACTGTTGGTGCCGTTGCCAGCCCCAGGGGCATACTATCTTCGCTGCTGTCGGTGCTATGACCGTAGATTTCCACTCCGACTAAAGTGCACTCTGCGTGCGATCAACACGCGTGACCGTCTGCAATGCATCTAACACGTGGCATAATTGGAAATATCAACAAATTATCGGCCATCTTAGTGACAAATTCAATAATCCTTGCGACGTACGTATGCACGTACTTTCGAACAATGTCCGAAGTTATGAAAATCCTGGTATTTGTCGTTTGTTCGTGCATTAAGCACGTTTCACACCGCTTGTTTACGTGGCAACTTAACTACTTAACGCGCGCGAGAAGGTGTTAATTATTTCGTTCGAAGCAACGACGCGTATATCTGTCGCGTATATCTGCCGCTTTTTGCAATCAGCCTCGGCGGAACGGGCGAATGTTAGGGAATAACTTCCGACTTCCGTTGCACGTGACGCGAGCGTATTATCACCGGCACATAACTCTGCATCTCCGTGCATGCGAGGAGCGGCCGGCTTTTACCAGAAATTCCAGTACACGCGGTACAGATAAGCGTGATAATTCACCGTCGTCGGTACGAATCCTCTTTTCCCTTTTTTCCTCTGCTCGCTACGCCTGACGAAACCAGGAATTGCACGTAAACCGTGAATATTGCGCCGGTGTACCACCGCCAGACAAATGATATCCCCGCTACGATTTTTCTCCTGTTATTTGACCGTACTGCAAACGTCCGGAATAGTTCGGTCGGGATCGTTTAAATTGGGCAAACGTAGCAAAAATACGAGGTCAAAAATCGTCTAATCGAAAGATATGTAAAAGATTCTAATCGAAGCATAGCGATATATAGAAAATTCTATAGAATCTTACGGAGAGTCGAATTCTAAACTCGGAAATGCAATTTTTCACGAGATAAAAAATTCCAAGTAAAGTAAAAATAGGAGTGAAATAGACAAAAGTTCATCGCTTTAAACCTACGTTACTATAGCATATATTGTTATAGCCCGTATATATTTATATGGTAAATTGATGGAAAACAATTCGGATCCGGTAATTACTTCTCATCCTCGCTGCAAAGAGAGCTTATTATTTTTGCAATATCTTCGCTCCATCGTTCACGCAGTCTGTTGCATCTCAAAAAGTCTTTTTCACGCACGTTCTCTCAAAACCAAACCAATTTTACGTAGCAATTTCCAAACGTTTCAACGTGACCCATTTCCACGGACACGGCGAAATGAAACGTAAACTCGGCTCGATTTCGCCGAGCTCTTCCGACAATCCCGTATGCCGATCATCGTTATTTAATGGAAATATGTAGCAAAATGAGGCGTATCAGGTCTCGTAAAGGCTTCTGATGAACAGCTGCTAGAGTATTGCGTTCTCGTAGCAACGCCGCGTTAATATTATCATGGAAATGCATGTTGGCCGTTACGGTGACGAGCTCGCGATTCGCACACACCCTACAGAAACACGCATTTACCGTTGACCCAGCCAGCGTCGTGATATTCCCGCCGGTGAAATTGTCAAATAATCATCGACAATGCATGGAGAATGTTGTTCGCGCAATTGTACCTTGCGTCTTCCATTCTTCCACTCGTAAAAAAAAATACTCCCGCGATAATGGAAAGCGATTCCAGCCGTATATTGCGTTGCATTGTGCGTGCACGGTTATCGCCGATTTCGTTAGCAAGAAACCGCAACGAACAGAGAATTTCCAGATGCTGAAGATCGCCAGTTCGTTGCCTAGTTAATGCAGAAACTATTAACTTGAAGCGATCGCTGGGATGATTACGGAATGATAAATGTTGGAACGTGGTCCGTTAAGCGTTGTGGCCCAGAAAAGGTGTATCGAGTTGTCGTTGGAATCGATCGAGCAATCCAGATACCCGATAGCGTGCCTCTCTGAACTCCGAATTCTATACAACAGTTGCTTTATTTGCACGCTGGAATTCCGATAAAATTTTCCCTTCAACGGAAATATTATGAACTATGAAACGTTTGGTAGTTCGGAGAAGCAATTTTCGCCACCACGACGTCGCATCATCGTGGCAATTTTGATCGCGTTAAGCGACACAAGAATTTTTCAGAAGCCTCGTGTCCTGTTCCCTCGGCTTTCCTTCAATCTTCCTTGGATATCCTCTATCAAGATTACCGGACCCTAAGTTTCACAGGGGATGAGAGTACCTTTTTCTTGACATCGATGCGAACGCTTCTGACAACTGATTGATAGTGTATCGAAATAATCTTCGGCAGGAAATTACCTACAGGCGAATAAATCGAACGCTGAGGCTCCGTTGACATTTATTAGTATCACCTACGTTCCCCCTCGATATCGGGAAATTTTCGTTTATCTAAAAAGACTCTGAAGATTCTTCGAAATATGCCGCCGGTTCGTACGCAATACGCGGAGCCCGAAGAAAATTTCTCGTTATGAATGGCACGCGACTCTTTTACGAAATTTCGCCAACTAAATATGTATTCACCATGGGAATCCTCGTAAAGCTTTCGTCGAGGAAGCTCATAGAGAGGTCTACCTCGAAGTAATTTCGCCCGATACGAATGGCAATAAAACACTTAGTTTCAATTGTGCTTGGTCACGAACGACGAACTCGTGTTTGCGGTCGGGCTAATTACAGAAACTAATTAATTTTACTCGAAGCTGTCGCTTCCAACAACCCTATAAAGCGCCGTGAGTAAATTCTACAACGCGGATATTAACCGAAAACGCTGTTGGTCGAGCCACGCGTTTACATGTAACGAACAAAGTATTTCTATCAATCCGCGATTTTAACGTACGTTCGATCGAAAAGATCGACGAGTTTCCTCGGGTCGAGATACAATTTCGATGGAAATTCCGCTCTCGTTTGGTGTCTTCAATTAGGCTAGAGGAAAGTGGAGTCGCGACGTGACTCGATGGAAGCCAGAAAGTCGACATAAACCATGTCGGTTGCCAGTGTTGTTGCTTCGTAACAGGAGAGTCCAAGACGAGAGAGAGAGCGAGACAGAGCTATGGTAGAGACAGAGTTTCAAGCAGCACGAGCCACGAGCTAATTAAGTCTGGTCGAAACCACTGCCGCGGAAGCTTTATTAAGCTGCCGCCGGATGTTTGCTCGTAAATTCTACGAGCAAGCACGTTCCAATTTCCGAATTGGTCCGCGATGCCGCGGATCAACGACGATTCGCCGGATATGCAACTGGTGTAAAGCCGTTTGCGTGATCACGACACCCTAAGACCGATCCCTCGAGATTCTTCAATCTAAAGAATCTTCGAGAAAAGAATCAAGAACCTTCGAAGTTTCGTCCGTTTTTCTGGAGGAATTTATCAGTCGAACATACTGTTTTTCAATGGCCTCTTTCTACGTCTGCAGTTCTTATTTTCAGCGTGAAAACTTGGAAATCGTAAAAATGGAACCGATAAGGAACGACCACGATGGACGAAGAAACAAAACTTTTATTCTTCGAGGTCAAGCCGTGCTTCGGCTAAAATGTTGGAGACGTAAAAAAAAGAAGAAGGACAGAAGAATAATAAACCCGGGGTTTAGTAAGAAAAAGGTTTATGGTAGCATTAGGCCATCGCAGAATCCCTTTTTCGTTTCCCGCAAATTTCATAGCTATCCATCAATCCGTTCAAATAGATTGGGATAGATGACCAAAACCCAATATCGAAGGTCCGTGACCGAAGATTCGTTAGATTCCAGTAAACTAGAACATAACGCACGAAATATTCCGTACGATGAAACGGAGATTTCGTGGCTAAATTTTTGAAGAAGCACGACGCGAATGCCAGTCTCTTTGGACGGAATAGATAGACGAGCATGTACAGTTAGGTATATCTTTCGACTCGATGTCATTTGTCCAACGGATCTTCAAATCTTTCTTCCATCGACTGCGGCTCTAGAATTTCCATAATACAGTAATACAAACTACTATCTTCTACGGCCGAGAATGATCGTATCGAATCGACCAGTGAGAATACAAATGGAATAAAGGTACTAGATACCTCTTGCTGAAATTGTATCGGTAAATCTGAAAAAATTAGAATTGGCTCTTGCGTCTCGCTGCGCGTGGATTCGAATTTTCGATAAATCGATCTTGTCGTGATTTTAATCTCATATTATCTAAACTATATATATTACCACGATGGACGCGGGCAGATAAGCTCGTAATTTGAAATGTCCTATTATCAGCAATATATAGTGTGAAATGTAATGGGTTCGTGCCCGTAAATAAATAAATGAATAAATAAACAAAAATTTATAGAGAGCGATAGCTACGCCTTGGACAGTCGGTGGATCCGTTTTTAGCGTGATAACGTCCACGTCCTGCGGATTTTATGATTTACCGACACGCCCTAAATACGGTTCGCAATCTCCGTCATTGAGAAAAAAGCATCGGGGCCGTAACAATGTTCAGCGAACGTGAAAAGCGCGAGAAAACCGAGGGAACGCGAAAAAACTCGAGTCGAAAACGCGTGAAAGCAAAAGGACGAGACCAACGTGTCGTTAGCGCGATAACGATCGTAAAAACGTGGCGAATAACAGGACAGGCTGTTTTCCTAGATACTTTTGTTAGGCCGCCAACTTTCTCTATCGTCGCTCAGGAATTGAAGCGCGTTTCCAAAAATTTCTGCGATCGTCGAACTGTCTCGAATCGTTGCTACCTTCGCTCTTAATGTCGCTATCGCCGTTTCATTTGAAGTTTCAGCGTTTAATTCGATATTCTATTTGTCGGCGAAGCTTTTTCTCGAGTAATTGCACTGTTTACGCGTAGAGCATATTCCTATAAAGGTTTCGCCAGCATTCACACGCAACAGCAACAGACGAGCTGCTTTTATTTCGCGGTTTATGACATACTATGAAGATTAATGGTGGCCATTGTTTGCACCACGAGAGAGTTACCTCCTTGGTTTCTTCGGAAAAACGAGCAGAACAGAGGTAGCAGGCGAGAGTGAAAGATAGGATGTTAAGCTTAACTTTCTGGTCCCACAGTAGTGTAAAGAATGCGACAAACGACCTTTCGAGCAGCTGCACGTATATCTTGCGGTCTCGAAGATTAAAGGACTTTCAAACAGGTTATTTCGATGACGTATATACTTACAATCTCTTTTCTTCTTTTTTTTTTTTTTTTAACGGAGCCGAATTCCGTGCGATTTTTATGCAATTTTGGAAAGCAACGGTCGATCGAAACTTAAAAAAGAACACGGTTGCGAAAAAATGTTGCCACGGTAAATAAATCAAACGGAAGCTGTCATCCGTGAGTTTCATAAATCAGCGATCTTTCAGACCTGCGTGCGCATCGGTGACGTCGAAAAACGGTAAATGGCACAAACGATGAAACCAAACGCTTCCGCGAATTTCCGACGCTACCCGTAAATCAACCTCTCTTTCTCCTGTTTGTATAAGCTCTTGTCTACCAGAAACAGGTTTTTAATTTGCACGTGTACGGCGTACTCGAGTACTAGGATACCTGCTGATCCCCTATGAAACATGATAATTCGCCTGGATCGATCCAAGAATCTAGTTGATTTAGGAAGAGCCGATTGGAGCTCAGGTGTACGATAAAGATATACAATAAGTTGACGGAAATTGTTTGCGAGAATTATAGATGAAAGAATGAATTAACGATTCGCAACGTCCTAATCAGAATCTTTAAAACGGAGAATCAGCTCCATTCGTGCGACTCGTGCCACGCGTCCTCCGCGAATCGCTCGTTTTACAAGTAACGGAACACAGCTTGGCGATTTTATTGGCGTAATTATCGAGAAAATGCAAAACTGTAAAAAATGTCACTGTAAAGGATGAGATAAAGTTAGGCGGAAAGTTGAGCGATAAAATTCATCCTCTGAAAAGATTCTACTCGAGAGATTCTGCTCGGGGCACTCGCAGCCACTAGCCAATCTCCCAGCTTATTCTCGCGATAAATACTAATTAACTCTATGCCCTACTCCCCCATACAATTCCCCAACCGCGAGATAAGAATTTTCCTTATTCCCTTCTTATAGACTCTTTATTCCCGGCTGCTTTCGCCGGGTCGCTGCGGGGGAAATTTAAGGCAGCGCAAAATCGCGTACCCGCGCTTTTATTTCTGTCACTTTAATCCTCTTAAACCTCGGATAAATTAGAAACGAGAGATACACCGACTAAAAGCAGTATTTGCACATCTACTTTTCCTGTAATAATCTTTCCCGGGGAAGGAACATATCGGCGTAAGTTTTGCTTGCCAACACTTTACAAACAGCATCCTCGCAACATTTATCTCTCGTGCTTTTAAATCTCGCTAGTCGTACTGTAAATTTTATTTCATTCGCGTCGTACGAACATAGACACGGTGCAAGTTTTCCAATAGATAGGACGAGGAATGAGCGTCGTAACACTTGTGGCCGACGATTATAACGCTCATCCGAACGTTCTTGCGAAAACGAGGATATTTTTCAATTAACGAAAATTACAATTAAGCGGAGTAAGATCGTCTGATACTTGTTACGTCCTCGAGTAAGTAGATTGCACCGAACCTCGCGAGTTTACCTAACTGCACGCGACCCGGCCGCAAAGTCCGTGTTCTAATAAACTTCGGAACGGAGCAAGTGTGCAGCCAAGTGTGCCAGCTGCACACAAACCGAGCTGGAATACACGAGGGACGAGCGCCACTTCAGGAAATTGCGAACCCTTTTTAAACTGGCTCTTTCATCGTCGCCGCGTTTTCCTTCTGATCCATTATCCTCCATGCATTATTCATTATTAAACAACTGCTTACTCCGTTCGGATAAAACGAAACGGCGCGGCGACTTAAAAAAAAAAAAAAAAAAACGAGGAACGCGGTGACGACGGGGCAACTGGAGCCGAGCCACGAGAAAATATGTCGTCCTGCTCCCTTCTGCTCACCTTCCGATCTCCTCTCGCTCCTTCTGGCATAACGGATCGCCGCCGCCTTGAATTTAGATGAATTTGCGGTGTACTCGGGCGGTCCTCGCATCTTTGGAAATTATTTAGAGCCTCTCGGAGCCTGTTCGCCCAATGGAATATCCTTGTAACACGCATACGTACGCGTTCGTGCCACGAGATTTAAGAGCCGTCCTTACGTAAAGCCTGCAGGCGAAATTTTCACTGTCCGTTTGTCTTCCTTGGCGCGCTTCTTCGTCGCCAAAATGGAGTTTTGATCGTCGCGAATGCGTACATTTCCTTCCTGGTTGCGTAAATCTTTCCTATTCGAAAGAAACTTACTTCCAGATCGAGCTGTTAGACATCGGCTGACTCGTAGTAGCTTGCACATGGCATGACGAAGAGGTAATACGACAGATGTTCCGAACTGCGTCATTCGTTTTCGTGCAATTCAACCATTAATCCGCTTCTTTTTATCCACCATAATTTCCCTTCATGCGTTTCGGTTCAGACGTTCTTTGGATATTAGATTAAAGGGATTGGAGCAAAGTTGGAAAACACGGTAAATGTTTTTCGCTCCCTATACTATCCAAGATCTGGTGGTTAAGATATCGTGCAACATCGTGGCAAGTTGAAAGTTTCTCGATGAACTGTTTCCTGAAAGAATAAGGAACCGTTTGGGCCGCGTCGCAAGTTGCTGCTAAACTCCCGAGAACTCTAGTCCCTGCCGATGGGGTATTTAATTTTCCGGCGGACGAGCGGACTATCTCGTTTCCATCGGACCGTCATCTCGCTCGATGGAAACCGATGCCGGAGGCATTGAAATCGTTCGACGACTCCCTTCGCGTAATCAGCTGAAGTTCAATAAAAGCACGGGCTGCCGGCGGCCGTCCCATGCAAAGTGGCCTGTTGTTTCGCGTGGACGCGTCCCTGGAAAATTTCGATCGAGTTCGCCGCGCGTTGCATACTCGAGACACGCTCGGCGCTTCGTTGCGGAAAATTTCATTTTCCACCGAGCAAAGCCCCCGGCCTTCTTCGTCCCCTTCGTTGCTGCTGCAACGATCGCCGTAAAATATCGAAGACCGGATCGCGGAAACATAAGTGGAAGGTAAAACGAGCTACCGAGTCGCATCATACCGTTCTCCTCTCTTCTTCGATCGTTCATCCATCGACCGTTCGCGTTCTCGTCGAACGTTTCTTTTACGACGCCAAGTTGCTCCAACGTACACGATAGCTGGCGAAAGTATTCGAACGTTTTTCAGAGCCTTTTACGATTGGCATTATGCGTTATTCGAAACATTTTGAAATTTCATTAGCACCGTTATGAGACTCGACTATCGCGATTTTATACTGGTAAAGTTTGAAACAAATCCGAAAGCGCAGATAGAAACTACAAAATATTTAATAGGGGTATATATCTGGCAGAGATCGTAAAACTGTTTAAACAGTCAATCATCCGTTATATTAAGGCCCCGTACTATGTATTAAGTTTTTACTAAATTTATGTTTACTGCAAATAACTTCTATATATATTTTCTGGATGGTCTTAAATTTTACCGGTATGATCGCGATGGCCGTGTTTCATTACGATGCTAACGAGATTCTAAAATGTTTCGTATATAGTTTTCTATGGTGAGCGTTCAAATAACTTTCTACCACTATACTCTACCCTTCAAAAGTAGCCCAACTCCCGCACCTTCATGCAAAACTCTGGCGGAAGACTCGCGCGAAATACGTCCCTCGGTGTAAAGTAAGAGAGAAGCGTGTACAAAGAACTGCCAAGAAACTTCGCTGCGTTCGATGCACTTGGTATCGTGAAAATCGGTTTAGAATTTCGTCGACTTCGCCGTTATCGATCCGCCTTACTTCCGGCCGTGGAAGCGCGCGCGATACAACGCCACAATCCGACTCCTAAAAGGTATTTAGATCGCTGCTCCGGCAATTCAAATATTCTTACGTTAGCGACGTTATCTCTGTTTCAAATCGGAATTCCAGCAACGGAGCCGTGGTTTCAGCGAGACTTTTTAATCAAACACGTTCCAAGACTCGGACGAGGCTACCGAGAATAAACCCTCGAGAGACCCTTGATCGACGAGTCGGAAACGAGACGGACACCATATGGCGATTTCAGCCACGCACGTCCCCTCCTCGAAGGCTGGGCATTTTTTGGCGGATCGCCCGTCTCACGACGAGGAAATCGTCATCGCGTCAAACACGTGGCCAAGTTGATAATCTCCTTATAAAGGGTCGACAAACCCTGAAGCTTCTTACGAGAGTCTAATAAATTTAACCTGTTAAGGGTCAACGATGATGGGTTAACGTAACATTCTACTTGTAATTTCTTTCGAACCCATCGAAGGCGAAGTCAGTGGCTTGTTAAGACGAGAATGTAGAATTTAAGCGAAACGAAAAGTAGCGACGAAGGGAATATCGTGCGAATTCTTGGAATTCGATAATATGTTGAAGAATACGAGTTGGATGATCGATTGAAAAACAGTTGGAAATAACGAGAAGTTGAAGGACTACAGACAATAGGCATATATCGTTTATTGATCAATTGGAAAAAGCAACTTTGACGTAGATCTATGGATCGTGGAACACATACGTGTTTGGAATAAAATTTGTTAAAAAATGGCTAGAGGGCTAGCCGCTAAAACGCGCGCAGTATCGTTCCAAAGAGTACAATACTCGGAACCGGAAAGGAGTTATATCGTGAGCGCAATTTCGAACGTTTGCGAAGCTCGAGAGAAATTTCTCGAGTTAGATCCACCCAAAGAAAAAGGGACAGGTCGAGAGAGAAAGCGGGAACTCGCTGTTCAGCCGATCGCGGATGTTGCACGAAAATTCGCTATACTTGCATGTACCTGCCGATAAAAGATTCCAGCTCACGCTGAGCTTGCTTCTGTCTTTTCTTATCCCGTTTATGAACGCCAGCGATTTTATTGTCCACTTTCTGACCCGCCTCGCGAAGGAAACTGCAACAACGAAACGTCATGAATCTATGATTTCGCGTCAACGAAACTAAGTCACGCTGGTGGTTACATCGATAAACTAAATATTCTTTGCACGTGACGGCTTCGATGGGAATTGGATTTCGATGTTAACGAAAGTAATTACGTAAATGTACGTCGAATAATTGAATTTTCAACGAGACCTGAAAATATTATAACCTAAATCCGGAATCGGCGAGAGTGAAACCACTGTTGGTTGGTACGATGAATATCGTAATTAAATTTAACGATGATGATGAAATCCTTGGAGAAACGTTCGAGCCGTTCTAAAAGCTTCGGCAAACGATGATTTCTGATAATTTCAACGAAATCGAGGTTACTTAAAGGTCGTCAGAGCTCGTATCAAGATCACTGGGGTCGTGTCAAGGATCACGCGAAAAGTATTCGAAATCGTTTCCAAGTTGTTCGACCTTGTTCCAAGGACGAACAACGTTATTCGAATATCATTCGAGTTGATGCAGGACACGCTGGTGTGCGCGATAACTTATACGTTACATTGTGAAAGGGATTTCCAACACAGGTTAACAATAAAGTTATTCACGAGGCAAGCCAGAAGACTGTTCAAAGGAATTTGGCTACATCAACGTCGGTAATCCCGCATAGCTATTGGGATTACGATCGCAGGATGTCAGAGTCGAGGATACGCTTCGTAACGTAGTTCCTATATCTCAGCCGCCGCCGCTGTTACAAACGCGCTCTCGTTTCTCGTAAGACCGATGCAAAAACGCTGTTATACGTTGAACTGGTTTCCAGAGATACACTGTCTGCCGATCTTCGTCTTCCTTTCGCGAGCCTCTGGCCTTCCCACCGCCGTACAACGAAGATGTGGAGAAACCACAGGTACTCGAAGAAGGAAGGAAAAAGAAGGAAGAAGTTGAGTGAGACGAGCAAATGGAAGAAAAGAGAGTGCAAGAGGGGACAGAGTCGTGAGAGATGAGGAGAAACGCATGGTGCTCGACATTCCATGGACGTTCTTCTTCGATCTTCGATATCTTTTAACTCTTCTTATTCCTACTTTTCTTCTTATCCCAATTTTCCGCCGCTTTTCAGTCTGTTTCACGAGAAATAATAGGCAGCTGAAGAACCGTAGAGAAATTTAGGTTTCTCGCTTCATCGAAAGTCTAGAATCTTTATCCTCTCTTTGGTAGATGCAGGAAGAAGCGAAGGATTACGGGTATTGTAGCACCAGAAGTGAAAAGAAGGGGGGAAATGCGAAGTTTCTAATTATCGATCAGGATTATCGCGAGCAAAGTTTCGCAGGAATTAAAGTTACAGAAACAGGTCGGATTTATAACTGTCCCGTGTAATTAGCGTTTATGTAACTTTATCTCGGCTGTCAGATCCGAGAACGCGTCCTTTGCGTGCCAGCCAAGTTTCAGCTGATACGGCAACCTTCGGAGATCCGCCGGTATCTCGGAATGTCTGAAATTCGAAATAACGCCGGTGGAATGACGACGAAATTTCCAACGGCAACAGGGAAGTCGCTGTGCAACGTATAGCAAAGTCGAGTGATTTATTAGAAACCGGAACGTCTCACAAAAGCCAGGAAAATCGTGTAGGTCTACGATAACCGTGCTGCTTAATCCTCGCAAGAGTTCGCTGCTCAAACTGAATACGTAGCTAGCGTATACAGAGATACGCGCGTAGAGATACGGCGACATTTACCTACGTTGCCCATCAAAGGGATTTCTATAATCATTCGCGATCCCCGCTCGATCCCTTCGTATAGATTCACCTCGATCGGTGGCGGATGAAGAGTTATCCAACGATCAGGAATACACTTGCCGAGAAGCCATAATTTCCACGAATACCCGAAACCGTGTCGATCGGATCGTGGGCAAAGCCCGAAGTCGCGTGGCATTTGGCCGCAACAAGCAGCGCGTAATACGAGGCAGGCTAACCATAGGAACAGCCTAGCGAGGCTTTGCATATACCGTAAACACAGATGTTCGCGGAGGGGTTACCTGGCCAGGGAATCGCCTATAGATCCCTCTATATCTCGGCTAAGTCGTGTTCGATCACTGACGAACAATTGTAAGATAGATAGAGGGAGATGTTGAGGGGAGAAAAGGTGAAAACTCGAATGAAAGTGCAGCTGCTTGCTATATAATTCCCCAAAGCCGAGAGCGCACCCCCTGAAGAATGTCGCGCATAACGTTTGATTCAGCGTGGAAGAAAAGGGACGGTATTTACAACATCGACGGAGGCAACCACCAATAACAAACACGCTGACAATTTTTGACCGATGAAATCGTATTTCGTAAGAAGACTCGTTATTTCCTGGCATAGAAGAGCGATCGAGTCCGGTGTCTACCGTGCGCCAACACAGGCTTGCAGGCATATCGGCGACGAGTAACCGGCAGAATTGTTGTCACTGCTCGGTTTATGACTCTAATAAACCATACGAAACTGATATAACTCGACGATGGCCGTTTGTACTTTCATGTACGGGCCGGCTATCGACGATCAGGCAATTTATACCCTGACTGTTCGTTACCCAGTCCGTACACGCGCCAACTCATAAGTCTTCTTCGTCCGCGGAAATCGATACATCGTCGGGCAATACGAGAAGATCGTGTGTCTTAATATCGTAATATCGTGCAACAACGGCGTGTAATTCGCTGCGAATCGATCGTTACGGAACACGTCGAGGGCAGTCAAACATCGAGAAGTCACCGGTTTTACAAGTTTGCGCAACGTTTCGTCGCTTTCTCTCCCGATCACTGTCGTTTCAATTTCCTATTCCCTCATTCTCTGTTCTCTTCGCGGAAACACCGTATCCAAGGCACTCCCTTCGACTGTTTTGTCAAGGCATCGGGGGGGGCTTTCTCATCGAAATCCAATGAACCGACGCTTCGCTTCGAGACGTTCACTGTGCATCCGAGCCCACTTCAGGCACAGGTGTCATCCCTTTGTCCCGGCCAGTCGATCTCTAAATAAGTCCGCGCCCTTTACGCCGAAGAGCTCTCCCGTTCGATTGCGCCACTCCGTTCTATCGTTCCTGCATCGGCAGAATGAGAAGCGGCGCCAACTTTTATTGTTTGATAGTTCATTATTACGTACGAACTGTAATACGTTCAACTTTTCATCGGACAAGAAATACATAATTCATGCTTCCTTCGTTTGTCGTTCCGTTAAAAGTCCCGAGGAAAGTTAGCTAATAGGTATTAAAAATATTATAACTGGAACATCCGACGCGATTCAGCCAATTCGCTATTTTGTTTCACGGCCCCATTTTTCCACAGAGCTCGGCGATTGTTAACGCGCATATATTTGACGTTGAATTATACTATTTAGGTTTCTACGTGATCGATTTGTACAGCTTGTTTTAACATATATATATATATATCGAATGGCTCGTTTAAAAGTTCGTCTGGCGTATTAGCTAGTAATAACGTTTTAATTATTTCATCGGGGCGAAAAAAACGGGACTCTCGATGCAGTGGATTTTAGTACAGACGTTTTACGCAAGAGAAGGGCGCCCGTAACATCCTTTTTCTTCGTTTTTCAGGCTTTTCCTCGCCGTCATTCAAAATACAATCGTTATATATTCGAGCACGGCAAGCTTCCTCCATCGAGAAGGGGGAAACGAGTTGAAAAATAAAGTATGATAAATTTCGCGAGAGCAAGCACGCGCGTTTGTAGAACGCGAAGGGATTAAAGGTTTCCAGGGAAAATATAAATTTGATAATAGAACGTTTTATCGGGAGTTCGGCCGAATAATTTTAATTTTCTCCAATTGCTCCGGGATAACGGGCGAAATATTTAAAGGGATTATCTATTATGCACGGTTAATGGCCTGGACGAGATTTTTTGTCCCGTGAAACATAAAATGCTTCGGTCACGAGTAATTTATAACGAATTTCGCGTGGCATATTTTAACGTCCCTCTGAACCTGTACAGAGCCTTCAAAGTGCGAGTAATTTTGAAAGGATCTACGGTCAAATATAAAAAGAATTCAAAAGAGAAAATCTTTTAGGGTAATCTATACGCTCGATGGTATCGATAAAAGTTCCGGAGGTTCGTTAATTATCGAAATTTTATAAACATGGTGAATAACAAACGAAGCATTGTATGATGTAAGAGGTAATCGTTCGAAACGCACAGGTCCTCGACTTTCCACACCTGTTTCTCCTTTCACCCACGAAGAACGCCTCTATCCTCAACCGTGAATTCTTTCACGCTTCATTGGCATTCGATGTTTCACCTCCGAATGCCTGTCGACTCGCCATATTTGCGCTCCGCGTTAGCACTCATATTCGCATGAAATTAGATACACTGTTTTAGCTACATGGCAAAAGATTTCAGGTAGTTGAACGCTAGGTCTACAATTCTCGCAAATTCGATAGACTATGATTTAGTTATCCTCGATTGTTCGATCGAATATGCATCGTGCACGAGAACGAGGTAAACCGCGATATCTCGATTAAACGATCAATCCGTATTTTCATCGCGGAATAATAGTATCCTGTATGCTTTTTATAGCCAAATCCCCGTCACCAATTAATTTGTACCGGGAATACACGTGCACCTGCATACATAATTTTGGCGCAATGCATCAAAATCAAGCGAAGATTAATCGAGACGCACACTGTCAGAGACAGCAGCTGGTTTATGTATAGCACGTATCCTACGCCGATCGATAGTTTGTAGATCGATTTGTATACGTTCGTCGTGATTCTGTAAGTCGTGAAAGCTTTTCCGGACTCGAAACAACGAATCAGAATCCTGTTCCTGTGTGCAGTTGCAAACACGAGTTTGTAAGGGCGCATGCACAATTTACAAAATATCGACGTTCGAAGCGAGAGCTCTGCGTCAAACGCGTACTATTCGCGAGCTGGTTTCGCTGGCTAGATTTTTCGGAAAAATAGCTGGAAACGATACAGGACGAACTTTACAGACCACTGCCATCGCTTCTCTACTTTTACCGTGACCCATTGTTCGATTGAACGAAATTTTTCAAAAACAATCGTATGGAATTTCGATCGAACAAATCGAATCGCTGATATAGACGAAGAACTTGCAGCTGATTGCACAAAAAACGTTGAAAATACCGGTTTCACTGATAGATTACCCAGATATTTCAAGGATATCGGTGCATTGTGAGTTCTATATCGATTTGGGTAATTCCATGATTGCCCTATGATGATTATAACTATAAACGTATCTACCGTGCGTACATAAGACATTAAACGACATACATACGTGATTGATCGACGCAATGTTAACGTAACGTAAATGTTACAATAAATTCAACGATGCGCCGATACTTTTTGTAGCCGCTGTAAATAAGCGAATTCCCCAGAGTGTCGATTCCATTTGCGAATCGCTCAACCGTGAAATTATTGAATGCAAGGTTTTCCATTTATCGTAGATTGACACAACGAAGCCGCGGTTAGTCAAATTCTCATCGAACGTCCGTATATCCGTGCGATATCCGGCGTGTCCTGCGAATCGTCCTCGACTGGCAACAATCTAGACTCGCGGCGCGCATTACAGATACCGCGTGGGAATCATAGCAGAATTAATCGAGTCATAATTCGTACGGGGGTTGCCGGTGTGTATCGTCGTCTGGTCGCGAACAATGCAGCTGCATTCGAACCGCCAGATATGCATAGCTGGACGTAGCCAGCCTCATCGATATGTAAGCGTGCATAGACACGCGCGTACGTGCAGAAATGCATACGCACGCCGCCGTTGACGCGCGTACACGAACGTTTCCGCGCATACGGACGCGCGTCGATGTTCTCCAGCCGCCTCCTCGATCACGAAAATTTACGAGCAAACGGTCACCCGACTTAATCCACGGCTCGAATATGACGAGCAGCCCCGTCGAGTTTACGTTCGTCGCGATATTTCCCCGTGAATTCGATCGACACACCCCTACCCGCAGACTACTTTCTCTCCCCGATGCGATGCCACCGTCGGGACCATTTATCGTCAATTTCGCGCCATTACCGCTCTACCCCCAGCCACCGCTCGTCTTGTCATTTAATTTCCCAAATCACTGTCTCCTGAAAATTTTCTCTTCGAGGTAACCAGGAATTTTCCCGTCGTCTGGCAATTTTCGTATAAATTCGATCAACCTGTTCTGTCTATTTTTTAGAGAAGCTTCTCTAGAGGCGAGCGAAGGGAGGGGAGGCGCTCGAGGCTCTTTCGTTTTCGTATTATGTTTTTCGCGGAAAATTTTCCTCGTCTTCTTAGGCCAAGTATAGTCGCTCGCGTAAAGAACGTGCGAATAATCCTACGCATAGACGTAAGATTATCTAAATGAGCTTATGTATATTCGCGTCTCGAAGCGGAATTAAGGAAAAGTAACGTGACTGCGAGCTCGCGGCTTCGGTCGCACGCTATTAGTTCCATGAAAATACTTGCCAGTCTTTCCCTTTCTTCGTTGCCACGATATATACGCGCTTTTAATTACTGTTTTTATCACTGTCTGAACAGTGCTGAATTTACTGCGATCCGCATTGTCCGTAAATCACTCGCTTACTTCGAATAATGGTAGAAGAAGGCGTTAAATGTGACTTCCGTCTGAACGATACGCGGCAGAACGAAATTATGGCTGACGAGAACGAGATATCGCTACCAGTAACGACCGAGATTCTTTGTAACGGACCGATAAAAGAACACGAAGGCATTTTATCGGACGTTTGGCGATGACAGCACCGCGGGAGTTAATTGAGCTCGCGTATATACGGAATCTACGTTCGTTTATTACGTCCCGTGGCTAACGTCCTGAAAAATCTCTTATTAATCTGTCCCATTAACGCCTACCGCTGTGAATGCTGCCTTAATGCGCCGTAAAATCCACGAAGTACGGTCGGTCCACGATTCGTTACGTCTGGCGAAATTTCAACAGGCCCGCGGAAAGATAAAATTACGCGAGCATATATACGAGATGGCGAATAATCTCGTGCGACAGAGCATTATGCGAAAAGGTGAAATTTCGTACGATTCGCCATGAAAAACGATTTACAAGGGCGGCCAACTTGTTGGCTGGATAGAGGCGGGTGAAAATTAATTTACAGTGTCCTTGAGCAGGTCGGCGACGAGAAAAAAAGCAGCTCGGAGCCGAAACCTCGTTAAGGGCGAGCCTCGCGTCTTCTCTTCGAGCCTGCGAGACGTACTAGCGCGCGTGCTACAATTTATTGCATCTTTCTTGCGCGTTAAAGCGTACTATGAACCGCATATCTAATGCTTGGTTCCCAGCACGGCTGAATCATAAATCGTGCCGTCCTCTCCGTTCCTCTCTCGTCTTTCATGCACCACCAGTTTCTTACGCGGAGTCGTGTCCCGAGATCGTGCACCTTGAAGAGTAACCACGAGCAACGACTTCCACGGTCGCGATACGTACTACACCCTACTGAACGATAATTTCCCTTATTCTTAGTTTCGCTCGTTTGGGCATGCGACATCCACGTACACGCTGGTTTACAAGTATTACGACAGTTTGGGGGAAATGAGGTGAGCCTCAAACAGGTAGATATTATTAGGAAATTATCAAAATCTTGAGCAGTCATCATCTCGTTTGAAATCTCAGATTAAGATGCTGCGGCTCGTGAAAGCATGTACAGAAATATATGAAAATATTGCCAGTTTGAATAGTTGTAGGTAATTTTAATTTTCTAACGATGTTTAATCACTTTATAAGAGACTTCTAAAAGACATTCGAATCTAGTAAGTTGTTTTCGTATTATCATATTAAAACGATACTTCTGGTCACAAAGTCTCGTAAAGATCAGAAAACCAACGAAAATATCTTTACGTGTAAACGAGATTGCACGTGCACGATCATTAAAATCGTACTCGTTCCTTTCATACGCTTCATTAATGTTCCAAGGAAGATTTAATCGCGGTTAATTATTCTTTCAGCGACGTTTCCCAGTCGATAACGCGCAGCTTCCTAGCAGCGAATTAACGCAAAGGGATCGGCGTATTCGCTCGTGCAGATTTTACGTAATTAGACACAGAGAGAAGACCAGAAACTCGCAAACTATGTATTTTCTATTACATGGCGGTTCGCCAACCGTAACGCGGTCTGTTTACGCGATTCGGTGGAAATCGTCGGAGGCGAAATTTGTGAAGTTGGAAATCGGCGTTGCACGCCAGATTACACCGGTCAGGTAGTCGGTGCAAACGGAACACCGTTCGAAACGAGTAAAAGAGGCTTTGCCCGTAATGACCGTACCGCGTATACGCGATCGAGATAAAGAGCAAATCGAACATATCTCGGTTAATTCCGACTTGTAATTATTGGAAGAACCACTGACTCGGCACGCGGAACACAATATATACAACCGATGCGAAACGGTAAATGTAATTATTGGTTTGCTGTCAACCGTATCTTTCCAGCGAAGCTTATCTCGGTTCGAATTAAAACGGCCGAGTTTACGCTACTGGAACGATCGAGATAGTTGCGAAACCGTGCCCGTGAAACATCGTTGATTCGCGAAAATCCACGACCTTTCCCTCTAGAACGCGAAACCGATTAAGATCCTGGAATCGATAAAGTCAATCGTGTACAGATACTGTTAACGCTAGGTCGTAATAAAGCTCACGTTTAACTACTCGACCGTGTCTCGAATCATACGGTGTAATTTATACTGGCGTGTATCGCGTTGTTGGGAACACACCTTACTTGTGGCAGGGGAAGGTGGTCAAAGGTGCGAAACACCTTGCGCTATTTAATAGGTTTTGCTATACCATACTACATCTATAGAAAAGCAGAGAGAGAAGCGTAATAACGTTGCTTTGTTATCACTCACCGCTTTCACTGATTCGTAGTCTCGCTTTCGCAGCAGTTCCATCAGCCTCTGCCGCTCCATCTCCTCTTTCGTCACGTACACCTTGTTTTCCTTAAACCTGGCGTTCTGCACGTTCTCGTAATTGTCGCACAAAACGTTATGAAAGCCGATCGGTCTCTGCTGACCGACATATTCGATGATCTTGCCGAACGAGTCACCGCCACTGTGCTCCACCGAATCTTTCGGTAAATCCTGCTTGAATTGAAGATTCTTCACTAACACTTCGTTCACTACCGAGCCACGGTCGTCGGTCTCTTTCAGGTTCGTTCTTTCTCCTTTCTCGGCGTCCCATTTTTCAGATATCTCGCTAGTTTCCTTAGCATCGTCCATTGTCCGATCCGACGTCTCGTTCGATCGAAGACACGCGTCTTCGACCTTGAACTTTGCCGCCTGCCTTTCACTCTCCAGCTCGTCCACCGGGATAGTGGCAGTCGATAGATTGCTGTTCTCCCGCGTGTGACACGATTGGCTTCTGTCGACCAGGTTCGCAGAATCGTAAGGGATCTCGAAGTCCTCGACGATCATGATCGGTTCCGTGACCTCCCGTTTTTCCTCCTGTTCGTTGCACTCTAACAAACCAGTTGCTGCGGATCGAGATTGCAGGTTCGTCGTCTTGATACCCTGAGGGGAGCCGGATGAGTGAAACGTGACGAACGTCCTGGCAGGTTCGTTTTGTTGGTCCCGCTTCGTGCACGTCGCCGGTTCCTTCTTCTTCTCCGGAGGACCTCCTCTCGATCTACCGTTCGGCAGGCATTGCTGAATCTTCAGACACTGACTCAATCCGATCTCCGGGTATCTGCAAACGGATGCTTCGCTCTTCTGATCGTCTTCCTCGATAGTCTCCAGGTGTTCGTACCGCAACTCACCGACCCGTTCGTAAACCTCCGCTTCTTCTTCTTCCTCCTCCTCCTCCTCCTCCACCTCCACCTCCTCCTCCTCCTCCTCGTCCGCCTCTCTCTCTTTTTCGTTTCGTTCGTCGAGCATAACCGCTTCTTTGGGAGGCGACTCGAGATCGGATCGACCGCCTGTTCCACCTTCGCCATAAGCAGAAACCTGCAAAGAAGGTCGCAGGATCGATTGGAGGTCATCCACGTGAATCACCTGAGGCTGCAGGCTGCGCTCGTAAATCTTCTCCACGTGATTCGGCGAGGAGTAGCGCGATCTGCTCGGAGACTTTTCCAAAGGACTGCTGCTCGCCGATCTGCTCTTCGCCGAATTTTGCTCGTTCAACTGTTGCAACGCCGCGTACACGCGACTATTAGGTTTGAAAGTGGATTGAGGCGAATCGATCGGCGAATTCTTCGCCCGATCGTCCTTCGACTCCTGAGAACAAGGAATCTGATCCCTCCTCGGCACAACCGGTGGCTTTCTAGCTTCTGACTGCGCGATGCCGCTTTGAAGATTTCTCGGTTTCGTGACGCGAGATTCCTGCTGACCTTGAAGAGTCCGGACACGCGCGCCAACAGCGCCGTAAATAGTTTCCTGCCTCGTCTGATCCACCTTGTTGTCTCTCTTATCTTGAAGATACCTAGAATCGGCCGATTCGCCGGTAATCCTCAGGGTATCTCGCGTGGGCCGATCGACGCTCCTCGAAACCTCCATCGATTTACAGGCAGCATCGGCTGGTTTATCACCGGCTCGCGGTGAATCGCTCGTGAGAGCCGGGCGCCTACTTTCTCCGTCCTTATTTGGCGAGATCGGCTCGCCTTGGTCACCAAGGTTGCTCGGGCCCTTCGAGACGTTGTTCCCTCCACAGCCCCCTCTCGCTCTCTGGCCTGTCTCTTCCTTAACGAGCGCTCTCGTCGCGCCAATCGTGCTTTGATCGTGATTCTGAGATCGCTTAAACGACGTTTTCCTGCAGGGGATAACCGACGATGTGCCGCTGCTCGTCGCCGCCGCCGCCGCCGCCGCCGCCGCCGCCGCCGCCGCCGCCGCGGTCGTGCTCGTGATCGTCGCCGTTGTCGAACCACCGGTAACGCCGGTAGCTACGCCGCTTACTCCAGATATCCTGCTATGATCAGACTCGTTTCTGGTCTTTACCAAATTCGTCAGCCTGTTGTCGGCCGCGCTTTTGACGCGACAGTTCTTTTCGGCCTGGTACAGTTGCGACGACTCTCCTCCGATACTATCCGCTTGACTCGCTTCGTTGGTGGATTCCAATCGTCTGGATCTGAAGCTGGAACTCAGGGGTCCTCTTTGAGGAATTCTCGAACCGGTGGAAGGGCTGATGTCTCGCGATCTACCGATCACGCTGTTCGGCGCGCTGAAGCCGTAATCTTGTTGCTTGCTTCGGTTCTTCAAGGCGAGGTACTCTTTATACGTGCCCCTACTCGTGTTCACGCCGACGTTCACTTTGTCCACCTTGCGTTCCAGTTTCTTGTCCGCGCGACTAAGGTCGTCGTAGCTCGACGACGTTCCGTTCAACTTGTCCCTTCCTTCGTCTATCGATCTGGACCTCGAGTCTTGACGATATCTCCTTTGACTCTTTTGATCGGCGCTGCTGTTCGATCTGGTCAGCGGTTTCTCTCGAGACACCGAGAAATTCTGACTCTGTGTCTGATTCAACCATTCGTCCACCCTCTTCTGAACTTCGCCTTTGCGAAACAACACCTCTGGAACTCTGATTCGACTGGTGTCCACGGTCACAGCCACCGGCGAAACACACGAAGAGGAATTGTCCTCGGTCGAAGACGATGGAAGAACGTGTCTTACGGATTCCTTCTGCCTCTCCCGGGACCGCTGTCTCACTTGGGTCTGCTGGTTCACTTTCAGAACTGGTTGGGGCTTCTCCCGGCCCGGCGAACACTTGGGCTGCATCCTCGTCGCCAAGACTCTCGATTTTTCTTGCTGCTGTTTCTTCTGCTGATCCATCATGACAGCCTCGAAGTTCGACACGCTGATACTGCCGACGTCGCTCAAGTCCGACGATCTTCTGTAATCGAGATCCTCGTACTCGTCCAAGATGTTGTTCACCGATTGCGTGTCGATCGAGCTGATGCTCTTCGACTTGTTCCTCGCTACGCTCTCGTCGCTGCTCGAGTAACCGTGGTTCTGCTGTTGCTGCTGTCGATCGTGACTCGGCGGTCGTTTTGCTCGTTCTTTCGGTTTCTGATTCTGATACTTCAACACGGCATTCTCGTAGCGTTGCAGAGGATTCTCTAAACCCGTTTCGATCGCCTCGTTCCTGTTTCTCTTTAAAGCTGGCGATTGCTTGATCTGTCTATGCTGAGCTAATTCCCTCTGATTCAACATCGAACTCTTCTGTAGCATCGGCGCGCTCTGTTCACCACCGCGATACTCACCCTCTTGACCGATCTTCGGCCGAACTATCGAACGGAAAGTGGTGAAACTCTGCACGTTCCTCGAGCTTAGAGTCGGAGCGGTGGCTTCTTTCGTCAGCTCTCTCCGCGTGATATTCGATCGAACGCGGCGATGGTCAATGCCCGGCACCGTGCCATCCTCATCGGCGAATGGAATGTTGCCACCACCGGTTAAGGTCTTCAAGATTATTTCATCGTTCATTTTTCACCGGTGATGCCGACGTACTCGCATTTTCGAATCTTCCAGGAACAGTTCCTTTCTCCTTTCTGCCCTCCTGTAACGAACATTACCGTCAAATTACTATGCATTACACGATACTTATACGCTGTTTAACATTTTCGCTGTAGACTGCGCACGAAATGACGTTAATTGCGTTATCCATGTAAATTGAGAAACGAAATTTTGCAACACAATTACCCCACGGCGCATCGTCCTTTTGATCCGAAGTGAAAGGGTTAAAGTTGGAGAGAACGCGAATGGCAAATTGAAAACGTTCGCTCGAAATTCCATCCTGAAATTCGTAATTCGAGGAGAGGAGTGGTTTTTGAATATTTGATGATACGATGGCACGAAGACACAAGCTTCCATAAAACGGTTCTCCCATCAGCTTCCGGTTAAGCGGCAACCGCACGTTCTACCAATGGCGGAGTATCCGGTAGTTGACCGATATCCGGTCGGAATTAATTCGGTTTTCGGGCCCGGGGCGCATTAGATATTGTAATGGTTGGCCACGTGCTCGTGCGTCGAATCGTTAAAGACCATAACGGCCGCTTGGAATTCAATGTACCTGCTCAACCGTCGCACGGTGAATATTGACTATCGAGCAGTATATTTACGCGCGTCGTGTATATTTATATCATCGATATATCGAAAGATTAAATCCACCTTATGAATTCACAAATACGCTTTCCGTAACGTAAACCATCTGTAAATCGTTTCACACATTCATTTCAAACATACCCGTTAATCGTTATGAAAACGGTTAGTCAGGAATTCTCCCATGGGGATAGTGCAAACTAATTCCTGATTGTAATTTAATTAACCGTGGATACCATTCGAGTTAACACTGCAATTGGTTAAACTCGTTTGTTTCTAAATCGCCGTTGTTTTGTCGGCATAAATTTCCAGCTGATTATTTCTCAACGACTACCCGCTGATCGTTCCAAGAATTCCAGACCATTGCAGACGAGAATTCCGGCCACATCGATAGCATCACAGTGATAGTACGGTGAAACGGAGCAAAGTCTCAAAAATTTCAGCGATAAAAATCGAAACGTCGAGTCCTGCCAGCCACGGCAGATTAGTTTCAATTCAC